>CM040921.1:32755000-33955000 GCA_023029165.1 Gobiocypris rarus | reverse complement strand
TCTTCAACTGTCCAATTTTGGTGAGGTCGTGCAAATTGTAGCCTCTTTTTCCTATTTGTAGTGGAGATGAGTGGTACCCGGTGGGGTCTTCTGCTGTTGTAGCCCATCCGCCTCATGGTTGTGCGTGTTTTGGCTTCACAAATGCTTTGCTGCATACCTCGGTTGTAACGAGTGGTTATTTCAGTCAAAGTTGCTCTTTTATCAGCTTGAATCAGTCGACCCATTCTCCTCTGAGTAAACCCTAGAAATGGTTGTGCGTGAAAATCCCAGTAACTGAGCAGATTGTGAAATCCTCAGACCAGCCCGTCTGGCACCAAGCCACGCTCAAAATTGCTTAAATCACCTTTCTTTCCCATTGTGACATTCAGTTTGGAGTTCAGGAGATTGTCTTGACCCCTAAATGCATTGAAGCAACTGCCAGGTGATTGGTTGATTAGATAATTGTATTAATTAGAAATTTAACAGGTGTTCCTAATAATCCTTTAGGTGAGTGTATATATAAGATCAAGAGTGACAGTAAAGACATTTATAATGTTATACACAGGATTTATAATTAAAATAAATGTTGTTCTTTTGAACTTTCTATTAATCAAAGAATCCTGAAAAAAATGCATCATGGTTTCCACCAAAATATTAAGTAGCACAACTGTTTTTAACATTGGTAATAGTAAGCAATGTTTCTTGAGCACCACATCAGCATATTATAATAATTTCTGAAGAATCATGTGACACTGAAAACTGGAGTAATGATGCTGAAAATGTATCACAGGAATGAATAACATTTTATAATATTTGAAAATCAAAAAAGTGTTCTTTTAAATTGTAATATTTCATATTATTACTGGTTTCACTGTATTCAAATAAATGCATGCCTTGGTAAGCATAAAAGGCTTTTTTTTCAAAGAACATTAACAATCTTTTGAAAGGTTCTATATATTATTTATTTTCAGAGCACTTTCTTTTTTTCTTCATTAATGAAAAGAATAAAAGCGTTGTGTGTTTGTCCTCCCCTCTGCAGTCTAGTATATGTTTGAATGTCTCTGTCCTGAGAGACGGATAGCGTGCCAGGCGAGTGCATTCACTGTGGCCCCATGTCGACAGTGGGACCAGACTCATGCCAGGCAAAGCCTGCTGGGACAGGGAGCCATGCCAGTAAGAAATGCCCATATGTGTTCTGCTTTCGAATACTGCTTTCGAAGAGGGAGATGATCCTAGGATATAAACACACAAGCATACTCTAATCCCAGCAGACTGTTCCTTAAAGGAATAGTTCACCCTCATCACAATATGGTTTTACAGCATATTTACTGGAGAGCAAGAATAATATGGCAATGCAGTGTTATATAGATTTACAGCATCGAATGTCTCTATGTGGTCATGCTTGAGCAATAGCAAACAGATTTTAGCCTTTCTGATTCCCTCATTCCAGTAGTGTGGATACATTTTCAACCCTCAAGGCAGCTTTTAATGTAATCCTGTCTAAGCAAGCTTGGTTGAATTAAGAGTTGATCCTGATCAATAAAGATTTAGCGCTTGTTGAAAGCACACAGACAGAAAATCTCAATGGGGGCGATCTGTAAACATGAACAGACAAGCACAATTCACTGTACTTATTGCCTGTTGAGTCACATATCAACACCATTTTTAGTCCATTAAATGGATAGATGTTTTCTGTTAAATTGGAATAATTCTGATTGAATGACAGAGTAAAAGAAAGATCATCCTGAGTCTGTTTATACATAATCAAAAAGTTGGATTAAGAAATGTAAGTCTATTTTTATAGCTGATAAATTGTTTGGTGAAATGATTTACATGGGGAATACATTTTCATATTATAAAAACTGTTTAAATGTATATGCAAATAGTACAAACAAATCTTGATCTTAAAATATTCTTAATTCTCTTTATTCAAAGTATATTTTTCTTTTGATTTATGGAGATAAAATATTATATTTCTTGGCAATTTTGGTGAGATTCAACCAAATTTAGGTGTTTTAAAAAAACAACTTTTTTTACATTTTCTAAATGAGCTTGCAGGATATTGGTATACATTTCATGAAATGTAGGCAAGATGGGTGCTACTTTGGTCCACTTATGTTGTGTAAAGCCTATAAACCTCTGTAATCTTTCCATATTCCAATATCTATTTTGATATGATAGCACAAAAATATTTCCGACATCGTTGAGAGAATGCTGGGACAACGTTCACCTTGTTCTCAGATTATATGGCTCTGTGCAGATTACAGGTGACAGATGACACTGTAAATCTGCTTGGATAAATAACACACACGTTCATGATTCTGTCATGGTTAGCGGAGTGCATTTGTGATGATAAATCAGGGTCATAATGCAGTGGCTCTAACTAGCCAAGCACTTACTTAGCAATTATTTCAAGCCATGTTGTTCTTATAATAAAATAAGTTATAAAAAGTTTCAGATTTCCAATTTGGAAGTCTGACATCAAGCAGTCTATTTGAGTTTAAGTTTACTTACTATTCCAAGTGGTATATAATGTAACATTAACATCTAATGCTGCTGTACTCAAGACCATCTAAACAAGACCAAGAGTGTATGTTGAGACCAAGACAAGGTCAAGACTAAGAGGGGTTGAGACAGAGAGACAAGACTTTTAAAAGAATTGTCTCGAAACCGGTCACAAAACCAAGACAGGTCTTGAGTACTACAACACTATTAGCGTCACATACTCTGCCGTTCAAATGCTTGGAATTTTTAAATGTTTTTAAAAGAAGACCATTATATTCATCACCAAGGCTGCATTTATTTGGTCAAGATTCAGCTAAATAAACTCCTTGTTTACTCAATAAACTTCTAATGTATAGGATGGGGGAGTAAATCATGTGGTGATTTTCATTTTAAAGTGAACAAATCCTTTAAAGGTACACTATGCAACTTTTCCGTCCGCTAGAGGGCAAAACAAAGGCGTAGTTTGATGACGTCAAGTTTGAACGCAGAATCTTGGGACATGAGGTCTTCACCTCACAGCCGGTGGAAAAGAATCGGGATAGGACTCGGGCAGAAATCATGTTCATGAATGCGATTATTAACGTTACTGTAGTATGAAGCAGAGCAGGGGCGAGTGCTGTGGAGCTGAGCAAGGCCGCCGGAGTGATTGTTACACAAAACACACTGCTCGGAGCAAAGGGACTTTTATTATGACGGGACACAGTCGCCGGCGCAATCTCCGCTTTTCCGGTCATGAGTATGAGGTAACGCACCTCTGTTTATTATATTAGATACATTTAAGTGTGTTTACAATGATGTTATGACGTTACTATGTGCGTTTGCTCGGAGGCTGCTGTGACACTTGTTCACACTCCAGTGAGAGTAAAACTTTTCTGCCAAATAAAACGTAAACGAGGGTAACGCAGATATGACGCAATTGACAGGCGACTCCCTCACACGCGATGCTCACACGTCCCAGTTCATTGATAAAAATAGTGATTTTCTCACAATTTACAAATAGTTGGAAACATTTGGGATTTTGTAAGAACTCAACAGAACAAAATATAGAACTCTGGCCTGGTGGTTTTTGGATATTTGACTGCAAAAATCCTAAATAGAGTACCTTTAAGGGATGTAGAATAAGGTCATGCAGAATAAGACCATAATATGTTCTAAGTTCTAATAAACAGCCAATATCCTAATATGAATGCTAATAAGCAACTAGTTAATACTGAGAATTGAACTCTAAAATTACCTTGTGATGGAAAAGCTGAATTTTCAGCAGCCATTACTTGCAAAATCATTTTAATGTGCTAATTTGGTGTTCCAGAAACATTTATTATTATTATTAATGTTGAAAACAATTGTGCTCCTTAATATTTTTGTGTAAACTGTGATAAACACTACTGTTCAAAAGTTTGCTTGTCAGTTCATGTCATATTGACAAAGTTTAACAGTGGTTGGTTGATTTAAATCTTGTTCCTGTCTAATTGTGCAGATCTTCTTTGCCATAATAATAAGCTGCAAACTGGAAGAACGGAATGTATTCAGATATTTAAATGTCTCTCTCAGTGAGACTATATAGTCTTGGTAACATGCTGTTTTCGCATGATGACGCACATAATGTATAACAAATGTTATGGTAGCACCACAAAAACATTCCTTACACTATGGTACTGGATAGCAGGAGATCTCATTTGTATAATGAAGAGAGACAGAGATGGAAGGAGTGAATATTCATCACTGCATATTCATGAGAGGTGAGCGAAGTTGTCAACAGTAGTTAATTGCTTGTGAAAAAGCCTATTCCCACATGGTTTCAGTTTCTATTTGCTAATTAAACTCTTTAGAATTTACAATCTAAAAAGGAGAGGATTATTCTTTTGACTGATTACAAGGATTATATTTTACATTGGCAAAAGATGAATATGTGACCTTTAAAAGTTTTTTTTTTTTCTTAAAAAGACACTAATGATTTCTAGGGGCAGCATATTTATTTTCAGGATGAAGGGAGCGAAGAAACAAAACAACAAATTTGGATAATTTAAATTAATCTGTTTATAATTGGTGAAGGGTGAACGGTTGATTTGAAAAGATGCCTTTCCATTGACTGAATCTAATCATACCGAGAGTGATTTCTTTAGTCTTACATCAAGAGGGAATAATGAAGCATCCCTTCAACCCAAAGACACACACACACACACACATACATACACATACACATACACATACGCACACACACGTTGACATGTACCGTCAAATTAGAAATTAATTTAAATGCATTATGCTGCTCCACTGATTGGCTGTACCATTGTTTCTGATGCATATTAATGAACTGAATTTTGCATGAGAAGATAGTGGGAAAAGTTTCATTACTGAATCCAGTGGTGAGTGTAATTACTTTCAAGGCACCACTGAATGGAAAGTATAACATTTCACACTGCATATTGAAATGAAACCTAGATTTTTTGAGGAAGAAAGTGGAGGTAGCGATAAAGACGTAGATTTGCAGGCAACTCCTGTCGCAGTGTTACAGAATCAGCCGTTTCATCAAACTATAGAGGTTTGTGGCTTGTTAAATTAAAGCTTATGTAGCAAAAACATTACACAAACCCTCACCAGTTTCATGAATTATTTAAAGATGTCATGAATCAAAATTAGTTCTTCATTTCTTCAGGTAACTTCTATGGCACTCCCAAACCTCCTGCGGAGCCCAACTTGGTTCAGCCTGACCTGGTCGATCAGGTTCTGTTTGAGGAGGATTATGGCTCAGAAGTCCAACGAAAGCGCACCACCTCTGTCAGTAAGATGGACCGCAAGGACAGCGTGGTCCCTGAGGAGGAAGAGGATGAGGAACGACCACAGCTCCCAAATGGCATCCCAGGTCAGTGGGCGGACTTTAATGTGTGTGTGCTTGTGTCAACCACAATCTGTATGACTGCAGAGATAGATTTCGGTCACCTATACTGATACAGACTGTGCATCATTGTGCATCATGTCAAAACTTACAACATCTTAGGACTTCTGGCTAGTATTATTTTAGTATTATTTAAATACTATTAGTATTTAGTATTTCATTTTAGTTTAGGTGTTAGTAATTTTCACATGTGCTTTTGCCTTTATTATTATTTTATATATTTCTATTTAGCTTTAAAACATTTTTGTTTGTAGTCATACTGCAAGACCGTGACCCAAAATATCTGAAACTGTCAGAACTTCATTGGAAATTAAGATTCATCGGAAAGGCGATTGGTTATCGGGGAGCATATCAAATGAAGTGATCAAAGACTGCCGATTATGCCCTACAAGAAAGAAGTCGTTAATATTCCTGAAATTTGTCTTAGACAGCAAATCTTTGCCAAACTTGCTGTGTGCTTGAGGCTTTAACCTGCAGTATGCTTCATTCATGTGCAAATGATCAGTCAGAGGCCTTATATGATCTCTCAGAGAAGAACCTTGTCCTTTACTCAAGGAGAATTCAGCACCGAGAGGCAAGCTTTGCTTAAAAAAGAGCCAAACCCTCTGCTCACATGCTCTCATTAGTTCACAGTATAACCTTATAATCCTTTTGAGATCAGCGGTTGTGCTTTCAAGGCTTGAGGCCTGAAAGTTATGCTCTATTTGTATACTGCAGTACTTCAGAGTAGCATTTGGTAAGCAAGTCACATTGCTTCATAATAGCTGGCTTAATGCGTGAAGGATTCATGTCAATGACCCTGGTGTTGATCTGCTTTAAACATAAATGAGCTGTTTAGATGTTTACAGGGCTTTAGCTTTTAACACTTGCCTTTGACTTTTTACAGTATAAGCCAAAAATGCCCCCTGGAGGAACCAAGCCTTTTTTTTTTTGCCATAAATTATGTTGTGGTCTATTCTTATGCTATGTATATCTGTTTGCATAAAAGCTTAGTGGGATATGCAGATGTATGTAAGACATATAAACTGATTTAAACTTTCAGGCCTTGAGTTTCACCAACATAAAGTACCATGGGAATTGTGTGGCATGCTAAAAAAAAAAGAAAAAAAGAAGCTAAGTTAAATAAATATTAATACACACATTTTTGCCAGCATTCATGCATACATTCAACTTTGACTAGGGCCAAGTTGTTTTGGCAATGTGACTGGGTCAGAGTATCTCTGAAATGGCAAGGCTTGTGGGTTGTGGGCTGTTTGTCAGAATTTACCAACAGTGGTCCGGGGAGGGATTAACCACAAACCGACGACAGTGTGTTGGGCACTCAAGGCTCATCAATGCATAAGGGCAACGGAAGCTATCCCGTCTGGTCCGAGCCAACAGAAAGTCTACTGTGGCACAAGTCACAGTATGTTAATAATGATGGTTATGGGAGGAATGTGTCACAACACACAGTGCATCAGACCAATCAGCCTCAGACTTATCAAAGTGCCTATGATGACCCCTGTCCACCGTCACCTACAATGGGCATGCAAGTGCCGGAACTGGACTTTGAGCAGTGGAAGTTCAACTGGTCCGATGAGTCCTGTTTACTCTTACATCACATGGAGGAACGTGCCTGTACAATGTTCTACTGGGAAACCCTGGGCCCAGCCATTCATGTGGATGTAAATTTGACACATCACCCTCCTAAACATTGTTGCAAACCAGGTACACCCCTTCATGACAGTGGTGTTCCCTGGTAGAATTGGCCTATTTCATTAGGATAATGCACCCTGCAACACGGCACACAGTGTTCAGAAATGGTTTAAAGAACATGATGAAGAGTTCAAGGTGTTGCCCTGGCCTCCAAATCACCCAAATCTCAATCCAATTGAGTATCTGTGGAATGTGCATGACCAACAAGTTTGATCCACGGCAGCTCCACCTCACAACCTACAGGACTTGAAGGATCTACTGCTACGTCTTGGTACCAGATACCACAGGACAACTTCATGGCCCTTGTAGAGTCGTTTGCCAAATTGTACTATTGAAAATGCCAAAGTTTTGTGGACAAAACAGTTAAATATTGTCACAGGAATACAAATTGTGCAGGCTATATGGTACATGATGCAAATTACTATTCAATCTTTCCATTGATGTGATTGCCTTCTCTTAGCCTCCTTGACACTGTTGTTTTTTCCTGCTATTAATTAAAAGCTGTTGTATTTGTATAGTCCTGTTTGACTGCTGGGACTGGTGAGGTCTCCCACCCCCCAGCACTGGCATAAGCCAGTGAAGAGGGAATAGTTGTTGAATATTCGCTGAAGTAAGTAATCTTTTGGCTCATGTTAAAAGAGTAATTTAATGGGGAGTGTCCTTGCCGCAGAATAGTGTCATATTTGCTTTAAAGGCTTCTGCCACTTCAAGTGTGTTTAAAGTGAGGGAATTTGGCAGTGAATTAGTTATCATGCATGCACACGCATACTTACTACTTTTATATACAAATACTGCTGTTATATTTCTTCCTATGCGGTACCCTGACTATGGAAGTGATGGAAAATGATGCTGTTTTTGTTTTCATAGTGATTTGTAACAATAGTTCTAGTTAAAGAGATTGAATGTATGGATAGTGGTAGATTGAATGTGTTTATAAATAGTCTATTTAGAGTGAAATATGAGATAACATTGTTAAATATAACAGAGATATTAATTGCAATTCTGATTGCATTCTTATTGCATACAATTTTTTATCTGTATTGTTTCTCATTGGGGGGATTGCATGAGAGCTGTGCGAAAATAGAGTTTATATTTTGCGACGATATACAGGTCCGTCTAAAAAAATTAGCATATTGTGATAAAAGTTCATTATAAAATGATATAATGATAAATGATAAAAATTAAACTTTCATATATTTTAGATTCATTGCACACCAACTGAAATATTTCAGGTCTTTTATTGTTTTAATACTGATGATTTTGGCATAAAGCTCATGAAAACCCCAAATTCCTATCTCAAAAAATTATCATATCATGAAAAGGTTCTCTAAACGAGCTATTAACCTAATCATCTGAATCAACTAATTAACTCTAAACACCTGCAAAAGATTCCTGAGGCTTTTAAAAACTCCCAGCCTGGTTCATTATCAAAACCGCAATCATGGGTAAGACTGCCGACCTGACTGCTGTCCAGAAGGCCATCATTGACACCCTCAAGCGAGAGGGTAAGTCACAGAAAGATATTTCTGAACGAATAGGCTGTTCCCAGAGTGCTGTATCAAGGCACTTCAGTGGGAAGTCTGTGGGAAGGAAAAAGTGTGGCAAAAAACGCTGCACAACGAGAAGAGGTGACCGGACCCTGAGGAACATTGTGGAGAAGGACCGATTCCAGACCTTGGGGGACCTGCGGAAGCAGTGGACTGAGTCTGACGTAGAAACATCCAGAGCCACCGTGCACAGGCGTGTGCAGGAAATGGGCTACAGGTGCCGCATTCCTCAGGTCAAGCCACTTTTGAACCAGAAACAGCGGCAGAAGCGCCTGACCTGGGCTACAGAGAAGCAGCACTGGACTGTCGCTGAGATTTTGCATGTCATTCGGAAGTCAAGGTGCCAGAGTCTGGAGGAAGACTGGAGAGAAGGAAATGCCAAAATGCCTGAAGTCCAGTGTCAAGTACCCACTGTCAGTGATGGTCTGGGGTGCCATGTCCGCTGCTGATGTTGGTCCACTGTGTTTTATCAAGGGCAGGGTCAATGCAGCTAGCTATCAGGAGATTTTGGAGCACTTCATGCTTCCATCTGCTGAAAAGCTTTATGGAGATGAAGATTTCGTTTTTCAGCACGACCTGGCACCTGCTCACAGTGCCAAAACCACTGGTAAATGGTTTACTGACCATGGTATTACTGTGCTCAATTGGCCTGCCAACTCTCCTGACCTGAACCCCATAGAGAATCTGTGGGATATTGTGAAGAGAAAGTTGAGAGATGCAAGACCCAACACTCTGGATGAGCTTAAGGTCTGTTTGATGACCTGTAATTTTATACATTTCATGTAGACTTGATTTGGGTGTGTACACACTCTTAAAAATGCTGGGTTGTTTTTTAATGAAAACATTTAGCCCAATGGTTGGGTTTGTCCATATTTGACCCAAATTTGGGTTAAAACCACCCCGCATTTTTGCAGTTGTCATTTACATATAGACAAAAAAATAAAAAATCCAGACACAAAATTTTGGCCAGTGAAAATGCTGAGTGGCTTGTAATTTTGGAAAACCACTAACCACAGTGGCTGGTGAGCAAAAAAGTTAAGGTCAAGGTCTTGTTTCCAGATACCACAGCACACCTTCAGAGTTCTAGTGGAGTCCATACCTCGACCGGTTAGGGCTGTTTTGCCAATATTAAGACATAATGTTATGCTGATCATTGTATATACATACATTTTCGGCTATGTACCTGAAACAGGAAAAGATCTTACTTGCACACCACCCTACTTTGACATGCAAATGATTCACCTGCCTTAGTTTTGCATTATTATACTTTTAATCTTCTTTCCTTCTATAGAGAGGACAGAGGAGTGGAGGAAAGCAGTGCCCAGCTACACTCAGTCCAGTGGTGGAGGCAGTGTAGGGGGCAGTGGGACACTGGAGCTCCGCACCTGGAGCTCTTTACCCAGAGACGACAGCCTGGAGCCCCTGCCGTACAACTGGGAAATGGCATACACAGAGACGGGCATGGTCTACTTCATAGAGTGAGTGTGTGGCCATAAGAGAAGAGATTTAGCCTTTTATTAACTGTATGAGGTCTGTAGCTGTACTCACAAATTGTGGGTCACCTTCTGGTTTACTATGTTCATAAATAATAAGGCCTGTTCATAGCACTGAGAATATGAGTATTAGCAGATTTTCAGTAATAATTTTGACTAATATTTTATATTATTTATAAAATGTATTTATAAATTTTATAAATAATATATAATATTAATAATATCCATTAAAAGGCCTCCTTTTAGGTACTTTGAACCAAATGTCTGTCTACCTTTGGACTGAATGTATACTTTGAAGTTTTGATGCTTTTTTTATTGTTGTCACATTGCTTAATGCCGTCTGATTTGACACACTGTATATCACAGGATATTGTTTTCTGTGTTTGTGTTTATGATTGTATTCATACCACTGAATGTCATATGGGATTTGATGCACTATACACAATACCGCAGGATATTCTTCTGTTGGTTGGTTTGTTTTTGTGTTTTGTTTTGCATTTATAATGCCACTGTTGTATTGCTGCAGAGTGTTTTCATTTTTTATTGCCGGAGGCTCTTAAAGTAATATTTTGATGCAGTAGTAGTATGCAAATACATTGTATGTAAATTGTATATTTATACAAAGGTTTTATTTACTGGTTTTAAATTTGCTGGCCAATATTCCCTTTTTTTAAGCAGCAATATTTGTTATAAGGCAGCACATTTTCCACCTCCATAGCGCTGATGTCAGATTCTATTCAGGTCAAATCTCAAACTCCATCAACATAGTATTCCAATTTCTATTTTCACAAACGGCATGCTTTATTACTTGCTCTCCCCGTCTTGCAGATATCTGATATTTTTCTTACTTTTTCTCAAAGTAGTGTTGCTTTTAAAAGTCAAGAGCAGAGCTGTCAAAACAGAATAAATATAGCTTGCAGTGTGGCCTAGATGCTCTTTAAAGAACAGAGTCAAAGTTCTGTTCCTGTGTGTGCGTTTGGGGTTGCAATCATAAATATTTTAGTGGTTCCAAACATTTTCCAGTTCAGTTTATAAGACTCGTTACTATGGATCATTGAAAATCTCACCCTCTTTGACCTGCCAAGACTTTGTAATGTGACTTTCTTTGGCTCATCACATTAGTCGAAATCAGCAGTTCTCAAACTGAAGTTAATGCAATGGAAAAAATAAACCTAAATAATAAAATAATTGATAAAACGCACTAATTAATCTGTTCATGACAACGAATTAACTAATTATGACAGCATACATTTTAAAATAAAGTATTTCTGCTGTTTCACTTCAATAACTCATTTGCATCAGTGAACATTCAGTCCAACTGCTAGCGATTAGTCAGTTCATTAAGGTTCATTAGCTGAAAGTAGCAGCCTAGTTTATTTTAATGAAATAAGAACCAAACAGCAAAATTAAAGTGAGTTGGGCTAGTTTGCAATTTTAGTTCCTGTGAAATTATGGACTAAATACATTACATTTACATTTAATCATTTAGCAGACGCTTTTATCCAAAGCGACTTACAAATGAGGAGAGCAATAGAAGCAATCAGACCAACAAGGGGTAACAGCATGAAGTGCTGAACAAGTCTCAGTTAGCCTAGCACAGTACATACATTTGCAAAACTTGTAAAATAGCAGGGTGTTTCCTCACTGTATATATACAAATAAAATAAGTACTTGAACACCCTGCTATTTTGCAAGTTTTCCCACTTAGAAATCATGGAGGGGTCTAAAATTGTCATCGTAGGTGCATGTCCACTGTGAGAGACATAATCTAAAAAAAAAAAAACAATCCAGAAATCACAATGTATGATTTTTTAACTATTTATTTGTATGATATGGCTGCAAAAAAGTATTTGAACACCTGAGAAAATCAATGTTAATATTTGGTATCGTAGCCTTTGTTTGCAATTACAGAAGTTTGCACACACTGCAGGAGGGATTTTGGCCCACTCCTCCACACAGATCTTCTCTAGATCAGTCAGGTTTCTGGCCTGTCGCTGAGAAACACAGAGTTTGAGCTCCCTCCAAAGATTCTCTATTGGGTTTAGGTCTGGAGACTGGCTAGGCCACGCATGAACCTTGATATGCTTCTTACAGAGCCACTCCTTGGTTATCCTGGCTGTGTGCTTCAGGTCATTGTCATGTTGGAAGACCTAGCCTCAACCCATCTTCAATGCTCTAACTGAGGGAAGGAGGTTGTTCCCCAAAATCTCGCAATACATGGCCCCGGTCATCCTCTCCTTGATACAGTGCAGTCACCCTGTCTCATGTGCATAAAAACACCCCCAAAGCATGATGCTACCACCCCCATGCTTCACAGTAGGGATGGTGTTCTTGGGATGGTAATCATCATTCTTCTTCCTCCAAACACATTTAGTGGATTTATGATCAAAAAGTTATATTTTGGTCTCATCTGACCACATGACTTTCTCCCACGACTCCTCTGGATCATCCAAATGGTCATTGGCAAACTTAAAATGGGCCTGGACATGTGCTGGTTTAAGCAGGGGAACCCTGAGATTTCTCACGTTTCTTAAGATCATTGAGACCCCACGAGGTGAGATCTTGCATGTAGCCCCAGTCCGAGGGAGATTGACAGTCATGTTTAATTCTTCCATTTTCTAATGATTGCTCCAACAGTGGACCTTTTTTCACCAAGCTGCTTGGCAATTTCCCTTAGCCCTTTCCAGCCTTGTGGAGGTGTACAATTTGGTCTCTAGTGTCTTTTGAAAGCTCTTTGGTCTTGGCCATGTTAGTAGTTGGATTCTTACTGATTGTATGGGGTGGACAGGTGTCTTTATGCAGCTAACGACCTCAAACAGGTACATCTAATTTAGGATAATAAATGGAGCGGAGGTGGACATTTTAAAGGCAGACTAACAGGTCTTTGAGGGTCAGAATTTTAGCTGATAGACAGGTGTTCAAATATTTATTTGCAGCTGTATTATACAAATAAATAGTTAAAAAATCATATATTGTGATTTCTGGATTTAATTTTTATTTTTTAGATTATGTCTCTCACAGTAGACATGCACCTACGATGACAATTTCAGACCCCTCCATGAATTCCAAGTGGGAGAACTTGAAAAATAGCAGGGTGTTCAAATACTTTTCCTAACTGTATATATATATATATATATATATATATATATATATATATATATATATATATATATATATATATATATATATATATATATACCAGAATATAATAGGAATAGTTGCTAAAAAGTTGGAAAAGATGTGGTCTTTTATACAGGTCTTTTATCTAATAATTTAATTTTCTTTTTTGTTTCATAGCCACAACACAAAGTCAACTACGTGGTTGGACCCTCGTCTGGTCAAAAAAGCCAAGCCCCCTGAAAAGTGTGAGGATGGAGGTGAATCATCGCAACACACATTTATACATGAAGCTGTAAACAAACTCCTGTATGACAGATACAGTGCATACATATGCAAATAGAAATTCAATTGAATTCAATCAGATGTGTGCACCCTTCCACATACACACTCTGGCGCACACACAGCAGAAGGGCATGATTGCATAACCTCATCTGAATGCATTCACTTCCTCTTGCCTTTTTACATACACACATAAGCACACATGATGTCTAACAAAATGTAGCTGCTCTTTTAAGCGAGTTTTATAGTCCTGTGCTATATGCTCACTGGTGCACAATACTTTTCTTAGTGTGTGTGTGAAGCTCTCTGTAGCGTGAACAGCTTTTTTTTTTCTCCTCGTTAGTTCATTTGGGCATAATGTACGTACAGCAGAGGACACACACACACACACACACACACACACACACACACACACACACACACACACACACACACACACACACACACACACACACACACACACACACAGCACAGACAACTATTTCCATTCAACTATTCAAAACATGCAATATTTTGAACTCTCACACATTATATTCCATACTATATAGATGTGTATATACATACATACTCCAAAATATATTTATTTCTTTATTTATATATTTATGCCAAGCAACTATATGAAAACCAGACAAGTGTCAGAGGTATTGTAGGTTGAGTATTTTATTTATTTGTATTTATTTGTATTTATTTGTCAAGTAGACCTTAAATACCCTACAGATATTCTCTATCATTAAATAACTATTTTAAGAATGCATATTATATATTTAATGCAGAATTTAATGCAGAAGTTATAATAATAATAATAAAATGATATATTGCATTAAATGCCATGTTAATAAAATGCTGTGGTAATGTTGTAAACATAAAAAATACCAATTTACTAATTTAATTATAATTTCTATACTTTGCTCTCTGAATGTTGCAAAACTGTCATTTATTTATTCATTTTTATTTATTTAATTATTATAATTAATCCATACATAATGTTAGTCATAATTATGTTTATGTTTATGACCATTTCACATCCTCTGCCTTAGCCTTAGATCATCCAGGCTACAGAGATTTCTTTATGCAAACACTGTAGTTATGATTCCTCTGAAAGGTCAGAGTATTGTTACATTCAAAAGATCAAGGAAATGTGATTCTTCATGATATGACCCTCTTTAACATGTTGCGTATGTTTGTGTGAATTTGCATTTAAACACAATGCACTCTTTCCTCCATCGCCAGAACTTCCATATGGATGGGAGGAGATTGATGACCCGCAGTACGGCACATACTACGTTGAGTAAGTTATATTTGTTTTTTTTTTATTCTTATTAAAGTATAGGCTAGTGATATACTTACAAAGTCTCTCTTGTTTTGCTCAGTCACGTAAACCAGAGAACCCAGTTTGAAAATCCGGTTCTAGAGGCCAAGAGGAAACTCGGTTTGGACACTGCAGTTGCAACCCAGACCCAACAGAGGGCAGCACCTCCTCCAGGTACAAACACACACCTCCCTATCTGTGAATTTTAACTGAGTTTATGAGTCTAAAGGAAACAGCAAAGACACTCAGCATGTTAGAATTTCAGCCCGGAGACAAACACACAGGCTCCTCGCTGTGTGAATGATTGTGTATGTGAGGGGAAGAGGACAGAAAGATGAGATTAAAGAACAGTGAGTCATCTGACGTTCTCAATATGATGAATTAAAGATTCTTCCATTACACTGGATGCATTATAGATGTGTTTGAGCATGTGCATATATGAGAGAGAGTGAAAAAAACCTGAGGAAGAGAGAGTGCTGTTTTAGGGTGAATGGATGGGGGTATAAATGTTATAGAGATTGCTTTGCAGCACATCACAGGCTGCATTAACATAAAAGAGAACATTAGCATCCATCACATTGCCTCTCTTTGATCAGGCCCTCTCTAAAACATGTCTTTACTTCTTCACATTCATTCTGAAGTTCTGGAAACAGTTGCTACTGTCCATTTGGGCCAGTAAATCCATATCTACTGAAGTGAACTGTAGTTATTGAAGCAGAGATGACAGGAACAGAGGGAAAAATGATGACACATAAGTCTGAGGGCTTTGATTGGATGGAGCCCAGTGTAAAATAGACCCTCTATTCAGTCTTTAGGGGTTGAAGGAAGGACAAAGGGAAAAAGCACATTTACCATGGCAGTGGTGAGACAAGTTTTATTACATTTGATAACAAATGAAGTGCCATCTAGACACATGATGCTGGGGCTTTCTCATAAATATAGGGGACAGCGGGGCACAACCTAGCGCTTTTTGACATTCTCAGCTTGTGTAAATCCACTTGGGGCTCAGAGTATTTATTTTTCCCCACATTAATTGCACACGTGTCTAGTACAATTTTGTGGTTTTGTTTCATTAATACAGTGTATACCAGTGGCGTAGGCACAAAGTGGATGATGGGTGGGCCTCTGATATTGTGCGTGGGCAGGAATAATTTGCATTACCCCTTCAAAAATAAAACAAAAACAAAACAGGAGAGAGATCCAACCTGAGTCCTGATAACTATATCACGAAGAGAAATCACGTCTGAGTCCTGTATCAACAACCTGCTATTGCTAATACAGTACATGTGGCTTTTGTACATTTCAGAATACCACTTGCTCACAAATATCACATGCAAATATTGCATAGCCATGCCACGGCAGGCCAGACTAAAACCCTACCTTGTATGGCTGATGTCTGTTCTAAACAAGTCGTAGTTTGCTGAGTTTTGAATGAAAGATGTTGATAATATCATCATATTCTGTCAGTTCACTTTCAAACGACAAAAGCTGCTAGTTGGAATCGAATCTGGATATTGCTGCGAAGAAGAGCGTAACATTACTACTGGCGTGACTACTACTGAAGAGACAAAGTAGCATATTTTTGTATAAATATAAGTATAGAGTTCTAATGCATGACAAAATAAATCGCATTTAAAATAATTAATCATGAATTGTTAAACGTTATAAAATAGTATTATTAAAATATATATATATATATTTCCCTGGATCTGACAGGATGGGCAAGCTGTCAAAGGCCCACCACCCGTTGCTACGCTAGTGGTGTATACTTTTTTCTTGATTTACCCCGAAAGAATGGAAGTGAAATGTGACAACATGCCCCATAGGTGGGGTACATATTAACATGTGATAAATATTAATAAATAACAACTTCTGAACATTGCCTCTCAGTCAGTCTTTATTCACCTTTTTCTCATGGTTTCTCAATAGAATTCATAAAAGTATACAATATTATGCCATATTCATTGTAATGCAGTGACAACATGCCCCACCTGTGCTACTCTGAATAAATCCAGCTTGTGTCTTCTGCTTTTAGATCAGCATTAAAGAACGATCTCAACTGTTAAATAAAAGATATAAGATTACAATAATATCAGATTTGTCTTATTTTAAATAAACACAAAATACAGAGATGGAAAATAAACTTATGTAAGAACTGTACTTTTGCTATGGTTAAATAAATGTTCAGTGATATTTTCCAAAGATTTTTACATTTCGGCATAATTCTTCCTGTATAAAGTGTTGATATGGCAACTGCTAAACACACTAAGTTTTCTCATTCTGGCATGTGTGGAAAGTTTTAACCATGTGTGTTACAACTAACCCCGGTTAGGTTGTGCCCCGCTCTCCCCTACTCACCAACATGATTTTAGTGCATTTATTCAGCAAGGATACATTAAATTGATTACAAATGACAAAAGATTTCTTTTTCAAATAAATCTTGTTCTTTTGAACTTTCTATTCATCAAAGAATCTTTTAAAATCTACGGTTTCCACAAAAATATCAAGCAGCACAAAAAATAAACGTTTCCTGAGCAGCAAATCAGCATATTAGATTGATTTCTGAAGGGTCATGTGACACTGAAGACTGGAGTCTCACATTCAAATATATTAAAATAGAAAACAGTTATTTTAAATTGTAATAATATTTGACAGTATTAATGTTTTTACTTTTTTAACAAATAAAAGTAGCCTTGATGAGCATGAAAGACTTCTTTCAAAAACAATAGAAAATATGAGTATATATTATACTATACAATATAAATATAATATTATACTATACTATATAAATATAATAACATTAATTATTTTATTATATATATATATTTTTTTTTTTCTTCATATTTTATTAATATATATATATATATATATATATATATTTTTTTTTTTCTTCATATTTTATTAATATAACGATAAAGGCAAAACTAACAAGTGGAACAAATCGCCAACAATTGGTTTGCATTTACACTAATCGACGATTGAAGTTACTTCATCTCTTTCAACAGCACTTCCCCCCCAACCCATGAGTGCACATCCTATGACATGTCAAACTGTTACAGACACACACAAGATTACTCTGAGGATTGCTGGCACAATTTTCAAAACCCGTTCACCATCATCATTTCCCCTCTTTTCTCTTCTCTGTCCTGTCAAAATGGCAAAATCAATGTTTTGACAAGGCTTCCTCCCTTTAATAGAGATTCTCAGCTGTCATTACAGAACATGCAATCAAAGCGCACATGCACATTCTCTCTCATGGCACAATGCACGTAACAGGCACTCAACCCCAGCTTCTTTTAGCTCAGTGTGATTCTTCTTTTATTGTCCAGCGATATAATAGCTCATTAAAACAGCGTGATGCTCACAGTCTTCAAAACTTGACTGGTGATTGGCGATGAACTTTCTGTGAGAGTACAGTTTCCATCTTTCCTGAAAGGAAGTACAAAAATGTGAGTCAGAGCAGTCATGGGAGTAAAAAAAATAGTTCCCCCTGTAACTTTCACTTACAGCAGTGGAACATTTGCTGGAAATCTCCACACCCTAGTGATGAGAGTTTATAAAGGTTGTCCAATATTGAGGATGTAAGTGTTATCAGTCCCTCTGTTCTTCTGGGAACCCAAAGGATGGCAGTATATTAGAAGAGTATGTGAGGTTGAGCCGCTAATGATAAATGTCCTCGTCTAAGCTGTCAAAGAGAGAGTTGTTAATGGTTATGTTTACTATGCAGATGTTTGGAATGATTTGCTGTTTTAATTACATGTCAGTCATACGTTGGACATTCCTGCACAAATAAATTATGGTTTCATGGAATGTCTATGAACAAGGACTGTCCGTCCATCTATCTATCTATCTATCTATCTATCTATCTATCTATCTATCTATCTATCTATCTATCTATCTATCTATCTATCTATCTATCTATCTATCTGTCTATCTATCTATCTATCTATCTATCTGTCTATCTATCTATCTATCTATCTATCTATCTATCTATCTATCTATCTATCTAATCTGTCTATCTATCTGTCTGTCTGTCTGTCTGTCTGTCTGTCTGTCATCCATCCATCCATCCATCCATCCATCCATCCATCCATCCATCCATCCATCCATCCATCCATCCATCCATCCATCCATCCATCCATCCATCCATCCATCCATCCATCCATCCATCCATCCATCCATCCATCCATCCATCCATCCATCCATCCATCCATCCATCCATCCATCCATCCATCCATCCATCCATCCATCTATCTATCTATCTATATCTATCTATCTATCTATCTATCTATCTATCTATCTATCTATCTGTAATTGCATAAGAAACTGCAAGATGGAAACACCAAGATGTTCATATGTTCTAAAAATGCTTAAAACATATTCGTTCAAGTGAGGCAGATAATTTTTTTTGTTATCTGATAAGAAGACATGCGCATAAAATACTATGAAAGCACATTCACTGACTAAATCCCTCGATACGGAACAAAAATCCCACATGACTTTGCCTCAAAAGTGGAGTGATTGGATAACCAATTGCACAGCATCATTCTGAAATGCCTAAGCCAAAGTCTGTCATCAAAATGATTTGGTTTATTTTCTCACAGAAACTTTGGATGGATTGGAAACATAGCTAGAGACTACATTCATAAATCTCATTTTGAAAATTTGAGGATCTTTTTAATTCATGGGAAATGTAAGTTTAATGTCAAGTCTAACAAACTGTCCTCTACCTAATTACATTTTAATTTAGGTTAAATTTTTTATTTAGGCTTACTTTTGTGTCTTTGATTTAATTCATTTAATTTAATTAAATGGCTAACCATTTCTTAAATTAGACAGCTCTTTTCTTTTTGTTCAGAAAGATAACACATTATTGTGTTACATTACTTTCACACATTATTTATGGATCTGTCATACATTTTGAAAACATGTTTATCAGCCAGCGTTTCATGTGGTGCAGTTGGTGCTTGTATCACTCACACTTCTACTATATCAAATGTCTTGTGTACAGTTTTGTCTTTGTGCATATTTTATGTGGAGTCATCACAGATGTTCTGTGTCTCTGTAGGTGGAGCGGCGGGTACGCCCGGATTCACACGGGACCCAACCCAGCTGAAGGGGGAGCTGTATCACACGGCTCTCAGGAAGAGCCAGCAGGGGTTTGGCTTCACCATCATTGGTGGAGACCGACCTGATGAGTTCCTGCAGGTGAAGAACGTTCTCTCTGATGGCCCCGCCGCACAGGATAACAAGATGGCCTCTGGTGAGTGATGCCTAGTTTGGTACAAGGTGTTTAGGGAAGCATCCACAATTCACATTATGGATGATTAAAGAGTCAGCATATGAAGCAGCATTTTCTATTTTTTAATGCAATTTTTTGGGAATTTCTATCAATAAATCTAGATTTTATCAATACATAATAAATAAATAGTAAATTAAGCACACTCTTCATATTCTCACATTGAATTTTAAGCATTTATTCTTAGGTTTTCTATGGGGGCCAAGGTCATTCCTCACATTTCATTCTTTCCTATGGGGTCAAATTGACTTATTTATATTTTAACCACAAAACCTCAAATCCAGTAAATTTTTTGTGCATTTGTGGTTCAAATGCAACAAACGTCCTAGGGTTTTGGACCACTCAGATGAACTCTCAATTTTTTATTTAAAAAAATGAGTTTCGGGTCATAATGACCCGAAGGAAGGATTAGGGTTAGTAGTTTTAGTTTTAGTTAAAGATAAACACCTGGTTACGTAGCAACAGTTTATTGTGATTACAGCGGAGAGGTACCAAAAACCTGAAAACCTTCCTGGGTTTTGGCACCAATGTAACACAGTTTGTTGTTATGGGAAAAAGGAGATGGGAACCTGCGAACGTTTACAGATTTTCTCAGTCGCTTTGGTGCATTTCCCACATCACTATTTACATTTGCACAACAGTTAATGCAGTTCTCAAAACAATTGGTACAAACTGCAAAACCTCATTGATAACCTGCAAAAGCGTGTCACTTGCTCAAAAGCAAGTTTTCATGTCAATGAAAGTGTCAGTGTCATCAAGATGAAAAGTCCTGACACCATTGTTTATGAACAAGCTAGTCAAATGGCTTTGTCATGTTTTCATTATGACAGTTTACTTTGTAAATGTTCTCCAATGCAAAAAAGTCAGATCTTGGTGACACTACCTGAAAATGCTCAAGACAGCACTATATACTATTTGCACAGCCATTTGAAAAATACAGTAAAGTTACACATTACTGTATTTAGTGAGGTAACTGAGTACCAGACACTGAATATGTATGTTTCACATTTGTAAAAGAAATGTGCATTGTGCAAAAGAAAAAATACACCCTTATTTACAACAAACATAAACTCCCTTTGGGAAGAGCTGTGCACAACTGTAAACAAAATTGCAGTACATATTGGAACTCAACATACAACATACATAGTACTGTAATCATTCATGCACATCCAGATGTTCCTCTCTGTCTGGCCACATCATTTCATCTACATCACAGCGAATATCATCTTTTGCAATGCAGCGAGGAAAGGATCTTATAAAAGATTTAATAAAATGTGTAAAATTTGCTTGACAGATTTTGACAACTAGTTCAACATTTTTGTATGTAATGACTCAAGCAATGAAATGAGGACTATTAGTTTTATATGGAATGACTATTCAGCATTCACAAATATAGTTAATTTTGACTGACATGACATTAGCAAATGATAATGTTATAAAACAGCAGAGAGTTGTATGAAAGCAATTGATGGATGTCCAAAAGCATTTGCAATTTGTTGGAAGGAATGAGAAACTGCTACTATGATGTAGCCTAGAAATCTAGACGCACCCTAGCATCAGCAAGTCTAATCTGCCGCGACTGTAGTCTAGCAACTCTCGATAGACCTGCGAACAGGAAAAACCAAACTCTGGTCAGGCCAATCACATCGTGTATTGAGTTGGTGGGTGGGCTTAACATAATGACGGTAGATTTGCGGAGGTTCGGCCGCCGCGTGCTACTAAAAAAAGAAGCTGGCGAGCGGCGGTCTTTCGAATCGGCGACTCTGGAAGACTTGTTGTTAAGCTTTTCTTTGAGAAAAGAACAAAGAACGGCACTGAAGTCATTCTTAAGAAGGGAATATTTGTTCAGAGTTTTGCCGACCGGATATGGTGAAAGTTTAATCTATCAACTAGCTCCGCTTCACGTTGCTCTGGTTGGTTGTAGCGCTAACCAATTGCGTGCAGAGGGAATCTGAAAGACAACCGTTATCCCGCCCTTCAGATTGAGCCCTGTCAATGGTGAGTTCACAGATCGGGTCTGGCTTGTCAGACTAACTATGATGTGCACAAATGACTAAATGTTGTGGAGGTTGAACTAACTGTTGTGCAAATGTAAATAGTGATGTGAGAAATGCACCAAAGCGACTGAGAAAAACTGTAACACTTTAATAAATAAATAAACACAAACCAAAAGTAACATGTCCTCACGGACGGCTGCCGTGCACACACATAATAACACAATAACAAAACACAATGTAAAGTCCAGGCCTGGTCCTTTCTCGTCCTTCACTGTCATCGCTCCTCCTTTTATGCTTTTGAGCTCCTCCGTGAGAGGATACGAGACTGGTGTGACGTGCAGGTGACGCTTATCTGCAATCAAGCCACCGGCCTCGCACCACTCTCATGGCTCTCGCCCACCCTGCTTGTCACAATTACATTCCAGAGAGCTAGATCTAGAGAACTGCTGTGGATCATTGAGTCAGTGAGTGAACAAAAGAAAAATCTGATCCAAATTTAAAAACTCATTAAAACTAACAACAACAAAAAAACTAATTTAAAAGAATGATTCCTTCACTAATCCCATTCCCAAAAAATTGAAATATACCATATAAGTCATTTGGTGTTTTTGTCATTTTTATAGCTTATCAGATGTGTATATAAAAAAAGATTTGTTTTAGAAATTTCTTCAAAGATTCATAGAGAAATCTACAGGTTTGGGACAACATAAGGGTGAATATTTATTTATCTATTATCTTCATCAATTTTGTAATGATTCTTTTCTCCAGATCTTTCTTTACTCATTCTCATGCTGTCAAATTTCCTCTCTTCTAATCCAAGGTGATGTTATTGTGGAAATCAACGGCAAACTTGTCTTAGGCAAGACGCATGCTGACGTGGTCCACATGTTCCAGTGCATCCCAATTAACCAGTACGTGGACATGGTCCTCTGTCACGGATACTCGCTCCCCCCTGACGTGGACGCGGACAGCGAGGACCTACCTCCTCCCCCTCCCCCTCCGACAGGAGAGATCGTAACCGCCGTACCCCTCATCAACGGCCAGCCGCTGCTGGTCAAAGGTGATGCCCTTCACGGCTCCTCCCAAGAGCTTCACTATGTAACAACAGACGCCAGCGGGCGGCCGGTGGTCGCTGCGCTTCCGGGAGGCAGCATCAGTGCCAACGATAGGCCCGAGACGGGGATGCTGCAACCGGAGCTGGTGAGCGTTCCAATCGTGAAGGGACCTGGAGGATTTGGCTTTGCCATTGCAGACTGTCCGCTGGGGCAGAAGGTGAAAATGATCCTGGATGAGCAGTGGTGCCGAGGACTGCTGAAAGGAGATGTGATAAAGGAGATTAACAGGCAGAATGTGCAAACGCTGAGCCATGCGCAGGTGGTGGATATACTGAAGGACCTCCCTGTGGGGAGCGAGGTGAATCTGTTGGTGTTGAGAGGAGGTAAGAGAGCAGGAGGGTATATGGAACATCCTGCTGATCCGTTTAATCCATAAACATGGACTACACAAGCAAAAGAAGGCGAAAGTTTACAATATGATTCCCACTATGGTGGCTTTTGTGGCAATACTAAGAATGAAATGCGCATTATGACGTGCATTCTAACACGAAACACAGCATGATGTAAAATGCAGCTACAATCCTTTGCATAATCCGCCTGTAGCTAGCAACACTAGCATTCCCAGGGAATTCATGTTTATTTGTGATGCACTTTACACAATACAGATCATTTCAAACAGCTTTGCAGAAAATGCATGTTTCAGCCTTAAAGGATTAGTTCACTTTTAAATAAACTTTTGCTGATAATTTACTCACCGCCATGTCATCCAAGATGTCCATGTCTTTCTTTCTTCAGTTGAAAAGAAATTAAGGTTTTTGATGAAAATATATTCCAGGAATTTTCTCCTTATAATAGACTCAATGGACCCCAAACGGTTCAAGGTCCAAGTGACAGTTTCAGTGCAGCTTCAAAGGGGCGTTAAACCATACCAGACGACGATGAATAAGGGTCTTATCTAACGAAACGATCGGTCATTTAAAATTTTTTTCCAAAAGTTTGTTTTATAAGCACAAATGTTCGCCTTGCTCTGTTCTGTGATGTGTACGTGACGTTACATAATACGCAGTTACGTTGAAAAGGTCACGCTTGCCGTAGGCGGAAATACCGAGTCAGTGTTTTCAAATGTGCGGAAGGAGGATTCAAAATCGTCCGACATCGTTGTTTTACCTTTTAACTCCCTTTTTTGTAAACGGCGTTTGACTGAGTATGTGCACGTTCAACAACGACTCGGTATTTCCACCTACAACAAGCGTGACCTTTTCAACATAACAGCGTATTACGTGACATCACGTACACAAGGCGAAGATTTGTGCTTATAAAACTTAAACTTTTGAATTTTTATTTTAAATGACCGATCATTTCGATAGATAAGACCCTTGTTCATCTTCTGGTATGGTTTAAAGCCCTTTGAAGCTGCTCTGAAACTAACATTTGGACCTTGAACTGTTTGGGGTCCATTGAGTCTATTATAAGGAAAAAAATCCTGGAATGTTTTCATCAAAAACCTTAATTTCTTTTCGACTGAAGAAATAAAGACATGGACATCTTGGATGACATGGGGGTGAGTAAATTATCAGCAAAAGTTTATTTAAAAGTGAACTAATCCTTTTATGACCAGGGAGTCATGCATTAAATCACAAAATTCATACATGAACAGAATACATGAACTGAAACAAATGAATAGCTCGATTGCAATATATGTCACTTTGGATAAAAGCATCTGCCAAATGCATAAATGTAAATGGTCTTGTGTAGAGTATGTTTTGGGCATATATGCAGTTATAGAGTTTAGGTAGTGTAGCCTTGGTAGGTATATGGTGACCACCAATGACAATTTCAGAGGGTCTAGTTGTCCTTTAAGAAATATTTATATGCTTTTAATGCTTATTTCAAACTAAAACTTTCCTCCGCTCTCCATTACACACACACTCAAAACGGATCTTATGCATTAGTAAAAACCCTGCTGAAAAGACTTAAACTTTGACAAGCATGAAGTGAATATAAATGTGAACATGAATAAAAGAGTCAAACTTTTGATACTTCTTTAAACTTCTAGACAAGCATCTTTAAGCCATCTTTCAAAACGGCTTCTTTTTATAGTAAAATTACACTTACTGCAGTTATTTATTTTATTGTTATTTCATTAAATTCAAAAAATTTAATTACTTCCAAATTCTTAGAACGACTACACTGTAAAAAGTCTCTTTCTTAATCCCTATTCGGATATGACTAATTTTCTAAACCATGCCTGAGTTGTCTGTAATTTCATGTATTGATTCGAACTGGACTACATCTCTGTGTTTATTACAGAGGTGGGAGTGTGTGTATTCTAGATATGGGCATTTCAGTGCATCATGTATGATGTACATGTCTTTAAGTGAAGTTCTTAAATGTAATTTAGGGAGGAGCGAGCCCATCTTATCTTCCAATCAACAGCCAACAGCCAGAGTATATAAACAGCTGCTTACCTCTCCTCAGTCTCAGATGTTCCAGCATCCCACCACATCCCCAAACTCCACCATTTAGTCACTGTGGGGGTATATCACAGCTCGAGTTGAAGCCGCTTCACAGAGCCCCTCATCAGTGGACAGCAAGCCAAATAAGCTTAACCTAAATATCTTAAGATTATATGGGCAAACAAACTCGTTAAATGTATTAATTGTTGATATAATTTTAATTAGATATTTTAAAAAACTATTTAAGTAAACTTCACGAGTTTATAGCATTTGCTGACACTGATATCAAATTGGGCAGTGTTTGCTCGTTCCGTGATTTGGCTCTATTTATTCATTGTTATTTTTTTTCATTGGATACCATCCATATTGAAATGAAAGGAAAGCATGCCAAAGATTGGTGCACAACGATAGCTCAGGTTGGTACAAAAACAAAACAAAAGGCTGCATGTGAAGCGTTAGGATAATACAACATCAGCAATCACAGACATTCACATTCAGGCAGGATTATATTTCTCAGTTTGCCGAAAAAGAGTAGGTTACTTGTGCAGACTTGGGAGATTCGGACGGGGCTCAAATCGCAAAATACATCTGTGAGACACAAATTTCTGTAACATCCCCGGGAAAACTAGGGCTTTGCTCAGGTTTTTTTTTTTTTTTTTCAGCACAAATATCTGAACTTCCTTAATTCAAGATTTACTTGCTTACTCCAAGATGCATATAAACTGCATATGTTATGGATGTAGGTTTTCTGAGAAATACATATTTAACAAACACATTTAAAAACATCTGCCAAAGGAGTAAGAAAAATCAACTTATTTTCTCTTTAAATTAGGATGAATTGAGTTTTAACCCCATTGTCAGTTTCGTTTTTACTTATTTTAATCATACACCTCACTTAATTGTGATAGATTTCTCGGAAAACAACTTGCTTCCATAACATATGCTGGTGAGCAGCTCCAGTATGCTGGTATTTTCAGCAGGGAATTACACAAAGGCTCTTTTCCCTTTGTCTCTCTTTTTTGGTTATCTCTCCATTCTTCTTCTTTTCCCCACTTCATAATTTTACATTTTAGCCACTCTTGTTCTCCTCTCCTCTACTCTCACCGATCATACTCAAGGTGTGTTTCTGTTTCTCTGGGGAACGTTATGTAAGAATGATGGACTGTTTCTTCTTACACAGTTGGCAGGAGAGACCCCTTTGCATTTTTTGCACCCACTCTGTGTGGTTGGCTGGGAATTTGGGAAATGAGTCTAGATCTTAGGGGAATTTCAGGATCTGTCTGTGGAGAGTTTTGTGAGGATTTATTGTCTGCTGAGTGAAACAGGGAGGGGGAAAAGAGAGAGAGCAAGATCGTGCTTTTAATCAGTTCCATTAACTCTCAAAGACTGAGTGAGTTTCGTCATTCATTCTTTAGCCATTAAATTCAATGGAAATCACACCAATCAAGAGACAGACAGAGAAAAACACAAAGGGAATGAATAAATGGCGTGGGTTCTGAATTGACGGATGGAAGCATAGCTGCGTCATTATTTTATGCATGACTTCTGTCATTTGCAATGTCTCTCTCCTTGGAGGATTCATGTGTAGTATCCGTCATCATTTTCTTTTATGTACGTTTATTTTATCCATCTTTAATGGCACATGTGTCATGATTAACTCGGCTCGGAATTGGCCCAGGAAACGCCCCACTTTGAAGCACTTGAATGACGCTTCCTCTTTGAGTAGCTTTTTAGTTAGATGGATGGGAATTAATAATGTAGCACTAAAACAATGTATTCTCATGCCTTTTTCATGTTTGAGAGGCAACAACCATGAAGCGCTGTCATTATAAAAAGGCTAGAAACTTTCTATCTCAGTAATGAGTTCCTGTTTTTTGTTGATGAGTGCCTTTTCACCCGTTTTTCCTCTTTCAGTGCTACATATCTCTCATTTACCTTTTTTTCTTTTTCTAGGTCATACATCACCTGTGAAGAGTTTAAGACCTGTGAGTATGATGATAGATTTTCAAGCTGATAATGACATTGTAGAGCTGAGGAAATGGCAGAATATTTTGTTTTGTTTTGTTTTTCTTCTCAATTATTGCTTGTACTTTGGGTTTTGGATTTGAACAAATTCCTTCCAGTAAGTATCATAGTAGTACTAAAGTTTGATAGCTAAAACGTGGTGTCCTACACAATTTGTAATGCAGACATGAATGAATCCTGTGGCTTGTATTTTTTGGGTGATCAGATTTACAATTTTCACTTGAAGATGATGATAAAACAGGCAAATACAGAAATCAGTGTCATAGAGACTTGTGACCTGTAAACAATCTAGCAACACTTTAACAACCTCGCGTCAACATAAAAACACCCTAGCAACAACCCAAACACAATATAATTCAGTTAACAACCACAAAGGACACCCTAAGCCACTTAGCCACCACCAAGAATGCCCTAGAAATAACCTAGCAATTCTTTAACAACTACCCATTTCATAGAAACAGAACACAGAACACCCCAAAATTCCCTAGCAACCACTCATACCCTAGAAACCAGTTAATCAACCACCCAGAACACCATTGAAACAACCTAGCAACGCTTTGACAACCACCTACTTCAAAACAGAAACCACTCAGAACACCTTAGAAAAGCCCTAGCAACCACCTAGAACACCTTAGAAACAACCAAACACCCAGGCACTATAGAAACCCCAAACACACCTTGCAATCACTCAGAACACTATAGAAATGCCTTAGTAACCACCCAGAATACCCTAGAAAACACCTACAAACAAAAAGTGACCACACAGAAAATCTAATCTTAGAAATGTATCAAATACCCAACCACATAGCAACCACATTTAGAAAACCAGATACAACATAGAACACCATAGAAACTAGAACCAACCCAGCAATGCTTTGACAACCACC
This sequence comes from Gobiocypris rarus, assembly GCA_023029165.1. Taxonomy (NCBI): domain Eukaryota; kingdom Metazoa; phylum Chordata; class Actinopteri; order Cypriniformes; family Gobionidae; genus Gobiocypris; species Gobiocypris rarus. The sequence goes on along the minus strand of CM040921.1, from coordinate 33,926,458 downwards.
CACTTCAACACAGAAACCTCACAGAACACCTTAGTAACACCCTAGCATCCACCTAGAACACCTTAGAAACACTAGAAAGCAGTTATCAAACACCCAGGACACTATATAAACCACTTTTTACTAACAATACACACAAAAAACCAAGAACCACCAAGTAATCACCAAGAACGCCATAAAAATGCCTTAGCAACCACCAGAACACCCTAGAAATCACCTACCCTCACCTAGCGACCACACAGAAAATCAAATCTTAGAAATCGTTTATTAAACACCCAGGACATCACCTAGTAACCACCCAGAAAACCACTTAGCAACACCCTAACAACCCCCCACACTCCCCTAAAAAATAACTAGTAATGCCCTAGCAACCACTCAGGACATCTTAGTAACCACATTGCAATTCTTGGCAACACTAATATCATAGTGGTGAGTTTTGTATGGACAACATCACTCACATTTTCTACAGTAAATTTAGTTGCTAAAAATATAATGCTTTAAAAGACCAGTAACTTGACCAAAAACAAGCTTACAAGAGGCAAAGCAGCAAAAGCATTAATTGTATGGGCATGTTGGACTTCATTTTCTCATAGGTTTCCTGAAAGACATTAAATATCTCAGCCTCACTGTGTTTCACTGTCACTCTTTTGATGAAAACTGTATTTGCATATGAATTGATGAAATATCAAACGTATAGCGTCAGTTCTGGCAGATCACGTTAGTCAAACTCACTTCAGCTGTCTGTCAGCTGATCACGTCTACCTATAGGAATACAACGTCTATCACCACATACATATATAAGCTCCTTCAGTACTATCAGCAGCTATTGCGTTCCGGAGCTCATTTACCCTCCTCCACCCCAGCTCCTCCTCTTGTCAGTCAGGATTTGGTATACTAATTCCCCTCGAATCAGACTAAATTCCTGAATTATTTTGTATGTTATTATATCAACATTAATGATATCTGCAATACATTATGTTGGTTCTGTTCTGCTGCTCTTCCTGCTCTTATCCATGCTAGGCGCAGGGAGTTCTTGCCCAGAACAGAACCATACCGCCAATCTAAACTATATGCTAATAGTCAATTAATCATCTTTGACGATAGTGGTCCTGACAGAACTTCCTTTTATGCTAACCTGACCATAAAGGCACGATCCAACTATAATAGTGTTTCTGTTTATATAGTCAATCTATCTGTACACGCTTGCATTCTCTCAGAAGACTGCACCCAGCAAGCTGCTTTAAATGTTGCTTCAAGTCCATATCTATGTGCACTCTACAAGTCACATATAGTAATTTTTCCCACTTGTATTTTAACAGAGAGCGGGAATGAGTGCCAGTACTGAGACTCTGGACCGTTGCCATGACATCATGGTTCCCCAGGCTTTGACCTATCATTCAAACACACTGCCATGTAGCTCTCCAAAACAAGACGCTTCCTTCCACTACAGCAAGCCCAAAGCCTTGCCGGAGAGCATAGGTGAGTCTCTGCTGAGCTGATACCGCAAGGAGGAAACTCTTTTATGTTACAGCACCATGATGTCGAAAACATTCTGGTAGGTGGGTCCCCGGCCAGGATTGGAGTTGAGAAACACTGTATAACATATATAGTCTTAGGCACGTTAGCATTTTCACAAAAAACATTTTTTAAGCTAGTTATTTATATCTTTTGCTGTAGTGTGTCAGTAGGAAATATCAGTTTGCATTTCCAAACATTCTTTTGCCATTAATTGTAACAATCCAGTGAGATTTTCGTATGCACAAGGAGTCTGACAACAGCCAGTGATCTGATCTCACCATCATCGAGTGAGACAGACTAAATCCAGACGAACTGTGGCAATGTCTCCAATGTCTCTTATTTGTTTTTAAATTCTGTCTTCATATACAAATCTTCATGTAGTTTACAACCTGTAAGATTTCTTTTCTTTCTTTGAGCATGAAAATAAAAATTAAATGTAGCATTTGTTTTCACCCTGGTCTTACAACAAAAGTGGCGTCAAAAAGAACAAAACACTTAGGAAAACTCTTCATAATACACCGGGAAAACGGCACTCTACAATATAACAAGAGCTGTGGGCAAATGCATTGTTCTTGCATATATTGCACCAGGATTAACTGTGTTTTTGTGTGATTTATGAGCAGAAGATTTTCAATGAATTTCAATTTTATAAGCTACTGAATGGCTTTGGTAGACTAAATTGTGTTTGTATGGGCTATTTCATTTGTGTGTCGTTGGAACTTTACAGTCACAAACCATTGTTATGGCAATGGAAAAGATTTTACAATGACATATTTGGGAGAACTATCCTTTTTTAATTGATTGGGGGCTTTCGCACCAGTGGAATCGTTTCATAGTTCCTAAATCTAATGGCGGAAGTACACACTTTATGATGTTTTTGCACAGCAGGTACTGGGAACAGATTTAGTTTTAGTTCTAGGCTTTTTGTTGAAACTAAATTAGCTCCTACTCATTAGCCTACCTAAATTAGCGCTGAACTCATGCCATACAAAACAGCACCCACCATTTTTAAAAAGCAGTGTAAAGTGTTTTAAAGTGTTACAAGACATAAACATACAGAAAGCTAATGTTAATGGCATTTACCAGTCGCCTTTGTCTGCGGCACTGTGTTTGTCTTTTCTCAGCCTCAATGATATGTAGCATTCCATCGCATTATCACGACTCCCATGACACACAACAAAAACACAGCTCCGATCATGGTGTCCTCCATTCTCCAGTTGTTGATGTTGTTAAATGCCGCACTTAAATGATGTAGCTGTCGGCCAACTTACATGATCACATCAGATTTCCTGCTGCCAGTGCGAATGCACCCAGGAAATGGCCCTAGGGGAACATTATAGCTATAGTTCCTGTAACTAACTGCTGCAAAAGCCCCTATTTTACTTTTTTTATGATTAATTTATTTATCATTCAGCCATGTAAATCTGTCTATTGTTATGTAGTACCTCACTATAAAGAGTTGGACGTGTTCATTAAGCGAGATCAGGACACGGGCTTTGGCTTCCGTGTGCTTGGAGGAGAGGGTGCAGAACAACCAGTAAGTCCCTGTAACCATATTACTAAATATTTATATACTTGGACTGTATTTATGGGATTTATTAGCAGATCGACTTTGTGTCTTAGCTCTAAAATGAGCTATCCATCTAATTTCATTAGGTCTACATTGGTGCCATCATTCCCCAGGGGGCGGCCGAGAAGGAAGGCCGTCTGAGGGCCGGAGATGAGCTTGTTGGCATCGATGGCATCATTGTAAAAGGGAAATCTCACAAACAAGTTCTGGATCTCATGACTAATGCAGCTCGTAATGGACAAGTGCTCCTTTCAGTGCGCAGGAAGGTCATTTACAGAGGTGAGAGCTCCTGACTGACAGGCCTTAGACATAAAAACCAATGCTGGAGTGTAATTAACTGCCTGAATAGCTTTCATTAAAGGTCAGTCCATGTAATCTTCTGCTCTATAGATGTCCCAGTGGATGTTGGGAGTGGGGCAATGACACTTGTGAATGGCTCACCTCGGCTTCCACGTATCCAGGTGCCAAGCATCAAGGACCAGGAGTCATTTGATATCACACTCCATCGTAAAGATAACGAGGGATTTGGATTTGTTATTCTTACTTCAAAGAGCAAACCGCCATCTGGAGGTAACAGCAGATTCATTGATGCACCAGCAAAGACATTATTTACACAAACATTTTTTATCACTAGGATTGGGAATCAAAAACCGGTTCTCATTCAGAACGGTTATATACTAATATTTTATGTAATATTTTTACGACATCATTTCTTTTACTAAATTACATATTATGCCACTGCTTCCTTCACCAGAATTTCACTGCCAATGAATATAATGATTGTTTTTATTAATAATTTAAAAAAAAAATTTTATCACACCTATAGGCATATACATGTAAATGGAAGTCAGTGGGAGTTGCATCCAAACTTTGTTTTATTCAGAATCTTGTGTCATAAGCATTGCATTGCATAAAAATATAGTAGTTTAAATTGTAAAGAACGTCTTGAGACCCCTGCATCTGTTCCATTCCACTCCATACAGCAGTTTTTTTTTAGATTTGCACAACCTCAGAATTGTTATATTTCCTACGATTAATTCATTATGATTATAAATTAAACACAAGCCATTCCAATTCTGCTAAGTGATTTGCCTAAGTGTGTGTTGCAGTGATTCCTCATAAGATCGGTCGAATAATTGAGGGCAGTCCAACTGACCGCTGCGGGTTGTTGAATGTGGGCGACCGCATATCCGCTGTGAACAGTCAGTCCATTGTGGAGCTCTCCCACAACGACATTGTTCAGCTTATCAAAGACGCGGGGAACTCCGTCACGCTCACCGTGGTTCCTGAGGATGGTGAGTGAGATAATGAAATATCACATAAATACTGCCGCAGTACATATTCATGCTTTCTCAACCTGTGCTTCATGCTTTGATTTGTCACACTAGGGCAATGATGTAGCTTCAATTAAAACGTTAATATCCACAGAAATATAATTTGATATTAATTATGCATGCATATTTAAATTGAACGCTTTATAAAGGGCACTTAGACCAATTATTAGCTTATTTCAAATACAAAGCATGAAAATACACTGTTCATTTTTCTCTGTCATGTTTAACACATATTCATTCGTAGGTATAAGGTATGAATATCATACAACAAAATAGCATTAATTGCCAGAAGCTCTTATTTACGAGCATTAGTATGTCACATTACAGAAGTAAAAATGCTGTTCCACGAGGACTTTCACACTTGGAGTCAGATTTACTAAACCGGGCAAATTAGCACGAGAGCTCAATTCCGAAAAAGTGTAAAGTTCTACAAGTGATCTACTGACGAAAATTACACAGACCAGCCGATCATTTCCATAATGACCAACAATCTTTTAGTTTTTTAACGCCGAAAAAGAGGGTTTGCAAGCTGTCAATATATCTGGCCATTGATGTTTATCACTTCATAACAATCAATCTGTTTTGATTGGATGTTTAGAGTACAAAGGCCCGCCCTCAGGAGCAAGCTCGGCCAAACAAAGTCCAGCACCCCAGCACAAGATTCTCAAATCTGCTCAGGATGAGAGGTGCAGTCCACTATTACATATTTAAACATCTATAAACACTATAAACCATTTCCTCTGTACATTTGTTGTAAATTCATGTAAAATTAAGCTCTAATAAATTTTGGAGGATATAAGCCACGCTTCTGATCTATAATATGTGTTACTTATGTGCAGATATAATTTGGATATGGATGAGATCAGGGATGAGCTCATATGGACGGAGTATAAAGCTCTTTCCATGAGTGAACAGGGAACATTGTGTGTCACCAACTCCAAACAGGCAAGAGCCACGCTTACATCATAAACTGTACCTAAACCTTATCTAAAGTCATCACATCTAGTGTAATTTATGATACAAAATAGATATCACCCTCATGTCATTCCAAATCCGTAAGACTTTCATCATTTTCGGGACACAAATGAAAATCTTTTTGATGAAATCTGAGAGCGTTCTGTCCCTCCATTGATAGCTACACAATGGACACTTTGACGCTTCAAAAAGTTCATAAAAAGATCCTAAAATGAATCCATATCAATTGACGTGGTTTAGTCCAAATTATCTGAAAAGACCCTGGGACTCAAAGACTTTGAATTTATGCTTGTATTCACATTTAAACATTGAGAACATAAACAGAAGCTCACCTAATGTGCTTGATGCGCGAGAACAAAGTTCTTGCTGAAGATCAAACGTGCTGTGTAACAGGAGAATGAACCTCATTGGTTCTCGCTGAAGCTCAAACGTGCTGTGTAACAGGAGAATGAACCTCATTGGTTCTCGCTGAAGCTCAAACGTGCTGTGTAACAGGAGAATGAACCTCATTGGCTCTTGCTGATGCTCAAACGTGCTGCGTAACACGAGAATGAACCTCATTGGTTCTTGCTGATGCTAAAACTTGCTGCGTAACACGAGAATGAACCTCATTGGCTCTTGCTGATGCTCAAGCGTGCTGCGTAACACGAGAATGAACCTCATTGGTTCTTGCTGAAGCTCAAACGTGCTGCGTAACATGAGAATGAACCTCATTGGTTCTTGCTGAAGATCAAACATGCTGCGTAACATGAGAATTAACCTAATTGGTTCTTGCAGAAGCTCAAACGTGCAGTTTAACACGAGAATGAACCTTTTGAATGAAAATTTTGGACTAAACCGTTCAATTCATATGGATCAGTTTTACGATCTCTTTATGAACTTTTTGAAGCATGAGAGAAGTAGTTGCATAGCTGTCAATGGAGGGACAGAACGCTCTCACATTTCATGAAAAGTATCTTCATTTGTGTTCTGAAGATGAACAAATGTCTTACGGGTTTGGAAGGACATGAGGGTGAGGAATTAATGACAGAATTTTTTTTTATTTTTGGGTGAACTATTGGGTAAAACCATTTAGTCTATACTTCATATATTCCTGCCATCACTGGAATAAATTACATTTTGTGTGTATTTTCTACCTAGGGCTGTATTGCGGTTGAGTTGGAGCGCGGCCCTCGTGGTTTTGGCTTTAGTCTGAGAGGAGGAACAGAGTATAACATGGGCCTCTACATCCTGCGGCTGGCTGAGGACGGCCCCGCTCTACAGGATGGCAGGATACACGTCAGTACAGCACACCACTCTTTAATAACTCATATTGCGGATGGAATGTGCAGGCTTTTTGCATTTTCTGCAGCAATTTTAGGAAAGCTGAATACTACACCTTTTTTATTCAAAATTGTCAAAATATGTCAAACCTTTGTTTACTCTTGAGAGGTGCTTTTTTAAGAGCCGTGAAGTACAACCTAATAAAGTGACAGAGTCTTTTTCATGGGTTTGATACAACACATAAATGATCTTGCTCCTGAATGTGCCTTCTGTAGGTAGGAGATCAGGTAGTGGAGATTAATGGAGAACAGACACAAGGCATCAGTCACACTAGAGCCATTGAGCTGATCCAAGCTGGGGGAAACAAAGTGCTACTGTTACTGCGACCACAAGCCCTCTTATCAGAGAACAGTGAGTTATGACACACAAACAGGATGATGCTGCTGCTTCAGAAGCATACTGTGAGAACATCAAGACCCACATAAGTTACTCTTTCTTTCTTTCTTTTTCTTTCTTTCTTTCTTTCTTTCTTTCTTTCTTTCTTTCTTTCTTTCTTTCTTTCTTTCTTTCTTTCTTTCTTTCTTTCTTTCTTTCTTTCTTTCTTTCTTTCTTTCTTTCTTTCTTTCAGGTTGTGTAAGCTCATCTGCGGTGTGTTACTGCCCCCAGGAACATCATCACTAACAGCCTCGTATCCTCTAGGTCTTTTTTCTTTGGTAATGGGACTTTCTCTTCACTTTCTATGCTCCTTAATTGCTAGACTTTTCTCTGCTTTATTGTGCAAGTTTATATATATATACAGTATTGTTCAAAATAATAGCAGTACAATGTGACTAACCAGAATAATCAAGGTTTTTAGTGTATTTTTTTATTGCTACGTGGCAAACAAGTTACCAGTAGGTTCAGTAGATTCTCAGAAAACAAATGAGACCCAGCATTCATGATATGCACGCTCTTAAGGCTGTGCAATTGGGCAATTAGTTGAATTAGTTGAAAGGGGTGTGTTCAAAAAAATAGCAGTGTGGCATTCAATCACTGAGGTCATCAATTTTGTGAAGAAACAGGTGTGAATCAGGTGGCCCCTATTTAAGGATGAAGCCAACACTTGTTGAACATGCATTTGAAAGCTGAGGAAAATGGGTCGTTCAAGACATTGTTCAGAAGAACAGCGTACTTTGATTAAAAGTTGATTGGAGAGGGAAAACCTATAAAGAGGTGCAAAAAATGATAGGCTGTTCAGCTAAAATGATCTCCAATGCCTTAAAATGGAGAGTAAAACCAGAGAGGCGTGGAAGAAAAGCGGGAAGACAACCATCAAAATGGATAGAAGAATAACCAGAATGGCAAAGGCTCAGCCAATGATCACCTCCAGGATGATCAAAGACAGTCTGGAGTTACCTGTAAGTACTGTGACAGTTAGAAGACGTCTGTGTGAAGCAAATCTATTTTCAAGAATCCCCATAAAGTCCCTCTGTTAAATAATGGCATGTGCAGAAGAGGTTACAATTTGCCAAAGAACACATTAACTGGCCTAAAGAGAAATGGAGGAACATTTTGTGGACTGATGAGAGTAAAATTGTTCTTTTGGGTCCAAGGGCCACAGGCAGTTTGTGAGACGACCCCAAACTCTGAATTCAAGCCACAGTACACAGTGAAGACAGTGAAGCATGGAGGTGCAAGCATCATGATATGGGCATGTTTCTCCTACTATGGTGTTGGGCCTATTTATCGCATACCAGGGATCATGGATCAGTTTGCATATGTTAAAATACTTGAAGAGGTCATGTTGCCCTATGCTGAAGAGGACATGCCCTTGAAATGGTTGTTTCAACAAGACAATGACCCAAAACACACTAGTAAACGGGCAAAGTCTTGGTTCCAAACCAACAAAATTAATGTTATGGGTGGCCAGCCCAATCTCCAGACCTTAATCCAATTGAGAACTTGTGGGGTGATATCAAAAATGCTGTTTCTGAAGCAAAACCAAGAAATGTGAATGAATTGTGGAATGTTGTTAAAGAATAATGGAGTGGAATAACAGCTGAGAGGTGCCACAAGTTGGTTGACTCCATGCCACACAGATGTCAAGCAGTTTTAAAAACTGTGGTCATACAACTAAATATTAGTTTAGTGATTCACAGGATTGCTAAATTGCTAACAAAAAAATGTTTGTACAAAATAAGTTTTGAGTTTGTACAGTCAAAGGTAGACACTGCTATTTTTTGAACACACCCCTTTCAACTAATTGCCCAATTGCACAGCCTTAAGAGTGTGCATATCATGAATGCTGGGTCTTGTTTGTTTTCTGAGAATCTACTGAACCTACTGGTAACTTGTTTGCCACGTAGCAATAAAAAATATACTACAAACCTTGATTATTCTGGTTAGTCACATTGTACTGCTATTATTTTGAACAATACTGTATATATATATATATATATATATATATATATATATATATATATATATATATATATATATATATATATGTATATGTATATATATATGTATGTATATATCTCAGCCACGCGATCTTTATTCCTAAATGACAACAACTCACCTGTGTCTATTAAACCTTTGACTAAATCTTACTGGAACATTCAGATCTGCGTTGGCGCTGCTGCTGATCCAGAGAGAGCAGTTGTCATGTATCGATATAAAACATCTTCATAATCTGTATTTTCATCAGTGAAGTGTTTATGAGTCAGTCACTGAATCATTCATTCAAACAAATAAAAAAAACTAAAACATTTTTAAATAGACTGCAGTAATTCATATTTTGTCAGAACCTCTAGTAAATTGCATGTTACTTTGTTTAATTGTCTGTTCAGAATTGTGCTCTAATATATACACTCAGGGCCTTTCTAGGCATTTTGACACTCTATGCAAAATCCTTATTAGTGCCTCCCAGTCAAATCTTAAAAAGCAACATTAGTATTACTGGTATATATTTGAATCCTAATTGACAAATACATACAAATATAATTTGGAAATATTGGAAATGTTACCATTGTGTAGCCACTAGATGATATATATATATATATATATATATATATATATATATATATATATATATATATATATATATATATATATATATATATATATATATATATATATATATATATATATATATATATATATATGCATGTGCAATCCCAAGTTGCTAAGAAATTGTTCTCAGATATGTCTACATAATTATTGTTTTGCATTTAGATATTTAAATATCAATGACTACATTTTGCCCTCGTCTATTTTTGTTTAGATATTTTTTAAATGTTGATTTCAAGTGCCAGTTTTTGCATTATTATTACAGTAAAACCTATAAAATCCTTTTACTGCAAACTATTAATAAAAAGCTTGATAATACACGTGAAAGTAATAAGAATAAATACGTTAAACAACGTTAAATAAGAAGATCTGTTACACAACGCTTGAACTTCCCCTTTAAATAACGTGACGCTGTGCCCTCTGTGACACTGCTCGTATTAAGAACTATTAGAGCTCAATGAATCGATTCAGTATTTCGACACCATCCGTAAAGATGCGTTAAATTCGACAAATCGGTTTATTAAAGGATGTATTAATGTTGTGAATTATCACATTTTATTATGCCATTTTTAAATTGGCTGTTAAAGTTTTGGGACAATTACAAAACACACTGATGCAAAAAACGGGACAATTACAAAACACACTGATGCAAAAAACGCCCACCTTTGGAGGTGCAAGTAAGAGAAGAAAGCTTTATGGAGCCAACATATAACTGCATCATAAAATGCTGAAGTGAGTGTGCAGTTATATTTTATAACGACCGCCTATTTTGCCTATTCCCTGTATACAGTAGCAATTACCTTGCAACCACCCAGAACTTTCTGTCAATTACATAGCAATGCATTTGCATTGCAACAACCTAGCAACTAGCAGGCAAATCCACTCATACAAAATAGGTTATCATGGTATTTTTTAAGAGGCTTTAATTAGTTGCAAATCTTTTCACCCTTAGGTTCTGCAGGAGATGTTATCCTTCCTGATCCGCTGGGATCCAACACTTCCAACATTCCTCTCAGTTCTCCTCTCCTTCATCCATCATCCACCTTAGCGAAGAAGGGAACGCCAGACCCGACAAACTCCTTAGCCCGCTCTTGCGGCGCCTTGGATCTGGCCCGTGAGGATACTCACTCTAAAGAAAGCAAGAGGGAGAAGAACGCCAAACTACGAAACACCAGCTCTTCCAAAGTCTCGCAGCAACGCCGCATCAAGAGTCGGTCCGCAGAGAATCTCCTTGATCTCGGAGATACAGTGAAACCCAAAAGCCCATCCAAAGCCAAAGACAAAGCTCACAGCTACAAAGGAAATCTGAAACAAAGCGCTCAAGACTCCCACAAGAACAGAAAGTCCTGCCAGCACAGTCGCTCAGTCAGCCCCCAAAAGTCAAAGCGTGAAGGACAGGAAGTGGTAATTGGAGAAGCGCAGGGACAGAAAGAAGTACGCCGTGCGAAGGGGATGCCGAGTGTGGACCAGAGGAAAAGTGATGCTGAAAGGAGAAAAAAAACAGAATCTAGAGGAAGGAAGCAAAATGAGGCCCAGGAACGGGAGGAGAGGTGGAGAGCTGAGAGAAAAGTGAGGAGCAATGAAGCGGTTGAGCCAAAAGGGGAAACTAAGCTCAAAAGCACCCAAAGGAAGAAAAAACAGAGAGATGGAGACAAGCAAAACGAAGACACCCACATAGCAGAGAGCAGAGAGGGAGACAGGAAGAACAAAACAACAAAGGAGAAGGGATCTTTGAGGGATCAAAAGGGAGAAAACAAGAAGGAAATGAAAACAGACATGAATGAAAACAAAGGAAAAGTAAATGATAGCGACAACCGGAATGACGACATTGTCACTACAGATGCAGCTTTAGTCACCTCTAGGGCGAGTCTAGTGTTTGACCACCCAGGACCCTTAAACAATGGCCTTTGGAAGATCCCTAGTTATGCACGCATTCTCACTCAAGAGGAAGTGATGCGTGATGTTTGTGAACAGATTGAGGATGCTTGGGAATAGAAGGTTTAAGACCAGAAACATATGCACGTACGTGAATGCAAACGCTGCTAAGATTGTAAATGTTGTTAATGCACTATTACAGGAATTAGAGCAAACTATATTAGAAACATCTGGAAGAGAATCTTGCTGAGCAAGTTAGTAAACTTTCGACATGTTTATAGCTAGCTACCTGAATTACAACAACTCGGATTTATTGGCTCAGGCATTTGAAGAAAACTAGACTAAACAGCTTGTAGTCAAGAGTTTTCTTTATACATCTATGTCCAATAGGTGTGCAGAATGTTATAGCCTAACTTCTCTTAACGTGTTGCCTACACTGTAAAAAGCTGAGAAAACTCAAACGTATGCAAACAGCTTCAGGACTTTTTTGAGTATACTCAGTAATATTATCAGATAACTGAAATCATGCATCATAGAAAGCAAATGTTGGTCAGGGACATGGTTCTGTCCATCAACTCTTGATTGAATGGAGGCAGATTTGAATGGGAGCATGAAGTCGATGCATTTTTTCAAAATAAACACAATAAGCAGTGAATTTTCATTTAAAGCCAACTTTAAGCTGTTGACTAGTTTAAAGCTAGCTATCTAAGTAATAAACGATCTGGTTTAAAGGCACAGGCATTCCAAGGTCGTACCTTCATCACCTGATTGAATAGAGATGTTCGGAACCGGCACAATAACACAAGCTGTACAACAGGACCATGTACCTTCAGTGCATAGGCCAAGCATTCACACGTTTGTTCACGTACATTCACAAGTATGTTTTTGGCCTTGCACCTTGTTTTTCTCCAGGTGGTCTCCCACCCAGGCTTACAAATGCTTAGCTTATGATGTGAACCATGTTCATGTCCTTCTCTTTGGACAGTGGTCAGCATGAGCTTCTTGTTGAAATCATTTATAAATGTTTGTAATCAGCAGTCTCGCTGTTACACAAACAGACTGATTCGGCATGAGGTTTCGTCCAAACTGCTTTATGGAGATCATTGCTTAATCATCTTGGACAGACAATTTCTGAGGCTTTGTGGTCAAACGCATGGAGCTCCATTTTAATTTCCTTCAAGCCAGCTGACATTAAACAACACAAGGACTCTCGACATCACAATGCAATCCTTCCTTATGCAATTTAAGAGAACACAGCACGCCCCATCAATCACCAAAACGACAATGCAAGTTTATGTTGCGGTCAAAAACAGCACGTCCTTACCCCAAAGAATCTTTTTTTTCCCCCTGCATGCTGAGTATAACACACAAACTCCTTGTTTTGTTGCATGCCTTTTAGACCCGTGCAGTTTGTCTCTAACTTTTCCAGACCTTGTAAATAAGAACTGTTATGAAGATTGGGAGCTTTACCAGGGACTTTTCAGACTGTTCTCTCTCTCTTCCATGTCTTTGACTCCCTGATCTCCAAATATTATAACTGCAAATGACCAGAAACTTGTGCTTTAATATACCAAGAAGATGATCAAATGTTTTATTTATTGAAATATGTATATGAATAGATACATGTAGCTATAACAGATTGTGACATTGATTTCGGTGTAGAGATCCAGGCTCTTGCTAAGCACCGTGGTAGTTTTACCTTGTAGCAACTGTTTTGACTTGTCACAAAACATATGGTACATGCAAATGTATTTTTTAAATATTCTATGAAATTAGATTTAATATGGTAAATATTTATTTTATTTTATTTTTTTCCCTGGACATGCATGTCCAGTCTGCTCACAAGAAGGCAAGCGGTGCAAGCAATTCAAGCCCTCGGTTATGAGGCTATACTTTACTTTACGCTGGTCAAGCTTCGATTTATGACCAATGTACATGGGTGAACCTCCTGAAGGATGTAAAGGGGACATATTTCATCTCAAATTCAAAAGAAAATATGGTAACGGTTTACTTAAAGCCTTTTATTATTATGCATTATTGAAGGTATTCATACCTTATAATATACCATCATATATTTTCTCATAAATAATTGTAACCAAAGTTAAAATGCATTAGATTAGCAAATTCCTTGGTGGTTTGACATGTGTTTTAATGCATCATACTTTCTAAAGGTGTGTTCAATGAATAGATAAGTATTATAACTTATTATACGTGTGGTGGTTACAATTATTCAAAAGACCATACAGTAAAAACATTTTTATAATGCATATAATATATATAAAGGCTATAAGTAAAGTGTTACTGAAAATATTTAGCATTAAGAAAATGAGGCCTGTTTTACTTTGACTTACACTCAAAATAAAAAGACACACATTTTATTTATATATATATATATACATACATATACATACACATTAAAATGAGTGCCATCAAATCGATTAATCACGATTAATCACATCCAAATGTAATATGTTTACATAATATGTGTGTGTGTATGGTGTATAATTATTATGTATATATAAATACACACAAATGCATGTATACTTTTAAGATTTTTTATATTTATTTATATTATAAATTATACGAATGATATACAGTATAAAAATTCAAATATTTCTTAAATATATACATAAATGAGTGTGTATTTATACATAATAATTATACACAGTACACATATATTATGTAAACATGAACTTATTTTTTTAATTGAAATTTTGACCTCATTTGTGTGTGTGTGTGCGTGCGTGCGCGCTTCCGTGTATAGGTTTCTTCCTAAGTACCGGTACTTCTGAATGGGCTGAGGCTGGGATTTGAAAGTATAAGAAGTGAAAGTATTTTCTGAATGTATACTCTATGCAGAGAGCATTCACTCAGTATCGTTATCTCATTTTTGACCAAAGTGGCTTTTAGAGGCTTTTGCATCTGAACTCTTCATATACTGAATCGATTCATTCAGCTCTAATAGTTCTTAATATATATATAATTAAATGACAATTAATATTAAAATAGATACATTTAATATTGCACTGAATAATGAGAATATAATAAATATTGCAGTCAAAATCAAACAGTGTGGATCAATTACAGAGAATTGTTTTAGGGGAGAAATGTGTGTTAATTGTATGCAAGTGATGTCACAATGCAACTAATCTTAAAAATTCTAAGAATAGGCTTCGTTAGGCCTCATTATCTTTATGCAAACTAGGTTTTCTTATTTTTATGGTGAAATATGACCCAGGTGAGGTTGTGATTTTTTTATTTTTGTTTTTGTGAGATTCACCATAATGTGAAAAGAATCACTGTCTATGAAGTAGTGGAAAAAAATCCCTCCTAAAAATAGGATTGTTGCGGGTATAACGTCTTCTATCTATTTGATGATCATCAGCTAATTTTGTACATGCTTGCATCACATGGTCAGTTGTGGGAGGTTTCTGAAAGGGCTGATTTATTGGGGTTATGAGGTCTGATACGTGGCCAAGATAAATGTGTAAGGTGTGAATGCATAAATGACATGATCTATCAATACCAAAGGACTGGTGGCCATTCCATATGTTGTGTGTAAAGTGATTATGACCTCAGGGTTTGGATATGTAATTTAACTAACAGCTGTGTGGCACAGCTTTGATATAAACGATGAGAACGCAAACTAATTACAAAGACAAGATCATTGTTCACGATAAATTGTGGTGGTGTTACATTTTGTTTTTGTGCATATGCCAGACTTTGAAACTTCGACAACATGTCATAAAAGCAATGTTAGCATCTGCTGTACATAACTCATCTCAATGTTCATATTTAAAAGTGAGGCCTAGAATCACCTCATATTAGACTAAATACATATGGTCTTAATATAACGTGGTCTGATTCATGTAAATGTTTAAATATTGTACAGCACCTTTATAAAAAAAAAGACATAGCTCTCTCAGAACAAAGAATAGAAATATGTAAATTTGTTCCGTTATTTTTCTAAGTAATTATTTAAGTATGGGGGAAAATATTTAAAGTCAGTGCAAAAAAATAAATAAAATCATATCCTGGTGTTCTGGTCATGTAAAGTTTTATGCAAAATCCGATCAAATGAATATGATCAAAAATCAAAAGAGTTTCTATATTATTTGATATGGTCTTTTAGAGGTGCAGTTAGTGATTCCTGAGAAAAATATTTGAAAGTGGCACCCAAACAAACCCCTACCCAATAGAAACAAACAGTTCTCTTCATTTCTCCGCCCCCCTAAAATAACAAACACTCTAACAGCATGACTACAGCTGGCACATCAGACAGCTCGCTCAAGTATGGATGAATCAGCTGTGATTCAACAACATCAACAGCATATCTTGGTACTGTGAAACATCAACAACCAATGTTACTCACGTATGGAGCAGAAACAAAGCAACATCAATGTGACGTTTTCAGGCCTTCCCACTCTCTAACGGTGTGTCACACCAGCGCAGATCGAGTGTTTTTCAGTTCATTGAGTTGAGCTTCTCGCTCGCGTTTGAGTGTGAAGCCCAACTTCCAAAGGAATGAACTGAAAAACACTCGCTCTGCTCCTCGCCTGTGTGCACGCACAGTAAAGCTTTTCCAGAATTAACACACGTCTTTGCCTGATCATAACCGTTCTTCTTCCAATTAAATTTCCTCTGACCTTTTTCTCTGAGGTAATATCTCAGCCGTCTCTTTCTACAAAAGATCCCATGCTTGCTTACTCTCTCCCCTCCCCTGGCATGAGCACATACGCCCCTTATTGCTGATTGGCTCAAAAAGTGCCGTAGTTCTCAGTGAATACTCTTAGTTTTTTCTTCTATTTACAGAGCATGTACACAATGGCCTGGTTCCTCAGACAAGGCTAAGATTAAGTCAGGATTAGGCATTAGATCAATTAGGGTATTTAAGTAGCTTATAAACAGAAAATGTACAGAAAATGATGCATATACAGCAAGGCAATATCATTTCACTCACCTAGCCTATCACAAATCCATTCTGTCCTTTAAGTGTCCGTGTTAAAAGAGCTTGTTCAGCCGTTTAGTGAAGCTGATTGCTGTAGCCGATATCTTAGTTTAGCCTAGAGGCATGGGGTCTTCCTTCATTTTGAATTTTTAGCTGTTGTTCAATTGTTTAGTAAATTTGCTTGTGAACAAATATTCAATATCTCTACTCTGCATGTGAGGTTGGTACATCAGCGGTAGCAGTTCGAACTATCACATACCGTATTGTTCAGAACATAAGACGATGGAATAAATCTGAAAAACAGGTTTGTCTCATATTCAGGGTCTAGAGTCTAGACTTTTACATGTCAATAATACTAGACCAGCAACAATAGGTGGCGCCAAATCCACATAAAATGTGTGTGCCAAGAACTACTGTGTGCCAGAGTGTAACGTTAGAAGATGGCATGTCTTAAAAATGCAAGGAGTCAAAGAAAAACTTACCGTCTAACAGCGGTGTCGCTGTCGTGTTTGCGTGCCTCTCTGACGGGACCAAACTTCCCCCGTATGTGATTTTAAAACGTGCATTTAAAAAAAAAGCCTTTTCCCAAAAGGTACATAAGGAGGTATATAATATATACCATATTTTATTCTGAACAGTATGGTAATTTACATATTTTGGACCTCTACAAAGGAAGGCTAGCCTCCACTGGCATGTTTCTTTTCTCAACACTACTAATCACTGAAAGTGAAAGACTTTCCTTTTGAGACATGAAATCAATAACTGGGAATTTTAAACCTACAAATTTGGGTAGGCGCCAAAGTTGCTTTCAGTTAAAACAACTCAAACATGCATTTTAGTCTGCTAGGTTTAAGCCTCGTCTGTGAAATCGTCACACACACAGAAGAATAGACACTAGCATATATTCACACAAATCTCTGAGTGTTGATTTCAATTTTCAACAGCGTTTCTCAGAAATCGCTTACTGCACCTTTAAGGGTCGCTGACCTGCCCTCTTTTACTGAAAATATTCTTCTTCGATCAATCATCCTGGCTCATTTGAACCCTTAACAGATGTGTCCGACTCTCAGAAAAAGTATGTTACTTACCGCTTCAGAATAATGATTTTATCAGAATATGTGAATAATTGCTTAATAATCGTTTATATTTAACATTAGCTTGTTCCAATTCATATTTTAATTAAGACCATTTTCTGCTGAGTTTTGGAAAAGAAAAGGCAGTGTGACAAAGCTGAACGCACAGATAACATATGTTTGACTAATTTCATTATTTTAAGATGACTTGAAGCCATTCGATTTAAAAACACAATGACTGTGACCGTGACATTTATTATCCCAGCTCAAGTTGTCTACAGAAAGTCTTATCCCGGTCTCTCACGCCTACAGCATTGTCTAGATGATAAAACCTATGGCATGTCACACAAAATGTAGACTACTTTAATGGCTTACAGTAAAGAAATATGCCAGTCTAAGCAGCATTTGTTCTGCTGAGTTAAGCAGAACACAGCTGTATCATTTCATGATTGCTCAGCGATGTGTAAAAGTACTCTGTGCCGTGGAGACTGGAGAGGAGGTATTTTAGGCGGTAGCCGAGATATAAAGGAGCAGATAAATGTATCGCAAACCATTGAAGCGGAGGTAAGAATGGATGATAAATGTCTGACAGGTGAAATGTATTAGGATTATTTAACACGCAGTCCTTGCGGGTTCTGTGAACTTCCACCGGGTGTCACTAACGAGTCACTTCCAATAAATGTAAGAAAAACAACACTTGCTTGTATGGTATGATATAGTTTATACGAATGAACATGTTATTATTTTACAGTAGGCCTAATATAATTCAAGATTACATAGCCGTGTTCTTTTTAAAGTTGAAATGTTTGCCTGTGCTTAAACGCGAAGTCATAGCCTACATAGGCTAAAACCCTGTCGTTTTTACAGAAAATAAAATGGCAGCTGTGGTTGCCAGAATAATTCTGTAGAAATTTCCATAACACAGGAGTTCATGAACACCATCATGGTAACCAGTGTTGGGGTAACACATTACAAGTAACACAAGTTACATAATCAGAACAGTGAGAAAGTAATGCATTACTTTTAAATCAACAAAATATCTGAGCAAGTTAGGCTACTTAGTTGTCCCATTTATTGACTGACAGCTCTCCTGCTCCAATGCAAGAGAATCATGTGGACATGATGATTGTACTTCTAGACTAAATGTGAACAGCCATTTACTCATCTCACTCGCTCAAAAACAGATTCAGTGTTCCTCAAAATGATTACAAACTGATAATCTCACTTTGCATTTCTTTCAGCCCGAGGTTTATTCATTTCAATTCTGGTGTGGAAGGGCCTTTACATTTGCCAAAAATAGAACTTTTTTTGTTCGCAGCCCAGGTGAGAAAAAGTAACATTACTTTTCATAAAAAGTAACCAAGTAACACAATTAGTTACTTTTGGTTTTACTTTTTAACGCAATATTGTAATGCATTACTTTTAAATGTACCTTCCCCAACACTGATGGTAACACACAACACTAAAATAATGCAATAAACATTAATTTAGCAACATCAGTTACATTTTACCTTTAAGGGTAAATTTAACCCAAAACAGAGAGAGAGATCATGGGGCTTGATGTGCTTCTTAGGCTGCTTATATGGGCTTCTTCCTGCAGGGTCCACTGTGTGTGGTGCTAGTTGATAACCATGCACATAGTGTGCAGGTGAAGGCTATCAACACCTGTAGGGAAGCAGCATACAGGAAGAGGGACATAGCAGACAGCAAGAACAACATGTTTTCCACAGAACACCATAATACATTCAGGACAGAACAGATGTAACATAACCCTTATGTACATAACTGATTTTTTTAAAAAAAAGAAACATAATTATTACAATGAATGGGAATGTCAGTTAACGGCTTTTCACTGTGAATTATGAGATGTTTTGTTCTTTTTTACTCCCAAAAACAGTACATTTAAAGAGTTAGTTCACCCAAATATGAAAATTAGCCCATGATTTACTGACCCTCAAGCCATCCTTGGTGTATATGCCATTCTTCTTTAAGTTATATTAAAAAATGTCTTGGCTCTTTCAAGCTTTATAATGGCAGTGACTGTTGGGTCATTTCTGAAGTCCATAAAAGTGCATCTGTCTGTAAAAAAAAAAAAAAAAAAAAACCTGTTCCACATGGCTCCGGGGGGTTAATCAAGGCCTTCTGAAGTAATTTGATGCATTTGTGCAAGAAAAATATCCGTATTTAATATGTTAAAAAGTAAAACATCTAGCTTCCGCCAGACCGCTTTCTGTATTTAACTTACGTTCACCGTCATTATAAAGCTGGGAAGTGCCAGGATATTTATTAATATAACTCAGATTGTGTTAATCAGAAAGAAGAAAGTCATATACACTTAGGATGGCTGGAGGGGGAGTTATTTTCATTTTAAAGTGAACTAATCATTAGTTTTTACTGTAGATTTTTTACTACAGTGTTCATTTTAGAGCTTTACTTGAACCTTGATTGCTGTGGACAAGCTGATGAAAAACAGAGCCGGTTCTGCTATAAATAAGGACAGGCAGAATGAGGTTTATCTCCCTGCTCAGACCAGGAGAAAATGGGTGGGGTTCGTGCTTTTGAGATAAGAGCAGAGAGCACATTTGAAGTCTGTTTTATAAGTCTAGCCTTTTTTTCTGACCATCTCAAATAGTCCTTAAGAGAAAGGAGTTGATTTTATAAAAGTCATCAGGACCATCAGATTCACTATAGTAAAAGAGGAAGAAAAATACTGAATACATATATATATATATATATATATATATATATATATATATATATATATATATATATATATATATATATATATATATATATATATATATATATATATATATATATATATATATATATATATATATATATATATATATATATATATACTGTATATATATACATACTGTATATGGGTGTGTGCTTCACAGTTTCATTGGCATTTATTTTACTTTGATGTTCAGAAGATATTCCGAAAAAATATTCAAAAGATATTCTGATTGATGATCAGTTTTTTTCCGAAGGGTCAGTAGCTGTTCAAATTTGTCCGGGTTCCCTGTTTGAATCATTAAACTTTTTTTGTACAGTTACTATAGCAATCAAAACCACGGTTTCTATGGAAACACACACACTGCAGTTAGCCATATGCAGCCAAAACACAGCAAGATGTAAAAAAAAAGTAAAATAAAACCTAATGCTGATGTTAGCAATTAGACATATAGTAAATAGGAAGGTAAACATCTATGTAACTAGGCACTGTCAAACATAATTACATTAAAGTTCGAGGCAGGACGCTCTTGCTGGGGAACACCCTTACACTGACTCACACATTCCATTTGAATCTTAAGATGGAAAGTGGAGACAGCCTTCAAGACCTCACCAGACTGGATTCATTTGATTTTCTACACTTTTGTTATTCAAATGTATGCACTCTATAGCAACAGCATTCATTTATTTATGTTGTGGACTATATACTCTTGATCATTCACAGCTTTTGGCATTATCAAGATTATATGGTTTTGACTATACTCTTGATCATGCACATTTTTCATCCACAATGTACAACGTGCATGTTCATTTCTCCAGTATATGGTAGGCTATAAACTGTGCATGCATGTTTTCTGTTTGTATGGAATACCCAGATACATACCATTCAAAAGATATTTATTTATTTTTTGATTAATATAAAGTAGGGGAGAGCGGGGCACAACCTAATGCTTTTTGACTCAGTTTGTGTAAATCCACTTGCTCAGAGTTTTTATTTTTCTCCACTCTCTCTTTCTCGTGGTTTCTCTATAGAATTCATAAAAGAAGCTATATAATGTTATGCCATATTCATTGTAACGCTTTTTTTTGGCGCATTTTTTTCTCTAAACACTCTAGGTTTCGTCATCCTGGCATGTGTGGAGAGTTTTAAACCATGTGTGTTACAGCTAACCCCTAGGTTGTGCCCTTGTGCCCTGCTCTCCCCCCAGTAGAATACAATTCTACAGGTAATGGGTTTATTTTAATTGTATCATACCAAAATATATATTTGCATAAAGTGTATACCGAGCAACACAGCCAATTTAATTGAATCCTATTTACAGTGTAGTTCTCAGGGAGAGCATTTTGGTGGGAGGACTGCTGAGAAACGTCACAGAATATGGGCGTGTTTCTAATATGAGTGGAGTGGACTAGGTCCCTCCCGATGTTTAGTCTTACACGCGAATCTATGAAGCGCTTTTGAAGTCAACTTTTTATATCATTCTCCGGCGGGAAAGTAAACAATGAACTTATTATGGGGAATATATTTGTAGTTCTTTTCTGTTGTTTCATATGTAGCCTATGCCTTCACCCCGTTAAATGTTCTGTCTGTTGTTGTAGGCTACATTTATGATAAGAGTTAAAGATCTGTTTAAGCGACGATGACAGGTGTGGAGATTTGGCCAATGCTTCTACTGTCGTTTTCACTGCTTTCTATGGGGAAAGGTAAGCTGATTTTTATTTACTTTCCTTTCCATTAACGTCTTAGTTTATTTATTTAACTCTTAAACTACACGGACTTTTCAGGGCATCGAAATAGCCTGAACAATTTATTAAAAATATGTTTCTGAGGTAGTTAGACTTGTTTCTTAAGTATTTTGTAATTGAGCAGCTGGACAATAACATTAATAATAGTATCCTAATGTTTCTTTTTTCCCCCTGCGTTTTCAACATTAAGATGTTATATGAAAATAATAATAATAATAATTTGGATAAACGGTTTACTGCACAACCACGAGATATTTCGTCTGAATTTGATTTTCCTTTTTTAATAATCAAGTGGAAAAAATAACGTTCTTATAGCAGGGTATTAAAAACATGTTTTCCTGTAGGTGGCGCCACAATACAACTGTCAAGTGCACACATTGGCTCTCAGGCTTTGTAATACAAATCAAATACAATTAAAAGGAACATTTTGGGCTTTATGTTAGGTTATCTCTTTAAAAGAAGTCTCCTATGCTAAATACAGTAACATTGTGAAATAGTATGCCTATTACAATTTAAGATAAAATTAATTTTAATTTTTTTTTAATTTTCTGAATTTGCAGCATCATTCCTCCAGTCTTCAGTGTCACATGATCCTTCAGAAATAATTTGAATGTGCTGATTTGGAGCTCAAAAACATTTCTTGTGGTTATCAATGTTCAAAACATTTCTGCTGCTTAATGTTTGTGTGTGTGTGTGTGTGTGTGTGTGTGTGTGTGTGTGTGTGTGTGTGTGTGTGTGTGTGTGTGTCCTTGTTTATATTACATTGTGGGGACCAAATTAGGGATGCACCGAAATCAAAATTCTTGGCCGAAACCGAAAAAGAGGAAGCCAAGGCCGAAAACCGAAATACCGAAATAAATTATGCCAATTATTAGTACCATTGCATTTATGGCTATGACTGTGTAACTTTATTAAAAATCAAGGCAGTGCAATTGCATAAATTAATATTAAATTTTCACATAATAAATCAATTACAAATTATGCAAATATATATTTAGCACATTGCAACAATGCACAGTATAAAATAAAAATGTTTAACTTGACCTCACTGAAATAATAATGTACAGACCTACTGGCAGAAAGGTACAGAAATGTAATACAGTAATCAAACATAAAATAACTGCATATTTAACTGTTTAAATTAAAGATTAATCCTTATTTAACTTACAAAAGCTATTCAATCAACAGCAGTGAGTGATGCCCTTGTCTTTTGTTGAGATTAAACACACCGCAGTAAAGGTTACTGCCCCTTTAAGACCTAATGCAGGGATATGCGTCGTCTTTCTCGACTGTATACAGTTCACTTAAGGATTATAGAGAATATGTCTGCTAGGATGCTCATGAAGATGGACATGTTGACATACTTTTTGTGTGAGTTTGTCCGTTTAAGCGCAAGACTTGAAAGAGAACTCAATATTTGCGCGCTGTGAGACGAGTGCGCGCTTTCGGGTGAGTGCACACAGATCTTCTCACAGCGCGTGAGTTCTCATTCGCGTCTTCTGGCTCTACACCCGGTGATGACGCGAAAACGACTGGTCATATTCGGATATACGGCAGCACTCGCATGCATTGAACAAAGTTTCCAAAGAGTTTTGCCCTCGTTTTTCTTTTATTATCGCTGTTGTTGTAGTGTATCACTGAGGAGCCAGCACGTGTATCCATCAACAGAAACATTAACAAAGCATTATTTTCAAGTTAAAACTCATAGATGCGTCATCAGATGTGAGATGAACCACATACGTCCACACCGCAGACATGCTGCATGTTTAGACCGTTTAGACAAGCACGTGCAGGTCACGGTTTCTGTTTGCGTCATCACAACATTTCGGCCTTATTGTTTCGGTGATAAAAGTTTCGGCGGCCGAATATTCGGTGCATCCCTAGACCAAATGTCCTCATAAGGATAGTAAAACCTGAGATCACCTACATTGTAGAATGTACAGTTCGTACGGTATAAAAACCATTACATCTATGGAGAATCCCCACAAAGATAGTGAACCAGACAGTGTGTGTGTAAACCATGATACATTTATTTCAGGATTCAAAAGAACAGCATTTATTGAACAGGAATCTTTTGTAACATCTTACATGTGTTTATTGCCACTTTAGATCAAATACTGTGTCCTAAATATAAGATTGTTTTTTTTAATGCAAGTATTATTTTTACTGACCCCAAACTTTTCAACGTATGACTAAAATCTAGTATTTTGGTTAATCATCTATATTGTGTCTGTGGTTGATTTAGCAGCCTGTCCGTTTCCTGTTTTGAATGGCAAAATTATCTTGTCCCCGGAATCCATCCAGAAGAATCATTTTCCAGATGATTCAAAAGCATCTGTGGTCTGTGTTAAAGGATATGAGATAGAGAACGGTTCAGATTTAATCACCTGCGTGAATGGGGCTTGGAGTGCTGTGGAATTAAACTGCAAAAGTAATTAATTTTTTACTTAATTTTTTAATTGGGCCATTCCCTCTAATGAAAATTATTTCAGTAAGATGTGGTATGTAAACTTCTATGTTTGCACCCATTTCAGAGATAGACTGTGGATTACCAAAAGCTTCACCACATATGAATTACTCCATCCCAAATGGAACGTTGTTTGGTGCCTTGATAAAATCCTATTGTGAGAGGGGGTAAGAACCGCTGCGGCCCCTACTGTCCATATTTCACTCATAATGTAGCAAATTATTGACTTGTTTCTTTTGTCTTGAATCCAGATATGACTTTGAAGGATCAAGTTTCAGACAATGTCTTGTAACTGGCTGGAGTGGAGATTCTAAATGTATATGTGAGTCCTCATCTTTAGATTGTATTTTATTTTATCAGTTTACATTTAAGAAAAAATGTTTTTAGTTAACAATAATAACCCTTATGCACATAATTCAACAGTAACATCAGTGTTGTCTAGAGCAACTTCACAAACCGCCTCTGTGTCACCATGTATTTTAAAGTGATAACGTGTGAAGAGCCAGCATCAATTGCCCATGGAACTTTCTCCAAGCCCAGGACGATTCCGGAGTTAGATGACGTCATTCAATATTCCTGTGATGATAACTACACCCTCGTTGGAGACAGATCCATTACATGTGGGGAAAATTGGGAATACAGTTCATCACCTCCAACATGCAAAGGTTAGTTTAATCAAAGAATTAAAGGTTTTAGTCCAGTAAGTTCCAAGCATAAAATCAAACACAATCATCAAATGCTCAACACTGCTGCATTCCTGTCGCGCAAGCAGTAGAGCATGGCGCTAGCGATGCTAAGGTCATGGCTTTGATTCCCAGGGAATGCATGAGCTGATAAAGCATACCTTGAGTGTTTGCCAAATCCATTAATGCAAATAATTCAGATTTGTATCCTAATCAACTGCACTGAATGACAGTGGCAAGCTCCGCCCACATAAACTTTTAATTGGTCCAGCATCCAGCTCCACATTTCTACATATTCAATATCAAATATATTCTAAATGGCTGTGATTGTGCTATTGGTCTGATTTGCTTGAAATTACAGGATGTATGTAGTAACAAACACATAATTTGGTTAAGACATCAATATCATTTTTTTAAATATATATTATCTTTTTTTAAATCTGAGCTCAAATATAGTTCTGTGCTTAATGGGTACTTGAGCTTAATAAGTACCTTATATTAGGCAGCAAGTGAACATTTTGTCCTTAAAGTTGATGTGTTAGAAGCAGGAAAAATGGGCAAGCGTAAGGATGTGAGCTAGTTTGACAAGGGCCAAATTGTGACGGCTAGACTACTGGGTCAGAGGATCTCCAAAACTGCAGCTCTTGTGGAGTGTTCCCGGTCTGTAGTGGTCAGAATCTATCAGAAGTGCTCCATAGAAGGAACAGTGGCGTGGGTGACAGGGTCATGGGCAGCCAAGGCTCATTGATGCACGTGGGGAGCGAAGGCTGGCCAGTGTGGTCTGCTCAAACAGACGAGCTACTGTAGCTCAAACTGCTCAAGAAGTTAATGCTGGTTCTGATAGAAAGGTGTCAGAATACACAGTGCATTGCAGTTTGTTGCGTATGGGGCTGCATAGCAGCAGACCAGTCAGGGTGCCCATGCTGACCGCTGCCGCAAGCACCAACAGTGTGCACTTGAGTATCAGAACTGGACCACGGAGCAATGGAAGAAGATGGCCTGGTCTGATGAATTCTTTTACATCACGTGGATGGCTGGGTGCGTGTGTGTCACTTACCTGGGGATCACATGGCACCAGGATGCACTATGCAAGAAGCTGGCGAACTTGGGACCTGCCATCCATTGTGGATTTTTACTTTGACATGTACCACCTACCTAAGCATTATTGCAGACCATGTACCCCCTTTCATGGAAACGGTATTCCCTGGTGGCTGTGGCCTCTTTCAGCAAGATAATGCACCTGCCACAAAGCAAAAATGGTTCAGGAATGGTTTGAGGGGCACAACGAGTTTAAGGTGTCAACTTGGCCTCCAAATTGCATCTCAATCCAATTGAGCATCTGTGGTATGTGCTGAACAAATAAGTTTGATCCATGGAGGCCCCACCTCGCAACTTACAGGACTTAAAGGATCTACTGCTAACATCTTGATGCCAGATACCACAGCACACCTTCAGGGGTCTAGTGGAGTCCATGCCTCAACGGGTCTGGGCTGTTTTGGCAGTAAAAGGGGACCAACACAATAATAGGATGTCATGATGTTTTGCCTGTTGGATGTAAATGCATGTTTTAATATTTAGACCACATCTAATATTGATTTCTATACGGATGTGAAGAGAATTTCAACCAGAATAACAAAAAGTGTTATATAGGAATAAAGGTGCCCAAATCTGACCCTTAAATAGCCTGCTGGACTCATCTTGCTTTTCTTGCACAGCACAGTTTCATTGCCCTTTCACTTTATTGTATTTCATTGTTTGGTTCCCTTACTGACCTGTTTATTTATGTTTGCCTTAGCTTGCATCTCTAGGTATCCTTCTACCTGAAGGTCATCTTCTTGTTTAGCAGGTCCCGCAGGCCTTTTATGATTTATGGCTTTTTTTGTTGTTGTCTTAGTTGTATATGTTGATGTACTCTGTAGTCTTCAGTGACTCACTGCTCCCAGTCTCTCCTCCAAACCCTGCAGAATCATCTCAACCTCATGTTTCCACTTCATCATAGTCCTGGTGGTGACAGGCAGTTTCTGTGGAGGAGATGTATCCTTCTGTGGTACGATCAGAGCAGCAGGGACGTGCAGAGAGTTCTTAAGAGGCAGGGGCTCAAATTTAAAAAAAGGGGGCAATATGTAAATAAATTATTAATTAAAAGGAATACATTATATTTTAAAGCATATTAAAATAGAAAACCATTATTTTAATTAATATTTCACAATAATAGGCTACTGCTTTTTCTGAATTTTTGATTAAATAAATGCAGACATGATTAGCATAAGAGACTTCTTTCATAGGGCTGCATAATAATCAAACATGGTAATATAATAAAGGCCTTTCATGCCAGCCTACACTTCTCATAATAGGCCTGTAGGCCACCTACAGGCCTATTATGGGAATAGTTGGCACTTGGGCTCCATTAACTTTGATAGTTTCATCAAATAGTAAATGGTGTACCAATATACATAAATACAAGTAACACTACTTACCATTAATGCGACTTTTGGTGCAGCATGGTTTTGTGCAGTGCTTTGTTTGTTGTCAGTTAACATCCATTAGGTCAGCAATGCAATTTGATTTATAAAATGAGACAAACCACGGAAATCGTTCCAACAACGTTAGTTCGTCTGTCCATGTAATGTTCAACCCATTCATGAATTAGAACCGCTCAACTACACATTGCCCAATGGAATTTGAGCTTTGCCAGATCACGATTGGTTAATGTATTATACATGACAACGGGCATGATGATATATAATATATAGATTTGTAATTAAATCGACACATTATAGCATTGATTAATGATTTAAAAAAAATTCTGGTTTATTTTTTTCCGTAAAGACACACACGCTCTTTAAAAGAACCATATATGGATCGAGAGCTTCGAACAGACTGAGGAAAATCAGCGCACGCAACCCATAGCAACGCGTCATGGCAGCGCCTCAGACCGACTGAGATGTACAAATACATCGAAATTTCCCAACTTTTGAGTTATTGTACACATTGTCATGTTATTATAAGTAAAAACATTTTTGTTTTATTGACCACAAAATATTATCATTGATATTTGTCTGAGAGGGGCACTTTTGATTCATTTTGAAAAGGGGCAGGGGCTCGAGCACCCAAAACCCCTCTCTGCACGTGCCTGCAGAGCAGGTTGGGGAGTATCAGGTGGCTCTGTGTAGCAGTGCTGGAAGGTGTTATACAAGAAAAAAAAGAGTAGGAGTAGTAATAGTGAGAAGACTAAAATGAAATGAAATAGTGTTATTTAATGAACAATACTAAGCATTTGTGTTTAAGGTTCACTTAAGCAATATGCAGATCTATTCGATAATGATTCGATTAGATTAACAATAAAACTGTTTTATACATATGTATTATTATTATTAATATTATTATTATTATTATTACAACATGCCAAAATATTACTATGAAGTAAAACATATGAATTATTATTGATTATCATCAATATGCAAATATATTTTAATATATAAAATATATATTTTTTTTATCTCTGATTTGGGCTATATCTACCCATTAAAACTTAAATTCTACTGCTTCCGACCTGAGAATGGATTGTTGATCAAATGTAAAAAGTGAAATAAAAAGTAGTAAGCCACTTTACCACAGGGTTTGTAGCAGGTGCTTAAAGTACTTGAGTTTGACTTTTTGAAATGTAAGTCTTGCAAAACCCTTGAAACCATATTTATGGTTTATGAAAGCCATATTTATGAAAAGGTACTTGAAAAGTGCTTGAATTATTAACAGACAATATATATGAATACGTTTTTTATGAAACAATATTTTAATGCAAAATTAACACTGCAGCCTGAGTAATCTATCTATCTAGGTTAAAGTTGCCACAGTCCTTGCATGCTCTGTATGTGCTGCACTTTATTCGGACCATTTTTTTATTAGTATATTTTTATTTATCTTTTTTAGAATTTGAAAGATAATGAAGATATTATTTGATTAGTGAGATCTCTGAATGTGGTGCATGAAAAAAGTAGTGCTTGAAAAGTCCTTTAAAGTCCTGGAATTTTGTTTTACAGTTTCTTTACGAACCCTGTTCCCAGTTCACTCAGTGGAGTAATGGGTGTGATTAAGCCACTTTAGTGGGTGTGATCATCCTTCCAAATTGAGCCATTTATTGGCACATCTGATATTGAAGAACTGATAAACATTTCAGTAATGTTTAAAACAAAAATCTTTCAGTAAATGTTTCTTTCCAGAGAACCTTCTTTTATGGTCTTGGATTATTATTTTTTACATTTTATTGGTTTCCACTTCACATAACTGAAATTCCATGCATGCTGCAGGGTGCAGACGTCCTGATGTGTTTTCAGTACTATATTTTGCGTATTACATTCTATGCGTATTTACCGCTTTACAGAAAAACATTATGCCTTTCTTTAGCTTTGCATGTTATATCGACTTAAATCCAGTTTCCTTTCTATTCCCAGAAATTGAATGTTCAGTTCCTGAAATCAGTTTTGGTAACCAGACTGAAGGAAATCCTCCATACTTTTATAAAAGTGAAGCCACATTTGAATGCTGGCCAGGTTACAGGATGGAAGGTCTTGCTACGTCAGTGTGTGAAGAGAGGGGCTGGTCTGCCCTTCCTGTCTGTGTTAAAGGTAATATTAACCTTTATATGTTATAGTGGATGGGATTTTTTCCCAAGGTCTGCATTCATGATTCATAAGTGATGAGTTCAGAATCTGCAGTGTTTCCTGGACTGATTTCAAGGGAAACTCTGCAGCATTCTCCATTGCAAAATATGCATAGCATAACAATAGAGAACTGATGCTGATGCAAAGCTTAATGCAATAAGTTAAACACTCATATAAACATAAACTGAATGAACTGAGAGAGAATACAAACAGAACATGCTTTAATCACAGTGTTTCCTGGACTGATTTCAAGGGAAACTCTGCAGCATTCTCCATTGCAAAAATATGTCAAACTGAGCTGATGTCAGGGTTAAGGTGGCTGCAATAAGCGCATAACAATAGAGAATACAAAGAACACGCTTTAATCACAAATACTTAGGCAACTACATAGTTAAACCACACTGATATAAACATAAACAAGACCGAACAAAGAACTGAATGAACTGAGGGCTTAAATACATAGACTGAGTAACAGAAAACAGAACAGGTGTTTAAATTATGAACTATGGAATCTAAGAAGCACAGGAAACACGGGAAAACCAGAACAGGGAAAACAGAACTAAAACACAACGAAACAGACATAGAACTACATGTTACAGTTGAGAGTACTGTACTTTTATTTGTAGCTAAAAGCGTCATCAGATTAGATTAAATGTGAAACAAATGCCAGTTTAAATTCAATTAAGTATACTTGAATGATACAGACAAAAGTCGAAGTACATTTGGCCTATAACTGTACTCTAAGTATTCAAAGTATACTTAGCTTTTAGATGAGTTTTACTCTTTTGAGTTTAATCTACTGTCTTATAAACATACATTCTTTGAAAATATTGATTTCTAAAGAAAACTTACAAGTATACTTGCAGTATAAAACTAGTAGAGTATACTTCAGAGATTACTTTCATAAACTAAAAAATGTGCTACAAGTATTTAACTAGTAAACTATAACAGTATACCTATATGTACATTTGTATAGTTACAAATGAAAAACATAATTGTAAACTAGTTGTGTACTCAAAGTTTACTACTCATGGGGCCGTATTTTAATGATCTGAGCCAATGTTACACATTTCGCGGCTCGTGAGCCTCCTGCGGCTCGCATGGCAGTAAATTATAGTCAATACAGATAGTTCATAAAAACAAGCAGGGCTATAACATAACCCATTAAAAATTCAAAGTTTCTGCTCTATTACAAATAATTGATATAAAAAAAAATACCCCAAAACAGCGGCATTACATTTACAAGATGGAAATATATTATAAATATAGTTGCTCTGCCCTTACGTTCATGACTCACTGTGGAGTTGCCAGTTTTGGCTGCCTTTCCAGCTCTTAACGCCGAATGTGCTCTTATAGATCAACTTATTCTCATGAAATGCGTATCTATAACACAAATTGTATATATTGTGCGATTTGTACACCAACAATGACTTGATATACATTGTCAACTAGGATTAGTGATGTGGGTTATGTGCCAGCATCATGAGCACAGACAGTGTGCCAGGATCAAGTTTTCTTTCTATGCCTAAATGTCCCCCTAAATCTTTTTCTAAATGAGTAACATCTTAAATGAACTTAAAGAGTTGTGAGGAAATGGGACGCAAGTAACAGCTGTAGTGGAAATTAATTTTGCATTATGCTAAATATATTTACTTTATATTATGTTTGTGCTTGCATGACAGAAAACATCTGATCTTGGTGGAAAATAAATGTGTGCTATTTCAAATGTGTGTGTCTTTGCAGCAAAAGGTGTTACATGTCTACATCTTGCTGTTTCTTAGATGGCTCCTCTATTCGGGGCCTAGATAATGAGAGATGGTTTAGCCTCCTTATACACTCAAAAAAAATGCTGGGTAAAAAACGACCCAATTTGGGTTGAAAATGGACTAACCCAGTTGTTTTAACCCAGCGATTGGGTTGTTTTAACCCAGTGATTGGGTTGTCTTAAGCAAAAATTTAACCCAACCGCAGGGTTAAAACAACCCAATCGCTGGGTTAGTCGATTTTGTTTTTCATCCAGAATTTTTTAGAGTGTATCTTCAATTTTATTTTGCATAAAAGGAAAACAGCAGGGTGAGAAGGGTGTCTGTATGTGAATGGCCTTCTTGCAAGAATAAAATATTTCGAAGACAAGGCGGTTTGGTTTTCATTACAATCTCACCACTAAAGAGTTCAAATTTCCACGACACAGTGCATCAGATCCGTGTCATGTTCGGCAGCGGCAGATCTTAAAGGCACAGCAGCCACTAATTATGTCTGTCATAAATGTTAATCTCTCTGCTCTCGACTAAATAACTGTTGTAGCTTTAATAAGGATTAATCTAATTAATAATTTATGCAGTGCAGACTGTTTGATAACTTTTTCAATTTCTGTAGCCTATTTCACCTGTTAGACAGGAAGGACATAGGTAAAAATGAGATGGGTTTATGTAAGGATTGTTTTAAGTTGAAGTTTGAAACCTAATAAATGTTATTCAGTTACTGTAATGTTGAATGGTTATGATTAATGTTTAAAATTTGGGGGGAAATCTATTTCATAGAGACATTAGTACCAGTTATATATTTTTTTAATCGATTTACAGCACTAAAAGAAAGTTTACATCAAAAATATATTATGCATATTCACTATCTATCTACCTTTTGTATTTATTGCATTGCATATTGTATGTTTAGGGATGACAGATTGATAAAAAGACATGCTATTTATGACTGGATGTAACTTTTGATACTTTGTGGTAAAAGTGTCTCTTATTTTATCAGTGTGGCTCTCCTGAAAAAAAACAGTGAAGACCACTGATCTAAGTGCTTTGTCGGAAGCGCATGGCTTAGCTGCACTTAGGGTGTGTCCGAATCCACTTTAGCAAGTTTAACAACGGGAAAAACGGTTGGCGTGCCAGGCAAATGGTCCAAAAGGGTTGTACCTAGTCTCTTAATGAGTCATGGGTGTGTTTTGGACGTAACGTGCAATAAACATCAGAGTGTCATCTCCCATTCCCTTTAAAAGCCTGTTGCGCTTGCACCAAGGTGGATTCACTATTTACATGGCGGAATTTGCGAGCGGAAAGAGAACGCTTCTCAGAGAGGAATCCTTTTATTTTTAATATTTTAAAATGTTTGTGTGCTGCTGCACATTCCTGTGTGTGTAATAAGCAGAGTACACGCGCGTTGTTTACCCGCCTATAGGTGCATATTACTAACGCACTCTTTAAATAACAAAAAAAAAATAATATTGCAGCATTGACTTTAGACCAGGTTTTTGTTGGTCAATGGCGCAGTTGATTTAAGTTGCCTCAAAATAGCAATGCAACAACAATGCGCCTGAACACACCTTGTTTTCAGACCAGCACACCCATGGGCACACAAATGGATGCAAATTTGCTATTTAATATGTTCATGTCCATGTTCCGCTGGACGTGAAAATGACAACTGCATCTCTGCAAGTATACTACTAGTATTTTGATATTACCATACTTAAAAATATACTTGAACTTTACTTAATAAAATGAATTTTAAGTATACTTATTTTTAAGGGGTAAGGGTTATGTTCCCATCAACTGAACTGCTGAGATGTTTACAACATGTGGAATGTTGTATTGAAGATGGCAATAGTAGATGATATGTTAATATTTTCTTTCAGTCATCATAGCACAGACAACAGCAAGCACTACCACAAACAAAGCCACAACAACAGCTACATTCACAGCCACCACCCATTCAAACGGTAAGGAGTCCAGCCCATATCCTTTATTCTGATGCCAGTCTGCAACATATTTTGCTTTTTTTTTGTTTTGTTTTTTGTCAGGTTTCCCCACTAATTATTTGTTATGGTTATGCCGTAATGGTTATTTGATTTATTTTATTGCAGGAAGATATGGAGGTCAGCTCATTACTCATTCACTGAGTAAGTCATCCTTTAAAACAAATGATACATACTGTACTGAATTAAATGTCTGACTGCACCCCCCTCAGGGAAAGAAATGTGGTTATTGTAGTCGGAGAAGTGTTTGATGTGCAACATATGTCGCCATATAATATAACAGCCAGTGATGATAATGAGTTATTTTGTCTTGTTTAAGTTCCATGTAAGAGGAGGAGTGATCACTACTGTAATTGAAGGCAACACATCAAGTAAATGTTTATTTCCTTTTGTTCATGTATTTCACTGTCTCTAATAACACAACTGCTTATCTTTCAGGCCTTGTGGTGTCGGGTAAGTTAAGCATCTGAATGATTTGGATTAAACTATAGACTTTTATTTAAAATTCTGTTTATTTTTATACATATTGTTCAAAAGTTTGGGATCATTACATTGTTTTGACATGAAGGCTAATGAAATATTCGATCCGGTGCGGGTTAAACAAGACAAAATTGGGGGTTGACGCAAGTGGGCGTGTCCCTACTTTTATTCACTTTTGTTTTATACAAACTATTCAATCAACCATCACAAACACTGCATCATTTGAAAGCTAAAACACTCGAGTTTTTGCAATAAAGACACCAGAGAGGAAAGGGTTAAATGAAATGCTAAAGCACTAGCTATTTAAATATTAGCATAATGAACGCAGTACTCATCTTTCATCTCCTATCGTGCCGATCAGATCGGACGAATCCAAAAAACAACAGCATACATGTCCGTGTAAGAGTCCAGTCTTTAAAATGCATCCCACTTTTAAATCCAAAACAACGAAAAAATAAGGGAAAAAACAGAAACTCCTCCTTTGTTTGAAATGAGCGTTTTGTGTTAGAGTAATCAATCGTGTCCATTTTCAATGAAATATCGATTTTAATCATTATTTTGACGATCTCCCCTGTGCTGTGAACTCTTCCTGTCACGTTAAACCCTCCCAGGTCTCTCTGCTTCAATCACAGGCTTTCTGATGAGTCACTATACAGAGTTAGCATATTACTCGCTCCGCCAGCTGTCAGTCAAGCGCGCATGGTTTTCGTTGGATAAAGGCGATCAATGCCTAACCAATGCCTTGCCAGCAAAGGTTTGATTGACAGACGTAGTAACCAATCACAAGGCATTATCTTACGCTGTGTTTGTAAGCTTTATTGGTGAATATGCCTCTAGTCACCGTCTCCATAGCACCCGGGCGCCTGCCAGTCATATTGCAACACCGCAGTGGAGCCCGCAGGCTCTATGACAGGCTGTTTTTATCAACTAAATGAGGTTTTTACACGTTGTAAATTCTGTAAATAGTTGATTTAGTTTTTCAGTAACTGTAAATTCATTATAATCAGCAGTTAATTGCAGATTTAGTTGAATAATTAACAATTACTCTTTACAATTAAAAATGTTCTGAAATAAAAGTCCCTTTGGAAAGGACGCCTAGTCTTTTCTTGACATAAAAGCTTATAGAAGCTACATTTTTAGAGAATCATCCTCAAATTTGAATCAAAACATGATCAGACATTCAGTTTTATATTATTATTATTTTCAGGGCCTCAACATTAAAATCTAAATTTTTTCCCTAATTTAATAATAATAAAAAAAAAAACGTGAGTCACTTACATGTATATTTACATGTATATTACTCTGTTCATATACTACTTTGAGCTATTATGATGGGTAACAATATTTGAAGTGTCTAGTTTAAAATAAGACCAGATTTATGAATATAGACCATAGGGTTTAAGAGCTGCAGACATTTTCATTTGGGTATGTCGTTTTCAGAAAATTCTCAAAAATAGGGGCGCTGGTTAAGTTCCATGTAAGAGGAGGAGTGATCACTACTGTTACTTGAAGGCCACATATCAAGTAAATGTTTATTTCCTTTTGTTCATGTATTTCACTGTCTCTAATAACACAACTGCTTATCTTTCAGGCCTTGTGGTGTCGGGTAAGTTAAGCATCTGAATGATTTGGATTAAACTATAGACTTTTATTTAAAATTCTGTTTATTTTTATACATATTGTTCAAAAGTTTGGGATCATTACATTGTTTTGACATGAAGGCTAAGAAATATTCGATCCGCGGGTTAAACAAGACAAAATTGGGGTTGACGCAAGTGGGCGTGTCCCTACTTTTATTCACTTTTGTTTTATACAAACTATTCAATCAACCATCACAAACACTGCATCATTTGAAAGCTAAAACACTCGAGTTTTTGCAATAAAGACACCAGAGAGGAAAGGGTTAAATGAAATGCTAAAGCACTAGCTATTTAAATATTAGCATAATGAACGCAGTACTCATCTTTCATCTCCTATCGTGCCGATCAGATCGGACGAATCCAAAAACAACAGCATACATGTCCGTGTAAGAGTCCAGTCTTTAAAATGCATCCCACTTTTAAATCCAAAACAACGAAAAAATAAGGGAAAAAACAGAAACTCCTCCTTTGTTTGAAATGAGCGTTTTGTGTTAGAGTAATCAATCGTGTCCATTTTCAATGAAATATCGATTTTAATCATTATTTTGACGATCTCCCCTGTGCTGTGAACTCTTCCTGTCACGTTAAACCCTCCCAGGTCTCTCTGCTTCAATCACAGGCTTTCTGATGAGTCACTATACAGAGTTAGCATATTACTGCTCCGCCAGCTGTCAGTCAAGCGCATGGTTTTCGTTGGATAAAGGCGATCAATGCCTAACCAATGCCTTGCCAGCAAAGGTTTGATTGACGGACGTAGTAACCAATCACAAGGCATTATCTTACGCTGTGTTTGTAAGCTTTATTGGTGAATATGCCTCTAGTCACCGTCTCCATAGCACCCGGGCGCCTGCCAGTCATATTGCAACACCGCAGTGGAGCCCGCAGGCTCTATGACAGGCTGTTTTTATCAACTAAATGAGGTTTTTACACGTTGTAAATTCTGTAAATAGTTGATTTAGTTTTTCAGTAACTGTAAATTCATTATAATCAGCAGTTAATTGCAGATTTAGTTGAATAATTAACAATTACTCTTTACAATTAAAAATGTTCTGAAATAAAAGTCCCTTTGGAAAGGACGCCTAGTCTTTTCTTGACATAAAAGCTTATAGAAGCTACATTTTTAGAGAATCATCCTCAAATTTGAATCAAAACATGATCAGACATTCAGTTTTATATTATTATTATTTTCAGGGCCTCAACATTAAAATCTAAATTTTTTCCCTAATTTAATAATAATAAAAAAAAAAACGTGAGTCACTTACATGTATATTTACATGTATATTACTCTGTTCATATACTACTTTGAGCTATTATGACTCTTGGGTAACAATATTTGAAGTGTCTAGTTTAAAATAAGACCAGATTTATGAATATAGACCATAGGGTTTAAGAGCTGCAGACATTTTCATTTGGGTATGTCGTTTTCAGAAAATTCTCAAAAATAGGGGCGCTGGTTAAGTTCCATGTAAGAGGAGGAGTGATCACTACTGTAATTGAAGGCAACACATCAAGTAAATGTTTATTTCCTTTTGTTCATGTATTTCACTGTTTCTAATAACACAACTGCTTATCTTCAGGCCTTGTGGTGTCGGGTAAGTTAAGCATCTGAATGATTTGGATTAAACTATAGACTTTTATTTAAAATTCTGTTTATTTTTATACATATTGTTCAAAAGTTTGGGATCATTACATTGTTTTGACATGAAGGCTAATGAAATATTCGATCCGGTGCGGGTTAAACAAGACAAAATTGGGGGTTGACGCAAGTGGGCGTGTCCCTACTTTTATTCACTTTTGTTTTATACAAACTATTCAATCAACCATCACAAACACTGCATCATTTGAAAGCTAAAACACTCGAGTTAAAGACACCAGAGAGGAAAGGGTTAAATGAAATGCTAAAGCACTAGATATTTAAATATTAGCATAATGAACGCAGTACTCATTTTTTTTTTTTATTGCAATATTAATAAACAAAATAAATCAACACATATAACAAATATAAACAATCTTTCAAAGACAAAAGGAAAGTATGATTCAATAATTTTACAGAGAAATGTAGAAGACAAAAAAAAAATCAACTGAACAATTAACCTAAAAGAAAAAGGAAACAGAAAAGAGAAGAAAAGAAGAAGGAAGAGGGCACCAAAATAAGAGTACTAAGGATTAATATTAAACATGGCACAAATTCTGGATGTTTTCATAGCTTTTTTGTTAACAGAAGTTGAAATTGTATTTAAATACATCTTCAGTTCTTCTTTGAAGAAGTTAAAGTGGGGTTTAGTTTTAATATATTTACATTTATGGATGTGAAACTTTCCAATAAATAAAAGAAGGTTTATACAAAAGCTTGCATCAATTAGATTATTGTCTTTGACATAAAACCCAAAAAGAATGTGTTTAAATTATAAAGAAAAGTTGCAAAAAACCTTTTGGACAATCAGAGCATCAATATTATTCCAGAAAGTTCGAGCAAAAGGACATTTCCAAAACAAATGATCAACCGTTTCAGAAGAGGCTTCACAAAAAGAGCAGGAAGTATCAATATCACTTCTAAATTTCTTTAAAAAGTACTTATAAAATCTATGAATAATTTTGAAGGATATTTCTTTAACTTTATTTGTTAGAAAAAATTTCTGAGGAAGTAACCAAAGATATGACCATTTAATGTCATCAAAAAGGTTATTCCAATAAGAAATGGAAGAAGGAATTGAAGTAAAAAGGTCCAAAAATAAGGACCTTATTTTGTAGTTGGATTTATGCACTGAAAAACAAATAGAACCAACCACAGTAGATTCAGGGCTAGGGGGACAAACAGAAGTCAGTGTAGCATTATTACGGTTTCTAAATAGCATTGAAATTTCCAAAGAGATGGCCTTGAAAACTATATTAAATTCTTTACTAGAAACTGGGAATTGGTATCTTGAGACAAAAGCGGAATAACTAAATAAATTACCATCACTATCAAACAGCTGGTTTACTAACATCACTCCATTATTGAACCAGTTTTCAAGAAATAAAGACTTCCTCTTATGTAGAATATTACAGTTGTTCCAAATTAGAAAAGTTGTGTGGCGAGAAATTATGCTTGTAAATAAGTCTCCAGGCCATAAGCATCTGCTGATGATAGTTTGAAAGTTTAATAGGAAGTTTACTAATTGAATAATTGCACATTAAAAGGAAATGTATACCTCCTAATTGAGAAAATACATATTTTGGGATTATACTCCAAATAAAAGATTGATTGTGAAGGAAACGTTTAAGCCAATTGATTTTTAGGGTATTGTTAAGATAATCAAAATCAATGAAGTTTAAGCCACCTTTATTATAAGAATTCAAAATAACTGATTTTCTAACATAATGAGTCTTATTTTTCCAAACAAATTTGAGCAACATTACATCAATCAGCTTGCAAGTAGATTTATCCACAAATAAAGACTGAGCAGCATAAGATAAGCGGGAAATCCCTTCTGCTTTAGTAAGCAGAGTTCTGCCTTTCAAAGATAGATCTCTTAATAACCAAAGGTTAATTTTTTCTGAGTTTTCTCTATAACTGAACTAAAATTAATCTGACATCTTAGTTTATTATCTTTTATCATTTTTATTCCAAAATAGGTGACACTTTCTTTGATAGGAATATTTAAGATGGAGGTTGCAGCACATTTTTTTAACGGGAATAATTCGCATTTATTAATATTAAGAAGAAGGCCAGACGCATTAGAAAAAGATTGTAGAGAGCTTAAAGCAATAGGGATCTGAGAGGCATCTCTTAGAAACAACGCTGTATCATCTGCCAGTTGCTAATAAACAAATCCGTACAAGCAATAGAAATTTCCTTCACAGGACTCTCTTTAATATGTAAATTTAAAAATTGTGTAGCTATTAGAAAAAGATATGGGGAAATGGGGCAACCTTGTCTTACGCCACGGTTTAAAGAAAATCTTGGAGAAGTGCCATTATTTAGACGGATAGAGCTATTACCATTACAGTAAAGCATTTTAATACATTTGCAAAAAATTACCAAAACTAATCTTTGTAGGCCTTGTAACATAAATTTGTGTTCTAAACAATCAAATGCTTTATAATAGTCAAGAAAGAGGATAAAACTATCTGTAGAAATAAGATCTGATTAATCCACCAAATCAAAAATTAAGCGTATATTATTAGAAATATGTCTCTGATTAATAAAACCTGATTGGCACTCATCTATTATATTATTAAGAATAAGTTTTAGCCTTTTTGCTAAAACCAAGGCAATAATTTTATAATCAGTATTCAATAATAAAATCGGCCGCCAATTCTCTATTAGCAGGGGATCTTTATTGGGCTTGGGAATCAAAGTTATTAGCCCCTGACATAAAGAGGAAGGAAGCATTGTTTTCTCAATACTCTCTAAAAACATTTTATGTAAAAAAAGTGCTAATTTTTGACTAAATGCTTTATAAAGCTCTGCAGATAGCCCATCAGTACCTGGGGATTTGTTAACTTTTAAATTATTTATAGAATCAATAATTTCTGAAAGACTAATGTGTGCATCACACAGACTACAATCTTCATTATTCATTTGTTTTATGTGAGATAAGGAATAAAAAAAAATTGTGGTGGATTGCTGGCAAAATTTAGAAGAATATAAATCATTATAAAATTTAGCACAAAAATCTGCAATTATCTTTAAATCATCCGTTACATTCCCATCAATACATAGTTGCTGAATGGTATTTTTTACTCGTTGCCTTTCTAACCTAAAGAAATAGGCAGAATTCTGCTCACCCTCCTCTAGCCAATTCCGTCGAGATCTGATGAAGACACCTTCAGCCTTCCGTTTATATATATTCTCTAAATTATGTTTTTGATTAACAAGCTCAATTTTTTCTGAATCTGTAAGATCATCTACATTTTTACATGATAATGACGAAATTCTAGTCATTATATGGTTCTCATGACTTTTTCTTAATTTTGCTAACGAACTACTGTATTTCCGACAATACGTCCCAATTTCATATATAAGAAGTTCCCAATTATTACAAAAAATATTCTCATTATTGGCTTTATGCCAGTAAAAGGAAATTAAGTTGTCAATCTTAGTGAGAACTTCATTTTGTTGAAGAATTGAGGTATTAAGTTTCCAATACGAGGATCTTTTACTTTGTGAGGGAGAGGATACAAATGTAATACAGATAGAGATGGCTTTATGGTCAGAAAATGGTGAGGGAAGTATATCACTCTTTATAGATAACTCTGCTGAGGTCAACCAAAAATCAAGTCGGGATTGTCTAGAAAGAGAATTATTGCTCCATGTGAATAATTTTTGCAAGGGATGGGTTTCTCGCCACACATCTACAACAGAAATTTTTTGCATAAAGGATGATAGATATTCAGAATTAGTATTAGTAGATTGTGGGGCCATCTGTCCAAGGTACATTTTAAAACAACATTAAAATCGCCACCGAATATTATGAAAGAATTTGGAAATTTAGATAACATATGACATATACGTGTTTCTAAAACATTAAAAAATACCTTATTATCTTTTGGTGAATTATACCCATATACATTAGCAGTAATACAAGTCATATTTGCAAACTGAAAAACAAGTATAATGTAGTGACCATTGATGTCACAATCAGTAGCCAGGATCTTTCCACCAAAATTATTTTTTAAAATACAAACTCCAGCAGAATATTCATTTCCGTGAGACATCCACATTTCTAACCCCCATTGTGATCTCCATAAATTGACATCTTGTAAAGTTGAATGAGATTCTTGTATGAAACAAAGATCTGTGTTGAGACTTTTAAGATACAAAAAAAACTGCTTTGCGCTTAAGAATGTTTCGTAGCTCTCTACAATTTAAGGAAACAAGAGATAATGACATAGAGGAATAAAGAGAAGAAGAAAAAAGAAAAGAAAAAAAAACAGACCAATAGAAGAAAGAATTAGTTCAAAGAACAAGTATAAAGACTAAGTCACTGAGATAGGGAACCTAACTGGTCAGAAAAAGTAAGGGATGAGATTAACAATCCCTTCATTAATCTATCAAGAGAACAAACATACAATTGAGGAACAACAACTATAATTCCCTTTTTAAAGGGGTTAAAATAATTAACATTTTAACTTAAATCGATAAAAGTCTTTAGCAATCATATTTCTTCTTTTTAAATGGATGTAAACAAAAAGGCTCAGGTGTATATATATACACACATACACTTTTTTTTTTTTTAAGTGTCCAGGGGAGAGAAAAAATAAAATAAAATAAGCACATCACCACCAGAAGTGGGTAACGGTATTTTGGATCAGAGTGAAAGTTCCAGAAATTACTCGCAAATCAGTTCCAATGTCAAGTCAGCGTAGCATCAGCCAATGCGGAATTCAGATCCGTTAACTTCTAAGCAGGAAGAAATATTTCCTTACCATCTACAAACGCGCGACCGCCGACGAAAAATGCCCTTTTGTTTTCTTTTCGGGCCTTTTCCACTATGGGCCAAAGCGTCATTCTCCTCGCTCTATCGGCCGGTGACAAATCTTCCGTAATTTTCAGTCGGTTCTCAATCAGAAACGCAGCATCCTTGGCGGCATGCCAGACAGCATCTCGGTAAAAACGCGAGGTGAATTGGAAGATGATTCCACGAGCTTTATCATTTGAATTAACACGGCCAAGTCGGTGTGCCACATCAACTACATCAGGGAATTTATCTTTAAACTGTGGTAGAAGGCGTTGGCACACGTTGATAACCTCCTGACGGACGTTTTCTCTTTCTTTCTCTGGAATTCCGTGGATTCTCAGGTTCCATCTGCGTGTGTAAGCTTCTAAATGAGCATTCATTTCTTCTTTCTTTGCGCGCGAGTCAACAGAATCAACTCTTTTTTTCAAGCTTTTAACTTCGCTGCAGACAAACTCAATGGCTTCCATCATTCCAGAGATTCGTTTCGTATTCCTACAGATCTCCTCCTTCATGTCTTTAATCACCCGTGAGTTTTCGCATATCAACTTTTCCAGACCGTCTGATCTGTTTTTCACCAACTGTGAGAGCTCGGAGAGTTGTGCTGAAATAACTGTGGCATTTACGTTATCAGTTCTCCGAAGTTTAACGGCCGGGGAACTGCATGGGGTTTCGGGAAGAGGTGGAAACACCTCTTCAGCCACCATAATCTCAGAATCATCATTGTGTTCACAATAATCATGCAAACTGTCCTTCAAAACCCCGGTTGCAGGAGTGCTGCTATGTCGTTCGACTGCTTGTTTATCGTCATCTTTGCTAGCAGAT
This sequence comes from Gobiocypris rarus, assembly GCA_023029165.1. Classification (NCBI taxonomy): domain Eukaryota; kingdom Metazoa; phylum Chordata; class Actinopteri; order Cypriniformes; family Gobionidae; genus Gobiocypris; species Gobiocypris rarus. The sequence goes on along the minus strand of CM040921.1, from coordinate 33,883,419 downwards.
CTAGCAGGAGTATGTTTTACCCTGACTCGCACCTTTCCTCTTTTCTGAGCCTCCCATTATTGTTGTTCCAAAAAATCAAGGCATTAATAAACGGAAATTCTCAAAAAAATCATCTCTAGTTTCTTTGTAACTACTATAAAACAATTTGGGATTGCTGAGCTCATAAACGCACATGTGATCTGGGCGCCATCTTGCACGTCATTCACGCAGTACTCATCTTTCATCTCCTATCGTGCAGATCAGATCGGACGAATCCAAAAAACAACAGCATACACGTCCGTGTAAGAGTCCAGTCTTTAAAATGCATCCCACTTTTAAATCCAAAACAACGAAAAAATAAGGAAAAAAACAGAAACTCCTCCTTTGTTTGAAATGAGCGTTTTGTGTTAGAGTAATCAATCGTGTCCATTTTCAATGAAATATCGATTTTAATCATTATTTTGACGATCTCCCCTGTGCTGTGAACTCTTCCTGTCACGTTAAACCCTCCCAGGTCTCTCTGCTTCAATCACAGGCTTTCTGATGAGTCACTATACAGAGTTAGCATATTACTCGCTCCGCCAGCTGTCAGTCAAGCGCGCATGGTTTTCGTTGGATAAAGGCGATCAATGCCTAACCAATGCCTTGCCAGCAAAGGTTTGATTGACGGACGTAGTAACCAATCACAAGGCATTATCTTACGCTGTGTTTGTAAGCATTATTGGTGAATATGCCTCTAGTCACCGTCTCCATAGCACCCGGGCGCCTGCCAGTCATATTGCAACACCGCAGTGGAGCCCGCAGGCTCTATGACAGGCTGTTTTTATCAACTAAATGAGGTTTTTACACGTTGTAAATTCTGTAAATAGTTGATTTAGTTTTTCAGTAACTGTAAATTCATTATAATCAGCAGTTAATTGCAGATTTATTTGAATAATTAACAATTACAATTACTCTTTACAATTAAAAATGTTCTGAAATAAAAGTCCCTTTGGAAAGGACACCTAGTCTTTTCTTGACATAAAAGCTTATAGAAGCTACATTTTTAGAGAATCATCCTCAAATTTGAATCAAAACATGATCAGACATTCAGTTTTATATTATTATTATTTTCAGGGCCTCAACATTAAAATCTAATTTTTTTCACTAATTTAATAAAAAAAAACGTGAGTCACTTACATGTATATTTACATGTATATTACTCTGTTCATATACTACTTTGAGCTATTATGACTCTTGGGTAACAATATTTGAAGTGTCTAGTTTAAAATAAGACCAGATTTATGAATATAGACCATAGGGTTTAAGAGCTGCAGACATTTTCATTTGGGTATGTCGTTTTCAGAAAATTCTCAAAAATAGGGGCGCTGGTTAAGTTCCATGTAAGAGGAGGAGTGATCACTACTGTTACTGAAGGCCACATATCAAGTAAATGTTTATTTCCTTTTGTTCATGTATTTCACTGTCTCTAATAACACAACTGCTTATCTTTCAGGTGTGGGCCTTGTGGTGTTGGGTAAGTTAAGCATCTGAATGATTTGGATTAAACTATAGACTTTTATTTAAAATTCTGTTTATTTTTATACATATTGTTCAAAAGTTTGGGATCATTACATTGTTTTGACATGAAGGCTTATGAAATGGACAAACAATGGAATAACAAATATTTATAATGTTTTAAAGGATTTATATTCATAATTCTGAAAAAATGTTTAACAGTTTCTAGAAAAATATTAAGCACCACAATCAGAATGATTGCTGAAGGATCACGAGAGACTGAAGTAATGGAGTAATAGTGCTGAAAATTTTAATTATATTTTAAAATATTTTACATTGTAATAATATTTTAAACTATATGTATATAAAGGCAGCCTTGGTGAGCATAAGAGACTTCTTTCAACATTAGAAAATCTTACTGACCCCATACTTTTGAATGAAAGTGTGTATATACACCTTTTACTGTTTACTACACTGTTACGGACGTGTACTGACGTGTACCTTTTTTGCAGTCATATGTGCATGTTTGTGTTTTAAGTCTAAACAGAGAGGGTGAGTATATCTTTTAATCTGTCAAATGATTTAAAGTCATTCTAGCTCAGCTGACCTAAACATGGCAGACTGTCTCTCTGCTTCGACTGCATGCTGCTTTAGACATGCCTCGACTTGATGCTTTCTTTTGCATGAATCCCGTCGTTTCATATGCTTTCATGACAAGGGTGGACAAAAATGCTTCACTTTTATGCATGATTTCACTATCAATCAGAAAGCTAGCTGTCCTTGTGCTTGATTTGTGGCTGCAGCTCAATTTTAATGTGCCCCTATTATGCTTTTTTGGAATTGGCCTTTGATGTTGTGTGTAATATAGCTGTTTGTGAATGTAAATTTCTGCAAAGTTTCAAAGTTATTATCTGCCAAAAGAAAGAACCAATTCTGAACTGCCTGAAACGGGTCGTCAGCAGGGCCGCCATAATGGTGGGAGGGGGAGAGATTAGGACGATTCTAAGGGTCTTTGTCAGAGAAGTGGCCCCTTCGGCGCTATTGGATGTTCCGCTCCAACCCCCGCCACCCCACTGACAGAGAAATTCAGTATTCCAAACCCCAGCCCCAGGAAAATTTGTCTGTAATTCAAGTCTTACTTCCTGCTCAAACCTTTTGTTTATGCAAACCCAATTTGCATAATGCCAGCCATGGTCTTCATTGGCTGCCCGTGAACAACGTCTACTTTGACCCGCCCTCAAACAGTAGTTGTAGCTGAGGCCTGGAAGAGTTTGGTTTGTGTTGTTGACATGTCGATGTAAATCCACTTTGCATGCACTTTCAAAAGATGAGGATTTATACAACAAAACCGACAGCATTGTTAATTGTCCAAAAATGAAAATTATCCCATGTGCCCTCAAGGCATCCTAGGTGTATATGACATTCTTCTTGCAGAAGAATACTATCGAAGTTATATAAAAAAAATGTTCTGGCTAATACAAGCATTATAATGGCAGTGAATGGCATCCCAAAAATGTGCATCCCTCCATTATAAAAGGACTCCACACAGCTCCGGGGGGTTAATAAAAAGCCTTCTGAAGCGAACCGATGGGTTTGTGTAAGAAAAATATCCATATTTCACACTTTATAAAGTAAAATATCTAGCTTCTGGCGGACCACATTCCATATTCAACGTAACTGGCGCGACGATGACGTGGGACGTGTTTTGAATTATGCGATGCGTTGCACTTTCTTTGTAAGTTTAATACTGAAGGCAGTACGAAAAAATGCATACGAAAATTTCTCAGACTCAGTGTGCAAGGACCTTTACTGTTCATCTCACTGTGCTGAATGGTAATTGAGCGTATGTTTCTGAAGTCCTGTACGCAGTCGACCAATCACAACATCAGAGAATTTTAGGCTCTCAGAAAGGATGTGTTTAGAGAGGCTACATTTTAATCAAACCATTTAAGACACAGAGAGAAATTAGTTGATGCCGCAATGTATATTTGACCTTGGATGCATGTAAACCTGTTGTAGGAGACCACCAAAACAAAATTAGGAGCCTTTAAAATAACATAATATGGGCACTTTAAATTCTAAATTGTACATTTCTGTTGTACAATGACAGAAGTTCAAAGTTTCAAGGCCACCTTTAAATTTTTCATAATTTCCCATGCTCACTCGGTTACTAATTATTGGCAAAAAACCTCAAAAAAAATCTCAAGAAATTATTGCTGATGTGCCATGTGAAAAAAAATATTACAGCATGTCTGGGCACATAATGAACAGTAGAATGTAAAAAAAAATAAAAAAATAAAACATTTTAATTAAAAGGTCTGCTGTCACAAAGAAAAGATTGGTCTGGTGCTGCTAACAAAATGACAAAAATAACTATGCAGAGCTAATGTCTGACCAGATACTAATGACAAACTGCATGCAGGGGGATGGTTAATTGAATGTGTCCAATAAATAATGTATTATAATGACTCTCCTCGTTTGATAACGCTGCATAGTTCATACAATACTGGTGAAGAACGGAGGACAAAAGTGGAGTTATTGCTATATCAAAGTCTCTAAACAAAAGGTATATACCCATGTCAAACTCTTCATATGTTTAATATGAGTTTTTTTGTCAACTTCATCTCAGACTAATACACTAATTAGTTACTAGTTAGTTCTGGCATTAGTTACAAAATATTCTCCATTAATTATTGTTAATGTGTTCTTGTGTTGTATAACAGCAATGTTTCATTTCCCTGAATGTGTTTTCTCTGGACTCTCAACCACAGTGCAAACAATCGGACGGCTCCTTTGGTCTAGCGTTGTTCCTGCAAGTGGACTGCTTGAAGTTTTAAACTTTAACGTTGTATTTTATAACATATCTATTTTATTTATTTATATTTGCTATAAAATGTTTCGCTCAGTTATTGATAAAAACACAAGATGGTATTTTTGTATGTTTTAATAAAGATTTTTTAAGTGCTTGTGTGTTCTCCCCCCTCAGTATGACTAAATCCTGACCTCAGAATTCCCCTGCCTTGTTACCAAGAATACACCCAAAAGGTTTTCTGGCACATGTTTCCACTCATGTGTCCTTTTCACGATTTAAAGGGACAGTTTTTGGCCCAGTCCCACTTCTATTTGATACCCCTTTGCCTACCTCTTCCCCTTGCCTCTTGAAACAGAATGGTAAGTCAGACATTGAAAGTGAGATATTGACAGTGCACCACAGCCTGGATCAGGTTTTCTTTGACCATATTGTGAAGGAAACCTGATCCCAAATGAGCAGACTTTCAAAAAAGAATTCCTTTTACGTCAGCAGCAGACCATACAGCAATGTGGTTACCCGGACAATGGCAGAGATAGTTGCTGCTATTCAAGTCAAATACTTCATCAACTGAAGAGTCATTTAGACAATGTGCTCTATACGAGACCTTGGCCTAACCCATGAAAGCAAAGAGAAACTCAATGTTCTTAAGAAGCTGTAATAAGATTTAACATAATAATAATACTTTTTTTAATAATACATTTTAATGTTTTTCTTACAGCTGTTTTTTTTATTTATGTATAAAATCTATTTTAGTTTTTTAATTGTTGAAGAGCAAGCTTGGCAAGTGTGGAAAACTGGGTGGACAAGATGTTATGTGGTTGTTAATAGTTTCCACCCGTTTTATTGTTAGTCAGATCGCTTAGAAAAGCTTCTCGGTATGTGCAGCACAAACACTGGGTCGAGGTACGAGCTAAAGTGCGTAAAACTATAGACGTAGTCATTTTTTAAAATCCCTAACCTTAGTTAATAATAATAAAATTGTTCAATAATAATAGTGATGCTAACTCTTTGTGATAGACGCTTAAAGGGATAGTTCACCTCAATGAAAATGCTGTCATCATTTACTCACCATCAGGTTGTTCCAAACCCGTTTAAATTTCTTTCTTCTGCTAAACACTAAATATGTTTTGGCCCCATTATGGGGGAAAAAATAAGTCAGTTGGGCCAATCAACTGTTACCCACATTCTTCAAAATATCTTCTGTGTTCAGCAGAAGAAAGACATTTTTACAGGTTTTGAACAACTTGAGGATAAATAATAACAGAATTTTAATTTTTTGCGTGAACTATCCCTAAATGGTCCTTGGGGACAAATGTGGGCAAAATAGTTTCCTTAATCTGAGCGGTACAAGACATGGTTACTTTTCCTAAGTTTGCCACCTGAACACACATAAAAGTTGGACTTGATTCAACAATGTTAAGTAGTTGAAACAAAACCCCCTACTTGGTCCTTCGTGGACAAAAGTGGACACCCATAGGAAATGAATGGGTGAGACTATAATCTAGTTTCTTTGTCAAATAAAAATCAATAAATCCAACTCAATGCAGATCATACATACACATAAATGAAGGGGTGAGCAAGTCTTTACAACATTCTCAATGTGGCCCAGACTCACACTAGAGTTACTGTTAGGTTTGTTGTTTATTCTTACCGGTTTGGTACCATTTACTTTTTTGAGTTGAAATGTGATGGGTTTTTTTCTTTTCTTAGAAAAAATTCTCCTACCTTGTCTTTGGTCAGATTCGTCTGTAAGCATATTTTTGGCATCTTTGTATAGTCTCACCCAACACAAATAAAATCTAAAATTTAAGAGATTAAGTTTGTTACAACATTGGTTTACACCGATCAGGCATAACATTATGACCTAATATTTCCTAATATTGTGTTGGGCCTCCCTTTTGCTGACAAAACAGCCCTGACCCTTTGTGGCAGGGCGCATTATCCTGCTGAAAGAGGCCACTGCCACCAGGGAATACTGTTTCCATAAAAGGGTGTACATGGTCTGCAACAATGCTTAGGTGGTACGTGTCAAAGTAACATCCACATGGATTGCATGTCCCAAGGTTTCCCAGAAGAACATTGCCCAAAGCATCACACTGCCTCCACCGGCTTGCCTTCTTCCCATAGTGTATCCTGGTGCCATGTGTTCCCCAGGTAAGTGACGCACACGCACCCGGCCATCCACGTGATGTAACAGAAAACGTCATTCATCAGACCAGGCCACCTTCTTCCATTGCTCTGTAGTCCAGTTCTTATGCACACTGTTGCTGCTTTCGTCAGTGGAGGGGTCAGCATGGGCACCCCATACGCAACAAACTGTGATGCACTGTATATTCTGACACCTTTCTATCAGAACCAGCATTAACTTGATCTACGGTAGCCTGTCTGTTTGAACGGACCACACCGGCCAGCCTTCGCTCCCCACGTGCACCAGCGAGCGTTGGCCGTCCATGACCCTGTCGCCGGTTCGCCACTGTTCCTTCCTTGGACCACTTTTGATGGATACTGACCACTGCAGACTGGGAACACCCCACATGAGTTTCAGCTTTGTAGATGCTCTGAATTTGGCCCTTGTCCAATTCCCTCAAATCTTTACACTTGCTCATTTCATGCTCGCCTGCTTCTAACACATCAACTTTGAGGACAAAATGTTCACTTGCTACCTAATATCCCACCAACTAACAGGTGCCGTGATGAAGAGATAATCAGTGTTATTCACTTCACCTGTGTTATGCCTGATTGGGGTATAGATTTCAGCCTATGCTACAGTACTACAGTACAGCCATATAGTGGCCATTGATATTTAAAGTAATTGTTGTTTTTATTTTTATTTTGTTTTAGTTTCAACTTACTGGAATGAATTTTACTGAAGAAAAAAAAACATTTTGATTACATTTTATGAATTAAATAGCACATAAATATTATTTATTACTAAAAAAAATGGAAATAACTGGTTAAACAAGTATTATGTATTAAGTATTATGCAATTATTTTGGACATTTATCCTTCACAAACTGCAATGAATGGGGTGCTTTCTCAAGTTCTCGTGTCACTGACAGGAATGGAGCAAATTGAATTAGTAAAATGTAGCTATTGCTGATCACATTCTCAGTCTTACTTGGAAGAATGAACCCTTTACTGGTGTTAAAACTTCTCAGTGGGTTTTGCTATCTCAGGAACCAGGGTATTTTGGTATATGTTTGAGTAAGCCTCCTCATTATCCCCTGGATCATTTCACACTGCTGTCCGAGGGCACACAGCCAATCACAGACAGTCGCCCATCCGTAAGGAGACTGCAAAGTGAAGAATTACATAAAGGCCTTTAACCATTACATCATTGTAGTATAATTAAGGATATCATTTATGTCATACTGGGAAGGACCCATGGAGCAGTACTGCAGATGATTCATTGTTTAGGGTGTAGCCTATGCTTAGTCCTGGATTAATGAAGGAATATTGAATTGAGCGTTTACTCATGCTCATGCTCACGCTGTGGCTGGCAACTAACAACCACAAGGACACGTCAGCTCTGACCAGACCACTCAGACCAGTAGGCTGTTTTATTCATAGGGTCATTCAAAAACAAGACATTTAATAAGCTCGCTGTTGCCCCAATCATAAAGTTAGCATGTTGTTACGAGTTTCAGGAGCGTTTTTTTGTTGTTGTTTTTTTATGGTAGGCCTACTGCTCTTAAAAGTGTAGGAGACTATCCCTGGATGGTTGTAACTCCAATCTGTCCAACCAGGAACTAGTTACAAATCACCTGATTCACTTCACACATGCTAAGTTTAGTCCTTATTCCATATGTGATAAACATAATAATAATTTTATTACTTTTACTATTTTCGTTTTGGTAATTTCTGCTTTGTAGTTAAACTCATCAAATTTAAATGATGTTTATTTTGTGTCTGTGTAGATATTTTTCAAGTTGTTAGTGCTAATATTTTAGTTGTTAGCTGTGAGGTGAGCTAGTTCATGGCTACATGACTCAATTTATTATGGTCAATTACTATGACTGAGAGTCACACACACACACACACACACACACACACACACACACACACACACACACACACACACACACACACACACACACACACACACACACACACACACACACACACACACACACACGTTTGTTTTGTGAAATGTGGGGACATTCCATAGGCGTAATGCATTTTATACTGTACAAACTGTATTTTCTATCCCCCTACACTGCCCCTGCCCCTAAACCTACCCATCACAGGAGACTGTGCAGTTTACATTCTGTGAAAAAAACTCATCCTGTGTGATTTATAAGCATTTTGAAAAGTGAGGACATGGGGAACGTCCTCATATTTCACCCTGTTTTTGTAATACCTATGTCATACCCATGTCATTATACACATTTGTGTCCTGATATTTCACAAAAACATGCCCACACACACACACACACACACACACACACACACGTATGTTCAGTGTTCAATTTCAATATTTTAATATGGCCAATACTATGACTGACTATAACAAACATGCTTACATAATGTTTGTGTTCAAGTTAAGTTTATTATGGTCAATTACTATGACTGACAGTTATATTGTCAGTGTGTTGAATAAAAAGCTTTCAAAATATATATTTTTGTAATCCTTATTTCATAATGTTACATCTCACCCCAGGGTGTGTTACAACTGACCCGGACTATAGGGTGAATTGTAACATTTCAATCCTCGTGTTTTGAAACTAAACCATCTTACATAATGTTTGTGTTCAAGTTAAGTTTATTATGGTCAATTACTATGACTGACAGTTATATTGTCAGTGTGTTGAATAAAGAGCTTTCAAAATATATATTTTTGTAATCCTTATTTCATAATGTTACATCTCACCCCAGGGTGTGTTACAACTGACCCGGACTATAGGGTGAATTGTAACATTTCACTCCTCGTGTTTGAAACTAAACCATTTTCTGTTTGTGTTGCAAAGATAATAGCTATCTCATTTTATAGCAGACACTTGTAACTAGTTTGAATCACATTTTGAACACACTGGCTTAAAAATACTCTAAGATATAGACAGAAAGGTCAAAAATGTTACAGCCATCCCCGGTCTCCCCTATGGTAAAATGAAAGATCTCTTCCTGACAGAAAGACAACGCACATCCTTTTTCAGTCATTTGACCTAAGGTTATCCTTCTGAAGACCTTCTAGCATTTGCCATTGATGAATGCAGCAGAAATAGCACATGCTGTTAGGGTTCTCACAGTTGCTGGGATCTGTTGGTCAATCAGCTGTGTCATGCTCACTAAAGACAACAGAATACATCCTGTTTTAATAGAGCAATGCACTAGACCATTAAAATCAATCAACTGGCATCAGTTACAGATGTTGGGAAAGTGATCCCAAGTTCAAATTTATAAATGTATGTCAGTCTTGAGAGCCAGTTTTTGAGCTTTCTCTCATTACATCTAAAATGATTAGGTCTGGGAGTATAATTATAAAAAAACAAAAAACAAAACAAGGTGTTGCTAGATCAGACTGGTTAGAGTAACTCGTTCGGTTTAGATGAGCTCTTATTTCCTGGCATGGGTGTTCCTGTCTGCTTATAACGCACTTTTGAGGTCACACAGTGACATCCAGTGGCGAAGGATTGAAACTGTGATTGGGTGACGTGCGAGTGAGCGTCAGGCGCCTGTTGATGACGTCACCAGCCCCACAGTCCACAAGCAGGTCGATCTCCTCTCTGAAGGTATTTCTAGGCTTATTATGTAAGCTACCTCGATACATTCAGATAATAAAATAAATAAGATTATTGATCAAACAACGCTGAACCGTTTGTGGAAAAACCGTATACATTATAGAAAATCTATTTTAATACATATACTGTCATTATTTTTTTCATATTCAATTTTTTATATTATATTGGTTATTTGGGCTTGTAATTTATTTTTCTGCTGATTTCTGCTTTATTAAAGCTACACTGTGTGATATTTTCCCCCATCTAGCGGTGAAAGGGTATATGACAATCCAGTAAATATTGGTTTCTGTTCCTCTCAATTCCAATTTCGTTTTAACACCTACGGTGGCCGATTTACATGGCTTCCAGTTCGACCTCGTCCATGAGTGTTCCTTCAGGTGATGAGGTTACTTTAGAAAACTATTATAATTTGCAGTTATTTAATTTGTCAGTTAACATGTAGGTTATCACATCTATGTAAAATGAATAATAGTTTTACGTTTTCGTTATTTTTTACCATTTCATTGCTAACATCAGCGATCAGGTTCCCAGACGAATGCAAGCTAATCTTAGTAAAGTAACTTTTATCTGTGCTATCGTTATTCTGTATATTGTACGACATCACTAGCGTAAGGCAAAGTTTACATTGTAGGCTATATCTGTCTCAAGCAATCCCCCTCTTCACATTCGACACAGTGCCATCGAGTGTTAAAACGCGAAAGGCGAAGCTTGAATTTACGGGTATGTCCCTCTTTGGCTACTGTACTTTCAAGATGGAGGGGCATTCGAACCCCTCACCCGTATGTATTTTCAATGGCATAATATACACTTACGAGAATACTTTATTACTTGAAAGAAGTAAATAATAATTAATGAGCACATATATTTTTGAAAGAACTAATTGTTTTTAGCTAAGAATAAACTAAAAAAGTTACAGTGTAGCTTAAAAAAAAAAAAATAATCCCCCTATTTTTTTCCGTTATATGTGTGATTTAGGTTTGTAATTTAATTTTGTTTTTGTTTATTTATTTAAAAAAATGTTTTGGCATTGTTACATTGGATGATTGGTAATTAGTTCACTAATGAGGCCAGGTGTGATCTTTCGCACTGATTTAAATTGTACCCTTTTGTCCTTGATGTCTGACGAAGACCCCTTGGGTCGAAACATTGTGTCTTTTTTAAATAAATCTTTGGGAGCCGCAGTGGCAGTGTGCAGATTCCTGTTGACTTCGAGTTAAATGTATCTCTAAACTGGCTTTTTTTCTTGTTTGTTTTAGCTGGCCAGATATGTTTAAGCTTAGTTTGTGCCAATCCTGGGTTTTAGGTACCATGAAACAGCTTAATGTTCAATTAACTCTATATATCAACTAAACTTTTACTTGCATTGACTTATTCTTTAAGTTGTGCTCTTTCATATACAGTTCTTCTCTTCTTATTGTGTAAATTTATTTAAATTAATATTTTTCAATCATGTAATATTCTGCAGAAGTGAGAAGTGAATCTTGCTGCTTCTCTCATAAGAGGCAAATCTCCGTTCCACTGATCCACAGCATGTGATTGGCTGTTCACTAATGATGTCACAGCTAAACTCCTAAACTCGGGATCAAAGGATGAGTTGACAGAGACAGCTGATGATCAGCATCATGGGATCAACAAAACCTGAATTGATTGGTTTGGTTTGGTTTTGTCAACTCTGCATAACATGTGTAATACCATTTTGGCATGAATAATAATAATAATAAAGATTCCAAACAGTCGTTCTAAATAGCAATTTCCCCCCAAAAATTATAAAATAAATAACAGATTTTTGGCAATTTTCCATCACTTTCAAAAGCTTTCCTTTTTCAAGCAGATAGTTCCCAAACTCACATCATTGATTTAGATCGGCAGAGAGTCAAAGTTTCTAACTGGCTGGACGTGCTTAGATTAGCCTATGTTTACATAAGAACATGGAAATCATATATATATCACACGTTTATATTTGCATTGGTATTTTTGAAAACCAAATTAGTCAGTGTATTTTTTCCATTAGTATTGAGTAATCAAATTTTTTTATTTGACTTTTCTTTTGGTAATATTTCATGCATTTTACCCCCAAACACTAATTTGTCTAATTCTGTCTCCATAAATCTTGCGTCTGTACCATACTTTACCTTTAAATTGGTGGAATGATCTCCCACAACTATGCACGATTCAGGAAATGATGTCACCTATCACAGAAAACATTGTAATCTAAAAAGTTACACCTAAAGTTGGGTTGTTTAAAAGTATTTTGATCATGATTTCATTAGTGCATTAGCATTTATGCTAGCAAGTTGAGTTTTTGACTAAAGTTTAAAATTCCTGTTACCGTCAAACTCTGTTACCAATGTTATTTCTACACGTTGCCTAATTTGTCTGTAACAGAGTTGACAAATAATACTATAAAAAATGCCTTTTTTGTTAAAAGTAAAAAAAAAAGGAAGTACCTTGTGTTTGGCAAGCACTGACTTATTAAAATTGAATAAGTTTTCAATAAGATACTGGAAAGATACTTTTCTTTAACTTTTGAAATGCAAAGTGTATCTGCAGTTATTGAATCCCTCATATATCTGAGCACTGTCGGTGCTAACAACACAATGACAAGCTGTTTGATATTGGGTAGGCTAATGTTATACCAGAGACATCATCTGACATATTTCCTGCTACATGTAGTTATTGTAGAGGAATAACAGGAACTTCTAGAACTTAATAAGAATAAATCATTTTTATTTAATTTCCAAAGCTTGTGCAAATCAGACATTGATCACAAATGTTGCAGTAGAATTTTATTAGTCCACAGTATTGGTCTCCCATCCCATGTGATGCCAGGACCGACCCAAGAACACTGATTTCAAATGGTGCTAGATGCCATAAAGTACTCTATGGCACCATTTGAATCCAGCTTCCAGGAGCAGCAAAGGAGGAGATGGCACTGCAAAACAACATACAAAACAGCTCCATTCACATACACAGCTACATATGCTATGCTGGAGCTTTTAGTCCTCATTCTGTAAAGATCAATTTTGAAGAGAATGGTTTGTTCGGAACCACACATGCTTTTAATATGATTTATTTTCCTGAAAGTAAGCTGTGGGTTTTTGTGCACCTTTTTAATGCTGCGTATACCCGAGAGTAGAGGTATTATGATTGAACTACTGTAGTCAATAGAATAAGTACAATAGAAAAGTATGGGGAGTGGCCTAGAGGGAGGGAGAGCATTTGTTTACAAGTTTCTTTTTCACTCAAGTGCATCAGTTTATTCTTGGTTTGCTGCAACTGCGCACCTGACCGCTTGTGTAATGCTGATCCAGCTCTTAAAGGGAAAGGCGTCCTTATTCAGGCTTTTAACTGGGGTGGAAAAGAGAAAATACAGCAGTAAATATGCAGTTAGCAAATTGGTTACAGTTGAGACATGCAGTAATATTAAATATTAAACAGACGTTTTTTCTTAAGGATATGGATTTTCTTTTTTTCAATCTTACAGCATTGAACTACAGGTCAACAGGCATTATTCCCATAATAATTTCATGTGTTGGGTGACTGAAAAGATGTCCCGTTGGCTTAGGACTATCTATATGACGTTTATCATTATCACTAATTGTATTGTTGGGTCTAGAATTAGGCCTACTTTGTTTATAGCGAAGGATATGAAAGAGGCCAATGCATCTTGGACAACAGTTGAGCCAGGGTACTAAATATAACATTTTGTTTTCACAAGTCATCTTTGAATTTCTGGTGACACCACCTCCCTCTCTTTTTATATGTTATTTTACCTATTATAGAACTTACTAGCCTAGGCTAAGCAAGGGAGGATTTTAAAATAGGCTACACAATATGAAAATAAAAGTTATTTGTTATTAATACATTTCCATTTGTGTATATAAATAAATTGGCACAAATAATGCCTGGCCTACTTAAGACATTGTTTTAATCTCTTCAGTAAATTCAACAAGCGTGTATGCGGTCTGACTGCGCCACCTAGAGGGAGAAGGGAGCACTGCGCTAATGATTTGTTTACCTCTTTTAGTCAAGTGCGCACTAGCAAATAACTACTGCAAATGTATTAATAAACTCACTGAATAAGATCGATAATATCGCAATTTGATGTCTTACGCATTATTTTACTGAAATGAAGCGTCTATCCTTTAAATATGTTAGTGTTAAACAGGCAACCAAAGGGATGTTAAGCCCCTTGTAATTTGTGATCCACTGTTATTCCTTGACAATAACACTTAAAAACCGACTTGCTTTTGCGTGTGGTCTGAATCGACAAAAGTGCGCACTTGAAGTATTGACGCACGCAACGCATCTCTTGCTCGCGCAGCATCCCGTTCCAGCCGTTGTCTTGAGAGCGACGCATGTTGGATGAGACAGTGGAACACTCACTTATTATTATGTCATGATAAGACGCGACGCGTTAATATAAATAAGGAGCGCTCCACGAAATCTCTACGCAGGCGAAATTCCCAAACGAATCCCCATATTCTGGTCGCAAAAGCTATGACGCAGTAATATATCTTAACGAATGCCTGTTGGAATAGCCTAATTATCAGAAAATTCCAGCTCTCAGATTTTAAGTGATGAAATCAATTCGCCAACAATATTTGTGAGATAATATTTATAAACTTGTGTTTATACTAAAGAATATGAAGGCATTTAAAGGGGAATAGAGATTATAATAACGTACGTCTTGCAAACGAATAAATAAATAAATGATAGACTACATGTCAAAAAGAGTTCTTTCTACTTACATATGCATTCAAACGACTGACTTCCAATGGAATCTTTTTCTAAATGATCTCTGCGTGCCGTAGATGCCTGCACTCTCCACTTGTTTCAGTCCGACCCAACTCCTCAGTTTCCATTCTTGAGACATAGTCTCCTCGCATCATTACAAGATCCCTATCGATTTTCCAGGGCGCAATACTCAGGCCGCGCCCCCTCCAGACACTCTAGCGCCTGATTGGCTTCAGCGCGTTACAAGCACGTTCCTAAACACTTCGGGATCACATGTGCTTGACGCGTGTTTACAAACATTGGATGAGGTCACATGGTACAGGCGACCATTTAATGCGCATCGCTGGACTGGACACTGTCGCAGCGCCTCGTAAAAGAGAACAAAAGGACAGGAGCCCAATCTGTTCCATCGTGTTTAAAATGTCGTTTATTTGAGCTTATATAAGGGACATTGGCAATAACATTTTTCTGTCGAACCCCCAAATCTGTCCTCCATGTTTTAGTATAAAAATAAATTGCCAAAAAAAAAAAGTATATAAAAAAATATATATATATATATATATATATATATATATATATATATATATATATATATATATATATATATATATATATATATATATATATATATATCTATATATCAACTTTAGTAAGGGGCCTAGGCCTAAATATGACTGCATGGTGAGAGGGGAAACTGCAAACATTTGAACTAAATATCAAATAAGAGCACATGCATATGAAATTATTTGATCACTTTCTGCTTGTCAAACGTTAGTGGAAGATGTGATGAACTACGTCTGTGGTTACTCCAGACTAATAATATTACTGTTTTAATGGGATAGTGGATCTACATTAGGCTATTGTTTATATATTGTCAATATATCATTATAAAATATATTGACAATAAATAAGTCTCAGGTAAATAATTTCATGTTCATGTTTTTGCATCAGAATGGCAGCCAACATAGGAGACATACTTGTCCAAAAAAATCACTATCATACCCCAAAACATTTATTTATTTTTTTTGATAGAGAGAAAACCTTACTAAGCATATGCTGATAAAATGTCATCACTGTGACTTATTTGTGACAATAAAAAAAATATTGAATGTTATTGTTTTACCTGTCTACCTCTGATTATTATTATCCGTCTTTGCCATTCAAGAGCTCTTTATACACACTAGGGGGCACTATTTACTTAAAATACTGTTCACTAAAGCTATTGTTGAAGTTGTTGTCACTCTTACAAAGTGTATAATGTATAATATATGTAAAATAATGTATTTTATAATAAAAAAATATGTCAGCATGGTAATTTTATTGTATTGTAGCTATTGTATGTACTGTCCACCAAGGTGTTTGGCTCACCACCACATAAAATGAGTATGAGGTCTCTGTGGAACAAGAGTGGCTGTTTCTAAATTAGTGGGTGTTTTCAAACTGATGGGTGTTTATACATCAAGCAATGAAAATGATCCCCTTCACCCGACCCCACCCCTAAACCCTTCCCACACTGTGACGTAGGCAAATCGGGTAACACAGTTGAAACCATCCCTCTGTTTATGGCCACACCCACTGATGAGGTAACTCCTATTACTAACCTGCAGAGACATATACTTGGATAAAATAGCTAAAAAATATATAATTACACGAATATATAAAAAAGTTCATGCCACTTTCATTTGGTTTGGCGTTTGGAATGAAAGACCTCTTAAACACTTTTTTATTTTGGCCATAGCGCCTTCCTGGTTTCAAAGGCTCAAACTGCCTAAAGAGAGGATGAGAACTATCTGCAAGAATACTTCTCAGGCGAGGAGTATTCTTGTAGATAGTTCTCATTTGCCCTTTCAGCATAAGTTAAGGTTTTCTGTGGTCTACCGGCTATTTTACTTGACACAATTATTATATTATTAAATTTGTTCTTACCCACTGAACAATGGACGTGCGGTAGACGTCGAAAATACGTCGCCTGGCGTTACAAAACAGCCCCTTCAGAGGTCTCTGCGGAACAAGAGTGGGGGTTTCTACATTAGTGGGTGTTTTCAAACTGATGGGTGTTTATAAATGACGCAATGAAAATGATCTCCTTCACCCGACCCGACCCCACCCCTAAACCCTACCCACACCGTGACGTGGGCAAATCAGGTGACACAGTTGAAACCGTCCCTCTGTTTATGGCCACACCCACTGATGAGGTAACTCCTACTACTAACCTGCAGAGACATATACTTGTTCAGTGGTTGGACGAAATTGGACGTCCAAAAATTACATATAAATGACGTAACCTCGACGTCACATGGCGCAGTGAGTAGCTCTGCAGTTGATCAAACGAGAAAGGGAGATGAAAAGTTAATAACACTCTCTACAATGGATTTGTACACAAGTTCTAAAATGTACTGACTAAACCCCAAGGCCACTGAGTTTTACAAGAATAAATAGTTCCTGCGAGCATCTCTAAAAGATGTAGGCCTACTCTGAATTTTCAACGAAGCTTGCCTGTGAGTCCAGAACTAAGCCAAGGTATTTAAAATTCTCCACAATTTCAACTTCAATTAAAGCTTCGAGCAGCATCGGGGTTCAAGCTTTGAATGCCAAAACCCTGACATGGTTTTGGATACGTGAGATGTTTTGCAGCTATTAAGCAGTCAGTAAAGCATGTATGTTACTCTTATTCTGCCTTCACGTGCTATCGGAAATTTGCTAATTTCCACTTTTGAAATCCTGATTATGAGCTCATTGCATTCACATTTTGAAATGGGAGGGCGTTCATGTGCAATTTTTACTTAGGAAACTCGTATTTATGTTAATTCCGAGAGCACGTGAATGTAGCATTATATGCAAACTGAAGTGGCTCTAACATATAGAGGCCACAGTTGAAGTTAGATGATTAGCCACAACTTGCTATAGGCCTGAGATCGTTTAGCATAGGCTACTCCTGTTTTTTTTTTTGCCACAGGCCTAAATATTGAGTATTTCCATAGTTTCAGCACTTTACATATGTGTCCAAAGAAACTGCAACAGCCCTGGAAAAACTCCTTTTATTTGAGGAGCTCAGTCTTTAGGAAGGCAGGTTTTTAAACTAGGCCAGTGGTCATGTTCGCCTTTATTTTCTAAGACATATAACATCAGCTTCATTGATGACTGTTGATGCTTCTGAAGGGAGATTTTTTTCTTCTTCTGCCAAACAGGTTAATCAAATTGTTAATAAAAGTTTGGCTTTTACTTTAAATTTTTTTATTATTACCTCCGCATTAATGTGTTTAAAAGCCATATTTTACCACATTAATGGGTAGGTTTATTATGCATTCTCTATGCAATCAAATATAGATCCCAGCAGAGACCGAGGCATGGTGATTTACAGTATACACAGTAGTATGTGAGTGGTGGAGGGAAGTGTCTGGGAATAGAGCATGAAGTCTACATGTGTTGGTCGTAAAAACCCGAGCAGTGGGGGACGTGTCTGAGTGAAACAACCCCTCATGTGAAACAACCCCTCATGTTCATTCTCATAGGGATTACATAGCTGACAGGTTTATCTAAGTGTGTGCGTGTGAAATGAATCACTGTATCCCAATGCCTGGTTAGGGATGTTGATGCATTCTTCTGGAGAACGAGGATAGCTGGTCTTGGTTATTAAATATTACTCGATACGAGTTCTTCTCAAAGTTTTTCAGGTGGCGACCACCTAAACCCACGTCAATGTTGCTGTGTCGAGCTCATAACAGATCATATTTTGGTAGTGCCAGTGTTTAGATTTTTCCCTCTTGGAAATCAGCCTATG
Source organism: Gobiocypris rarus (assembly GCA_023029165.1). Classification (NCBI taxonomy): domain Eukaryota; kingdom Metazoa; phylum Chordata; class Actinopteri; order Cypriniformes; family Gobionidae; genus Gobiocypris; species Gobiocypris rarus. The sequence continues at coordinate 33,864,875 of CM040921.1, read as the reverse complement.
AGTGGCATACTTGAAGTTGTCTCTGCTAAATTTGTTTAATCATTAAGCCCTTTGTTTGTTGCAGAACTAGATCTGGTGTGTCACTGAGTGTGCCAGTGCTATCCAAACTCTTACACCGAACATCTGAAGCTTGCAGCTGGCTCTTACTATATGTCTATATTAGCTCCATGGTAAGACTGTAAAGGAGTGCCTGTAAAGGATCTATAAATGAAGGGAATTTGCATTTACAGTATGACCTGCATCTGCACAGTAATTTGAAATATTATGTATGTAATGGATAGCAAATTTGTATGCAAATTTTAGCATAACATTACCATCCTCCATATGATGAAAAATGGGGGAAGTAAGTATGCTAGTATGCTGTTTATTGAAACTAGTGCTGGGGAAAGTTACTCCGTAATTAATGCTTATTAAGTATTGGGTCACCCCTCCAAATCATTGAATTCAGGTGTTCCAATCACTTCCATGGCCACAGGTGTATATTAATAGTTAGTAGTTGTTAAGTTTAGGTATTGGGAATAAGGGATGTAGAATAATATGCTCATGCAGAATTGGCATTAATATTTGCTTTATAAGTACTAATAAACAGCCAATATCCTAGTAATATGCATGTTAATAAGAAACTAGTTTAATAGTGAGAATGGAACCCTAAACTCAAGTGTTAGCAGAGAGACAATGATCAACTGTGGGGCTCCACAGAGGGTTTAACACACTTCACTTGATCTCATGACCGTGTGAATCCAATTTTGAACGCATGAAGCAAGTTTGATGTGGCCCAGGGGACATTATTAATGCCTTCCTTGTGTTTTCTTACTCGTTTAATTAACCTTTCAAAGCCAAAGATTTATATAATTTATGAATCCTAAGTGACTATATTTTTGTATATTGATTCTACATTAGTACATGTTGATTATTTAATTAACTGTAAAATGAGCAAGATGTTGTATATTCATGAGTTTTTTTTTTGGGAATCAGTGGAGTTTTGCCCCGTGTTGCCCCGTGTTTTCTGCGTGTGGATTTTGGAGGTAAATCCTGTGAATTCAGTGGAATTGATTTAAATATAGTTCTATCATGACAACTCTCAGAAAGATTTTTAGCGTGGTAATGGATAGCTCTGCTACGCTGCTGCTGAAATGCTGCTGCTGTTGATTATTTCGGTTGTTGTAGATTGCTGCTGGTGCTGATTATTATTACGGAGTGTCTATTTACACTAGCATGTGCATTGCCTTGTTGGCAAGTGCTATTCGCACCTACTCCACCTTACAGTGTCTGTTTGGAAAAAATATATATTTTATAATAAAAAAAAACAGGAATATTTCAATGTTTTTAGTGACATAATCTAGGTTTTGACACAATCAACCTGGGTTCGAATCCTCCTTTTGCAGAGCTCGCTCTTCTCTCTTTTCTGATCACATATCACATCAGAAAAGGCATTTACTTTCAATAAAAATTAAGATAATGTTCTAAAAATGGAAATAAAGTGCCTAACAAAATTTTTAATAATAATAAAAGCATTTATTTGGCAGGATTAGGGTTAGGTGTAGAGAAGGCTTTTATTGTCCTATTAAGGCGACAATAAAATATTGATTAAGGCGACAATAAAGTATATCAATATTTCCACTTAGTATGCTATTGCACTTAGTAAAAAGCATCTGCAGATATTTGCACTTATAGTGTAAATATAACCTATGCTAAGAAATGTTATTTACACTTACTGTAAAAAGCATCTATCACTATTTGCACTTAGTGTTAATAGCAATTATCGCTAAGAAAATATGCCATTTTCACTAAATAGCATCTATTGCTGCTGTGAGCATGTAAGACATGCTACTGCTGCTGCACAAATAGCATATCAATTATCCCATAGCAGATCTATACAGGTGGAGCTGGGGAAGGTGGAGGGTTTTAGACGAACTCTGAAAGCGTGCTGCAAACTGCTATAGAGAATGGTAACCGGTCATTTAAATGTTGAGAAGCAAGCTCATTGGCTGCAGATGCAACATGGACCAATCAGCTGTGCAAAGTAGTTAACATTGTAATTATCATCAGCTTGCGTTAAGGACCCATCAGCCTGCACCATCTAGAGTTTCATGAAAGAACTAGGCTTTCAAATGGGACGTAAACAGAAGTTTATAACATTTTTCAAGATTTCTCAGCATGTCAAAATAATTACAGCAAATAAACACATACTAATCACACTAAATCATTGATATGGTGGTTGAACATTATGAAAACCATTTATTCTGTAGCAGTTTAGAACTTTGGCTTCTCCACAGTAAATGAAATGATACAAACAATACAACCATTCATCATACATATACACTTCTACATGCACAAAACAACAATCCATATTCATGTTTTTTTCACACAACCCCTCCCCCCACCCCCCAATGAGTAACTGAATGTCTAGATTAAACACCAATCCAAAAAGGTAAAAAACAAAATATACTTTGTATAAAAATATAGGCAATAACAAAAACCGTATCTGGTGACTGTGATGATGACCGTGATTCCTCAGTCCTTACCATTAAGATCTACATGCAAATGTGTTTTAGTGAGTGACGTCTCGCTCTCAAGGTTTTTACAAAATTTTCCATAGTTCAACTGGTAGATCATAATGCTAGAAATGGCAACCTCCTGAGTTTAGTTTACAGAAAACATAAATGTATATCAGAATAAATGTATTTTGTATACAAGTTGCTTTGAATAAAAGCATCTGCCAAAATGTCTGAAATGCACAAAACATTACTGAAATGAATCAAATCAAGAGTAGCAAGTGGAAAACATTAACTTAGGCGATTGACTGCATTTGTATCAGAGAAAGGCCAGGGTTGATAACCAAAAGCCCTGCAATAGTAAACTGTTCTGAAAATACCTGGACAACACAATGAGGTTCAATTCATTTACATTCATGAATTTGGTGTCATGAACAAGTTTTACATTTTAAAGCATTTATTCATCTAAATTGATGTCAATTCACGAATATATTGTTCATTGTTCATTCTTCTTCATTCATAATACTTTAATGTTAATTTATACAACATATGTTTTAAAATATGTGCCATGTATAGTATATGTTGAAATCTGCATCAACTTAGATTAACAAATGCTGTAAAAGTTTATTGTTTTCATAATAATGCATTATGGTAACAAACATACTTTACTGTTAACCATTCCCACTGTAAGTAGAGCAGCAGTTGTAGACTTGAGAATGCTTTCCATGCTGAAAATGCATACTTGAGATTTTGGCTCATCTACATCGTTTACGAATTCCTTAATAGAAGCTTTGGCATGGAAGATCTCAAAATAATTTTTGCACATTTGTTGAAACATTTTTGAAAGTGTAAATGTTTGATGTTTATAGATGTGGTTTCTAAAGGGTTGTTCATATGCTGCTAACATTTCTGGCTCATCCCGAGCAGATTTAGTTGTGTTTTCTCACGTTGCAGTTTTTTCATACATTGCAGTTTTTTCATCACACCTAATGTTGTTGTGTATGATAACCCATGAAGTTTGTTCACTCTTGTTGGTCATTGGATCGATGTTGACTCCGAGCCTCTTACATCGGAGTATCGGCCACCTGTGTCTGGGTGGCGGAGTGTCCATTGGTGGGGGGTGAGTCTGGAGACTCTCCGTTGATGATGGGCTTGTCCAAAGGCTCCTGTTGAGGCAGTGGAGCCACAGACAGCAGTGTGTTGCCTTGGTTATCTTGATCCACTTGGAAGGAGTCCTCAGCCTACATAGAGACAAGAGACATACTGAGCATTGGCGCTACTCCAAGCCTAATTTTATTCATATGGTATGTGATTAGATATCACACTCACCAGGCGTAGCCCTTTCGATTGTCCTCGATGAGTCTTTAGAAGGTATCCAGCTATTAGCAAAGCAGCGAGAAGCAAACCCGTAATGAGAAGCGAGATCAGGACAATTTTCGAGTGCTGGCCTATGCGAGACACCGCCTCATCGACTTCCACCTATAGACACAAACCATTACCAACACATTAGGAAGGCACATTACCTGAAAGGTAGTTTTTACAGCATTGTGTTCCAATACTGTGTGAATTAAGTTTGTTTAGCATCATAGGATATGTTTATTTGATTTGTTAGCACAGCTATGTACCTCATAATGAGTTGCAGCCTTACCTCACCCTAACTTAGGCTTAAACTAAACCACATGGCAAAATATGTAGTGTTTCTGATTCAGAGGCCTAAAAGGGTGTGTATTATTCACTGGAATCTGGGAGTAACGCTTTATTAAACCACTGCTATGCAAATCCCTATAGCAGAAGTACCAGGCCTACATTTACTCTTATTTCATACTTCATTGAAATGTAATTTTCTTTTTGATGTGTATGTGAAGTCTCTAATTTTCATCGTGTATATTTGATTACATGACAAAGTTTTCAGTGTTGCTGACCTTATCTGTAATGTTGTCGTTGTTGAACTTTCCAGCCATTCCTTCAGGATCAGCTTCATGAAACGAAGAGAAAAAAAAAAAGAAAAAAGTTTAGTCTGATTGTTCAGAGGCAGATCACTGGAAATTATTTAATATGCACCCAAAATATAGTCACTTATTTATTATTATTTGTATTTTTGGCATTAAATGTAGTCTGCAGAGCAGAAAAGAAAGATAGATATGGATGGATGATGGATGGATGGAGATTTTGTTGTTTTATGGGGTGGGGCCATTTCACTTCACACTAATGAAGGTCAATTAAACTGAATTTTAATTCATATTAGTTAATTGATATTTGGGAATTTCATGGGATTGATAGTGTGTTTGTAGAATATTTTGTAATAATATAAAACAAGCAAATATATAACAAGAAGACAATACAAACCTTCAATGCTGTCTCCATAAACAATGATCTCATCTGTGTTGTCTTTCTGATAGATTTCAAGTTTGCAGTCTTCACCACAGAGATGTTCTAGAACACTCTGTATCCTGGCTCTAGTCTCTTCCTATTGGATAAATGTTGGACACTTTAAATACATATGTATATTTAACGTGAACCTGAGGAAAAGAAAGCGGAGTGATGCACTCTCTCTCTCTCTCTCTCTCTCTCTCTCTCTCTCTCTCTCTCTCTCTCTCTCTCTCTCTCTCTCTCTCTCTCTCTCTCTCTCTCTCTCTCTCTCTCTCTCTCTCTCTCTCTCCCTCTCACTCCATCTTTTTTATTTCTCCCTTTCCTGGAATGTGGTGTAATGTGAAACCTGTATGTTCATAGCAACAGCCTCTTTCCGCTAAATCTCAGTTCTCCAAGGAAACATTGGTGAATAGAAGAATTCCCATAAGAGCTTTATAAGAATATTTTTGAACACCAATATATATATAAAAATTCTAAAATCGATAAATATATTGCTAACAAAAAAAAGGTGTTTTAGCTGGGGACAGAATCTTTTCGACTATGGCTTTACTTAAAAGTGTCAAATTTCTTTTGAATTTTAGCTGAAATCATTGACGTCTGCTTGAGTCACACACATAATATCATTTCAATCCAAGCTATTTATTCTCATCCTGTGTTTTTTAAATTTTACTATACTTCAATAGATACTCTTTACTGGCTCTGAAACTGAACCTAGAGGCCCAACTATGTATCTTGGCAGAGTTCCTGGCGTGAATTCCGAAATGCTGCCACCCATGGCGTGTAATGGAATGCCATTGATGTGCAGGCCGCAAGGCCTCTATGGCGGTCCACCCAATGAGACCTGAGCACATGGCATTACACACTTATTAGGGTCTCTAAAGGCTGACTTATAAAAATTCTTCAACATCTTAAGGCCAATTCACACTGCACCGACAAACACCAACAAACACGTTTGTTGGGTTTTGTTGGATCTGTGTGTTAGCCCAGTTGGCGTCTGTTGGCAATGGTCTGGGTTTGTTTTCACCGGACTGAACATGTTCAGTCAGCGTTTGTTTGTGTCTGTTGGGGCAGTGTGAACATGAAAGTTATTTATTATAAAATTCGAAATCCAACGGTCAACTTGTTTGTTGGCTTTGTCTGTGCTGTGTGAATTGGCCTTTATATAATGTCAGCTGGCAAAAAGAAGACTCATCTTGCAGTTTGTCTAAAATGTGAGGCATACTAAAAAGCTCTGCAATGATGACTTTTTATTCTAGATTATGCAGATCACTGAGTGATTGCTGTGTATGCTAAAAGTGTGATTCTCGTGGAAACATGGCCAGGTCACATTACGCTACAACATTCTTTTAACCGTAATGCCTCTAGAAGTGAGAATTTTTTACCTCGACAATGTGGGTGCAAAAAGGCTACTTAGTTGCAACCTACTTGCTAATTGGATGAACACTTTTAAAGGGATAGTTCACCCAAAAAGGAAAATTCTGTTATTTATTACTTACCCTAATGTCATTCCAAACCTATACCATCTGATCTCACTCAGTGACTCTAGACTACATAGGACAGGACAGAACCATGCAATTTCTATTATATTACTACTAGTACTGTTGGTACTAATAAAACCAATCTCTGGGGGCCCCAAAAGTGCGTGGGCCCTTAGAATTGTCCTAACTCTCAACCAACACCCCTGTCCCCAATTCTTAGTGCCGCCCCTGGCCACAACTGATATAGAGTCAGCTCTCCCATACATATGATTTCCCTAGATTCTACCCAGTTGTCACAGGATAAATGCAGACCAGAACTTACACACGTGGAGGAGGCCTTTAGTTTCAGCAGCACGTCATATTTGTAGCGCACTGGTATTTTATCCACACAGACCACATTGCCCTAAAGAAATAAACAAAAAATATAAGACAGGACGTCAACTTAATAGCACACAATCTGGATATAGCCTTTTGGCAAATCATTTTTTTAATTAATGTTTTGAAATAATATTGATGAGGTACAATATCTTGTGTCCCCACCTTTGAAGTAACACTGTTTTTTTCAGGTGGGTTTGAGTGGGTCTGTGTGTGTGTGGGCTCTGCTGTGTCCGGTTGAGTTGGTTGAGTGGTCTCACTGTCTACTGGTGTCTCTGCTGTCCCTGAATCAGATGATATGGTGGGGAAAATGATAATCTGGATCTGAGAACCTCCTGTGAGGGAAATGCATTTGTTGTTACTTGCCCTATTGTTGTAATCATTCTCATAAAAAAGCAGTTTATCTCATACAGTTTAATTTTAAATGAGGAGAACATGGTCATAGTTTAGTGAGGTAGGGTAAATTCTTCTTTTTATAAGTTGAACTGTATAACATCGCTATAGCAGTCAGTCTACTAAAATGATGTTCACAAACATTTGTACGAATGCATTAGAAATGTGAAGTTTGTAAGCGAGTCAATTGAGAATGACAATGGATGTATTTATATTGCATCTAATCCAACCTTGGATTGTACTTTCATTTACATCTCCTGTTTTGGTCATTAATACCTAGTTAGTTTTCTTTTTCTGGTTTGCTGGCTAATGTTGCATAATGTATATGTAAAGCCGCTCCAAAAAAGAAACAAAGAAGGGAAAACAAAAGAAAAGGAGCAAAATATGAATATAAAACATATCTTCAGTTTCAAAGACAACAGAAGGGTATTATGAATAAATTGCACCTTTTATCAATTATTTTATTATTTCAATCATTTTTTTGTTGAATTTGATATGTAATTATTGTTAAAAAAATGTTTACCTTTCCCGTGCACCTTTTCTGTTGGAACGACTAAATCACCATCCCCACGAATGATGCTTTCCAATTCTTCATACATCTTTTCATATTCATCTTGACAAATCACAGCTGAAATATAAGGTACATGTTGTCAGAGCGGCTCATTCATGCTAACTGCATCCAATAATGTCATGACATATTTATCTTTCTTGCTCGGCGGATGATGAAACCTGAATATCGTATATTACTTCACACTACCATTCAAAAGTTTTTTCTTTTTTTTTTTGAAATAAATAAATTATTCAGCAAGGATGCATAAAATTATTCAGACATTTACATTGTTACAAATAATTCTTTAAATAACTGCTATAGTTTAGATCTTTCTATTTTGCATTAAAGAATCCTGAACAAAATGTATTCTCGTTTACACAAAAATATGAATCAACACAACAGTTTTCAACATTGATAATAATCATACATGTTTCTTGAGCATCAAATCAACATATTAGAATGATTTCTGAAGGATAATTTCTGAAGACTGGAGGAATAATGCTGCAAATTCAGCTTTTCATCACAGGAATAAATTTTTAAAATATGTTTTATAATACTGTTATTTAAATTGCAATAATATTGCACAAAATCTGACTCCAAACCAGTATGTTCTCTAGTAACCACCCACAACAGCCTAGCATCACTTTTGTGACTTTTGTAAGCACCACTCAAATTTATTCTACAATGTATCTAGATAATATAAAATTAGATTAGAATTGGCTTGAATTGAATTAACTGAGCAGTAAATCATGTGTTATTTCAAATCTCTCCACAATTTTGTGGCCTTGGCAGAGTTCCACAGACTCAAACCCAATTAGCATTTCAGGGAAATACAAGTTTTTCCTATTAAGTTATTGTCTGTCTTTATCTCCCATAAGCACTGTAGTGTATGAGTTAAAGGTGCTCTAAGCGATCCTGGGTGGAGTAACTTGTTGACGTTCGAAGTGTTGTCAAAAAAAACCTAGGCTAGCTAGACCCTCCTCCTCCTCCTCCTCCTCCTCCTCCCCTCGTGCTTCCTGAATGTCTGATTGGAAGCCCTTCTGCCGCCGGAGTTCTCTCCACCTTTTGAAGGCTTTTCCGATGAAACTATGACATTTTTCGAGACTTATCCTTCTCCATTTTTGTTGCAAGTTCTTCATCAGAACGTCATCTCTTTGGTCGTGTGTCGGCCATATCAAAATCATATCATTCGAACTTCCCTCTTTATGCTTCTCTCTTCTACACACCCTCCTTCATGTGCACGCACCCAAATCATTCTTGTCGGCTATTGGTGGGATCACTGTTTATTATGTTTCGTTGTCCAGGCTGCCCAAGTTTGTTTTTGTTTCCGTTTGTGAAGCTTGTGCTGACTACAGAGACAGCGTTTTTCTACAGTGTTCAGGGGACAGGCAGCTAGCGGATAGTGAGGAGATTTTTGCAGAATTTGATTACAAATGTTTTGGCCTAAAAAACGTGACATCCTTTATAGCACCTTTTAAAAACTCACTTGTGTTAGAGCCGACACTTGTATGAATGTGGGTGATGTGAGTTTGAATCAGGCTCGTTTGACACTTACTCTGTTCTGTCTCTTATGCCTTTTTGCACATGTTGTCAGTGCGAGTTGGTTATGCTGGTTGACTAGAGAGCTGAATGACAACATAACTGACTTTGTTCAATTGACCACATCTAAATTGAATTGAGTGCCAAAAGATTAGAAAAGTGAATCTTTAAAGTACTGATGTATGTTTAGCATGTTCTTGAATACTGACCTAATTTTTTTGGCACTGAGCTACTCTTAAGGGTTGCGCTGGTATGAATTTGTGAGCTGAATGTGCTCTGTGTAATTTAATAGACTGAACGTGAATACATCAGCACAGACTGCGCTAATAAAACTTTAACCTCTCCCCTCCCCCGTGCAACAAGAGGCCCTGACCTCTGACCCTGACCCTGCCTCAACACACTCCCCTCTGAACTCCGGTGAGAGAGTCAGTCAGAGGTTAAAAGAAAAGAATAGTGAAAGAAAAGAAGGCAGGGAGATGGGAACAGGAAATAAAAGATCTTTCTGGAGCCATTTCTCATTTGCACATGATTATGTGCTGAAAATTGTGATTTATGTGATTTTCTGCTGGAGATGTTTTGAATAAAGGAGTGATTCTATTTTAAAAGAGAGATCTTTTTTTGTCTTTGGTCATATGCTCAGTGCTCAGCATGAGACTCGTGAAAACCTAAAGTGAGACAGCTCTGAGTAAGATCAGTGTCGGAATGATTTAGTGCGCTTCAAGACATCCATTCCATCCATTATAATGAAAATGAATGTTTAGCATTATTTGAGTATTCTTTTGAGTACTACGCAATGCACTTTTCTCAAGTTCACAATGGGTCAATTATTTTGCATCAATCTTTTGATCAGTTACCCACTGAATGTTGGCATTTTTCAAATTTTTGTAGTTAATAAACAATATTTCCCATGTTCAACTTTGTTTTACTGATATGGTAGTCTAAAGAGCTGGCTGCCACTCCAGTAATGGTATTTGAGTATTGTTTTCTCTCTTGCATTCATTTCTTTGGCTTGTATCATTAAATTGGTACGTCTTTACTAAAATGTCTATTTAAAATGTATCTTGATGCTAGCCTCTAATTCACCAAGAATGAATTGGGTTTATTTGCCTACTGTCTGGTTGTTTAGAATAAAATGCAATTTGGGTAATGGCGGAACTGGAAGCATGACCAATGATCTCTGAATGCAATTTGCACAATGCATTTCCCTGTCTTTAAACTGGTTTTGAGTGTTAGTTTGTGGAGGCACTGTTCAGTGAATTTGTTCCTCAGTGTTTTGTAAATTAGATTTATAAGGAGGATTAAGGAGCGCCCCAAGAATAATGCATTCCACCTACATCTACACTTACATTACATTACATTTACATTTAGTCATTTAGCAGACGCTTTTATCTGAAGCGACTTACAAATGAGAGTAATAGAAGCAACCAAGAACAGTCAAGGGCAACAATATGTAAGCGGTGTAACAAGTCTCACTTTCCATTTTTGTATGTGCACAGTAACTGGCAAATTTAGTGAAAAGGTTTTTTTTTAACCAGGGAATTTACAGTGTAAAACTGGACTGACAACTTGGATTTGCTTTAGATAGGCTACAGCAGGGGTGTTCAGTCCCACTCCTGGAGGGTCGCTGTCCTGCAGAATTCAGCTCCAACCCCAATTAAACACACCTGAACCAGCGAATTATGCTGAACCAGGTCTTATGCTGTGTTCCAGGCAGGTTTTTGAGCCCGTAAGTTACGACTTTAAACCACGACTCACAACTTTGTAGTGTTCCAGGCAAAGCCAAACTGCCTGAGCGCATAGATGTAAGATGTAGACAAAAATGAGATGTAAACAAAGCATGGTGGTCCGTATGGGGCTTATGGTCATTTACAATCATTTCTATCGCCAAAGGTGCTTACTCCTTGCTTATTTGAGTAAAACTGAGGAGAAAAAAACGGCACATAAGGCAAGAGAAGCTGTTTATTTTACGTTATTTGCAAAATACCATGCACGACTTCCATAAACATCTCATTCATAGTAGGGGCTCCGCTGCCATTGTTGTTTCGCGGGCTTGGATGTACATTGATCTAGTACGAGTTCACGGGTGGGAAGTCATAGGTTTGACTGCCGTTCCAGGGCACTTTCTCACGGGTAAAAGGTTTGAAAAACATGGGTTACTGGTTGCCATAAGTTAATAGTCAGAATTGTGAGCATATAAACGTATAAAAGTATGTTTTTCCTCCCTCAAAACTGAAACTTACTTTATAATTTGCAGTTGCAAGGTTATCTTGGAATTCTGAGAGATTAAAAGACGCAATTATCTTTTCAATTGTTTTATTCTATGGCAGAAACATGCTTCCATAGCTTTTTGCACATTCCCAAAAGATAAAAAATGTGTCAAACTCAAACCACTGTCCTCCAAAACACCTGCCTGGGAGTTTCTAGGGCTGCACCCAACTTTGTAGGCAGCGTTTGCACACGAAGGCACCTCACGTAACGATTTCAGACAGACTTCTATGGCAGCTTAACGGTTTAATGATCTACAGCAAAATAGAGTGAACTTTGGTGAGAACTTAACTTATATTTTAGCTAGAAATGACATAAGTGGAAAACGGTCAAAACAAACATTTACACACAAATTGACAACCAACCTCAACTTTCAGATGCCGTCTTTCTTTTCTAGCTCAGCTGTCACCGAATGGAATGCATAGGATTCTGGGATATCAAAGGCAGCGAAGGATTGGCCTACATCTATGCCGCCTTTAAAAATCAATCAGATTAAGATATCTCAGGAGACAGGAAGTGAAGCGAACATTGGATTCGGGTGTGCCTTGATGCCTTCCTACCTTATTACATCATCTGAGCAGTTTTAAGCTTTCGGACGCGGCTGAATCAAGCAGACCTTGATTAGTTGGTTCAGGTGTGTTTAACTAGGGTTGGAGCTGAACTCTGCAGGACAGTGGCTCTCCAGAATTTGACAGCCCTGCTCTAGACCTTCAGAAGAGTTTGCAATAGCATCTTAAACCGTGATCAGGTTTACCATGAGTTTTCAGTACTACCTTTCAAAAAAATTTTCTTTATAACGATATATATACATTTTACCGTATAGCAGCTCTATATTATAAACTATTTAAGATGTTTATCTCCTGAGCTTTGAAAGGACAACGTGAGTTGTAATTGTTCCAGTGGCTTCTGACAAACAGTGCGTTTTCAGCATTACAGATTAATTCCTGCCAAGGATTTTATTTTCATCACCATGAGCTGAGTCATCCGAAGGGCACATTCAGATATTGTTTTCTCTGAACCCTTGTTCGTAACATGACCTCACACCAGCGGTATTCACTTTTTTACTCGCTGCCCCTGGGCTCCTACCAGCCTGATGCAGCTTTGTTTATTTCCCTGCTCATGAATTGGTTAAACGGAGACAAATGTGTGTGGTATCAGGTGTGTGTGTGTGTGTTTCTGTGTCTGGTATTCAGAGGAGTATTGTTTTGATAGTTTAATTTAATTTAGAGGCACAGAGTAAACACCTTCATCATTACATCTGTGTTGGTTCTTACGTTCTTGTTTGTTTTTTGCCTGAAGATTGCTTTGCACAGTAGTAGGCTTGCTGAACTACAACCCCAAATCAGAAAAAGTAGGGACAGTATGGAAAACGCAAATAAATAAAAAAAGAAGTGATTTCTAAATTTACTTTGACTTGTATTTCATTGCAGACAATATGAACAAAAATATTTCATGTTTTGTCTGGTCAACTTCGTCATTTGTAAATATGCATCCTTTTCTGTCATTCAGACCTGCAACACATTTAAAAAAAAGTTGTGACAGTAAAGCATTTACCACTTTGTAATGTTGCCATTCCTTTTCACAACACTTAAAAGACATTTAGGGACTGAAGACACCAAGTGATGAAGTGTTTCAGGTGTAATTTTGTCCCATTCTTCCTCCAAACAAGTTGGGCAACAGTACGGGGTCTTCGTTGTTGCATTTTTCGCTTCAAAATGCACCACACATTCTCTATTGGAGACAGGCCGGGACTGCAGGCAGGCCAGTCAAGTACCCGTACCCTCTTCCTCCGCAGCCAGGACTTTGTAATGTGGTTTTGCATTGTCTTGTTGAAATATGCATGGACGTCCCAAGAAAAGATGTCTTCTTGAAGGCAGCATATTATGCTCCAAAATCTCCATGTACTTTTCAGCATTAATGGTGCCTTCACAGAAGTGCAAGTTACCTTTGCCAAGGGCACTGACACAACCCCATACCATGACAGACCCTGGCTTTTGGACTTGTTCCTGGTAACAGTCTGGATGATCCTTTTCTTCTTTGGTCCGGAGCGTACGGCGTCCATTCCTCCCAAAAAATACCTGAAATACTGATTCATCTGACCACAGTACACGTTTCCACTGTGTGATGGTCCATCCCAGATGCCTCCGAGCCATTAACAAAGGGCTTCCTTTTGGCACAGTACAGTTTTAACTGGCATTTGTGGATGTAACTACGTAGTGTGGTACTTGACAAAGGTTTGCCAAAGTAGTCCTGAGCCCATGTGGTGATATCGCTTATAGATGAATGACGATTCTTGATGCAGTGCCGCCTGAGGGATCGGAGATCACGGTTGTTCACTTTAGGCTTGCGCCCTTGTCCTTTACGCACTGAAATTCCTCCAGATTCCTTGAATCTTTTAATTTTGTTATGCACTGTTGAATGTGAAATATTCAAATCTCTTCCTATCTTTCTTTGAGGAACATTGTTTTTAAACATTTCAATAATTTTCTCACGTATTTGTTGGCAAACTGGCGATCCTCGGCACATCTTTGCTCCTAAAGGATTAGCCCTTTCTTGGATGCTGCTTTTTTACCAAATCATAATTACTATCACCTGTTGACATCACCTGTATCAAATCAAATCATTATTTAACCATTTTACCTCATTACTAGCACTAAATTGCTCCTGTCCCAACTTTTTTTTAAATGTGTTGCAGGTCTGAATGACAGGAAAGGATGCATATTTCCAAATGACATGAAGTTGACCAGACAAAACATGAAATATTTTGTGTTCGTATTGCCTGCAATGAAATACAAGTCAAAGTAAATTTAAAAATCACTTTTTTTGTGTGTGTGTGTTTTCCATTCTGTCCCAACTTTTTCTGATTTGGGGTTGTAAAATATTACATTAGGTATAAGCAACAAGAAAAAATATTAGTAACTGATTGACCCTTGGCTGGAATCACTTACTCTGCTTCACTTCCTTCCTCCCTTCCTGTATTATGCAAGACAGATCTAGCAGTTCAGCAACAACCTGTTTATATTCATGAAAATGTTTTATCTCAAATGTTGCAACTGTTTAGTGACTTGGAAACATTTTATAGTAATAATGATGACAGAATTTTCATTTTTGGGTGAATTATCCCTTTGAATGTTTCGGGTCATTGTCCTCTTGGAAAATAAATCCAGGCCCAATAAAACGACTCCCAGGTGCCAAGTGTTCTAAAAATTTTGGCCACCACTGTATTTTAAAATGTATTTTTTTTCCTGTGATGCAAATCTGATTTTTCAGCATCATTGCTCTTCAGTATTAATGTGAAATATAATTTGTTGTCACTTTTGATCAGTTGAATGCATCCTTGCTGAATAAAAGTATTAATTTCTTTTTTTTTTTAAATGCTGACCCCAAACTTTTAAATTGCAGTGTATTGTTTTATGCAAAACAGGGTTTTATTATGGATAACATTTATAAGATAATTTTAGTGATCTTCTATAAACCATCTATTTACTGGTGCTTTACTGAGACCAAATAGTTGATCTAAAGAACTTATAATGCAACATCAATACCTTTTGTCTCTGTATAGCCAATACCTAAAGCATACAGTGACATTCTCTTTATAAGAGTGTTCTTGAGCCATTGGACAACCTAGAGGATAAAATTGAGATTGGCATGCTAACAACACTGGATTTCTGTGCCATATGTGACACTTGCCCATCACAGCTGTTGTCTTGTGCTATAGAAAGCATATGTGAAGGTGAAAGCAACTTGATACAGAGTACACTTCGTCTAATGTCGTTCTGTTAACAGTGACTTTTGGACTTTAGTGCAAGATAGCAAAAGTGTTTCATTCCATAGTTTGTGTTTTCTCTCATACACTTCTAACAGATTGATATTGTCACTCTTTGGTCTTGTTTTCAACACTACAGTCTATATGCCTTATGACTTTTGTCCGATAATTGTTGTTATGACAATATATTAAATGATTGAATCATGTAAAAATGACTTTGAAAGCATTAAAAGTTTCAGCACAAACACATTGAGACTTTGCTCTGAATGCTCTAGTATAGCTGACAGTACATTAAATCATATCAGGAGCTCTGAATAGCAGTGGCCTGCGACACAATAGAGTACATTACTCAAACAATCATATGAAAGCATGGTTTCAGTTTGGAACCTTTTAGAAGGTACATTAGTGGCCCAGTTTTTACTCGTTTTTGTTATAGTGTTACTAACACATCTCAAAACATCATACAAGTGAGAGAGAATTGACAGCATCAGAGTCTCTGCAATTCAGCAGGGAATAAATATCTGACTTAAATTGAGCAAATATGGATGGGAAATGCATAAAAAAAGTTAAAGGTATAGTTAACCCAAAAATGAAAATTATATAATTTTCTCACCCTCGTGTCATTCCTAACTTGTATGACTTTGTTCTGTAGTACACACAGAAATGTTGTTCATACAATGAAAGTCAGTGGGGTCCAGTGTTATATATCTGTCTTCCACAAAAGAATATGGAAGCTTATTTCCACCACTAAATAAAATATAAAAAGGTAACTGTGATATTTTCTCCAAATTCAGACTTTTTTTCTCAGAATTGCGTGATATAAAGTCGCAAATGAATTATACATTCTTAGAAAAAGAGTCAGTATTTTTTCCTCAGATTTGGACTTCATTGGATCTGTTTATAACTTCTGTTTATACATGTTAGTTCATAAATTTCGACTTTTTTTCTTGCAGTTGTGAGTTTATTAAAATCAGGTTAAAGATTTTTCTTTTTTTTTAATCCGTCAAATACATGTAATACGAGTCATCAAACAACTCTCATTAATCAGCCAATACATACGCAATTTCAGAGTGTAATGTTAGAAGATAGCTAGCCCAAAAAAATGCTAACAGTAAAAAAAAAAAAAAGAAAAAGCTCACCGCGGTCCTAAAAGCCGGCGCTTCACAGACACTGACAGGCAAGTGTATAGGCAAAAAAGAAATGAGGGGCTGCAAAACCAGAGCCGCCATCCAGCTGAAGGCAGTGGATATCACCAAAGAGCTGAACTTACCCACCAGTGAGGCCTATCTTTTTTTATTTCGGCTACGTACAGTACTGACGGCTTTGCCTGTCAATATCCACGAAAGCGGCCGAGTTTATGTGTCGTAATAGATTTGCGTTTGCCGCTTGCCCTCCGACTTTAGTAAGAAACTGCTGTCTTTTCAGCGATGTGATTGGCATACGAAAAAAAACATTCATATCCTCCCTGGATCAGATAGGCAATGTGGCTCAAACACCTTTTTGACATGCCAGCATCTCTCATCACGTCACTGTACATAAAAAAGATGATAAATCAGTCATAGAGAAATATACTAAATGAGAACTTAAGGTTATTTTTATGGCAGCTACACCATAAAGTGTGCATTTCTGAATGTGGTTGTTTTTGGTACATATTACCAGTATTTACCATACTTTAAATACAAGTCTTATATTTGGAATAATACGGTATTTATTTATTTATTTTATTTTTTATTTCTGTGACATTTAGCATGATACTAATCACATTTCCATTTCTCTTTCTGAATAATTGCTCCGGGACAAAGGCCAAAGAAACAGTTTTACCAAACATGTTTGTTTTAGAAAGGAATAATGAATGGGTGAAACATGTTAGCTGTGTCTCATTTCGAAGAGGTCACATTTGTTGGCCGTATGCGTCATCAAGGAAGTCTTATTTCAGAACAGTATCCATTATAAAATTATTCTTTGTGAAGCGTAAATTGTTATAATTTCCTCATGACTTTGTAATATAATGGTTACTTTACTGAAATGCGACAGCCTCTATGACGTATGCAGCCGAAAAATTTGACCTCTGGAGGACACAGCCATATAGACCAATTCACACATGCACTATCCCCACCTCCAGCATTACAAGTGAGCCCCTTACAACCATAGGGAACATTCCTACAACCCCCTTCGACACAGATGTTACATCTATTCACCCTCCTCAACTCATCTTCACCCCATTCCCTCTACTTTCCACCCATCACATAACAGGAAGTTACATCCCTCATTCGTTTGCCTTCTCTGCCATTCCCTCAAAACCTCTGGGAAATCCCAGTCATAGAATGTTTCGACATTCCAACCCCAGGAATGCCTGAATAACAGGATCGGATTAATTCCTTTTATGCCGTAAGGAAGAAGAGATGATAAAGGAAGCTATATACCATGTGAGGAAAGAAAGGCAGAAGGGGTGTGGGTGCCAACAAAGTGCTATGTATTTGTTCTACATCTGGACTGTGATCCTCAAGGCTGCTCACACTACTTGGCGATGTCCCTTCCCGCAGCTTCTCTGCGAGTCGACAGCACGCTCGATACATCATGCCCTGCTTCACACTTGGTAACACTGACAGTTCGTCAGCTGCTATGAGAGATCAGTTTTACTACAGCAGATGTATGAGCATATGCCTCCAACCCCCATCTCAAGTACATCTGTCACTTTTGACTATCAGAGGCAAAGAAATTTTCCTCAAATCTCATTCATAAATTAACTTTTTTTAGGTGACTAACTCCCCCCCCCCATAGACTTGCATTGAAGGGGGACCAGAATGTCAAAGAGCCTTATGGATTGGCTTGGCTCTTTTGACTTTACAATCAAAAGAATAAACAATCATATAAAACCATACACTAGCAACCACTTAGAACACCCTAGCAACTGGCCAGAACACCCTACAAATCAACAACACCTAGCATTAGCCAAGTTTTACACAGGCAAACTTCACATTTTATTCAGTCAATGTTTGATTCGAGTTTAAAAATCTTTTAGGTATCATGAACCAAAACATAATTTTTTTAATCTAGTTTAATGTTCATTTATAAATTGTTCATTTTTTTAATTCTTGAAATGTTAAACATGTATACACAGTTCAAACATTCTGTATTTATATGAATAAGGTATATGCCTTTGATTCACTGTAGTTTTAGGAGAAAATATTCAGCAATGGTGTTGACTGATGAATTTGTTTTAAGCACATTAAAAACACTACATAGACATAGACATTATTACAAGTTTTATTTTCACCACAGGAGGTCATATGGATACGTTAAAATGATGTGTGAAAAAAATATTATTTTGCATTTTTCTCATACAGACTACAACTTTGTGAAAACGATCCCCATTCACACTGATCCGCGAAAACGACTAAAAACGCTGTATCCTGCTGCCAGGCCAGTCACTTTGTAAAGAAATGCAACACACCTACAGACTGAATGCATAATACGCATGCGCATGACGTCACCGGTTTCACATATTCACTTTTTGTAGTTTACGCAGAGACGTTAATGCTATAGTTTCTAAAACTTTGCACTTTGAGTCCTGTTTTCAAAAGTTTGCATTTTCAGTGCTGCTGTTGTGTTAAGGAACAGAACAGAATTGAAAAAATGTGACCTTATTGAAATTCATACTGTAATTCATCATCTCTCTCTGCTGTTGAGAGAGCAATATAGAACATTTTGTTCAGTTCTGCACTGCTCAACCAAAAGATGCCTGGTCGTCTGCTGCAACACTGAGCGATCCCTTAGGGATGCTGGAATTTGAGACTCAAACAATCCAGTTAAAGGGAAGGAGGAATGTAACTTTGGACCCTCTCTCTCTCTCTCTCTCTCACCCCCACCTCTCTCTCTCTCACAGCGTGCACCCCCTGACCTCTGAACCCTCAGTCTCTCTCTTCCTCTCTCAGTAAATGAATGCGGGGCCCACACTGTCTCCACCCAAACAGGGAGGGCAGCAAACATATGGAGGAAAGACAGACTCTTGTGTTTCTAATCAGACACTTCTTGAACAGCCCAACCCCTTCACTCTCTGCCAAAGCATCATTATCAGCAGAGCTCGTACACCCTTTAAGCTACAATAACTGAGTTATGGGAGCTAAGCCAATGAGAACAAAATCTGTTGTTGGTTGTCGTGAGTGAGGGAGTGCATGCTTTGCCCCAAACCTGCCTTGGAAAATAAACATGATACTGAATGACTAGAATTATAAATGCATGTTTCTTCATATAAATGCATAGTTAAGTATGTATATATTTTTAATACATTTTAAGCATTTTATTCATGGACTTATAATAACTAATATAATTATTTCACTCATTTTCTTTATTTAAAATGGTTTACGTGAATATTTAAAAAGTATTTTAAACTTTTTAAATAATTAGTATTCATAGAATCTTTCATCAACAACTATTGGGTCATTACAATGAATAGAAAGTAAATCAAAAGAAAATAATCTTAATTCTAACATACAAAATTGCATGAATTATTTAGATTTGCTTTCTTTTAAGCTGTTTGAACTTTTCAAATATGCCTAATGGAATAACAACAGATGGACTTTTTATTTCGCATACAGACGCACACACGGCCACCTGGTGATATAATTTATGCACAGATAGTGGAAGAGTGGAAGAGGCGATTCAATTGATCTCAAGCCATTAACCTGAGAGGAAACTCAACAACTTTATTTAAAGCATATTACTGTGATGCAGAGGGGTGTGGTAGCCTCGCTGGAAGACGACCAGCGGAGCGGATTACAGAAATGCATGCATGATAGCACGCACAGAAACTTCTACACTAGTTACTTTCTAAGCTACTAAAAGTTTGGAGTAGGTCAAACATTTTTACCAGCAAAATGCTAATGTTTAGCACGCCCTCCCTTAAAGCGGCACAGCATCTTGAGTGATGCAAGTTAGGTCCAAACATCTGCAGTAGAACAAAAGTAAAGTTAATTACTCACCTTGAAATAAGACAGCAAAAATACAGACCAAGAAAGCAACATCTGAGGATTTCTGTGTCGCCATCCTGAGCGAGCGGTCCTGCAGTGTGTGGTGTGACCGTGTGTGAGAGCGCCTGAGGTTTAGGTTTGTTTCTCAGAGAGTGTCACACGAGGGATAAAGCCAATGCCTGTGCTCTTATAGATTCAAGTGTGGCCCTTCCCCCTCTCTCTTTCACTCTCTGCCTCTCACTGTTCCACTCTTTTCTTTTCATTTCTTCATTCCCTTGAGCTGTGTTGTAATTATGGAGTGTCTTTATTCAGAGTAGATCAAATTGTACGTTTCTAAGTCTTTTGAAGTGTAGATTAAGACACAATAGAGACAGCGTCAGCGCACTTTTATCCATCGGCTTGCTGTGATGCCACTCTGAGAACTCACAATGTACAAAGCATATTATCTTTAATAGTTTATTCTATCCCTTAACACTGAAGAAAGAAATAACAGCTTTCATTTGTTTTGTGTGGATATTTTATGTTGTCTTTTAGCTGTTTTAAAGCACTAAAGAGAAACTGAATGTACATTTGTTCTTTTAGAAGTAAATCTGAAAGTGGATGAGAAATGGCTTCTTTGTCCTATTTCAAATAATAATGGTATTTTTAGGTATAATGGTCTCAGCACTCGAAATTGCAACAGCACATTTGATTCTATGTTAATACATACTTTCCAAACTCAACAAAGTGACTCAAGTAATAGCAAAGACTAAAGGGACTTTGGTAGGCAAGTAACATTTAGTGATTTTGTTTGCAAGTATCTTTATTCATTATTTGTTTTCATTGTTTTATGGGTTGTTTTAATTGGCTGCAATAAAAGCAGGACACAGTGCTGCCCCCTGCTGTTTAAAAATTAAAATGGGACCTAGGTACTAGTATGTATGTGTGTATATATGATCATGTATATATGATCAGGCATAATATTATGACCACTGACAGGTTAAGTGAATAACACTGATTATCTCCATCATGGCACCTGTTAGTGGGTGAGATATATTAGGCAGCAAGTGCCGTCCTTACAGTTGATGTGTTAGAAGCAGGAAAAATGCCAAGCATAAGGATTTGAGCAAGTTTAACAAGGGCTAAATTGTATTGGCTAGACAAGTGGGTAAGAGCATCTCCAAAAACTGCAGCTCTTGTGGGGTGTTCCCGGTCTGCAGTGTCAATCAAAAGGGGTCCAAAGAAGGATCAGTGGTGAACCGATGACATGGTCATGGGTGGCCAAGGCTTTTTATTTCGACTACGTACAGTACTGACGGCTTTGCCTGTCAATATCCACAGCGGCCGAGTTTATGTGTCGTAATAGATTTGCGTTTGCCGCTTGCCCTCCGACTTTAGTAAGAAACTGCTGTCTTTTCAGCGATGTGATTGGCATACGAAAAAAAACATTCATATCCTCCCTGGATCAGATAGGCAATGTGGCTCAAACACCTTTTTGACATGCCAGCATCTCTCATCACGTCACTGTACATAAAAAAGATGATAAATCAGTCATAGAGAAATATACTAAATGAGAACTTAAGGTTATTTTTATGGCAGCTACACCATAAAGTGTGCATTTCTGAATGTGGTTGTTTTTGGTACATATTACCAGTATTTACCATACTTTAAATACAAGTCTTATATTTGGAATAATACGGTATTTATTTATTTATTTTATTTTTTATTTCTGTGACATTTAGCATGATACTAATCACATTTCCATTTCTCTTTCTGAATAATTGCTCCGGGACAAAGGCCAAAGAAACAGTTTTACCAAACATGTTTGTTTTAGAAAGGAATAATGAATGGGTGAAACATGTTAGCTGTGTCTCATTTCGAAGAGGTCACATTTGTTGGCGTATCGTCATCAAGGAAGTCTTATTTCAGAACAGTATCCATTATAAAATTATTCTTTGTGAAGCGTAAATTGTTATAATTTCCTCATGACTTTGTAATATAATGGTTACTTTACTGAAATGCGACAGCCTCTATGACGTATGCAGCCGAAAAATTTGACCTCTGGAGGACACAGCCATATAGACCAATTCACACATGCACTATCCCCACCTCCAGCATTACAAGTGAGCCCTTACAACCATGAACCAAAACATAATTTTTTAATCTAGTTTAATGTTCATTTATAAATTGTTCATTTTTTTAATTCTTGAAATGTTAAACATGTATACACAGTTCAAACATTCTGTATTTATATGAATAAGGTATATGCCTTTGATTCACTGTAGTTTTAGGAGAAAATATTCAGCAATGGTGTTGACTGATGAATTTGTTTTAAGCACATTAAAAACACTACATAGACATAGACATTATTACAAGTTTTATTTTCACCACAGGAGGTCATATGGATACGTTAAAATGATGTGTGAAAAAAATATTATTTTGCATTTTTCTCATACAGACTACAACTTTGTGAAAACGATCCCCATTCACACTGATCCGCGAAAACGACTAAAAACGCTGTATCCTGCTGCCAGGCCAGTCACTTTGTAAAGAAATGCAACACACCTACAGACTGAATGCATAATACGCATGCGCATGACGTCACCGGTTTCACATATTCACTTTTTGTAGTTTACGCAGAGACGTTAATGCTATAGTTTCTAAAACTTTGCACTTTGAGTCCTGTTTTCAAAAGTTTGCATTTTCAGTGCTGCTGTTGTGTTAAGGAACAGAACAGAATTGAAAAAAAAAATGTGACCTTATTGAAATTCATACTGTAATTCATCATCTCTCTCTGCTGTTGAGAGAGCAATATAGAACATTTTGTTCAGTTCTGCACTGCTCAACCAAAAGATGCCTGGTCGTCTGCTGCAACACTGAGCGATCCCTTAGGGATGCTGGAATTTGAGACTCAAACAATCCAGTTAAAGGGAAGGAGGAATGTAACTTTGGACCCTCTCTCTCTCTCTCTCTCACCCCCACCTCTCTCTCTCTCACAGCGTGCACCCCCTGACCTCTGAACCCTCAGTCTCTCTCTTCCTCTCTCAGTAAATGAATGCGGGGCCCACACTGTCTCCACCCAAACAGGGAGGGCAGCAAACATATGGAGGAAAGACAGACTCTTGTGTTTCTAATCAGACACTTCTTGAACAGCCCAACCCCTTCACTCTCTGCCAAAGCATCATTATCAGCAGAGCTCGTACACCCTTTAAGCTACAATAACTGAGTTATGGGAGCTAAGCCAATGAGAACAAAATCTGTTGTTGGTTGTCGTGAGTGAGGGAGTGCATGCTTTGCCCCAAACCTGCCTTGGAAAATAAACATGATACTGAATGACTAGAATTATAAATGCATGTTTCTTCATATAAATGCATAGTTAAGTATGTATATATTTTTAATACATTTTAAGCATTTTATTCATGGACTTATAATAACTAATATAATTATTTCACTCATTTTCTTTATTTAAAATGGTTTACGTGAATATTTAAAAAGTATTTTAAACTTTTTAAATAATTAGTATTCATAGAATCTTTCATCAACAACTATTGGGTCATTACAATGAATAGAAAGTAAATCAAAAGAAAATAATCTTAATTCTAACATACAAAATTGCATGAATTATTTAGATTTGCTTTCTTTTAAGCTGTTTGAACTTTTCAAATAAGCTTAGATATTTTACTGAAAATGAATAATGAATAAATATAGATTCAGAAAAAAAGTTTGCACCTCTGCATTTGCTATTTGCAATTTTTATAATGTAAACATCAGTGTTTGTTTCAGTCTCTTGAGTATGAAATGTGTATTACATCATGCGGTCCACAACTTTTGCTGCCCGGGGTCTTCTAAACACCTGGATACTTCATAACCCGCCAAATTAACAAAATCCTCTTTATGCCTAATGGAATAACAACAGATGGACTTTTTATTTCGCATACAGACGCACACACGGCCACCTGGTGATATAATTTATGCACAGATAGTGGAAGAGTGGAAGAGAGCGATTCAATTGATCTCAAGCCATTAACCTGAGAGGAAACTCAACAACTTTATTTAAAGCATATTACTGTGATGCAGAGGGGTGTGGTAGCCTCGCTGGAAGACGACCAGCGGAGCGGATTACAGAAATGCATGCATGATAGCACGCACAGAAACTTCTACACTAGTTACTTTCTAAGCTACTAAAAGTTTGGAGTAGGTCAAACATTTTTACCAGCAAAATGCTAATGTTTAGCACGCCCCTCCCTTAAAGCGGCACAGCATCTTGAGTGATGCAAGTTAGGTCCAAACATCTGCAGTAGAACAAAAGTAAAGTTAATTACTCACCTTGAAATAAGACAGCAAAAATACAGACCAAGAAAGCAACATCTGAGGATTTCTGTGTCGCCATCCTGAGCGAGCGGTCCTGCAGTGTGTGGTGTGACCGTGTGTGAGAGCGCCTGAGGTTTAGGTTTGTTTCTCAGAGAGTGTCACACGAGGGATAAAGCCAATGCCTGTGCTCTTATAGATTCAAGTGTGGCCCTTCCCCCTCTCTCTTTCACTCTCTGCCTCTCACTGTTCCACTCTTTTCTTTTCATTTCTTCATTCCCTTGAGCTGTGTTGTAATTATGGAGTGTCTTTATTCAGAGTAGATCAAATTGTACGTTTCTAAGTCTTTTGAAGTGTAGATTAAGACACAATAGAGACAGCGTCAGCGCACTTTTATCCATCGGCTTGCTGTGATGCCACTCTGAGAACTCACAATGTACAAAGCATATATTATCTTTAATAGTTTATTCTATCCCTTAACACTGAAGAAAGAAATAACAGCTTTCATTTGTTTTGTGTGGATATTTTATGTTGTCTTTTAGCTGTTTTAAAGCACTAAAGAGAAACTGAATGTACATTTGTTCTTTTAGAAGTAAATCTGAAAGTGGATGAGAAATGGCTTCTTTGTCCTATTTCAAATAATAATGGTATTTTTAGGTATAATGGTCTCAGCACTCGAAATTGCAACAGCACATTTGATTCTATGTTAATACATACTTTCCAAACTCAACAAAGTGACTCAAGTAATAGCAAAGACTAAAGGGACTTTGGTAGGCAAGTAACATTTAGTGATTTTGTTTGCAAGTATCTTTATTCATTATTTGTTTTCATTGTTTTATGGGTTGTTTTAATTGGCTGCAATAAAAGCAGGACACAGTGCTGCCCCCTGCTGTTTAAAAATTAAAATGGGACCTAGGTACTAGTATGTATGTGTGTATATATGATCATGTATATATGATCAGGCATAATATTATGACCACTGACAGGTTAAGTGAATAACACTGATTATCTCCATCATGGCACCTGTTAGTGGGTGAGATATATTAGGCAGCAAGTGCCGTCCTTACAGTTGATGTGTTAGAAGCAGGAAAAATGCCAAGCATAAGGATTTGAGCAAGTTTAACAAGGGCTAAATTGTATTGGCTAGACAAGTGGGTAAGAGCATCTCCAAAAACTGCAGCTCTTGTGGGGTGTTCCCGGTCTGCAGTGTCAATCAAAAGGGGTCCAAAGAAGGATCAGTGGTGAACCGATGACAGGGTCATGGGTGGCCAAGGCTCATTGATGCACATGGGGAGTGAAGGCTGGCCAGTGTGGTCCGCTCAAACAGACGAGCTACTGTTGCTCAAATTTCTCAAATTGCTGGTTCTGATAGAAAGGTGTCAGAATACACAGTGCATCACAGCTTGTTGGCCTCCAAAATCCCCAGACCTCAATCCAATCGAGCATCTGTGCGATGTGCTTAACAAACAAGTCCAATCCATAGAGGCCCCACCCACAGGACTTAAAGGATCTGCTACTAACATCTTGGTGCCAGATACCACAGCACACCTCCGTGTGTGTGTATGTCAGAGGTCTTAAACTCGTGGCAAGTGGCCCGCGGGATGATATTTTGCGGCCCCCTACTTGACATCAAAGTTTAGTGTTAGTGCGGCTCATGAGTCGTTCTAAAAAAGCACCTTTTTGTTGAGTCGTTGCTTATGCCGAGTGTGCCGCCTCACTTCGTGTTTGTGTGCGTGTGTGTATGTGTGTGTGAGAGAGAGGCAGAGTGTTAGCTCAGCCCTCCCTCATGCAGTATAATTGGTTGACACCGCGTGATTGACAGGAACAGAATTTTAGGCTAATTAGGCAGTTGAAACGAATGCGGTCTAACAGCGCTAAGATGGCCAATGAAATCAAAGTAGGCGGGGTTTGTGCATAGTCCACACACTCACACACACACACACAGACAGACAGAGGAGCATGTCAATCTATCGCTTAATGCCGTAGCGGAGAGAGACTATATTTACGGTGAAATAAAAAAACAAAATGCAACGTGTTCATGCTCTTAATATACAATCATTGATGAACATCTTTGATTTTAATGAAGAAAAAAAAAAACTATATGAGAGCAGATTAAAACTCAAAACCTTTGAGATGATTTACTAATATTCTACCACCAGGGAACTCAAATGTTAATAGCGGATCTACGTATTTAATCACTCATGCGAAGAATCTCGGGACTAATAATATATTGGACACAAATTAATGCTAATATTGTTTGCAAATAGTCCCAAATAGATTATTTCCCAACTAGAATTAGACCTAGAATTTCATTCACTGTTCTGTTTCATCTGGTTATGGCCTTGCTTTATTATTTAAAATAAAATTACAATCATTCATTATTTCATTATTGCATAATGATTTAATTTCTATAGGTTATATATTAAAAATAAAATAGAGTAGGCAAGATAAGTCTATGTTCATGAAGAACCATTCTTGTTCAGAAGGAACGTTCAAATTCAGAGGAACAGTTCATGTTCAGAAGAAATATAAAGATTGAGAAGATTGGATCAGTTGCGCTCCTAATTTTTTTGTGAAATACTTGATGCGGCCCAGCCTGACCCAGAGTCTACCTCCAGCGATCCCCAGGTAAATTGATTTTGAGACCCCTGGCACACGGTATTGTTTATCTAATAGTATTGTATATAAAAATGTAAACTAATTTTAAGTTATTTTTTAAGAAATTTTTATATTTCAGAAAATTTTAACCATCAACACATGGTCACACTAAATTCACACTCTGACTATTGAGGCTGGATTTAATTAGATGTTTGCAGGGTTTAATCAGAAGAGATGAATGACAGTGTGATTCTGGAATGTTGTTTTCAGGAAGTCATATCCATAAGGGATGGTGAATATTCTTCTTCTGTGTGCCATGTTTTCTTGCTTGTTTGGATGTTAAAATTGTTGCTTGTTCACACCAAGAAGGATACATATAACTAAACCAACAACTATTGACCTTATTCGGAGCAGCACCATGACAGGTATGAAAGTGAGGCTGTGAAGGATATACTTGCCGTGTTTTCAATGGCATCAGCTGTAAAAGCTGTGTAAAGCTCCTAGATCACTTACAATTTTCCACAGCTCACATTGTCTGGAGTTTTTTTTTATGTTGTCGAAATTCCTTGGAAAGATATTTTCATCAGGAGAACTGACCAAAAACACATTAAAGGGGACATATCATAAAAATATAACTCTTTCCGTGTTTAAAGGTGGGGTAAGTGTTATTTCAAAACTGCTTTAGAAATGTGACTCTGGCCCAGTACCATAACAAACTGATAGCCAATCAGCAGTAAGGGGCGTGTCTACTAATGACAGGGAGAAGAGAGCTCTCACTGCACCTCATCATTCAAAAGACACGAGACACACACACACACACACACACACAGAGGTAACGTTACTCTGTCTGCATCAGTGCCTTATGACAAAGCATCTAAAAACTCCATCACACACACACACACACACACACACACACACACAGAGGTTACGTTACTCTGCATCAGTGCCTTATGACAAAGCATCTAAAAACTCCATCACACACACACACACACACACACACACACACACACACACACACACACACACACACACACACACACACACACACACACACACACACAGAGGTTACGTTACTCTGCATCAGTGCCTTATGACAAAGCATATTAACACACACACACACACACACACACACACACTGCACCTTAATGTTATTTTAGACTTCTGTTTACTTATTAATTATTAGGAGTGTTTTCTATGGTTGTGTTGACATTTCTGATAATTGAGGGGATTATAATCCAAGGAAGGTTGAATTTAAAATAAAAATGTTTAAATGTAATATATTTTTCTCCTGGTCCTTATTTTAAATGGGTCATAAAAAATATAAATAATTTGCGATATCGACTGATATGAAACACTTATATCATGATACACACACACACACACACACACACTCAAATAGAATCAACAAAAAAGGTGAAATAAGTTACTCACGAGACGTCTGACAGCCAGTTGTCTGTGTGCGTGTGTTTAAAGGGTTAGTTCACCCAAAAATGAAAATTCTGTCATTAATGACTCACCACACACACACACACACACACACACACACACACACTAAACCCTCCGCTCATCTCTGGAACACAGATTAAGATATTTTAGATTTAGTCCGAGAGCCTTCTGTCCTTCCATTGAAAGTGTATGCACACTCTACAGTCGGTAGGAAGAAAGGTATGGAAAACATCATCAAAGAAGTCCATGTGACATCCGTGGGTTAGTTAGACTCTTTTGAAGCATTGACAATACATTTTGGTGGCGGGTGCTTATTCCCCACCCTGGGCTACTACCCTTCACATCGCATGTCCCGGCGATGTGACTATCGCTCACAGGCACATCGCGATGTCGATGTTAAAACAGAATATCGTTCAGCCCTATCTTTTAGTACTCACTATCAAGCTAGAATACAGATACTGGTAAAGTTTAAAATATATTTTTGTTTGATTCGGTAACGAGCTAGTTATATTTATAAGGCAAAGCTAAAAACGGGTAGCATTGATACATGTTTTCCAATAACATCAGTTATACTGTGATGAAGATGCATTTCTTGTAAGAGTTTCCATGATGAAAGCATTGCTGAGTCTGATGAGGACTACACTCCGGAGACAAGTAGCCTACCGCATCGTCGGCTCGAGGACAAGGCGGTGTCGAGGGCGAAGCAGAAGAGGTCGTGCAACAGGTTCCGAGGAAGCAGAGGTGCGCGCATGTGGGCAGATCCTGTAGCAAAAGGGGTGGTAGCCATGGTAGCGAGAGAGAGTGACAGTCGCACAAGCCAATCACTTGATTCGTCCCCGAACGAAAATAATGAGCGGTGTTTATTGCAGATTAAAAACTCGATTTTTATACTCTCTTTTTCAGATTACTTACAATTTAATTATGTTTTGAAATATAAAGAAAGTTTAAACAAATTTGGAAAAAGTGTTTTAGATAATTCTTACCTACCTTACCTTTAAGTGCTCTCAGAAAACGATCCATTAGAAGTTTAAACGAATATAGATTTAAAATGCCTGGAAATAATAAACAATAATGATGAAAGCAGAGCTATGCTATCCTTGAGAGAGATCGCATCGCAATATAAATAATAATCAAAGCCAAGCAGTCTTTGTCAGAGAACCCGACTGAAGCAGGAACTGTGTGGAGAGGGGCGGCACGCAGCAGCTCATTTGCATTTAAAGGCACATGCACGAAAACAGCCTGTTCTTGACTGTAGTCAGAAATGGGTATTTACAACATGTATTTATAAATGACTTGTTTGGTACTTTAAACTGAAACTTCACAGACACATTCTGGGGACAGCTGAGACTGAGTGCTGCAGTTAGCAGGATGGATTCTGATTGGCTGTCAATCAGCTGAAATAAAAATAAAAAAATGTTGTGAAAGTGATTCAACCTATGGATTCAACAGAAACTTCAACGGCAGACATCAAAACGGCAGCGCAGCACTCTTATTATAAACAGAACTTTATCAGCTGCTTGTGTGGACACTAATATCGTTATAGTTCTTGTTGTGAACGGGGCTACATGAGGGTGAGTAAATGATAACCGGATAATATTTCTTAAGTGGTTAAAGAGTTCCCAGTGTCTGGTATGCTGGTGCCTTCAAATCCCTAAAGGCTGAGGCTGTCTGTCCATCTCTTTGGTGAGAGCAGGTTTGACTGGCACTGTAATGCCCTTGGGAAAAGTTCTTAAAAGTTTCCCCAGTGTTGGCAAATAAATCCTGCTGAGCCAGAGAGAACAGTTGCCAGGCAGCTTCACAAACAGTCTTTTCATCATATATATATTATTACTTCTGTTACAATCATTCAAATTATCACATAATGTACTGGAATAAAAGTTAATAGTTTTGATATTAAAGGGATAGTTCACTCAAAAATGAAATTTGATGTTTATCTGCTTACCCCAGGGCATCCAAGATGTAGGTGTCTTTGTTTCTTCAGTAGAAAACAAATGCAGATTTTTAAATCCAACTTTGCAGTCTGCCAGTCGTAAAATGCATGCCAATGGTAACAGATGAGAGTATGAGATTTATGAGAGTAAAAAAATGTTCTTTTTGTGTCTTAAGACACCAGTGTGTCGTCACAAGGCGCAGGGTTTAATATGGATTCGTATGTGTATGTTTTTTTTAACTCTCATAGTTCTCATACTCTCATCTTTTACCATTGACATGCATTATATGACTGACAGACTGCAACGGTTGGAGTTAAACATCATCATTTGTATTCTACTGAAGAAACAAAGACACCTACATCCTGGATGCCCTGGGGGTAAGCACATACAATTTTCATGTTTGGGTGAACTATCTCTTTAACACTGATGCCTACTAGTATAGTGATCAAAACAGTCTAATAACATACTGACTATTAACATATAAACACTTTATCATTAACATTTAGCTAGTGTATAAATGAAAGTTAATATCCTGTAGCTCTCTGATTCCCTGGTGCATATTATTTACACAAACCCTTTAAATATATATAAAAAATAAAAAGAAATAAAAGCCAGGTTAAATGTTAGATGCTATATGTCATTTATTCTGGACATGAATGTTCTGGTGGTGTGATGATATTACAGGAAATACAGCAGGGGATGTGAAAGCATACACGAGAGCCTCCTGCGTTTCTGCTTATGAAAAAAAAAGAGGCTATAATGGATTTTATGCATTACAGCCCATAGGCATTCATTCACCATGGGAACTTCGGAAGTGAGGAAGGTTAGCCACGATTAGCTGTCTTACCCTGAGGCAAGGCAAAATGTGTGTTGTGAAGCACAGATCATGAGCCTGTAAGCACTGTTACCCAAAATATTTACAGTTACAGTGCAATGTGGAGGCCAGTACCCCAGAGAAACACACTCAGTCTGTGTGATTAGAGGTTACGTGTTTAGACAACAGTGAGGCCTATTTAAGGCACATTTGTCCTATTGTGAATAATTCATCAGTGCATGATATTCAAGTGAATATCCAGTTTCACTCTCAAATAAAGCACATTAAAGAAGTAAAATGTGTTATGAATGCTGATTGATGGTGATTTTAAATGGAGAAAAACACATATAACAGTAAATAGCTGAACATTTTATTTATTTTTGATTTTATACATAAAACAGAAGTTGCGATAGTCTTTTCTTCCCTATTGTGACATACACCAATCAGGCATAACATTATGACCTAATATTGTGTTGGTCCCCCTTTTGCTGCAAAAACAGCCCTGACCCATCAAAGCATGTACTCCAACAGATCCCTGAAGGTGTGCTGTGGTAGCTGGCACCAAGATGTTAGCAGCAGATCCTTTAAGTCTTGTAAGTTGCGAGGTGGAGCCTCCATAGATTGGACTTATTTGTTGAGCACGTCCCACAAATGCAATTGGATTGAGATCTGGGAATTTAGAGGCCAAGTCAACACCTCAAACTTGCTTTTGTGCTTCTCAAACCATTCCTGAACCATTTTTGCTTTGTAGTAGGGCTCATTATCCTGCTGAAGGAGGCCACCGCCACCAGGGAATACTGTTTCCATAAAAGGGTGTACATGGTATGCAACAATTCTTCGGTAGGAGGAACGTGTCAACGTAACATCCACATGGGTGGCAGGACCCAAGGTTTCCCAGGAGAACATTGCCCAAAGCATCACACTGTCTCCACCGGCTTACCTTCTTCCCATAGTGCATCCTGGTGCCATGTGTTCTCCAGGTAAGTGACACACACACACCCGGCCATCCACATGATGTAAAAGAAAACGTGATTCATCAGACCAGGCCACCCTCTTTCACTGCTCCGTGGTCCAGTTCTGATGCTCACGTGCACACTGTTGGTGCTTTCAGCGGTGCACAGGGGTCAGCATGGGCACCATGACCGGTCTGTGGCTATGCAGCCCCATACACAACAAACTACGATGCACTGTGTATTCTGACACTTTTCTATCAGAAGCAGCATTAACTTCTGAAGTAGTTTGAGCTACAGTGGCTTGTCCGTTTGATTGGACTACACGGGCCAGCCTTCACTCCTCACGTGCATCAATGTGCCATGACCGCCCATGACTCTGTTGCCGGTTCACCGCTGTGAACTAGCCATCACAATTTGACTCTTGTCAAACTCGCTCAAATCCTTATGTTTACCCATTTTTCCTGCTTCTTACACAACTTTGAATACAAAATGTTCACTTAATGCCTAATATATCCCATCCACTAACAGGTACCATGATGAAGAGATAATCAGTGTTATACACTTCATTTCATAAACAGGTCATAATGTTATGCCTGATTGGTTTATATGTGAGTGATTTAAGGCAGTACTTGATTTTGTCCATGAGGAATTGATTGGATGATATACACAGATAAGTAATTTATAATAAATATAAATTTTGAGTTCGTGATGGTTTAAGAACTAGTAAATAAAATGGCAAGTTCTGCTTCTTCTTATTACGCGTTTGTACCTTCTACGAGGGCTGATGGAAATAGTTTGTTTATACAAAATTAAAGATACATATCAGCTTTCCGTTTTATCATTAAGGCCGTCCGAATGAGAGGAAATCTTTGGATATTCATGCTGTAGCAATTGGGTAATGTTCACGACTCTCTTGTTCACATCCAAGGCACTCTATGTAGATTTTATCAACTTCGACTGCCTTAATGGCACTTCCTTAGGAAACGTAACAACTAGGAAATTGCTGTTAAGAGTTGTCTAAGAGTCTTGTATTAGCCCAAATGGAGAAAATGTCAGAGGAGCATATTGCTTGCTTTGAGAATGATTGTTATAGAACCGGCAGCTCGATTCAGTTGCTTATCTGCACCATTGCAGTTATAACTCAGGGACACTGCAGCAATTATAGTGCTAGTGTGGCGTAAGCAAAAATAAGTGTACCTTATGTACCTGTGCTTCAGATTCCTGTGAATGTGACTGCAAGCTTTTTCTGTGGGTACTTTTATTGTACTGCGATGATATTAATGCTCTGTGGCGACATGTGAAAAAACTGAAGGATGATTTCATCAATATTGAATGTTTTAAGGATTTAATTGAAGAGCTGTAAAGATCAGGAATGGGTCGACATGCCTGGTCTGTCATTCCTCTGAAACACTATGAAAGACAAATGTTCTCCTTCACAGCGTATATAGTCAGAACGACTCTCCTGTCACACATTGTAATAACTACAGTAATGTAATCCCCAATGTGTGTGTGTGTGTGTGTGTGTGTGTGTGTGTGTGTGTGTGTCCAGTCATCAGTTACATTATCCTTCAGAAACCATTGTAATATGCTGATTTATTATCAATGTTGAAAACTGTGGTGCTTTAATATTGTTTTCTATAACCTGTGATTCTTTTTTCAGGATTCTTTGATGAATAATAAAAAAAAGGACAGCATTTATTTAAATAGAAATTTTCATCTTTCTATTGTTATAAAATAGTTCAGGGGTTCACTGGTTCCAGACAAATATCAAGCAATAAGCAGCACAACTGTTTCCAACACTGATAATAACCGAGTATGAAATCATCATATTAGAATGATTTCTGAAGGATCATGTGACACTGAAGACTGGAGGAATGATGCTGAAAATTCAGCGATGCATCACAGAAATACATTTTATTAAAATAGAAAACCATTATTTTAAATTGTAATAACTCACAATATTACTGTTTTATTTAATTTTTGATCAAATAAATGCAGGCTTTAGAAAGAAGACTTCTTTCAAAAACATCAAAAATAATAGTACACACACACACACACACACACACACACACACACACACACACACACACACACACACACACACACACACACACACACACACACATGTTGTGTTTCCATGTTTTATGGGGACATTCCATAGGCGTAATGCATTTTATACTGTACAAACCGTATTTTCTATCCCCTACACTGCCCCTGTCCCTAAACCTACCCATCACAGGAGACATGCTGCATTTTACATTTTCAAAAACATCACTTAGTGTGATTTATGACCTGTTTTCCTCGTGGGGACCAAAAATGTCCCCACAAGGACAAGGATTTTGATATTGCATCTTTGTGGGGACATTTTGTCCCCATAACGTAGGGATTACCAGTCCACACACACACACACACACACACACACACACACACACACACACACACACACACACACACACACACACACACACACACACACACACACACACACACACACACACACACACACACACACACACACACACACACGTCTGGTTTACTATCTTTGTGGGGACTCTCCATAGGCGTAATGCAGTTTATACTGTACAAACCGTATTTTCTATCCCCCTACACTGCCCCTGCCCCTAAACCTACCCATCACATGCTGCATTTTTACATTTTTTAAAAAACTCATTTTGTATGATTTATAAGCTTGTTTCCTGGTGACATGAGTCCCCATGAGTCTGTGTGCAGTCAGGTTTAAGTCCCCACCAGGATAGAAAAACATGAAAACACACACACACACACACACACACACACACACACACACACACACACACACACACACACACACACACACACACACACACACACACACACACACACACACACACACACACACACACAGAGAGGTTCGTGCCTCTGCATCAGTGCCTTATGACAACATCTAAAACTCCATCACACACACACACACACACACACACACACACACACACACACACACACACACACACACACACACACACACACACACACTCACACACACACACACACACACACACACACACACACACACACACACACACACACACACACACACACACACACACACACACACACACACACACACACACACACACACACACACACACACACACACACACACTCCACACACACACACACACACACACACACACACACACACACACACACACACACACACACACACACACACACACACACACACACACACCTCAAACGTATATTATGAATCATAGCATATTTATGACAGTGTTGTGTGATAACTCATTTAGTTTGTTTCTCTATGGCCTGGGGAGTTTTGTGCATTTAATTTATTTGTTTAGTTTTTTGTGTGATTTTTGTTGTCCACACCATCTGATGTGTGACATGAGTAACATACTACACTGGAAGTAACTGTCGACTTCATGACTAGAGGCATTTCGACAAACCCATAGCATACATTTTGGAGAAAGTATCTAAACCTCATGTTTCTGTGCTGTTTGCAAACGAGTGTTCTGTGGGGCATAAAAATACAATTATTGAAGACTGTTTATCATTGAGCGCTATGTTATTACGAGAAGCTTGGGCAGTTATAACAGAGATAGGTGACAACTCCCAGGTTAGAAGCTCTGCAGCTATTGACTGTTCTTCAAGAATAATAGTAAATTACAGATTGAAATACTCATTGTGAAATGTTTTCATTGATTAGTGTCATGAGTAAACTGTTATCTTACTACCAGCAGTGTTTGCTGCACAGGATGATGGGGAAGCAGCTATAAATCAGAATGTTATGATTTATAATGCCATTGTTTTTTAATGTCACAGTTACCCACTGAATGTGAGAATTTATTTAATTACTGATCTGCCAACAATCTAAAAGTTTTTAAATGAGTATTGATGATGATGATCTTCTGTATGGCTATGGATAGTACACACTTTCTAGCTGTTATCTAACCAATGTATTCTTTTCAAGGGTTACGCTTAGTAACAAATAACAGTAGAAAACCAATTTACTTTGGAGCTGCTCATGTTTTGGACCCTATTTTAACGATCTGAGTGCACTTAGGGCGTGTCTGAATCCACTTTTGCTAATTTAACAAAACAAATAATGGTTGGCACGCCAGGCACATGATCCAAAAGGGTTGTGCCACACACACACACACACACACACACAAACATCAGATTGTCTCATCACACACACACACACACACACACACACACACACACATGGTGTATTTGCTATTCCAACATGATCATATGAGAATGCTTATCAATAGTACGAGTGTACAATGTTGTGGAATGTATGCGGCAAAAGGAGTTTTGGCACATGGAATATGGTTTTTCGTGTGCATGTGATACGCACTTTATGGCATGTTTATGACTTGCTCTTGGGTAGGATGGGGTGGGGTGTTCATGCATATAATACGTAATATATTGGCATGTACATTCCATGACATTGCACACTTGTACTATTGATAGGCGAACAGATGGGCGCGAGTGCATTTGCTATTTAAACTGCGTGGCACTGGACTTGAAACACACACACAATAATAACACACACACACACACACACACACACGTCAAAATCGCATTTGCGCACACACACACTGGGTGTATGATAGAGTCCTTTCAGCCTGCCAGCTCACCCTGAAGTTAATTAATGAAGTCATTTCCTACAGAAACAATCCTGCACTTTTTTTTTTTTGGTCAGTTTAATTGTGCAGAAGTGTTTAGACCGTGTTTAGACAAAATGTACTTGATGCTATGCCAGTTTGCTCACAGAGTTTGAATTTTACTCAATATTATTAGCGATGTTAGGCTTAAACTGATGTCACTAAATTGCATGGTGATTTATTGTGCTAGAAAGTATTTTGTGCACCAATATAAAAGATTTAGATATATACATATAAACAGCATGTGTGTGTTAGAGAAAGAAATAGCTGAAAGCTGATTTGCATTAACCAGTCTGGCCTGGCCTCATTTGTTTTATTTATCCCCTCCTAGTGGGCCTGGTGATGTATAGGTTAACATAATATTAGCAAGGGACATTTAAATGTCAGTTAAACACACACACACACACACACACACACTTATTCCCTCTGAAGGGTCCTCACTATGATCCATCTTCTAGCTGTATATATCTTTCCGTGCCGCCTGTCAAATATGCCCCCTAAATCCAAGGCTTATTTAAATGTCACAAAAAATGTAAGCCCACTGTACAATGTCACATCTGGATGTTTCTTTTATTTTAGTCCTCCTCTCAGTGTGTTGAAAAACAAAATATGATTTTTTAATCTTTGCTTATCCGTTTTTCTTCATTCCATCCTTCTGCTGCTTTATCTTCAGGGCTTTGTATTGCAGTTGGCGCAAATAGTACAATTTAAAAATAGATGCAATAGAAAAGGAAAGAATATTTTTTTAGTTTTAAGTAAGAAATACTAAGTCTGAACATGAAAAGATGAAAAGGCCTTCCTCTCATCAGAGACGGGCCCTTAACGCACATCACATCGTTGTTGTGGAAGCCACAGTATGTGCTGCTCATTTAAAGCAGATCAGCTGCAGTGTTCAAAAACAATGGAAATCTTCATCAGGAATGGATGGCAGCATTTGAGCAGACCAATTTACTCTAAACACCATGCACCAATAAATGACATATACATGACTGGAAAAAAAAGAAAAGTAAAATTTACTTAATTTTTCTTTTGCAAGTTTTGCACACATATAGTACATTTTGCATAAAGTTATTTCTACTTGGTTGAAATGTCTCTTGCAATACATTTTACTCAAACAATATAACAACACTGAATTTAACCATGCTTTAAAAGTGTATGCTTTACTTAAATACTGTTATAAATAATGTGGATATTTAAACTTTAATATCTACAAGCTTTATTTGAGTAAAGTATAGAATTTACTTTGTCTTTTAATTATTGCCTGAACTAACTTTTTCACATGCATTATTTTGCTCCGAAACTATTTTTATT
Source organism: Gobiocypris rarus (assembly GCA_023029165.1). Classification (NCBI taxonomy): domain Eukaryota; kingdom Metazoa; phylum Chordata; class Actinopteri; order Cypriniformes; family Gobionidae; genus Gobiocypris; species Gobiocypris rarus. The sequence continues at coordinate 33,826,664 of CM040921.1, read as the reverse complement.
TTTTATTTTTTAATTTTTAATTTTATAGATAGATAGATAGATAGATAGATAGATAGATAGATAGATAGATAGATAGATAGATAGATAGATAGATAGATAGATGATAGATAATTTTATTACACATATACAGTGATGAGCCAAAACATTATGACCAGTCAGAGTGGAAGTGAATATCTCCTTACAAGGCCACATATTAAGGTCTGTGTAGATTAGATGGTAAGCAAACAATCAGTTTGGCAGTTTGTGATCAACGTTTTGGATGCAGGAGAAATAAATATCTGAGCGGCTTTGAAAAGGTCTAATTTGCTTTTGCAAGGTGACTGGATCAGAGTGTCTCTGAAATGGCAAGGCTTGTGGGTTGCTCCCGGTCAGCAGCGGTGAGAATTTACCAACAGTGCTCTGGGGAGGGATAAACCACAAACCGTGTTGGGCACCCAAGGCTCATCGATGCATGAGGGCAACGAAAGCTATCCCGTCTGGGTCAGAGTCGACAGAAGGTGCCCAGCGGCTCCACTTTGCAACCTACAGGACTTGAAGGATCTGCTGTGAACATCTTTGTGCCAGATACCACCTTCAGGGGTCTTGTAGCGTCCATGCTTCAGCAGGTCAGTTTTGTTTTGGCAGTATGTGGAGGACCAACAGCACATTTTTTTACTAAATATATATGTAAGAAAAAAGTTTATAGCAAAAGCACTGATCCAAAAGCTCTAGATATGCTGGATGCAGTGCCAGAGAGTCTGGCAACACTGCAATTTGCCACCTAGGAGTTTATCAGTAACACGTTGGCCAATGTTCCTACAGTGGCTTGGCAGCGTGGCTTCTGAGCAGTAAAGCTGCTTGGCTAGACACCAAAGAGACATGGGCTCTGTCCGACAGGGACAAAACTCTGCTGTAGGACCGTACATAAATATATCTGTTTGTGATACTTTAGTACTGATGTTTGTCATTTTTAGCATACTTAGGAAGAATGATAGAAGCTTGTTGGTGACACAAAGATGGTTTATTTTATAATAATAATAATAATATATATGTATATATATATATATATATATATATATATATATATATATATATATATATATATATATATATATATATATATATATATATATATATATATATATATATATATATATATATATATATATATACATATATACATATATATATATATATTATTATTATGTATATGTGTATATGTGTGTATATATATATATATATATATATATATATATATATATATATATATATATATATATATATATATATATATATATATATATATATATATATATATATATATATATATATATGTATGTATGTATGTGTGTATGTATGTATGTATGTTTGTATGTATATATATATATATGTGTGTGTGTGTGTGTGTGTGTGTGTGTGTGTATATGTATGTATTTATGTATATGTATGCATGTATTTCTATAAATACATATTATAATTGTAAATTACATTTTCAGGTGATAAAATGAAAGGACACATTATATTTCTTATTTTGTTATGTGGAAGTGGCAGTAAAAAAATAATGTTGGCCATAAGAAAGCATTTCTCTCCACTAGGGAGTGCTAGTGTACCATTAAATAAATTACACTTACTTCTGTGATTTCCCAAAACACCAATAAGCTCAGATTTTGGACAGTATAAAACATAATTGGAGAATCACCATGTACTGTGTCTGATAATAAACCGTATTAGCTTCACTCAGAGAACATTCAGTTATAGCTGAAAGGGACAAGAGGTAATGCCAAATGTCCTTGAACCATCAGAATTAAATGCAGATGCAAGGAGCAATAAAGTTACTAGTATAAATAAGAAAAATATTTAATAAGAAATTAGGTATATATCTGAAAATCTGAATATTTTTTTCTTTACACACCAGCAAAGAATAGTCCATATCAAGCTCATTTCTAAAAGAAGGGTCTTTTTACTGATGTAGTTTGACTTTTAGAAATTACTTTCATGAGTTTCAATGAATAAATTTAAATAAGGAACAACTGATACATTGTACTGTGAAGAGGGCTTAACCTAAAATGTCAGTCTGCCTTTATGAACAACATGACAAGCTCTGTAAGTTAACAATATGAAGATATCAGTATATCATGCACTCCACAATAGTGGTTTTCTAATCATAATCCCCTGGGGAAAGAGTTTTGGAAGACACTGGTATTGAAGGCATGTATGTGAATACATTAGAATTAAGAGTTCATAATGAAATATCCAGGGAGAATGCTCCAATGCACCATCCAAGTGTAGATGTTGCCTGCCTTTTATTCAAGCCCAGATTTGTACTGGCGTGCTTTGAGACTAAATGTGTCCTTAAACACAGCAATGCATAAATGGGTATATTTAGCATTCCAAAAAAAGTGTCCTTCGGGACATTCTGTATTTTTAAATCATTTTTTTACCCACTGCACTGTGGTTATCAATGCCCTGAATCTTTATGCTTTATATTTTACATCTTGCATGTACAAGAAGACGTACGATTGTCTCCAGGACATTTACACTGGTTTTAAAAGCGTATTCAACTAATTTCCTTTCCAAAGTGAAGAATACAGTAGTGCAAACCTTAAGAATAAGTAAAAAAAATCCAAGAAAGCAATCCTAATGAGATCAAACAAGACTTATTTTTAAAAAATCTAATACGATTCTACTGGATAAACTGAAATGATGTTATCCCCAACATGTTTGCATTTTTAGTAGTATCTTATTTGAGTTAGATTTTTTTTTACAGCCTTTCTATTTACAGTAAAAATGTTAAAAGCCATGAGTGCTATAATGTTTCTGTAAAAATACATTGACAATATTTACAGGCGTTACAGTAGTAGTTTTGGTCATTGCATGTTTTACGGTTGGGTATTTGAAATTATATAATGTTAATAAAGCAACCTATTTGTGCTATTAAAAATCTATTTGTTGTCCTTTAGGGAATTCTGGGGATGTTCATTTCTCCATAAATTATAGAGTGGTTCATATATTTTAATTACTTTTTACTTAAACACTGTAAGATGCTTGTGTTGTGTTGTCTTGTCTACTTCTAAAAAGCATTTTCACTACTTGTTACCATACAGAAATTACAGTAAAATTACTGACTTTTAAAATATAAATCTTGTACAGTTGTACAGTTAACCAAGTCATAGTTTGTTCTGTAGCATTTTTACACTTTTTGATCTCGTTTAAATTGCTTAATTAAATTGGCTTTATAAAAATAATGTAGCCTATATGCTCTTGAGACTGCAAATGCATATATTTATTAACGAAATCAGTTAATATTTAAGACTTCATTAGTGAGCTGCAGCTCTTTCATCGGTGTGTGTGTGTGTGTGTGTGTGTGGACTGGTAATCCCTACGGTATGGGGACAAAATGTCCCCACTAAGATGGCAATATCCGAAATCCTTGTCCTTGTGGGGAAATGTTTTGGTCCCCATGAGGAAAACATCTTATAAATCACACTAAGTGATGTTTTTTGAAAAAGTAAAAATGCAGCATGTCTCCTGTGATGAGGGGCAGGGGTAGTGTAGGGGGATAGAAAATACGGTTTGTACAGTATAAAATGCATTACGCCTATGGAATGTCCCCACAAAACATGGAAACACAACGTGTGTGTGTGTGTGTGTGTGTGTGTGTGTGTGTGTGTGTGTGTGTGTGTGTGTGTGTGTGATCAAATAGAGTGGGCTATGTGGGCGTTGAACGCACTGCTTCGACTGAAGAGCACTGCCTACATCTCAGCACGGCTCTGCTCTCTAGTTATGCTCAGTGCAGTACTAGTATCTCTTCAGGTATGAGCTTCCAACACGAGACCCACAATATTTGCCTATATTGAATGAATTAACACGAAGACTTGGAGAAATGGAAAGTACTTCGGCTCCGAGAGCGTTTCAGCACCACTTTCACTGGACAGCGCAACAGCTTTTCCCACTTGGTTTCGCGCTTTGGGAGATTTGCGTGTGATTTCCATACGTGGGGAATGGAGTTTGTTGAATTGGGAGCCATCGTACAGCAAACGATTAACGAGATACCCAGAAATCTGCAGTCGTCCGTGTTTAGGTGATCGTACTGGAGGTGTTTGGCAACAGCGGCAGCAGACAGAAGAAGGTGAGTGCATGGAAATGGGTCAACTTTGAACATCTCTCACGGATTCCTTGCAGGAAAAGCATCGCTCGATTCATCTCGTCGAGGTTGATTTGTTGATATTAATAGCGATATTTGCTGTTTTCCACGTAATAACAGTGCAGGCACGAATTTGGCATCAACCTTTATATTAACCAGTAGTGCGGTACTTTGGCAAAAAAAAAGAAGAAGAAGAAGAAGACTTTCCTGTGATCATATGCTTTCTTTTTGCGTTGCTCTGTGAAAATAGCAGTGTGAAGTTCTGCCCATCACTTTGTTCTAAACAACAGGTTTAGCTGTGCATCAATGCCTCTGAGTGAATGCATTTCACTGATTCATATGCTAATCACCTGTCAGGACTGAATGTTTTTATTAAGGTTTACTGGATAGGTGGGCTTCTTCGCAATATTTTAATGGAGAATAATACTCAATTCATTCTGTTTGACATATTGAATGTCTTGGTCACTTAGTAAGAGGTAATATATAAGACGATGGTTCAACAACATTAGCATCTACAAGATAAGGAGATATCTTTTAAAAATGCCATTTAAGGTGCACATGACAAGTTCTTATATAATTTTTATTCACCATCTTGATTTTATGATTTAATTTTTTTTAATACTATTTTCAATTTATGAAAAAAACTATATATATATATATATATATATATTAATGTATTATTATTGTATTTTATATATATACACACACACACACACACACACACACACACACACACACACACACACACACACACACACACACACATATATATGACAATGCTTTTTGCATACACTTAATAGCTTCTATCACTGTCATCCCAAGAATTTCAGCTTTCTAATAAATTCATCATATTTCATATAAAAATACAATCTATGTACAACAATATGTTTTAGTGTAAGCACCACGGCCATGTTTATCATAGAAATTATTTATGGATGTTGCATTTCAACATGTAATTTCATAATTCAATAGATGCCGACATCGTGTCATTGACCCAGATATAGCCTGTGGAGATCGAGAGGAAGCGAAGATTTTTATCAACCTTGCAGATGTCAAACCTTGAGGCCATCTGGACCAGATGGGCTAGTTTAGAAAGCATGTTAGATGGGTTTGTATAAACTTTTTCAAATGCTTTAATACCATTAATGGAAGTTTTGGCATAGACAATAGCTCTTGCTATCTAAATGTGTCTATAATTGTCACTGGAAATTGCCAGGGAGGAGTTAAATGAAACACCTGTAAAAGTAATGAGTTGGGAGGTGTCAGTCAGAGAGAGAGGACTGCATGGAAGTCTCGGAGCCATGACTTGTAACTTTGTACCACAATACCGTATGGCATCTTATTGTCAGACCTATTGAGTCAGCTATGTAATACAAAAGCATACTCCTACATGATGTGCTTTAACAATGTGTGATGGAGTGCAGTGACTTGTGTAGTATGGAGAGGCTGTCGCAGCAATGACTCACTCTCTGGGTCTTTGTGAGAGCGCTACAAACTCATTGATCATAAGGCAGTGCATTTCCATGTTTTGCCACTGCAAAAAGAGTTTTCTGTGGCCTCTGGTTGGACATCGACATCAGGACCTGCTGTAGAACCAGTGTGTATAATCGACAAGCATGTCTCTCTGTATGTATAGCCTTGTGCAGTATGAAGTCACTTCTTTAGACTTCATTAGTCCAGAGAAGCTTTTAAAGCAATGGAAAGAGCTTTTGCTTGGAACGCTAAGGTCTGGAAAATTCAGACTCCGCCAAGATGGCTCTATTACATAATTGAATGAGCTAATGAACTTTTCCATCACAGCGATAGGGAAGTCAGGAAAACTGGTGCAGTGCCAACTTGTAAACTTTTGGCCTGTGACAAATTTTGTACTTTTCTCCAGCCACTAGATGACTTCAATTGATGAAGAGTACGTTTGCGCCCCTTATGAGTCTGATCACGCACCGCCATGTAAGTTAAAAAAGAAACAACACTAGGTTTTATACATTATTCATACATACTCTTGCTCTGTAAATGCCTTTTGACCCAGACTTTCCTCCAGGTTGAGAGTGTGTATCGGTTAACGCTGTTTACCTCCACCGAGAGCGGCGGACACCACAGGAAGGCTGAATAAACGAAATAAGTCACAATGCTCTTCCTTCACCTACTGTCACCGTTCTGTTCCATAGGCAGCAAATGTAAATATGCCAAATATACTTTGAATTATCATACATGGCAGTATGTCAATGTTTGTCTTATTGAATATAGTTATCAACTGCTGACAGATGGCCAAATGCTGGTTGTTAGCACCTAAAAAAACTCTATAACAGCTTCGGTTTTCTAAAGCCCTTGTATTAGGAACATTTCATGGTATTTCTGTGGTGTGAAATAGATTGGCAGAGACCCATAAAGCTTTACTCTTATTTGAGTTTACTTATGAGTAATGGTCATGAGCTCCAACCGATAATGATGCTGCAATTAGATTCAGATTAAATGTAATTCAGATTGACTACTGATGTTGGAGGTTTGGCATAATGCTACCAGAAATGATTATAATGATGCTTCTTTTAGGATTGGGACTTGCTTGATAAAGAAATAGAGGATTTCACATTTTGTATGAAATGATAATGAGTATATTTTTAATGTTGCTGAGGTTGGTTAATGGCATGCCTACTTTATTTCAATGCACCAGTCAGGGGATCATACTGTGATATGGGAATTCAGTCTTTGTATTTTCTCTGTTGCTATGAATGTTGTATTTCTAAATCTGTTGCCTGCTGCTCAGGGCCAGAGCTCAGGCCTACATCGAGTATCACAGTTTGAATGTGGAAAACAATTTTCATGCATGCATGTGTCCTTTTCGGCTTCTGTGCATGTGTTAAAGTCATTATCGTTTGCTTAAGAATAAACGGTCTTCTTAAAGATCAAAAACCTTTGCTTGAGGAAGTTCGACTGATATCGCTACTTAATTACTTAAACCAACTGACTAAGCATAAAAACACATTCTGACTCAATTTAGCCCAGTGTCAGAGGCTCCTGCTTATGGATTTTCTGCCCACATTATCTGATGACACCCTCTGGCACAGAGGGCTAGAAGAGGAGACAGTGTATTGAGTGTAGTGTGATAGCCTATATAGCAGGTCATCGCCTACATCTGTTTTTCACATCAGTACAGTTCAGAGTGGCATGACTTTATCAGATGCAGACTCTCCATCCCCTTTTCTTGCGCTATCTCTCACCTCTATTTTGTGTCCTCGCCTTCACAGGCTGGATAAATTCAGTCCCTGCTGTAGACTTGTGACATGGAAGAATTTAGATTATTTTAGATTTAAGATCATTACACAAATATTAACTTGTCTTGCATATTTAATGCGATGCAAGCTGCAACATGACAGCTTAAGTCAGAAGTGTGTTAGCTGTGAAGATTCACAGCAAATATGCTGTCAGAAAAAATAAAATAAAAAATATAGTCAAAGTTATGCTTATGTATAGATGATGCTTTATGCTTTATTAACTCTTTCCCAGCCAGTGTTTTTATTGTTGTTGTTTTTTGCCAATTGTCAGTTGCCAGCCACCACCAGCATTTTTGATCATTTTCACAAAAATTTCATGGCCCCAAGAATATTTTGTTTTAATGAATATCTGGACATGCAATATGATGAAAGAAAGAACAGAGCCCCTGTTTTTTTAAAAAAAACACGTAAAACACATTTTATTCCAGCTTCATGCATTCTTTTCAATCAACACTTGGTAATGTGGGTAAGCTTCATAAAAAAAACAATTTTTGAACAAAAAGCTGAGAAAATTGTGTTTTTGTCAAAGACTATATCCCAGATCGGATTCAAAACAATGATCACAACATAGATCGGCTGCGTTTAACTCTACATACACTCTCAAAATTCCCTAAGCACTTCCCATAGGGAAATCCCAGCCGCCATTTTGAAGTGCGTTTAACTTCGTCAAGTGTGCATGGTGAGTTTATTTGGAGAGACCCTCGACACTGACTGAGGGAGTCTACTCACTATGGGCTGTGTTCCAGTTGGTTTTTATTATGCCCTTGACTCGCTAACTTCACTCTGTTTCATTCACTCGGATGTACGTCATTGCTTGCGTTGCATGAGTGCCCACTACTGGCGGAACCTTTGCAATGGGCTGAACTAGAACGCCCTAAGCCCTTGATCACTTGGGATCCACTATGGAGTTGATTTATCATTTATTTTTTTCCCTTACAAAATTGTTTAATGCAGCAATCTATATGTATATAGGTGTGTTTGGGTTTATATATCATAATACATTATATGTGGTGACGTCACAATCGTGTCGCAGTGTGGTATATGGAGCTGCCTGATGTACACATGAAATAGACTCGCTCCCTCGATTGAGTCTGTCCATATAAACAAACCTTTTCCACTTCATGAAGTGGAATGCCCTTCAAAATGGCGGCAGGGATTCCCCGAGGGGAAGTGCTTAGGGAAGTTCTCAAGTGCGTGTCTAAAAGTGGAGTGGAACACAGCCATGTCCATCCATAGACCATTGTGATGTCACAGCTGCTTAACTCTTTCCCCACCAGCGTAAAAAAAAAAAGTTGACAGCCACTGCCTGCATTTTTGATAATAAAAAAAAATGTCATGACCCAATTACATTTTTAATGAATATCTGAACATGCAATATTTCAAAAGAAAGAACAGAACCCTCTGCCTTTAAACAAAACAAAAAAACATTTCTTGAATGTGGGTAAGTTTCATTAAAAAAAGCTTCATTTTGATCAAAAAGCTGAGAAAAACGTGTTTTTGTCAAAGATTACATCAAGATCAGATTTCAAACGATGGAGATGGAGTAGACTGAGTAATAGCTTATCCTAGTTTGACATTCTGTAACATTAGGCAGTTTTGATTGATATGCTGTTTAATGTTGGTGAGCGCGTTATATTCAAGCAGCAACCTCCCCCAGTTTCTCTTGAAGCCAATACAGAAGTGACTTAAACTGCAATTCACTGACTGGTCGCTAGGGACAGGATCCAAAAGAGAGCAGAATCTCATTAAGCCCCATGTTAAAAAGCCCAACTTTACAGCAGAAAAAAAAGGTTACAGCCTGGTACAAATTGCGGTTCTGAAAAATATGGACGAAGTGTCTGTGGCATCACCCTTGGGTTTCTGAAGAGCAGTTTTGAAGCATAAAGTCGACCGAGAGGGTGAAGCCTTAAATTATTAAGGGCGTGACCACTTGGGTGACATGTGGATTGCCGTTTGTCTGCTGTCTGTTAATCATCACGTCACCTCAGCTCCACCCACATCTCGCCTCTCTGCTCATTGTCAGTTATCCAGTCTTGGCATCGGTCAACTTTACGCTTCTAAACTGCTCTTTAGAAACCTACTGGTGACATCAAAGACACTACGTCCATATTTTTTTACAGTATTATAGTTATATATTATATTATACAACTTCTGAAAGAGTACAGAATCTCTGGATCAAAATTTAATCATATGCATATGATATCGCTTGTTTCTGCGTCTTCTTCACATGTGTTTTGATCCAGAGATTCTGTACTCTTTCAGAAGTTGTGTAATAGCATCCCCTTACCTTATAAAGTGAAAACACAGAAAGCCGGAAATTTCCATCAATTGTGGGGAAAGAGTTAATTTACCCCCACTACACACAACTGTAGTGTTTGATATTGAAGTTATTAAACATTTAACCACATAACTACCTTAATCTGACTGTTAAAGTTTATAGTATTGTTATCATTTTCGTTTGTGTAATTTTGAATATTTTCTTCAACAGCCCAAGCTTACGTACAGGCTTATAGAATGGTGTGTAAAACAAATTCATAAGGGAAAAAATCTGTAAATAATAAATGAGATCCATTGTGCACTCTTGCAATGTAAGGAATGACATACACCCGAGTGAAGGAGATGTTAGCGAGGTGAGAGACCCCCAAAAAATTGGACTTAAATGCAGCCATTAAGTAGATCGCTTCTGTCAACACCTCCTAAGCTTCACAGTCCTGTAGTTCTTCCTGGGATGACATTTCATTTAGTAATGTCGGGCAATTTTAATTTATATAATTTATATAAAATTCCATCAATGGTGGGGGAAGCAACGGATTTCTGTCCCTCCGTTGAAAGTCTATTCACTCAAAACTCTGAAGCTTCAAAACGTTCATCAAAAGTTTAACATTCATAAACAATGATCAGAATCAGAAGCTCAACCATATTTGCTTGACAAGTGATAATCAAATGATAGCCTATGGCAGAATGGTGAACTTACACTCAAACACGTGTCTGTTCTTATTGGGCATTATTTACAAGCTCACCTTTTTCCGTTTTTTTTCCCTCTTCTGAAACTTTTCACATAGGCTGTGCTGGCTATTGCTTAATGTTAACTGATAGCAAAAAATAGCTATTAGGCATTGTTTTTGCACCATCGTGGAATGAAATGCTCGCAATGTAATAATATCCTGTTTCATCGTAAATATGTAACATTATGGACGCAAAATGAGTTTGCGAATGAATGCCTTTTCATATCAAGTTTAAAACAAGCAATTTTCTTCCCAGTTAGATTCATCTTGGTGTAATGATGTTTAGGTACTTTTACTCAACAGCAAGACCTAGATATTTATTAAAAGAGAGATGGGTTAGGCAGCCTATTTAAATAGAAAATAGTTCACTGCTTCAGTATGTGATTGTGTAAGTGTGTAATGAGACATATTAGGTCATATTGAGTGTCTTCATTCCAGACCATCTGCTTTAGGCGGCCCTGGCCAACTGCTCAAGACTGGGGGTGGGGTGGGGGTTGGAGCGCAGCACCAGTGTCGTCGCCGTCCCGACAGTGTTTCTCAATCCACAGCGTACACAGCAATAACGTTCCTATGTGCTCTATTACCGCAAATGGGCCGTGTAGTGTTTTGGGTAAGAGGATCTGTGGCACAAGATCGTACCCCCCCCAAAGGAACTCAATGGACTGTATGAAGCAGAGAACTCCGTAGTCTGGCTTGCGCTCTGCATCGGTTCATTTCAGAGCGATGGTTGCAGGGTATTGTCCACCTCTCTGGTGAGAGCCAACTCATTAGGCCCATTTTTGCATGTGTGTCGGGATGCAAGGCACGTGCGTCTCTTCAGAAGTGCTCCTCTTTCTGGAAATTTTCTGTTAAATCATTTTTGTTTGCTCGACTGCACTCGGAGCTTGATTTAGGACTTGCTTGAAAAGCAAAAAAAGATATTTTTGGTACCCACAGTGATAAATGATGTGTAAATGGTCATTAGTCATATGGCAGAACAGTGAGTTACAAAAAAAACAATGACAGGCAAATTAAGAAGAGCTAATAAATCACGTTACACTTTAAATATTTGAAATGGTCTGCATATAAATGGTATCTGTATAATCAAAATGTTTTATAAATGTCAAACCGAGTGAATTAATGAGAATATATTCAGTGGGCTCCAAAAGTCTGAATTTTGGGACAATGCCACTTGCGAAATGGAGAGATCAAAATAGTCCAAAAATGGAGATGAAAAGATATTGCTCTTTATTTTGCCAACGCATCTCTTGCCTTCATCAGAGCAAAAAGGACAAAATTCAAACTTATGAATAACAGATGAAAAAGTCAGAAGGTGTCCACCAATAACATAACACAAAGTGAGTGATGATGACATATAAGGCCAATAGCCTCTGGTTTTATGGAACATTTCTAAAATGTTCAAAACAAAATAACTAAAAAACAACAACAACACTCAAATAACATTTTCTGACTATTTTGATCTCTCCATTTCACAAGTGTTGCTGGTATTGTCCCATAATGTGTTTGCTTTTCTTCCACGCATATTTCTGATCTTGTTAAGTTGAACCAGTACGACTACACTCCAAAAGTCTGAGCCATTGAAAATCTCCTTAAAGATTTTTATCCTGCACTATTTGCTTGGACAAACACATTTGTGACATATATCATGTTGTCTTTTGTATATACAATTCTAAATTCTCTAGATTTGTTTCAGATTTCCTTTGGAACGATCTCAGATCATGCTGAACAGTATGGATCATTAGGTTTTGGACAAACCTGTAGGCTTCATGTTATAGTTAATGAGGACCTATATGGTTGTTTATATTTTCTTTAAAACTTTCTTTAGTTTGTAATGTTGCTGTTTGAGCATAAAAAATGTCGGCAAAGTTACAAAGCTCAAAGTCACTCCAAAAGGGGTTATTTTATCAGTAAGCATTGTTTTCGAACTCCCTGAAACGCCTTGATTGCAGTTTTCTTCCCATCACAATATTCCTTATTTGAATAATTCCTGCCCAAGGCATACGCAAAAAAAGCAAACAAATAACAAAAGCAGTTTGAGGCCTGGTTGAGTTGCGTTAGTAGTGTGTTGAAACACAGTTAAAGGAGTAGTTAACTTTAGTCCCTATTATTTACTCGCCCTCAAGCCATCCTAGGTGGAAATGACTTTCTTCTTTCTGATGAACACAATCCGAGTTATATAAAAAAATATCCTGACACTTCCCAGCTTTATAATGACAGTGACGAAGTCCATTGAGTTTGAAGCTTAAAAAAGCATCCATCCGTCATAAACATATTCCACACGGCTCCGGGGAATAATAAAGGCGTTCTGAAGCAAATCGATGGGGTTTTTAAGAAACTTACGCAGAAAGTGTAACGCCTCTCCCAATTCAAAACGCCTACGTAGCCTCTGAAGTCATATGTTGCACCAGTTACGCTTTTTCTTTTGAATACGGAAGGTGGTCTGGCGGAGGCTAGATATTTTACTTTATAAAGTTTTAAATATGTGTATTTTTCTTATGAAACGCTTAATTAACCTCCCGGAGCCGTGTGGAGTATGTTTATGAGGGATGAGGGCACTTTTTTGAGCTGAACATTTAAGTATGAAAACCTCTTCTAGTAAAGAAAAAGAGTAAACAAAATAAACAATAAACAAAATCAAGTCTTAGTAAATGGACGTTGGTGCTCTTTAAAGTAAAAGGTGGGCATACTAAGTACACTGATTCTGAAATTCATGTAACATTTTTTTATCATCATATAATTTGTAATGTGAAACAGAGGCAAGCTAGAAAGAGCTGTGTGTAAACCGCACTCCCCTCGCCTCGAGAGACTGTGGTCCCATGCCGGAGACGCCAGTTCGAGTCCCGCTCCGAGCAGGTCAAATAGGACCGGTTATAAATACAATTGGATTTTTATCAGAAAAGTATGCAAAATATAAGATTCACGCAGTTTTATACAACAGTTTATCATCATCTGATCATCATCATCTGTAATTTTGCCTCTGGAGTAAAACTCATCATTAACCCACCTGAGGAGATTGTGTGCTGTTGTATTGATCTTTGCCCTTGCTACCCACATAGCACGAATTACCCTGAGCAAAGATCTCTATTAGCCCAGCCCACACGAATCCTGCAGTATGATTTCAGCTGTATTCTGCATATTCCTTCCAGATCTTCAAGAAAGCAATGCAACAGTGCCCGCGTCCAGCGGAGACTTTGTATCTGCCGAACGATCCCCTATGTCACGTTGAGCGACGGACCTCTGTATGAGCGCCTCATGTGAAATGATGTGTGAAATGAGCACATTTAACTAGCCCACCAGCATCATGCTCAGTCCTGAGCTGGGGCAGACTTACAGCCAAAGACTCGCTGTTCTGACACTGCCAATTGGATCATATTCTCCCTCCTATCTCCTGCCTCCAGATTATGTGTTTCCTTTTTGTCTCCGACTCCAGGGTGAGGGCCTCATGTAGAGGTTAAATGAAAATGATCTGCTCCTTGCCCACCATTTCAAGTGAATACGGTGACTGGGAACACGGACATCACCTATATGCTTTTTAGAACAAGCAAGCGCTATTCACACTTGCACTTTCAGTGCTGTAACTGTGGTGATAAGTGTTTTTTTTGCTGTTTTTTCCCCACACAATTTGATGTCTCCCCTATAAGGAAGAAAAGATATTTCGCCTTGAAGTGTGACTGTTATGAAATCACTGACCTACCTACAGTAACATGACTAGTTCCCGACTAGCCCTGAATCATGTTTTCTTTTTATTTTCTGAGTATACTGCAAGAATTTTAATTGAAATTCATTTTAAATTCATTGGCTGTGTTTTAATAGTGTGATGTGACAGCTTAAATAAATTATTCACCTAAAATGAAAGTTTTTGTCATCATTTACTCACCCTGAAGTTGTGCTAAACCTGTGAGTTTCTTTCTTCTGTTTAACACAAAATATGATATTTTAAAGAATGTTGGTAACCAGACAGTTGACGTTACCCATTGACTACCATAGTATTTTTTTCTTCCTAATATGAAAGTCAATGGCTACTGTCAACTGTCTGGTTACCAACATTCTTCAAAATATCATCTTTTGTGTTCAACGGAAGAAAGAAACTCACAGGTTTGGCACAACTTCAGGGTGAGTACCGTTTCATTTTTTGGTGAACTATCCCTTCAAAGTGCAGAACTTAGTGAGGATTGTTTCTTTCTCTTGTCAATATATTGTTAAAATTCACTTTTTTATATCATGGTTGTGTGAGATTCATGTTGATTTTCGGATACGGTGAATTTGAGGGTGCTGAGACTGCCTTACACTTAGATTTCATTGCAATTCTGCTACCCAGTGTTGGGCTTGTCACTCCAAAAATGTAATATACTCTACAATTACTTACTCCTTTCAAAAGTAATATTATTACTTTGCTTATTACTCCAGGCCAACAGGAATTAGTTACACTACTTGTTACATTACTTTTCTATTACACCCCAACAAAATTGCTAATTGCATAATGTTTGCAGCCTGTGAATCCATGAAAGTTACAGATAAATGAAGAGTACAACTGGCTCAAACTGATGACATTTTTTAAATTACTTTTATCTATTATGTACCACTGTGCAATTTACATATGACACAAAATTTTTTACAAAAATTGATGTCACATGCATACACACATGACAATGATTATGAAAATTGATAAGGATGATTGGATTTTAGAATCTCAAATCTTTAGCGATTGTGACAAAAAAGTAACTCGCTACTAGTAATTTTTTTGGGGGATAGTAACTGTAATATTATTACTTACATTTTATTATTAATTACACTACTAGTTACTAGGGAAAGTAATATTATAACTGTAATGCGTTACTAGTAACTAGTTACTGCCCAACACTGCTGTACATAACACACACAGTCTCACGTTAATCTTGAGTACCTAGAGCAGTACTGCATCCTTCATATCTCTAAAGAGTCTTTAGTTTTAGCATATTTATAAAAGACAGATACGCTGTACCGATTCTTTCTGAAAACACACACACACACACACACACACACACACACACACACACACACACACACACACACACACACACACACACACACACACACACACACACACACACACACACACACACACACACACACACACACACACACATGTTTGTTTTTGTGAAATGTGGGGACATTCCATAGGCGTAATGGTTTTATACTGTACAAACCGTATTTTCTATCCCCTACACTACCCCTGCCCTAAACCTACCCATCACAGGAGACTGTGCAGTTTACTTTCTGTGAAAAACCTCATCCTGTGTGATTTATAAGCATTTTGAAAAGTGAGGACATGGGGAACGTCCTCATATTTCACCCTCTTTTGTAATACCTATGTCATACCCATGTCATTATACACATTTGTGTCCTGATATTTCATAAAAACATGCCACACACACACACACACACACACACACACACACACACAAACAAAACGCACACATTTGATGCAGTTTCAGTCACCGCTTGCTGTTTCGACTCATGACTGGGAACAAACAAACACACTTGTAGAACTCTGTTGCTGCTCCGGAAAAACAAAATGCATTCACTTTTTCCTTAACGCTGGGTTATTTGGGAAGCTGAACAAGGTTATCTTTCCCTCACAACCAGAAACACACTTCTTTAGTGACATTTGTTGATTTCGTGGTCTGGAAACCACCGACGGCTCTGTCTCGC
The DNA here is from genome assembly GCA_023029165.1 of Gobiocypris rarus. Taxonomy (NCBI): domain Eukaryota; kingdom Metazoa; phylum Chordata; class Actinopteri; order Cypriniformes; family Gobionidae; genus Gobiocypris; species Gobiocypris rarus. The sequence continues at coordinate 33,810,576 of CM040921.1, read as the reverse complement.
ATGCGCTCATCCGGGAGAAGTGCCCATACTTCAATTCCTCCCTTTATGACATCATATAGGGCCATACTAAAAAAAAACTTTCCGAGACTTGTTCGAATCCTGAAGGATTGGATTTGGCACAGAAATACAATTATTATTATTTTTTTTGTCCATGTTTAGCATTGTAAATCCAACTCTTCAACAGTGTAAATAAGTTAGACTGCATGAAATAGCATTAGACCCCCTTTAAGTTATTGAACTGAAATTCAACTAAATTCTGAATGACACATAATCATGGAATGTGTATGTAACAGAAATTGCTGAATGTAATTTGGAAATCCTCTTTGTTATGCGACTACTGTTTGATACCACATGATGATTTGATTTGAGAATTAGCAGACGCTTGTTTTTTTTTTTTTTTTTTTAAAGAAAGCCTTGCGGGCTAATTTAATGTAGGGCTAAAATCTAATTTAGTAGTCAAGTCATGCTATATCTCTGATGTCTAAAATGGAGCATGGGCTCAGCCCCTCATGTTGAGTCTAGTCATGCTCCTGACCTACAACAAATTTGCTTTGCGTTCCCTCTATCTTCTTGCAGTGAGCAAAAGAGGCTGAGTCAATCTCTCAAATTCACTAGATGTAACAGAATGGCAGAAGTTCGGGCAAAATAATGATTGCAGCCCTTGAAAGTGAGCCCAGCCTTGATGGCGAACGGGAGCCGGTGTACTGATAGAGGCAGTTTGTTCTCGTTCGCCTTCTGATTTCGCAATACAGAACCGCAGTTGGGAAGGAGTTGCCTCTTTCAAACCTAACAACTCTAACAATGCAGCTTGGAGGCTCATTAAGTAAATAGAGAGGACATGCCTCCATACTAGAAACCCAAGCTTTGATAATGAGATGTAATTATTTACTTTGAGCTGCCCCAATTAATAATGCATGGTCTGCAACCTAGAGAGAAGGGTTGCGCTGTAATTCTCCAGCAGAGCTGCATTATGAAGCCTTGTAATTGTCATGAGTGTACCAGAGGAAAAAGGCTTCTCCGATGTTAATGAATCCCTGAGTTTTCTTCTAAAACCGCCCTCTTTGCACGTGCACGCTCTTCTGTAGACCTTAGTCAGGGTCAACGTCCTTTTTCAAAAGTCAAAAGAAATCAAGGCTAGATGTAAAGTCCCTTAAGGTCCTACTATATTAGGATTCTAATTTTTTGGAACAATTTATTTTCCATACAGCATCGGTTGAACGTTCAGCACTACAAAACTACAACCCGTTGAACACACTGCACATCAATATTCCCTCTAAACTGTGCGCAGACGGCAGGCTCAAAAAATATGTGGGAAAAAGCAAGTGATTTCTTGAATCAGAGCTAAATGAACGGGCAGCATTTCAATTGGAGCACATCCGAATGTCCATTGATTTTCTTTTCCTTTTTTTTCTTACTGAAACCGGAGCTGTGAGAATTTCTGTATCCACAAACAGTACGAGAGATTCATAGTGGCACATTCGGAAGCAGAAAGAGGTCATGCATTATTGCCATGAAATAATAATAATAATTATAATTACTATTATAAGTTATTTTGTTCTCAAAACAACAGTAATCTAAGACATGCATGTATTATTATTTACTATGATTCATAATTAGAATACATTTTTTCTGTATTTTATCATATCTGTAATATCTAGTTCTTTTATAGGAGACTATTTTACACAGCTACCACAATAGTAATAGACATGCATCAACTGATTTGATTGGTTTGAATTTGGGAAGGAAAATCACTTTACAGAGGCTGGAAAAAATGTAAAATGAGTGCGCAATCATACTAAATGTAGCTTTTCTTTATAGCATTATATATTCAGCAGAAACTATGAATGATGTTGTGATGGTCTCTATAAGAAACAGTGCTGAGATTTGGAAAATAACCTAATTATTCTGTGAAAAAAGCTGTTTAGTTGCTAGCCCATTTTATCTACCCCAGGCATTGAATTCAGTATCTCATATATTTATATTTTATGAATGCAGTATCCATAGATGAGCACATACCCACACCGCCAGCACACAAATTCTCATATACACAAATCAGCATTTTTATTACAGCAGTTATTAGATAGAGGTGGTTAAGAGGAATGTTACACACTAGTATACATAAAATAAATACGTTTGTGTGTGTGTGTGTGTGTGTGTGTGTGTGTGTGTGTGTGTGTGTGTGTGTGTGTGTGTGTGTGTGTGTGTGTGTAACAATGAGCTATTGTGCCTGTATATATTTTAAAGTTACCTTGAAATCAAAATCAATTTTTTTATTCAATATTGCAGTATTTATTATAAAAGTATTTATCTGTGCACATATTTTTTTAAATTAACATTTCCTCGTAAGCTTTAATAAAAATAACCTCCCCTGCTCTTTGCAGTGACATCTCTTCTTTTCTTTGATGATGTGTTTACTGGTGTGAGGGCGGGGCAACCTGTCACTCACATGAGATCTGACCAATAGCAAACAACAACCATTTAATCAATTCCCCATGGATAAAATCCCGCCCTAGATTTTCTCTTGTTTGAAAAGCAGTTTCACTCGAATATGCACATCACGATATGGGAAAAAAGACTATTGTAACATCCATTTCATGCCAAATTTTATGTTATATTGGTAGCACTACGGTTTGCATAATATGCTGTATTTTTGTAATTCCGCCTAATACCACTAATATCGCACAAACTATGTTTTATCTTTAAACGGTACAGTGCATCGGCTGAGGACACACTAATCTAAATCAGAGATGACAAATAAAAAATCACCTTGGCAGGCGTCAATTTAAATATATGCCAGAAGTGTTTTTTATTAAGAATTAAAATCAGCATGGAGAATACTATGAAAATAGTTTCAGCTATGACTTTTTCTTTCACTTGATTCAGTCTATTTATCAAACACAATGTGATTTTTGTTGATCGAGATCTGGCAGTAACAGCTGATTTTTCCTCTTGGCGAGCGATCCTCGGAGAGCTTACCCTGCGCATTAAATCACGTATATATATGCCAGCGAACCAATGAGAATGCAGGACAGTGATGACGACACAACAACAGAGCGTAGGTGCCAAAGCTGCTGTGGAGCCGCACCACCCAGAACTCTCAGTGAGTGGCAGATTTAAAAATATTTGTGGTTTGGCAAATAGTTTGGCGGATAGTTACATGCTAAATGGTACACCTCAAACAAAGGAATTTGTAGTAATTTATAGTGTTAATACTAATACGCAAGTCCACGAATGGCTTGGGTATGCAGAGCATTCACAGCTTACATGGACCACACTCCACTGATATATGTATATATCTACGTTATAGCCCCATATTGTTAACCCCCACTAATCCAGCACAGGCGCTCCTTAACTCAATTTCCTCCCACACACGTTGACACATTTACAGTAGTTGATTGCATGTGATGCATGCTATACATTGAAGTAGACATAATTAAAATAGATTAAAAGAGCATCTGTTTCTTTGTTGGCAGTGATGGGTTTGCTGTATAACTTCACCTGACGTCTGACTTTGATTTTTATTTTTATATTACTTCATAAGGGGTTTTGCTGAGCAAGAATAAACAAAACATTGCTGTACAGTATCGTTCACAGCCTTGTTTTAATTGGTGTCTAATTAAATATTATGTCTACCATAACTAGGATCTATCCTTCTGAGGAAGCACATCCTCTGTATGAAGATACAGATTCAGATGTATCTGAAGACATTGCTGGATTGGCTAACCTGCATGCTGGAGACCACACATGGCTCAGAAACACTGTGTTGTTAACGATTTGTATACTCTCATTCTCAAGCACTGCAGTACATGAAGATGGCTGCTGCATCCATAGGGCGTCATCCCATCACTGCATATATTACTCAGTTCTTCCTTTGTTTATCAGTGTTTCTGCAGAAGCACAGCTCCGGGGGCTGTTCTCTGATCTTTTCCTGGCCCAAAGATGTACGTCAGACCTGTGTTGAGGGAGTCATGGCGCTGTAGGTGAGACCAGGATGAGCATAATGCTCTTACCTCGAATGCATTCTGCAGGCGTCCAGCTAGTGCTTGTTATAGTGTTTGTGTTGGATTTACAGTGTGTATCCTCACACCTTCCTCACAAAAGCACACGCCATATGACTATTCCACTCTCACGGCCAGTTGTAGATCCACACAACGGAAGACTATATGAAACATAAGGAGACATATAAGAAAGGAAAATCTCAAAGGGGAGATGTCAAAAACTCTTTTTGTTACTTATAATATATTTACACTCTGTTCACAAAAAGAAAGAACCATGTGAATACAAATTACCTGAGGAGCTGAAAAAACAAAAGTAATAAAACAAAAGAGATCTATCTGAGAGAATTTAGAAATCCTTATAAACAAAAAATAAACACGCTGTTCCCTCACTACCTATCTTACAAAACCCAGGAGAGAAAAAATGAATAAATAAAAGGAAAATAAGTACAATCAGGATCCTTATCGGTGTGATTTTGTTTAGAATATCATTAGCAGTAATATACTTTGAACAAACAAGACACTTGGAAATATAGAATGTGTCTGTGTCTGTGTGGGTGTATATACTGTGTGTGTGTGTGTGTGTGTGTGTGTGTGTGTGTGTGTGTGTGTGTGTGTGTGTGTGTGTGTGTGTGTGTGTGTGTGTAGACATATAGTATGTGAACTCCCTGCAGAATCTGTGAAAATGTGAATGATTTGTCAAAATAAGAGAGATCATACAGAATGCATGTAATTTTTTATTTAGTGAATAAGATATCCTGAATAAGATATTTTACATATAGTCCACAAGACAAAAATAAATATGATTATAAAAATGACAGAAGTGTATGAACCCTTGATTCTTAATACTGTGTGTCGTTCCCTGGATGATCCACGGTTTTTCTGTGTTTTGTGGTGTTGTTCATGAGTCCCTTGTTTGTCTGCCCAACATTCTTCAGAAAAATCCTCCAGCTCCTGCAAATTCTTCCGTTTCCCAGCATCTTTTGCATATTTGAGCCCTCTCAAGCAGTGACTGTATGACTTTGTGATCCATCTTTTCACACGGAGGACGACTGAGGGATTCAGACACAACTATTAAAAAAAGTTTTGAACTTTCACTGACGCTCCAGAAGGAAACACAATTGAAAATGTTTTGAATTTGAAGATCAGGGTAAATTGTGCTTAATTTGTCTTCCGGGAAGCATGTCAGTATCTTCTGCTGTTTCCAAAGGGCAGGACTAAATACATTTTTTTAAAGACATTTAAACAAAATAAGAAAAATTCTTCATCCTGTTCAAAAGTTTTCACCCCCTGGCTCTGAAGGCATTATGTTTCCTTCTGGAGCATCAGTGAATGTTTGAACCTTTTTTAAATATGTGTGTGTGTACTTTTTACCAAATATATTATATACATTATTATAAATGTAATATTGAATGATGCTGTTGTATCTAGTTCAGCCATCTAGAGGGCATAGGATGATAGGTCCTTTACATGCAATCACATTACCACATGGCACAAGCTGATTGGGCTCTGCTCATCCTGTAGCCAATGAGCTTTCTGCTCAATATTTAAACAGTTGTTTAATGTTTGCTGTAGCAGTATTCAGTGCACTTTTAGAATTCCTCTGAAACCCTCCACCTTCCCCAGCTCCACCTGCCTAGATCTACTACGGGATTTATGTATGTCTATATATGTGGCAGCAAATCTTACATTCTCACAGCATCGCGTCTGTGTCTATATATATATATATATATATATATATATATATATATATATATATATATATGTATATATATATATATATATATATATATATATATATATATATATATATATATATATATATATATATACAGTCCCTGACAAAAGTTTTGTCGCTTGTGTTCAAATTAAACTGAAGTGCCGCTGAAATATATTTCTTATTAAGATTTTTTTTTACAAGAAATGGCTCATTTTAAACAGCTTTTGTAATAGTGTTTAAGTGCAAAATGAAACTGTCAAAAAATATTCTAATATTCACAGCTTGGTAAAGCCCATTGAGTAAATTTTTGTTGTCGCCTTGTCATATGAGCTTCACCTGTGACTAATAATGGATCAATTAGATCTCAGGTGTGTATAAAAAGAACCCCAGTGCACTAGATCTTCACATCAACTGCAACTAGACCTCTGAAAACATGCCTAAGATTCACCCTGAGATTAAAGTTTTGATTATCAAGAGGCTGAAGACCAGATCCACTGCTGATGTGGCAGACATCTTCAAAGTGTCTCAGCGTCAAGTACAGAGGATAAAAAAAAGATTTGAAGAGACTGGAGACGTTTATGACAAACCCAGGTCAGGCAGAGCCTGCAAGACAACTGCTCGAGAGGACCTTTTGTTGGCTCGAAAATCCAAGGCCAGCCCATTTTCCACTGCAGCAGAGCTCCACAAGACCTGGTCACCTGAAGTCCCTGTGTCAACCAGAACAGTTTGTCGGATTCTGTCTCGAAATGGCCTCCATGGTCGAATCAGTGCCCAGAAGCTAGCACTAAACAAAAGACAATTGAAAAACGTGTGTCATTTGCCAAAGCCCAGAGCCTGATAAAAGGATGGACGCTGGAAAAGTGGCAGAAAGATTTTTCAGATGAATCTTCTGTTGAATTACACCACAGTCGCCGCAAATATTGCAGGAGGCCTACTGGAGTCCGCATGGATCCGAGATTCACCCAGAAAACAGTGAAGTTTGGTGGTGGAAAAATCATGGTCTTGGGTTACATCCAGTATGGGGGTGTGCGAGAGATCTGCAGGGTGGAAGGCAACTTCAATAGTCTAAAATACCAAGAAATCTTATACCTCTTATATTCCCAACCATAAAAGAGGCCAAATTCTGTAGCAGGATGGTGCTCCATTGCATTCTTCCATCTCCACATCAAAGTTCCTCAAGGCGAAGAAGATCAAGATGCTCCAGGATTGGCCGGCCCAGTCACCAGACATGAACATCATTGAACATATGTGGGGTAGGATGAAAGGGGAAGCATGGAAGACGAAACCAAAGATTTGTGATGAACTCTGGGAGGCATGCAAGACTGCTTTCTTTGCTATTCCTGATGACAAACCGCATGAATGCAGTCCTTCAAGCTCATGGAAGTCATACAAGATATTAAATTTGGATCTCACAGCACCAATACTTAATTTGCTGACATATTTTTGTATTTGCAGTAAATTTGTTCAATTTCTGTATAGGCGACAAAACTTTTGTCTTGCCAAAATTTTACCTTTCTGTCTTGATTAAATGATAATTTAATCAATGATAAATGATCTTTTTTCAGTGAAACTAATTTATTTCAGTGCATTAAACGTCATTTGGGAGGGTTTTAGCTTTTCATATGAGCTATTTCTAACACCAATTGATGAATTAAAAATCAGGTTAATAGCAGGTGTTTCTACAAAATAGATAAGCGACATGACTTTTGTCAGGGACTGTATATATTACTAGTCAACTTTAATGCTCTGCCATGATGCTTTAAGCTTGACGTCGACTAGTCACCTATTGATGGCACAACAGGATAAGAAATCTATGCAGTCCACTTTTACACTGTTTCCAACAGTTAAAATGACAAATAAATACATACTCTGAGAGTCCACCATACAAGGATGCTCAAAATTGATCTGGTGAATGCACACTGTACACATAGTTTAAATCGTTGTTGTAAACTAAAGCACTTCTGCATTGTTGCGCACGTGTAGATCGTGTGCACACAAATATTCAGTAGCGCAGAAATGTATTGCAACTCTGTTCTGTGATTTATCAATAAAATAGCTTAGAAACTGAGAAGTTATAGCATATATTTCTTAGTAACTAAAACCCACAGCTTCATTATTAGTAGAGACATTCTGCCTGTTAGAATTAATTCACATGCAATCGCTCTCTCTCTCTCTCTCTCTCTCTCTCTCTCTCTCTCTCTCTCTCTCTCTCTCTCTCTCTCTCTCTCTATCTCTCTCTCCCTCTCTCACTGATGAATTCATATAAATGTAATCTTTACTACGCTACTTCATTTGTATTTGATTTAGAACGAGCAGAAATTTGTGAGAAATATAACGACCCAAAGATAAAAGAACTGATCAAATAAGCTGTTATGTGGGAGCAATAGCCTTGTGGGCAGCACTGTGTCATGTGCCATAGCTGTGCACAACAACCCGTGTTCGAGTCTCATTTTGAGGTTCAGACTTATTTGTTCATTAATGACACATCAGTGACTTGTCACCGTCGACTCGACTTTAAAGCCGCTTTTCCACTGCATGGTACAACTCAGCACGACTCGGCTTGCTTCACTGGTTTGCTTTTCCACTGCAATTTAGTACCGCTTCAAAGTGTAAAAAAGATTAAAGACTGATCGTTATAGTTGCGCCGCCACCTCATCTACTGACCAGGATGCAGCCATTTCATTTTTCAAGTTGCGTGTGATGGTTGTTTAAAGCAAGTCGTTTAAAAAAGTCCTGCAAACAAATGATACTGCTGTGACTGTTACTGACTATTTAAATCAAGCAGGTTTGGTGTCTCGTTTCACAAATCCAATGACATTGGTAGTGACGATTCTCTCTGACCAATCAGTGATCTGCAGTGTTTACACATCACATTTTAGTATTATGCCTCGCTTGGAACCTCAACCGAGGTGGTGCAAAAAAAGTAGCAGGTACACAGTGGTACCCCCCCAAAAGTGAGCTGTACTGAGCCGTACCATGCAGTGGAAAAGTGCCATAAATGTAGACATCTGAAGTCGTTCTACCCGAAGTTTATATTAGCAGTAGCAAGTCCATTCTTGCTCTACAGCAGCAATAATCAACAGCAGCAGTGCAGCAGGACTAGTGAAAGCTAGGAAAGCACTTGTTTACTGCAATCCAAGGGATCCTGCTTGTCATTCGCTTATCTTCATGTATCTGTAATTACAACCAGGGTCGTAACACTACCCCTTGGATTACAGCTAAAAAGTCAACAAGTGCTTTACTCGCCAAAGCAATTGAGGTTTAAAATTGAAGACAATGCCCTCTGAAATAAAGATGAATATTTCAAGAATTTGTCAGAGCTGACAAATAGGAAAATCCTGAAGTAATTTACCATGTTAATGTCTTTTTGTCATATTTCAGAACATGGCTTACTCATTTGGTATTCAGCTCCTCCGGCTGCATGCTATCTGACAGTGATAATGGTAAAATGGCAAATTCCCCAAGGATATTAGATAGACATGCATACACTCACACACACATACTGGGGGAGAGGCAATAAAATGAGTGATGTTTGAAAGCTTATGGCTGCGCAACGTGGGTGTTTTCTCTTTGTCTTTCCCACGGGGGATGCTCTTGTTGTGTTGCGGGGGTAGCTTCGGCTCTTAGATGATTGAAAAGCACCATCTTAGTCCATAAAAAACAAGCTCTTTCACTTTCCCTCCCGTCAGGATATGCATACCAGTGGCTTTCCAGTGTCTTTGGCTTCTGAGCCATAGTGTGTACAGAGTCACTGTCTTGATTCCCTTTTGGAAGCACTTAAAATGGCTGCAGGCACTTTGCTTCCTCCTGCTCTGAGGAAGCCTTTCACATTTGTCACTGACAAACGGATTCGGCAGCACTTGTTGCGCTATGGAAAATAGGGACAATATAATGGATAGCATGCCAGAGATATCCAGGCATAAACACTCAGCAGGATTCCAAACAAGGTTGACCACTGACTGTGTTAACTATATGCTGTGAAACATGGGTAAGGCAACAGTCTGAAGCCTCTCGCATATGCAATTTATAACGATTACATGGGCAAATGTCAGGGAAACGCTCTAGCTGTTAGATAACCATGTTATAACCGTGAATAAAATCATTGTGCCATGGCTTCAGTTTAAAGTTAGACCATCTACATACAGTTATTCACATATTTGAAGCAATATAATTCATGTTATTATCTTTATATATTTTAAAAGTACATTTTGTCATTTTTGTGCCACAAAACTGTTACTCAGACAGCATTGGTTGAGTCGATCAAACTTTAGATGCCTGAAAGGTGCCGTGCTTTTGTGCCTGATCCGCCTGTCAGCCTACAATGGGTGCTCAAAGCAAGGGGTCAAGGTTTGTTTGGTTAACATGATCCCATTAGCTCCTGCGGTAGATGCCGTAACGACACCATCTGGTATTAAAAGGCATCTTTCTGAATGACTAAATAATAAATTTTGTTGTCACACTATATAGGGCAAGTAGTCACAACAGAGCCATTAAACAGTATTTTAGAGGTTTTTCAGCAATAGATTTAAAGAGTAAAATGATTATGAAACAACGTAACAATTCATGAAAAAGCATAAATGTAAAAGCTTACATTAAAAGGGCGTTTTACACATGAAATGGTTAACCCTGGGTTATTTTAAACCCTTGGTAAACTGAATCCATCTTGCTTCATGTTTAACACTGCTCATAATTTACACGCAGTTAACAATTAATCCTGGGTATTCGTACACTGCTGTTTCACACTGCACCTTCCTAAAACCCGGGTTAACGTCCTTATTTGCATATTTGCGGTGTCAGTGTCACCGATTGGACGAACGCGGCACACGATATGCTTACATAGGGCTCAAGCATTGTGCATCCTCATATATGGGTGAATTTGCAGACTGTACTATTAAAGGGATAGTTCACCCAAAAATGAAAATGATCTCATTATTTACTCACCCTCAAGTCATGATTATATGACATTCTTCTTATTATATTAAACATGTCCTGGCTTTTTAAAGCTTTAGAATGGCAGTGAATGGTTATGTAGTTTATGAAGTCCATAAAAGTGCATCTATCCTATTGTGTAAGAAAAATATCCATATTTAAACCTTTATAGACTAAAATAGCTAGCTTCCGGCGGTCAGCGGTACGCGAGTCGAGTTGCACTAAAAGAGTAACCCCTGATGAAAGCGTATTGATGAACGCAGAAGTGGAGAGGAAAGAGCAAAAAAAAAAAAAAACACTGGTTAGAGTCTAAAACGAGAGGATTTCGATATAAGAGAAGAGGGCCAAGAGTTTGTTGCCCCACCCTATCCGCGAGAGGATCTTGGATGAGATGGGGGTGAGTAAAATATCAGGAAATTTTCATTTCGAAGTGAACTAATCCTTTAAGTTTATCTTAAATGGAATTTTCGGACTATAAAGGGAAGAATGAGTATGCAGAGAATGAGGCACGGGATTGGTTGTCGGTTGCTAAGCATTGAGTCATAACATTCTTATACCAAATTGTTTTTTTGTGTGTTTTTTTTTACACTGTACAAGTTTGGCACCTTAACGTGGGGTTAACACCACAAAATCAGTGCTGACCCTGAGCAGGGTTTCATAACCCTGGGTGAAAACCGGTACTAACACCGCTTCTAAATTACAAGTGTGAAACGTTTCTTTACCCGGGGTTAAAAGTTTAGAACGACTATAACCCGGGGCTAAGCACAGCGTGAAAATCCATAAAATGTACCAAACCATGTTTTGGCCAAAAATTTTAGAAATGAAATTACATTTTTATAAAATAAATACATTGAAATACATGAAAATTTAAATAATCATTTGACAACTTCCTTGACCCAATCTTGTATAAAAAGTTATGTTAGTATTATTTATAGACTATTAACGTATTTATTCATATTTTGAATTAGGTTTTTTTTTGTTGGTCATTTATATGTGTTTTCATTTCATTCATTCATTCATTTTAGTTTTAGTAATTTTATTAAGTGCTTTTGTCATTTTTATTAATTTGTTTTTTCTATATAGATGTAATTTATTTGATTAGCTTTACTCAAACTCAAACTGAGTTTGAAAGGCAAAATTTCTAATCTTGAAGTTTTTTAAAAAGTTTTTCATGTAATATTTTTGATTTCTTTTATTTCAGCTTTATTTTTATTTACCAAAAACAATTACCTCAATTTTTAATAGTTGTAGTTTTAGTACGCGATAACATCAGTGGTATAAAGTATAAAGTCAGCGTGGTTTTAATGTGTTCACTTCTTTATCCAACAGCAATCATTTTGTGATTAAAACCAACATGCAAATCACTGCTCAAGAAAAACATTTGTGTAATTAGATTTTTGACTCAAAACCTCATATCAATATCAATGAATAATAGCCCAAGCCTCCTCTATATAGCTAATATTTCATCGAAGTAGATGTTTACCAGTGCCTGGTTGTTGTTGTTGTTTTTTTTTTTTTTTTTTTTGAGGGCTCTTAAAAGCATGAAATCAAGTTATATTTTTCCTGTCAGCTCAGGATGGTCACTAGTGAAGGGCATGTGTAATTTTTTGTGGCACCATCAGGCAATCAGGATGTCAGCTTCATATCAGGTTTCATATCTGCTGTAGAAATCAAAGGAAATGCTGGTGGATAGCTTTCTCCAGGTATTAGAGATGTTTCTACCAGTGACACACTTAACCTTTAAATAGTACTAAATGAGAGTTCAGTTTATAAGATCTGTTCTAAGGGCTTAGGAACTCCTACCTGTTCATATGTTGTTATCAGAGAATTGATATAACATATTTCTCTTTTTGGGTTTGTTTGCATCTTGTAGCTGATTATCTTGGTGCCTGGAAGAAACAAGATAGAAATTCTGCTCTAGCCAAGTTGCATCACGCTTGTGGATTACATTGTGCATATACTGCACAAATACAAAGAGGCTGTCAGTGGAAGTTCTGCATCAGCTTTCTGAGAGTACAATGAAACCAGGAAAAAATAAAACATGGAAATAAAATTAATCTTTCTATTCAGGTCAGTAGGAAATGTGTCATGGATGTCATTTGATTTAAACAATGAGACATATTTGCCTACATTTAGTTTTGGATTTTTAGTTTTTCTTTTTTCTTTTTTTAAGCATGTGCTTTTGTCCGTTTGTATATTTCTGGCTCTTGCAACAACTAAAATTAAGTGGACACCCAAAAGTTGCTGTGGGTGGCATTTTCTTTATCTCACTTTTCCAGAGAATAAAAGCTATAGAATACAGTTAACAGTTTAGGGTTTTTTTTAGGTTGGGAGCATTTGTGCTGCATGAATCTGCTAGTCACACACTTTTAAATTTATCATACTTTATAAGCACTTTTTAACAGCTTCTTCTATGGTTAAGTTGTCAAATGTCTTCAAATTCAGGAATGTCATGCATCCATTTTTTTCTCTCCAGGGGGCACCAGTGGGAGTTTTGGCTCACTTAAGTGCCCTAGGTGACATCATTAACGACACGTCTTAAACACTTTAGTCGGTTGTTTTTTAAAGATGTGATTGTCTTAATATAATTTTTGTTAGCTTGCAAGGGACCCTTTAACCCTTTATGTTGACGGAAGGAAATGCAAAAGAAATGCTGTGGAAGGTATTCAATTAGATCACATTTAGAAAATGTGTGGTTTCGGCCTATGCAAACATGTTATCTAGAATAATCATCCAACCAAATTGTTAATATGCAAATACATTTATTTTGGAAACTGTATTTAAAGGCACAATATGTAAGATTTCATATTTAAAAAACAACAGCAACACTAGAATAATGTAATATATTTTGTTGACTTGTGCACTTACATTATCCCAAATGTTAAAGAATGTTTAAATCCAGAGAAATAAGCAATTTTAACCAGTACGCGGATTGTGTCTGTGCGTCGCCAATCCTTGACATCATACCCACGTTACCCTCGATATCCGGTTTTATATAGTAGAAACCATGAAAATACCAAAGATGATTTAATATATTATGTGTTTTATTAGACAGGGGAGCAACTGTTTGGATCCATTCATCGACAGAAAATGAATCATTGTTATATAGCTCAACACAGTTAGTCTTATTGTTTAAATCTGGTTTTCTTGATTTACAGTGAGTGCCATGTTTTACCATGCCTAATATCGATCTGTCTTACTGCAGTGTGCAGCAAGTGTCTCATAGGATCCGCCGAGCAAACGCACAGCATCATAACACCACTTCCAACACACTCAAATAATGTATCTAAAAAGATAAAACAGCGCTGCGTTACCCCACATATGAGAAGAAGAAGCAGAAGCGCTCGTCATCTCATTAGCAATCGCTCCAGCAGCCTCTTTCTGCTCCCATTCTGCTTCATACTACAGTAACTATACATCTTTAATACATTAGAATGAATTATGATTTCTGCCCGAGTCCGTCTGATTCTTTCCCACCAGCTGTGAGATGAAGACGACAACTCCCATGATTCCGCAAAATCAAGGCGTCATCAAGCTACACCTTTCTTTTGAATAAGTGACATCTAGTGGTGGAAATTACATACTGTGCCTTTAAAACATTCTTGGCTCATAAATCTTAATGACACTTCGGTTTGAATTCATTACTAAAATAAACTAAACAAGCCTCTTGTATGATTCCTGAAATAATTGTAAAATGGTGTGATTCTGTCCAGTTGCTTTAATAACTCATGCAATTTAATAATTTAATAACTCTGGCTGGTGTTGGCATGCTCAGAATAGTAGATCTGTCCTGAACTTGGCAGCATTATTTTAAACTCCTCATACTCTTCTTTTTTTAGTAACTGAGCCACAATAGACAATACAATAGCAGAAGAGCAACTGGGAGCAGTTGAGAGCCTGCGGGCAGGAGAGGATGCGAGAAACTACAGTAAACAGTAGCACAAGGTCAGGAGATGTCAAATTATCAGCAGTGTTCATACATAGTATTGAGGTCCACTGACAGTAAAAGTTAGGTCAAAATTGCAGTATTAAACTAATCATTTAAGCCTACAGTGGCCTCCAAAAGTTAACTTTTTTGGAAACCTAAGCTTTGCTTAAAAATGACAGCAAAGTATCAAACCAAGCAGCATTTGCAAGCTCATGCATCTAGAGCTTTTCTCAGAATGTACTTTACTTTTCTGAGAGATTTTTGCAATTATTTTTTGAACCAGCTTGTGATTTTTGATTTTTGGTGATTTTTTGTTTTGTTTTTTGGATGAATCAGTTCCCCGCAGGTTCACAAAGTTATTTTAGTTATTTTAGTAACTAGGTGTAGTTCATGATTTGTTAGATTACCTGTTATGAACCAGAGTAGTGTAGATAACCTCACTTTAATATTTTTATATTTGGGTTTTGTTTTCAAATCATGGTGTAATACATTACCAAGTAATTAATTACTGTAATGAAATGACTTTTTCCCATGAAACGGTAAAGTAAGGAATGACTTTCCCTGTAATTTAATTACAGTTCCTTCTGATGTAATTGCATTAAATACTCTATAGACTAACAATTCTAAATACATTTTTAAATTTTCTAAATAAACAATTCTTTAACATCAAATGTAACGTTTTTAGTGTAACCTCCCATTAAATTGGTCGGTTCAGGTATCTATCATTTATGCACTTTTATATTATTATAAGTTTTGGTATCACTTTACTTAAAGCCCTCATGTATAATGGATTATAAAGATATTCATAATGTACATTATAATGCATTTTATCTTTTCATAAATAATTGTGATCAGTGTTAAAATGCATAATATTTTTTTTCAGATTCTAAAATTGGTCTCAACAGGTCGGTTTTATTGAATGTATAATGTATATATAGCATTATAATGTATTATAACTGTGGTTACAATAAGACCATACAATGCATTTTAAGGTGCATTACAAGGCATAATTAAAGCATAAAAAAATACTTTCATGGAGTACATAAAGGCTTATACATAAAGGCTTTAAGTGTTATCGAAGTTTCATGTCATTTCTTTTATTGCTCAACTAGTTGAGGCTGATATGATATTTAAAAAGTAATTAGTGCTGTCAGTCGATAAAAACAAACTAATTCATCGAAATTTCTTTACATTATGAATTGTGATTAATCACGATAAAAAAAAATATTTTTAGATAGTTTTTTTTAATGTAATAATTTCAGTTACTCCAAATAATGTGGAAACAACATTAAGACAGTATATTTTAAATATTTATGAATGAACGCCAGTATCACTGATACTAATACTAAGAAATAGATTTTTTTAAACATTAATGATAATAATTCAACATTACAATATAATTAAAAGCTATCAATTTCAGCATTTATTAGGCTTGAAAAAATACGTTTAATTTAAGTGAACTTGAAACAGTCTTCACATAAAGCCATTATAGTAAATGTCATATTTACCTGTGGCCAAATATACAGAAATTGAATACAGTTAGCAAACAGTCTGCACTGCATAAATTATAAATGAATTATAGATTAATCCTTATTAAAGCTCAAATTTTCTCTGCTACCTTTGTTCTCTGATTTCACTTTAATGACAGACGTCATTAGTCTGTCAAGAAGTCATGTCATGTGCATTTCATTTTTTTCTCTTTAACTCAAGTTCAAGACTTCATTTAACTAATTTAAGACTGCTCTTATGAGAATACTTGACAAAAATGTGTATAATTCAGTGTGTTATTGTTCGTTAAAGTGCAAAACAAAACTTGATTCTGGGGCACTGTTTGCATGATACTGGCGTGCGTCTTTCTGTGCGTCACAGTGTGTGTGTGTGTGTCAGGACATTCACAGACAGTGCTTTCTCTTTTGTCGTGCTTGAATGGTTTAAAAGCATTTGCATGAATAAGAACGTGATCATATTGTAACACAAGCCAAAGGATGACAGAAAAAAACTGATGCTGCATTGACTGCATTAAATCATTTTAAGAATTGCATGCATTAACGTGCTAACTTTGACAGCACTAATTAGTAATACGTATAGCGGTGTAATGGAATTTGTTCCGAAGTACCACAGTACAGACGTCACGGTTAGACGATGAATACACTCAGTCACAGGCAATCCACTGTCCAATCCATAAGGGGGCGTGCACGGTAATTTACTGCTGTAGAATAAGAAGAGCAGAAGAAGAGACAAACACAAAACAAGAGTTCAGATGGCATCCAAAAACTTGCTAGTAGCCTATACACTGAGTTTTAATTCATTTTTGTGACAGCTCCACAAACTTCACCAAAAGGAAACTGGGATGGCAGAAAGTGGAATTCTTTATTTTACAAAAGAACAATATTTTGTTTTTATTGTGAGTGTACAATAAAAATAAAATTATGTATTACTCTTATCTTTATGACCATAAATGATGGAATATATTAAGTTGTTTCCACTGTTATAATGAGACAAATTCATTTCTTAGAAAATATCTTAGAAAATGACATTTATACATTTTTAAGTGTAGCTTAAGGTCTTTTGAGGCCACTGTACTTTTCTAGAATTTGTATTGGTTTCTCTGCTACTTTTAATAATTGAAACTGTGGTCATGCTAGGCTTTGAGAAGGCAAAATTACTTGGACCTTCAACGCTGTGAATCATGCCGCTTTCTCAAATAAATAACCCGATGTTTTCACAGTACCACAGAGGTAGTATTACACATCTGTAATCTACGACATTAGATTAATACACTAAGATATAAAAACTTTGAAGGTTATGCTGCACAGAATACTAAACAGATGAGCGAAAGGATCATTAAAGATGATTAAATATCTATCAATTTCTGCATGCTGTATTTAACGCAGATGACAGTGACAGCTTAAAGCAAGAGTCACCGGGTGTAACTGCAGAAGCCGTCACATTTTAGGAATCCAGCCATGCTCCCATTGTTACAGCCCTGTCATTTCAGCACATTCGGGCCATTTCTGAGGCTTGCATTCATCACCAAACATTTCTCCAGGCTTTTAGAAGACTTGTAAAGGTCCCGACAAGAGAGCGCGAGAGAGAGAGTGTGCCCTCCTCCCCCTTTCCCATATACTCCCAACAATCACATGCTTGTCAGAGTGTCAGCTGGCATTATAGTAACCCCCTCATACGGGCCTGTAGGAGCAAGACAGCCGGGGAACTGGAGCGAAACGGAGGCAGTCACTGGCACAGCTAGAGTGAGAGCAGTCGTCTCCAGAGGCCCGACCTTTGATAGCCTCAGAGGTCTTGAGGAACCGGCCCTGCGTGGGCGGGCACACCATAGAACAGGAAAATCTCTGTCACCAATGATGTGCGGCATAAAGGCTGATGGGAGTTGAAGGTTTGGACAGCGCTAGGTGCAGATTCTAAATCCCTTTGACTAGAAACAGAACAAGACTTGATTTCAAGGAACTTGTCATCAAAATTTAATTAGATTTCAGATTTCTTAGCAAGGATGCATAATACTACCGCTTCACCTTGGCAGTAGCTTTCATTTTTAAGAACTTTTATTGGCTTATGAAATATTAGCAATATGTTTTGAAATGATCAACTGTAGCCTATGTTGCTTTGCATAAAATTAAATGATATATAGCACTATAATTAATTTATAGATAAAATAAAATGTATTTTAATAAAAAGTATTTTACCAAAGACTTGTACCAATTTGACGGAGCTGCACTGCTCTCTCCTGAAGAAGTTGCAAAAAGCCTGCGATTTAATAACTCAACCCCTGGGTTGTTATGTCTGACCCAGGATCTTGGTAACACAAAAACTACCCAAAACTGGGTTGTTATGTCTGACCCAGGATCTGGGTAACACAAAACTACCCAAACACTGGGTTGTTACATTTGGCCTATCAGGATCTTGGTAGCACAAAAACTACCCAAACACTGGGTTGTTATGTCTGACCCAGGATCTGGGTAACACAAAAACTACCTAAACAGTGGGTTGTTGTCTGACAGGAGCTGGGTTACACAATAACTACCTAAACACTTGGTTATGTCATGTCTGACCCAGGATCTGGGTAACACAAAAACTACCCAAACACTGGGTTGTTACATTTGGCCCATCAGGATCTTGGTAGCACAAAAACTACCCAAACACTGGGTTATGTCATGTCTGACCCAGGATCTGGGTAACACAAAAACTACCTAAACACTGGGTTGTTATGTCTGACTCAGGACCTGCTTTACACAATAACTACCTAAACACTGAGTTATGTCATGTCTGACCCAGGATCTTGGTAACACAAAAATTACCCAAACCCTCGGTTATGTCATGTCTGACCCAGGATCTTGGTAACAAAAACTACCTAAACACTGGGTTATGTTATGTCTGACCCAGGATCTGGGTAACACAAAACTACTTAAACAATGGGTTGTTACATTTGGCCTGACACAGGATCTGGTAACACAAAACTACCCAAACACTGGGTTGTTACATTTGGCCTATCAGGATCTTGGTAGCACAAAAACTACCCAAACACTGGGTTGTTATGTCTGACCCAGGATCTGGGTAACACAAAAACTACCTAAACAGTGGGTTGTTGTCTGACCCAGGAGCTGGGTTACACAATAACTACCTAAACACTTGGTTATGTCATGTCTGACCCAGGATCTGGGTAACACAAAAACTACCCAAACACTGGGTTGTTACATTTGGCCCATCAGGATCTTGGTAGCACAAAAACTACCCAAACACTGGGTTATGTCATGTCTGACCCAGGATCTGGGTAACACAAAAACTACCTAAACACTGGGTTGTTATGTCTGACTCAGGACCTGCTTTACACAATAACTACCTAAACACTGAGTTATGTCATGTCTGACCCAGGATCTTGGTAACACAAAAACTACCTAAACACTGGGTTATGTCAGGTCTGACCCAGGATCTGGGTAACACAAAAACTACCCAAACACTGGGTTGTTATGTCTGACACAGGATCTGGGTAACACAAAAACTACCCAAACACTGGGTTGTTACATCTGACCCAGGAGCTGGGTTACACAAAAGCTTTCATCCCATTACTTCTGTGATAATTGGAATGATTGTAAAACAGAAATAATGATCCTGTGTGGCTGAAAAGCTGTTTCATATACCTATACATGAGAACTGCTGTCTCTAGGTCAGCAGTAGTGCCGACACAAATGTGAATGTTTGCTCTTATGCAAAGCACTTAAATATAGTTTTTCCTCCAATCTCATATTATTTCCATCACAACAGTTGTGCAAACAAATGCAAATTTTCTCAGGGGAAGTAAGGGAAGCATTTAAATGTAATTTTCCCTTCCATCCTTTCCCTCTCATCACCCCTCATGTCCTTTTCCCATATGAGGGTGAGTAAATGTCATCATTGATTGAACTATCCCATTTAATTTGAACAGCTCAATAAGAAGGGCATTGGTCAGCTCCAATTTGCCTTAACCCCTACCCCCCCACAAAAAAAAGCCTTTCTCATCTCTGTCACATTTCCCCTGACAAGGTGATGATGTTCCGAGTTACACCTCTCACTGTTCATCTGGACTCACAGCTTCCTCAGGGGTGGTTCTCTGAATGAAGCGCTGGGGAGTCTGGAAGATTAAAAACAGCAACTGAAAAGCCTGGCAGGATTGGGCAGCGAGGCTTTGACACACAGGCTCTTGCTGTGGAGACTTTTCCTATTTCCTGTTCCCTTATTTATATCGTGTAAACCCTGTTCAATTCCTGGAACATGTTTAGAAAGGCCTGAGGTGTGAATTTGTATGGAATAAACCCTTGGTGATGTCAAGCTGCCAAAGGCTTAGCTGGAGAAACTGTTGACTGGTTTCACCGTTGCCAAATGTATTATTTTGATGAGAAAAATCTCTCTTTGTGTGTGAGATCTCTTGTTGATGAATAGAAAGTTCAAAAGAACAGCTTTTATTTGAAATAGTTTTTTATGTAACAAACACGTTTGTCACGTTTGATCAATTTAATGCATCCATACAGGAAATATCATAAAACTGATATAAATTCAGTGGAAGTCTGTGCAATGTCCTCATTAATATAGTGAAACAACAATGTCTGTGTGATGACTCTCTACTCCCTAAAAAAAAAAAAATATATATAAAATATTTACAAATGATTCATCAAATCAGGTTTAACTTGTACAAAGCAATACATCAAATCCATAAAAAAAAAAAAAAAATGTTTTGCTACTTCACACTGGCATATATGGACCACCACTGACAACGCAGCAAATCACGTCTGTGCAGTTTATGAAACAACTCAAAACTCATTTTATTCATTATTTTTCTGTTCTACTTTTATAAGTTATCTTGCTTTGCGATTCGCTGTGTTCTTTAAAGATTTTGTTCTCATTGTTCTCAGTACACAAGTGAAAACTTTCTTCATGTATTGTTTTATAGTGTATGCACTACAAAGTCTTTTTAAACTTTTTTCCTTAAAATACACTTTTCCCTTCACTTTACAGCATGTCTTCGCGGTCCTACAGAATAAATTTTTTATGATATGTTTAAAATCCTCATACATGTTTGAGACAAAATGCTTTTTTTTATTATTGTCTGCCATATCAGTTTTGGGCTACAGTCAGAATCATATGAACATTTGAAACGATTCATTTGACAGCATCAGTATGTTTTCATACAGTGTTCAAGGAAAGATTTGCACTGTCAGTTCACATAACATGCATGGCTACACATAACACTCCATTACAACCTTCTAACATATACAGCTATTTCTATGAGCAATTTTAGCCCTTATATCACACATATGCATCACAGGAGACAAAAATAATCCAAAAACAAATAGATGTCATTACCACCACAGCTCAAAGTATGCATTGTGTTGTGTGAAAGAAACAACATTTTAATATTTGTTTTAAATAAACCTTTGTTTGTCTTGCTAAGGCTATTTTCATTGCTAACATGTTTACATATGCAAATTAATATTTTTTTTATATTTTAATTATAATATTCAATGTTTTCCAACATTTTTCAGGTACACTAACATCTGAAAATAGATGGTAATCATTTATCCTATGATAGCAATTGTAATTAATTAAATGACACCACATGTCAGGTCTTCTCAAATCGTATCAGTAAAGCTAAGAACGACTTCATTTTTTTGGGGTTTGCTGATTCAACATGCAGAATCAGCGTCGGGCCGTGAGAGAGAGAACTCTGATTGGCTGTTCAGCTCAAGGGGGTAATCCAGCATCCGGAAAGCGTACCTTCCATAGGGGCAGCCTTTGCTAACCAAGCCATCACCTGCTGTTAGCTTCCCATTGACTCCCATTCATTTTGGCGTCACTTTGACAGCGAATAACTTAACATATGAGGCGTTTAAAGATTCCAATTTGTCCATTGTTTATTTCTAAAGAAACACGACAATGTATAAAATGCTCCATTACCTTGTATCTTACACTATCGCCCCGTAGAAGCTGTTTTTGTAAAAAATAGGCTAACTATTGCATCATAACCAATGTGACTCCATATAAATTACCATTTAGGCAGAAGGAGAAGCTCGCAGGCAATCTTTGACGGTCTATGAGGCAATCGGGGGGACATGGAGGCATGGAGTCCGATAAAGTCAAGGGAGAAGCATGAGGAGAAGCCCATAGAGAGCCAAAAGCAACGGGATGAGATATTTCAACAACGTGATTCAGATTTCACTTTCCACAACTAGAGGACTTACAACTGTCAGACAGGTTGTGTAGTCACATCTACGTCATCAAGCTCAGTCTGAGGCTGCGCAGTACGCTCAGCCATCAGGAAGTGAGTGCTTCTAATTGACTTCAATTCTCCCCGTTGAAGTAAATGGGATCGCTGTGTCCATTTCTTTTACTGTCTATGGTTCAGCTTAGCAAATGATCCAGTGCACGCACCAGAACTAGAGAAAAAGTGATGAAGGCAAGCAAAGAAGCCATGACCGTACAAACAGAAAGCTGTTCTAATTTTACCTGAGCATTTCACTGCTCAAATTTTTTCATAATAATATGAGAGTGAAATAAAGAATGTGATCAGAGTGATTGATATTAAAAATGGTTCACGGTTTGTATACCTGCAGTCTTTTAGTTTAGTTCTGTCTTACTGAATGACGAATATAGACAAATAAATCTGCTTAAATAGACAATGATCTCCTTTACACGCAGGCGTGTGCTAGATGACAGTCGGTTTTAGTTCTTTTGGTTTGTTGAAGCACAGTTTTTTCCCCTGACGAGGGCGATGCGAGGGTTTCATCAGCACTAGTTCTGTGGTGTCAGTTTGGTGTGTCCCTACCTTAAAATTAGCCCAACTTGGCAACACTGGTTTAAGGGCTGGTAAAGTTTTTCACTGGCGAACAATGTACAACATAGGCGGGCATTATGCAAATGTCTTTTCTATTGACCGAGAACACTCATGCGGTGGGATTCGAAATATAAATCACTCATATGGGCGGTTCACACTTAATTCTTTCTTTTGGGACAGTAACTTTGTTTATCGCACACTTTCGACTTTACAGCTTTGCAGAATGATTTACATTCACAAACAGCGATATTACACACTGCATGAAAGGGAATATTCGAAAAACCATTATAGCCACTTTAAATGAACATTTCAGGTGTGATCTATTTTGCTTACATCTGATTAAGATTTTGAATATAGCTTAGATTTTGTTAAATTATTCACACTGTGTCCATCAGCTGCTCTTCAAATGAAAATAATTTGTGTGTGTATGTGTGTGTGTATATATATATATATATATATATATATATATATATATATATATGAATATGTGTGTGTGTGTGTGTGTGTAATATTAATATATTCTCCAAAGGACCTTGTGCAAATAAGATTTCTGAGAATCTTGCTCTTATAAGACGCTCATTTTTCCTCTCTTCCATCACTCTTTAATGCAGTAGATTGATGGGGTATGAAGTCTCTGTATATCTATCATATCTGATAGAAAAATCGATGTATTCCCGTGGACAGTTGACACATTAAATGTTGATAAATCCCTGACATATCTCTAAACCGAGGCAGCATGCTCTTTTTCTCCCTCATACTTTAAAGGGTTAGTTCACCAAAAAAATTTAAATTACCCCATGATTTACTCACCCTCAAGTCATCCTAGGTGTATATGAGACAAGGTGTATATTACACCCTAGGTGTATTTGACATTCTTCTTTCAGATGAATAAAATCAGAGTTATATTAAAAAAAGTTTAAATGGCAGTGACTGGTGCTCTGTTTTTGAATCTGTCTGTCATATAACTGCTTCACACTGCTCTGGGGGGTTAATAAAAGCCTTCTGAAGCAAATCAATGCGTTTGTTTAAGAAAAATATCCATATTTAAATTATTAAATGATCTAGCTTCCGGCTGATCGCCTTGCGTATTCAACTTACGGAAAAAGTGTAGTGCCTCTCGCAGTTCTGCTTACGCTACTTCTGAAAAGCGTTGGACTTTAAAAAAAAAACCAACATCACTGCCAATATTAATCAAGACTTTTTTATATAACTGTGATAGTATTCGTCTGAAAGAAGAATGTCATATACACCTAGTCTCACATACACTTGTATGAATGATACAAGTGTATGTGAGGCTAATGATGGGCTATGATGGAATGATGGGCTAATTTTCATTTTTGGGTGAACTAACCCCTTTAAGTCCACATGTTGAGAACTGTGGAATAGGATCAAAGAAAATCAATGAATGTTGCATATGTTTGTTGGGAAGTTTGCTTTAAAAAAAAAAAAGTACAAATCACATTGGCCTTTTTTTCTGCAATGCAACCATCGAGATCAATGGATCAAATGACAGCAGAATGAAATTCGCTCACATCGGAGGACACGAGCACATACATCATTTTCATTGTAAATGTTTGTGGATGAGAGAGCATAATCCTGGTTTGTGCACCATTTCTGACAAGCCGCCATGAAATGCTGACATGTCTACCATTCATACCCATCTCCATGACAACCAGAGACCTGAGCCTAGCATTGTGATCCATCACCCTGATATATCCCCTCATTTCACTGAAATATAAGACCCATATACTGGAGCAACGCACATAAAATGAATTATGCATCCAATAGACCGTAAGGACCTAAGGTATACAATGAACAGCAAGATGAATGCGGTACCTGGATACAGTATCTTTCAGCATCAAGACCGATATGAAATGAAAGAACTACAAGCAGAGAAATGATTTAAACAGCCGGGTTTGATGGCACTTGAAAAAAACACACAAGAAAACAAAGCGCTCATCAAGAAAACAAAGATGGTTTGCAGCGAAATCCCTCTGAATTAGTACATTTCGCATCGACAGACTTATTATTCAGGGCTTGTAAGAGGGTTTAGCTGCTGATAAAAATGAGAGCACTGTCAGTTCTTCTTCACATGAGGCCATTTCCACAGAGGCGACACTCAAGACATTAAACTAGACCAAACGGGTTTATCTGACAATTTAGTCCCTTGATTAGTCATTCATTAGACATGTTATACGATTCCTTGAGGGTTTTTTCCAGAGTAACAATCCCCATAAGGGGTTCTGGAGTCATATTTTAATTAGCAGCTGATTAAGTAGAAAATTGTGGCATCTGAGAAGGGAAATAATGAACGACATGTGAGGTAAAGGTTTGTGGCAGAGGGCATGTTACGGATGGAGCCGCTAACCTGCGTGTGAAGTGAAATCCAGATACTAAAATGGTTCCGCATTAAAGGTTTTACTTTAGGATATCATGATGAGTTTTTTAATGTGGGAGAAGGGACAAAATCAAGGTCCAACCTAGCAAATGGAATGGTTCGTTAAGATGTTAAGAACAAAGATTTTGGAAGGGGGGCTCGAGTGGGAGGCTGATTGGGTTGTGGAAGCACGTTGATTGAGGCAATCAGACCTGCTACAACAGTGAAAACCTTCTGGTCCCTTTCTTTTGTAGGCCGTATTTTCTGAGCAACCTTGGATGAAAGATTGGCTGAAACGTGGCTGACCTCTAGACTATCCCTTTTTCATTTGCGTCAACGTGCTCTGAAGTTCTGTAGAGATTTTCCATTTTATTTCAACTGTTAAGATTAGTGTGCTGATAGTGCCAGATTTCTCCTCCTCTTTGACATGCCACTTTGCTTTCACTGTTTGCAATAAAGACACAAAGTCAGTAGACGTTTTGAGTGTGATAAGATCTGTAAACCTGACAAGCAATATAAGCTCATCTATATATAGTCTCCACAGCTGTGATGGTGCAAATGACAGATGACAGCTGCTTCTATATTCAGAAGCACCAGCCAGGACGCAGATGAAGGTCCCAAAACAGTGACTAACAGCTAATAATTATAAATAAACGTTTTTAATTAATAATTTAATGTATAGTAGTTTTGTTTTGGTTTTGCAAAACAATTCAGTTGTTTTTGTATTTATTTAACTCTTTCCTCGCCAGGGGGAGAAGCGTCTAGGCAGTGAAGTGTAGCGTGAGCGCTCAAGTGTTTTTGTGAATGCCCAGTTCTGTTGTGTTGCTTTTTGTGTTACTTGCTAGTAGGAGGACTCATTTCGATTTTGTACTTTTAAAATGCATACTAAATTGTGTATGAATTATAATTATATGGTTGTTTAAAAGAACAGCCATGTTGTGCTACACTCAATTGTTATTGCTGACTTTTTACACTTAAGCTGTCCTATTGAACCATAGTTTCGTTCAGAAGACCGACTTGGGTAAAGACCTGCGACTCTACCGAGCAGGGTGATCCACTAAATATTTTCCTTTCTTCCTCAACCTTCCTTCTTCCGCTACCCTATTACACGCAGAAGGCAGCGCAACACTTCTATTCTGCGTCCTATTCCCTCCTCCGCTAATGCTCCTCCCTCATTTTCTGTGGGTCTATGGAATTGTCAGTCTGATCATGCAATAAATCAAAAGAACAGACCCCTCTGCTTTCAAACAAAAAATCTGTTTTATTCTAGTTTCATGCATTCTTTTTTTTAATCAACACTTGAATGTGGCTGAGAAAATTGCAATTTTGTCAAAGACTACACCTTGATCAGATTCAGTACCATGATCAAAATGGGGTAGATTGATTCCATCAAAACCCCCAAAGTTCACAGTCCTATAGCTCGTCCTGGGTGAACATTTCAATTGGTTACATTAGGCCGTTTTGATTCATATGCTGTTTATTGTTAATGATCGCATTATTTTTCATATGCATCTGTTTTTTCTTTCCTGTGTTTTGATCTGGAAATACTGTACTTGTTCAGGAGATGTGTAAAAGCAACATTAACATGAATGAGGAGTCAACTTCTCAAAGACAGGGAAAGAGTTAAAGGCCCACTAGAGTGCCTTGAAACGTGCAGCATTATTCAATGTGGAGACGTAGGCTGCGTCCGAAAACTTAAAAACGCTGCTTTCAGAGGACGCATTCAAAGGTAGGAAGGCATCAAGGCACATCCGAATCCAATGTTAGCTTCACTCCCTGTCTCCTGAGATACCTTCATCTGATAGAGTTTTGAAGGCAGCAATGATGTATGCTTCGCTGCCTTTGATATCCCACAAACCTATGCATTCCATTCTGTGACAGTTGATCTAGGAAAAAAGATGGTCAGTTTGTGTGTAAATGTACGCTTTTGACAAACATTTTCTACTTCTGATGTAATTTCTAGCGAGAAATTACTGTTGTAGTAATTAAACGCTGCCTATAGAGTCATTGCCATAAGGCAGCGAGGCAACAATTCAGCAGCCTAGGTTTCTGGATGAAGAGGTAATTTCCACTAAAACAGGAAGACAGGGTGGGACATATTAAGCATCCCCCCCACCCCCCTTTTTTTTAAATTAGCCAATAGCGTTTTGTTTATATCACACCGAGCTCGGTAAAGTCACATTTGACAGCATTTGACAGCCACAGTCTAATAGATCCCCCTTAATATGAAACTGCAACTTAAGCAAAACAGTGATCATAGTCATGCAGAGGCTAGTTTGAAAAGTGTGTAATTTATGTTGGTGCATGGCACTGGTGTGATCACTTCTACTCGTCAGGGCTGTTTCTAATGCAGGGTCTGTCTAACATTCCTCCTACTAATCTCCTCCATATTGCTTTAAAATGTGTAGAATCAAAATGGGTCCAACGCCAGCCAGCCGCGTGAAAAAAAACTCTTTGGTGGACACACGGCCTAAGTGAGAGACTGTATGTTTTTAATGCTTATATCTTCTAATATATATTCTTATATCTTGTGAATTGTGTCATTGTTTTGGAGTAGACTAGCTTATAGATAACCTTAAGATTAACACATTCACACTAAAAGACAAAAAAAATGTCATGGCGAATTTAAGTCCCTCCTATATAAAGCGTGTCACTGCTTTGCCAAAGACTGAAGCGCTAAGCCAGAGCAATTACAGATAGCCTTATTAGACATGCAAAGCATAATATCACTGATACTGAAGGAATGCAGTTCTTCACTGAACGAGTCAGTGTTTTGGCACTAAATCTTGTTTGTGAAGGAACTGAATGAATGAGTCATTCCGTTCATTTGGTTTGCCACGTGAGTCTCACATTCTGAGATTTTAATCAAATTGGCCAAATCTAACTTTTGGGTTCATTGAGATTCTATCAAGCTCACCCTATGATCAAACGTAAAAACAGTAATTTTGTGAAATAAATCACATGATCCTTCAGAAATCATTCTAATATGCTGATTTGGTGATCAAGAAACGTTTATTTATTATTATCATCATCAATGTTGAAAACTGTTGTGCTGCTTGATATGATATAGGAAACCATGATAGATTTTTGTTTCAGGATTCGTTGATGAATAGAAAGTTCAGTTAACCTTTATCTTTAGTTCATCGTCACAAAATCTGCTTTTCTGGTTAAAAATGAGTTTATTCAAATTTCAACTATTATTCTGTTTACTCTACCTCAAATATAATACCTTGAGTTCTGAATATTGCACAACCCTTCTATCCCATTTTATCTTTATAGCCCACCAGTTCCAATAAGTCCAAACACTTGTTTTAGCCTCTTTACCGCACTTGTTGTTTACCTTTTCACTTCGCAATGATTGTGTCTGGGTTGCATATTGAATCAAATGATGAGAATGAAATAAATCTATATATATTTCAAGACAAACATCTGAGTCATTCTGATTCAGCTGGACTTTGAGTGGCTAAGCGAGACTCTCTTTCATTCACCTTGTCCTGGATCATTACCAGAGCGGCTGGTGTCGATGCCATTATCGAGAAACCAGCAGCATAGATGCACTGTTGTGATCGCTCCATCCTCTCACAGGCTCATTAACCAACAGCTTTCAATCACATAAAGCCACTTCATCTTAATATGGTAAGACACAGCGAGGACTTTTGAGGGATATGCAGGGAGTTTGACAGCCGTAAAATATTCCTGTGTTACTTGATATTCCAGTGAATACCGGGGATTAATGTTTTGAATCGTATGCTCTGTAAGGCCTGTCTGAATGTCATCTATAACCATATTTTCAGAAAATGGATGACCATAGATACCCTTCATTTGGATAAAACTGTTTGTAAGAAGCATGATTATTAAATCTGTTGTCATTATGTCTTTTAGCTGAGCTCTATTACTCAGAATCAAGATATTGTCATGCAAATCATTCACTTGCCATTTAGCAGATGCATTTCATGCTAAGCCACTTATAGTAGTCTAATCAGCTAGAATTATCGTTCGTGACCTGTTGTCTTTAGACAATTGAGCTCTGGGCTTCTGAATGCTTTAGTAAAGCCATTCTGTGCAGTGTTAGGAAGTAAACTAAGGGTAAGACTATTAATTTTTCAGTAGTGTGACACCAGTTCAAAATAGCAGTGGTGGACAAGGTGCACAAATCAAGTACTTGAGTGAAAATAGTACAGCTACCCTATATATTACTCCAGTAAAAAGTACACTGCACGGTCAAACAAATAAAATAAAATAATATTATTACGCTTCTAGCATGTTATATGTTTGACAACAATTCTTCTTACCCTAACTGATGGCGTTTGTAGCTTTTCATTTCTTAAACAACTTTTAAAACACATCACAGCCATATTCCAGGATGACAATGTCAAGATGCATCAGGCTCAAATTGTGAAAGAATGGTTTGGGAGGGAGCATGAACAATCATTCTCACACATGAATCGGCATCAAATCCAGACCTTAAAATCATCGGAAGTCTTTGGGTTGTGCTGGATGAGACTTTACAGAGTGCTGGATTTTCAATACAAGATCTTGAAAAATGTATGCACCTCTTTATGGAAATAATTTATAATACATTATAAGAGCATTTGTAATGCAGTATAATACATGCAAAATGCCTTACAACCTTATAAATAACAGTTACAATACATTATAATACACACCTATTAAATCAATGCATTATAACACCAGACGAAGCCTGCATTTACAATGCACGCATAATTCCTAATAAACAACCTTATAATGTGTTGTATTATCTCACGAATAATCTTAATCATACTTACCTCTTTGTGGCTATAACTAGAGTATGCTAAATTTATAACACATGATGAACATAACTTTATTTTCTTCAATTCAAATGGATTTTATATCCCATAGTTTCATATATTTTACTTTCCCAAGTCTCACATCTTGACATTGTTTATCATATTTTCTCATATATAGACATCTGCACAGTATCATACTTCATCGTATGAGTGGTCTTTTGCTGCTTAAAGTCAAGTGACAAAGACAAAGTCTTATTTTAACATCTAAAAAGCTTTATAATGCGGTCAAAATATTTATAAGTGGTCCTTGTCTGCTTTAAATACATTTACAAAAGTCTTAAGTAAATACGTTTTCTTTTAAACAGCCATAAGATATCATGATGTGCTGATATTTCTCTTAAGGTAAAATCAAAGAAAAGTACAAAGGAGCAAGTACAAGGTAACACCAAATCTAGTACCTATGTAGTAATAAGAATCATGTAGATTTATTAGGTAGTTTAATATTCATATATACAAAAAGAATCTAGAAATCAGAAGGTCAATATCATTTTACCAATTTTCAATTGATATGTTGTAGAAGTGTTGTTCTGCAAAGATACATTTAAATATACAATGTTAAAAGTTATATCAAGTCTGAGGTGCACAAAAATGTTATTTTACAGTCTGATTAACCACATTTATGTAAGTTGTATTTTCTAATGTCATGTATAAGGCGGCCAAGAATGTGTGAGTGGTCGTTCCTGGCAAGCCAGTATTCCCATTCAATGACCTCCAGGTGCTCTTTCAAAAGTTTAGCTGTCCCGTTGCCATGGTGGCAGCACATATCCATTTTAGATGTCTTCGATGCACACTAAATGTTACGTGTGTATGTGTATAATGTTGTTTATAAGATATTATGCATGCATTATAATGCAACAGGAATACCCATATGATTCATTATATATGCTTCATTTGGACTGATGTTATAATGCATTGTAATTACAAATGAATTATTATAATGTATTGTAACTGCAGTTATAATTAAATTATCAGATTATACAACATATATAAGGAATTATGCATGTATTATAATGCATTAGGAATACCCTTATAATTCATTATGAATAGAGGCTTCATAAAAAGTGTTACCAAATGTGACTTGATTTCCATCAAGAGGTGTATCAGTCTTTGGTCAAGATCTTGTAATTCTTCAGTAAAGTCTACTCCAGCACATCCCAAAGACTTTCAATGTACAGTATTCTTTTTGGTTTTTTTTAGGTGTATTTAGCATATATATATTATTCATTTGAAACCCATTTTAATGTAGCTCAGTAAGCTACAGTTGCCAAGTATCTTCCCCAACACGGGTTCTTTGAATAAATATTCAGTAGAGGTTATTCCAAATAACAGGTTGAGAGTCGCCGTTTTCATAGAGAGCCGCTCTCACGGCACTTAAAGACCCTACATGACTTATGCAAGCGGATCAAGCCTTTCATTTATAATATAGCTGTGCACCCAGGTGACTTCCTTTTCTGAGGTGACTAAAATGGCACTCCATAGACAGGTCGAGGGTCAGGAAGGTTGGCAACTGGTAAAAATAATGAAAAGCACCAACTGTGGAGAGCAGCCTCCCCTGGACCTGCATTGCTTCTAACTCCTCTCACATTTGCACCCTTTAATTTTCCCTCAGGCCTGTAAAGATGCTCATCTCTGCACTAGAGTACCTGAAACTGGGTCAGGGCTCTCCTCCCGTTTCATCTCATGTCCTATGTACTGCACACTGTCTTAATTGATTCTCTCAGTATCTGGGGTTTTGAAGTGCGCCACTAAAATAAAAGTTAGCCGTGTGAAGAGAACGCTTCTTTTCACGAGAGGGCCTAATTAGCATACAGGGCCTGAGGTAGTTTGTCGCTGGCCTCGTCAGTATGTCTTGGGAGCTTTCTAGGATGAACTGAATGGCTCCATCTCCCCCAAAATAAACCGGCTCACTGTCTGACATGTAGCCCAGTTGAGAGTTCTATTTTCATAAGTGTTGCATTCATTTCGCCAGAGCTCCTCGGGAGAACGGCATCTCAGCAAGGCGGTGGAGTGACTTGGAGTCTCTCACTAGTGTAGATGTCTTTCAGGCTGTATTTTCAGTTGACAAATTGCACCAGTGTTTCACTGAGTTCAGAGCCAGGGGAAATCAAACAGCTGCGGAGCGACAGATCATGCATAATATCATGTCCCCTTTATTCACAGAAACATTCTCCCCGACAAGAGAGTTAGCCATCTTTGTTTTCAGTACACTTCTCTTTTATCATCATCAACTACTCATCCATTTAAAGGGTTGATCTGCTACATTAATTTAAGCAGTTTTTCCCCACTTTTGTTTATATATATATATATATATATATATATATATATATATATATATATATATATAAATACACACACATGTATATATTTTAAAAAAGTTAAATTTTTATAAAAATGTATTTCTTAAATATATGCGTGCATACATATACATGATTAATCACAATACGTTTTTCCTCAGCACTAATATACACTGACCGGTGAAGTGAACAACCCTGATTATCTCTTCATCACGGCACTTGTTAGTGGGTGGGATATATAGTTGATGTGTTAGAATCAGGAAAAATGGGCATGCCTAAGGATTTGAGTGAGTTTGACAAGGGCCAAATTGTGACGGCTAGACGACTGGGTCAGAGCATCTAAAAAAAAAACTGCAGCTCTTGTGGAGTGTTCCCGGTCTGCAGTGGTCAGTATCTATCAAAAGTTGTCCAATTAAGAAACAGTGGTGAACCAGTGACAGGGTCATTGATGCACACGGGGAGCGAAGGCTGTCCAAATACACAGTGCATTGCAGTTTGTTGTGTATGGGGCTGCATAGACGCAGACCGGTCAGAGCCCATGCTGACCCCTGTCCACCTCCAAAAGCGCCAACAGTGTGCACGTGAGCATCAGAACTGGGCCACGGAGCAATGGAAGAGGGTGGCTTGGTCAGATGAATCACGTTTTCTTTTACATCACGTGGATGGCCGGGTGCGTGGGCGTCACTTACCTGGGGAACACATGGCACCAGGATGTGCAATGGGAACAAGGCACCCCTGTGGAGGCAGTGATGCTTTGGGCAATGTTCTGCTGGGAAATCTTGGGTCCTGCCACCCATGTGGAGTTTGATTCCCCAGATGAACAATCAAGTCTGATCCATGGAGGACCCACCTCGCAACTTACAGGACTTAAAGGATCTGCTGCTAACATCTTGGTGCCAGATACCACAGCACCTTCATATAGCAGTGGAAAAAAATGCTAAAATTAATGTTCGCTCTTCCGCTCATTTGAAAGCTGTGCAGAAAGTATACCTGGGCCTTTACATGTGTCCTTTTTTTAAATGAAGTCATTTTTTTCAGTAACCTTGATTGCAGTTTCACTGTATGGCTGGACATGTTCATGAATGGCCTCAAGCAATTTTTCACACCAACAAAAGACATACAGACCCAAACAAACCAACTCGTCACTAGTTGTTACATAATAAGGTTAATTAATTTGAGGGTGATCGCTTGGGCATTTAATTAGACTGTTATGGTAAAATATTCTTACCTTGCTTTGCTCTTTTGCACTCATTAGACCCATCCTATTACCTTTGATGATTCCCTCTTTGCATCATTCCTTCATTAGTTGCCTTTTGCTTTAATGAGAGTATTCCTCTCTTTATTCTGATGCAGAGACTCACAGTAATTTGCACATCTTAAAGGCACAATTCGTACTGTTGGAAGTGCAGCAACAAATGCCTTCAGAAAATAACAACGCCCTCCTTATCCTTCTGTGTTGGATCCGTACAAACGTTCAAAGGCACAAAACTTTCCTGTAGGCTCACAGCTAATTCTTGAGGGAAAAACCTGGGCTGTTTTATCAGGTGCTTAAAGGCGTGATTATCGGAAATGCTTGCTTTCAAGCATTCGTGTCTCTCCTACCTTGAGTGCCACAGCTGCTGCAGGTGCACAGAGAAATGCTGCAATATTGACCACTGAGCATTTGAAACTGTGTTTGCATTTTGCCGTGTGACATAAAACTGACAATTGAATCAAAACACTTTGTACCCGGTACACCGATTGGATTCCACTGCTTACTGTACAAAAAGAGCAGGTGGAAAAATGCAACGGTCAGAACCAATGCATAATTGATCAGTCTTGTCACGTTCATCAACATACATTCTGCAGCTTGCATTCTGCATTATTGATGCGAGGGCATTGTTCTGCATGGCAGACCTTCGAGACTTTTGACAGATGAGTCAATATGCTCTGAACGCAGCAGCAGTGCACTTTGATTACCGTGGAGAAAATATTGCAGCTTTGTCTAAGCAACAGTATGCTGGAATACAATAAAAAAGCAAATTAAACAAATATGATTAGTTTCTAGATCATCTGGTAAATGACTATTTTGTTAGCTGAAGATATTAGTTTGTAATATGTAATGAGTCTATTTTGCCTATTTATTTAATCAGTCTCATTTAAATAAAATTATTCAAAAAAGATTCACAATTCATTGCTTTTTGGGGGTGATAATGGTAATCGTATAATTGTGTCATCAAAATAAAATTATCCCTAACTAAACTGAACTGGAGATTGGATTATGTAATGAGCATGTGGCTTGTCAAGAGGCTCTCAGAGCACTTCAGTGTAAATATTGAGGAAAATTTTGAACCCAAAGTTCATTCAAAGCCATGGTGCAATTGTATGTTTATTTCTATGTGTAAGTGTAGAGTATTCTACCATTAGGTCTTAATTGGTGGGTTGTGGCCCAAAAATGAGTTGCAAAACTGTTCTGGGGAGAGAAAAAAAGCATGCTAAATGCAAAATCTAACTGTTTTTGTACATTAGGATAACAAAACTTAAAAGAGTGGGAATATGCTGTAATTTCTACGAAATTTCAGACATATTTTGATGTGTCTGCAAATGGAAACATGACTAATATTAATACTTTTTAAATGAACAAGCTTATTGTTTGTTGAATATCATTCTGCTGCTGTTGTGCATTATGCAGCTTTTTCCATCACAGGAACATGTGTAAAACATTAGATTGAAGGAAAAATATGGGTAACACTTTAGAATAATGGTCATTAGTTCACTACATTAGTTAACAAGAACTGTACCTTTAAAACATGTGTATTTGAAATGCAATGAGCAGCGAAAAGAACTCACTTTGAGTGTGAGCACAACATTGCGTGAATGAGTAATATTGTGTGCAATGCACGCAATCCCATGAAGAAATTCAACCCCTGTAACACCAACAGTATTCACCCGGAGCAAATGAAACGAGTGAGTGAGGGAAGGCGGGTTTGTGTGTCAACACGCTGTTGGAGAGATGAGAGAGAGGGAAAAAAACGCAGCTTGTATCTATTTTGCAGAAAATTAATATTTGAAACCTCTCAGATATTTTAGAATCGATAAAAAAATAAAAAAAGTAAATAAACTATATTTTTGACAACACAACATTGCACTTATAGTTTATTATGCCAGATGCATTTTTAAAAGACTACAAGTGAAACATTTATTTATTATACACTGTAAAAAATGCTGGGTTAAAACAACCCAAGTTTTTATGAATCAGACTAAATTACGCTAGTGTAGGGGGGTAGATTTTTGTACAATATAAAAAATACAATACGGTTTGTACAATATAAAAATCATTATGTCTATGGAAAGTCCCCATAGAACATAAAAACACCACGTGAGCAAAAATGTCTTTGTGGGGACCACACATACTCTCACTCGGTTTTGCTATAGGTGTGGGGTCTCTCCATAAGCGTAATGGTTATTATATTATTATACTAACCCTAGCGATACACCGTCCTAAACCATTCTGTAAAATCCATTACAGAAAAAATTCTCAATTTATAAATAACATAATTTTGTGTTTTTATTAATACATTTCCGCTGGCAATGTAATATAAACCTGTACACACACACAAATTTTATTTTTAATGCAATATCAAAATCATTACCATAAAATCAAACACTGCATTTATATATGATATATATTTTAGATATACATTTAGTGTTTGATTTTTGGCACTGTATAATGTAAAATCTAGATTAATATATAAATTCAATGTTTGATTTTGCAATAATAATCTTGGGGCTGTGTCCAATGTAAAATCTGTTTCCTGGGGTTGAGCACCTCTGCCTTAGACCTCTGTGGTGATCTCACTGCCGCATACCTGCGGTCGAAGAGGCAGCTGCGGAGTAAATTAGTTTGTGTGTCTGGAGGTCTCTTCCTCTCTCCCTCCCTTCACTACTTTCCTGCTGTGCATGGCTCCTCTGCAATGAGAATTACAGAGCTCCTCCTCTTCCCCCCTGCAGAACAGTTGGAGAGAGAGGGTGGAAGAGAGAAAGAAAGATATGAGCATGTCAGAAAAACACATCTGCTTGATGTTGTTTCTTGTCCTCATTTGCTGGTTTTTTCCAAATGTTGTGCCAATGTGTTGGGATCAGAGAGCCGACACAGCTTCCCTTTGAAGTTTAAATAGACGGTTGGTGGTTTCCCTCTTTCAGTGGCGCCAAAGTGCGCCTCAGTGTGCATTTACCGCTTCCATCTGAAAACACCAGGAAAGATGTGCTGCATAACTGATCGAAAATATTAATGTGGGGGTTTCTCTATACTGCGTGTGCTAAATGCGCTTTGAATGTAATTCCTTGCCTCTGTCACGACCAGATTGTCCTCATT
This sequence comes from Gobiocypris rarus, assembly GCA_023029165.1. Taxonomy (NCBI): domain Eukaryota; kingdom Metazoa; phylum Chordata; class Actinopteri; order Cypriniformes; family Gobionidae; genus Gobiocypris; species Gobiocypris rarus. The sequence continues at coordinate 33,773,830 of CM040921.1, read as the reverse complement.
TGAAATTCAGCTTGAAAGCATTTTTTAGTTCTCTTTTAATGGATACATTTTAAAGGATGTTAAAAGAGTGTTTGCTGTAATAAAGCAGAGACAAATAGATTTGCACTTCCTGAAGGCAGTGCCAGTGCTATCAAGCCCACAAAAGAAAAGTTACATTTTAAAGTAAGTTTAGATTTGAAGCTTTTTCTGTGTAAAGGCACCCGACTTGTTTAAAGTTGCATTGGTGTCTATTATACAGTGCGATTAATGCTGAAAAAGGAAGACCAATAACCATTCAGTATGCAAATATATGTAAGAAAGAAGACTAACTGGAATTCATTTGCAAATAATTAAAGCGCAAACCAGGTTGCACACCAACACCATATTTTAAAACAATTAATAAAAAAGCACATTTTTGTCTTAAAGGATTAGTTCACTTTAAAATGAAAACTACCCCATGATTCACTCCCTTCAAGCCATCCTAGGTGTAAATGACTTTCTTCTTTCAGATGAACACAATCTGAGTTATATTAATAAATATCCTGACGGTCCATTGAGTTTGAAGCTCAAAAAAGAACATCCATCCATAATAAATATACTACACACAGCTCCGGGTTAATAAAGGCCTTGTGAAGCAAATCGATGGGTTTTTGTAAAAAAAAAAAAAATATGTTTAAAACTTTATAAAATAAAATATCTAGCTTCTGGTGGACCACCTTCTGTATTTAACTTACACATAAAGCGTAACGTCCCTTGCAGTTCAAAACGCTTATTCTACATTCTAGTGATAGGCTATGTCGCACCAGTTACGCTTTTTTCATGAGTTGAATATGGAAGTTGGTCTGCCGGAAACCCCATCGATTCGCTTCAGAAGGCCTTCATTAACCCACAGGATGGATGTGCTTTTCTTAAGCTTCAAACTCATTGGACCTCATCACTAGCATTATAAAGCTGGGAAGCGTCAGGATATTTATTAATATAACTCTGATTGTGTTCTGCAGAAAGAAGAAAGTCAGATACACATGGCTTGATGGCTTGAGGGGGAGTAAATCATCGGCTGATTTTCATTTTAAAATGAACTAATCCTTTAACCAAATAGGTCAAGTTCTTGTGTTACATTTGAAACCAAATGTTAAAATTTATCGTTTGATTATTTTTGTCATGCCAAACCATTTTTTTCACAGTGTAGGATATGGCTAAAAAAGGCTGAATTAATTGCAGAAATATTGTGGAGCACAGAAGAAGAAAAAGTTACATTTATGAATTATTAACAATCAGCCCAAGATCTAACACCAACCAAGAACAAGCATGTTCTCTCAACATTGTCAGCAGCATTATTTGTTAGGAAAAGCAATTTCATAGCTAGGATGTGCTGTCAACGTGCTATTAGACAATAAAGAAAAAAGAAGAAAGTCAGCGTTTACATGATGATTCCAACCCAGGCAGGTGTTGTTATCAGTGCAAAGGTTAAGGAAATGTGAAATGACATTTATCTCGTTCCCTATAGGATCTCACACCCAACCTTTAGATATCTGTTTATTCTCACCCATGACTGGCCTCAGCAAACACGTGGTGATATTGCTGTGTGTGTTTGTGCCGTGTGGAAGTCCCACAGCTGTCTGTGACATTTTGCCGCTGTAAGATATCTGGTTATTCGCTCCAGTCCAAATGTGCTTTGGAAGATATTTACAGCTTTAATTTTGTGGGTTGACCGTTTCCCATCTTCCTGGAGGAAAAAGATCAAATATTTTATTATGGTAGGGCATGGTAGGGTTCCTATCTTCTTATCAAATGTCATACTGTCATCATGTTTTTGGCATCACAGTTCAAACTTTCAATGAATCTAATGGCCCTTATGTGGCAAGAAACATCCTCTGTGCAGGGCTTCAAATTGCATTCTCAGTGTTGCCTCCAGGGGTGCAACAGCAGGCATTGGAACACACACACAGTCAGTTTTCTCTTCCTCTTACAGGTCAGCTTCTGACAACAGTTAAAAGCAGGGGTCAAGGGGTCAAACAGGAGGATCATAGTCTGCCAAATATTGTTTAGTTTCAAACTTATAGGAAAACAGAACATATACACATTATATTATTGCTTATACATTTTATACATTGCTTTATTGTTTTATGTTTCCTGGGGTGCACTTATAATGTTAGTATGATTTTAATTAAAAATTGCCATAATTTAGAAATAAAAGGCATTTTTCCTACCCTGATTTTAGCCTCTGTTTGAAGGGGTGTGTCTGCTGTGAGACTTCAGTGTAAACGCCCACTGCTGTGATTGGCTGATATCTTTGCATATGGAATAGCTAAGTATTACATGGAACTCTCTCGAATAGTTTTAGCAAAACGTTTGTACTATTACAGCTCTCAAGATTAACTAATCGTGAAAAGTGTTGATTATAGCATTACATCTATATCAACAGCACTGTATTTAGATTGTGGCATGAAAGGTTGCAGTGATGAGGATTGCAGCCGATCACAGACATGATCTCGTCATAATAACTTGATTTCTGCACGCGAATGCTTTCATCTTCACTAACAGTACAAACACAATGCAAACAAGAGATCCAACTAAAGAGGGACTTTGTCATAATGTGAGTTTTGGTGTGAGTCTGATGAAATCACACTGTTTGATTAACAGCTCCAGGGTTTGCAAAGTCAGTGCTTTCTGATCGCTTTCTATATATAATTTTATCACAGTTTAAATAACAGATTATTTTCATCCTACTAAGAGAAACAATGTGAAGTTGAGCGTTTAGTCACTGGTTTGATTTACACAAAGAACATCATGTACATAAAGTCTTCCACATCCGAAATCACTGGTCACAGATCAGGCATTAGAATTAACATGGTTACTTACATGTTTGGCAATATTGTCGAGTCCATATCATAAAAGACCAAACTGTAAATGTCCCAAATACAAATACATTATGCTCAACTGAGACTTTCACATTCTTGAAAATAAATAACCACATTTTTGTCTAGTGATCCTCTCCTCTCCTTTCCTGAAGTTTTCAGCTCTGAAACTTGTAAGTCAAAAGCTCAAGAAAATTTTTCATGACCCCTTTAAAGTAGAAACCCAGGAGTATATTCAAATGACCCTACTTCCCCCCCTCATATCACCCTGAGATGAGAGAATTATGTATTTTATTTCTGGAAAAATTCCTCAGATGACGCAAATATTGTCATTTTGCAGCTCAGCTCATGTGATGAATGTAATCCGACTCCTGCTGCGTTTGTGCTGTGACGGCTCACTCACATTATGTTGAACAGACACGTTCAGTTTTTAATCGTAGCGTCTCTAACTGAACTGATTTTATGAAAACGAACGCGATGGGCAAGTGATCCAGCCAGTAGCCATGCCTAGAGTAGGGCAGCGAAGTGCATTCTGGGAATAGTTGTCTTTCATCCCCATACATTTTCTGTGTTTTCTCAGTCTAAAAGGCACCAAATTCAAAAATAATTTCACATTTCTACTACATTAATGACCCAGTTTAAATACAGATTGATTTTCCCAGCGTTGAAGTACCTTTAAATGCAACAATACATTTTATAATATTTTATATTTTATAATTGTTTAAAGAAAATATTGTTGAGCAATTTAGTTAAGGATAAACTATTAACATGCTTATTGATAGCTACTTGAATACTTACGCTTTCAAAACATACCTACCTTTGTTACTGTCAACTGAACACAAGTATGCATGTTAATGCATGTACACCAGTGCTGCACGCTTGCAATGTGTTTGTCAAGTTCTGTGGTAGCATAGAGTGTGTTTCTGACCTTCTTGTGTGTGTGTTCTGATTTATTGCTTGCCATGCAGTCTCAAAGCTTTTTGGAGACTGTGACATCCCACATTCAAGTTCTATCTTTGTCTTTTGGCGGGGTGCAAGCCCCATGGTACTCACTAGCAGGCAGCTAGTAAAATATTAAGTGCCTCAGCTTCTTATCTTCGTACAGTGTGTTGGGTGTGAGTCCACTGTATTGTAGAAAGAGATCTGCATGGCTGAAAGACCCGTCAGCCAATCACAAGACAGCAATAACGGCCCTTAAGGTCAGCGAGTCAACAAAATGCTTATCGTGGCAACATTTTAATGCCAGGGCCAAAAACTTTGTGGTATTTGCCTAAATCAGCAAGGGAGCCTCAGGGAACTCTCAAACGAACAATATTTCCTGACGTGCTCTCTTGATCCCAAAGCTAATTTCAGTTGTAGGCTGTACAGTTATCTGGATGTGATAATATGCTGTTATTCCACTAATGTGATGGAAAAGTTGACAAAGCTTTGTGAATTGACATGTTGTGTTTATCTCATTGGTGTTTCAATTTGGTGGAGTCTCTTTAGGCCTTGAGTCAACCAGGTTATTTTCAGATACAGGGAATGGATGTTTAAAATACATTGGATTATGTGGCTCCAAATTCCCTCATTGAATTATTTAGGTCTCATAAACAATGAGTAAACAACAGCTCAACTAATCAGCTCACCAAATCCTGCACCTACTTGATAATGTTTGAAAGTCATTTCAACCTGTGGTGTTTTTGCTCTGGTATTTTTAAAACACAGATCCAACAAAATTTCAACAGTCGTTTTTCACCCCGAGAAGGACATTAGAAATAATGTCTTACTTTAATGGACCAATCAAGATGGTCATGATCACCACCCACATCATTTCTCTCTTTGAAAAAAATACTTTTATTCAGCAAGGATGCATTACATTTATCAAAACTGACCATACAGACATTTATGATGTTACAAAAGATTACTATTTTAAATAATTGTTCTCAGAGATATTGAAAAAACGTATCAGTTTCCACAGAAATATTAAGCAGCATGTGTATGTTTGTATTTGTGTATTTATTCAAAGTATGTGTACAGTAAAACGTAAAACATGAAATGAAAGCAAATATTTTTTATATAATGTAAATCACCTTTGATTAATCACCAAATTAATCAAAATTAAAATGAGATTTTAGGGGAATTGTGCTTAACTGTAATGAAAATAATTCAAAAAAATGTAATGTTAAAAGGCTTAATTTTCATCTTTTGTAAAACATAATTTTCTTTTTTTTTTTGGCTTAAACATGACCTTGACCCTGCTAGCAATAAAATGGTGCAAAACCATAAATGAACATTTTCTTTTGTAAATCTTGGCAGTGTAACCTTGCCAATTTTCCTGAGAAATCAAACTTATTTAAAGACTGGCTTTTGTTAGTATTGATGGGAACTACTAAGCTAAGTCAGTGTGTACAACTGAAATGAATCAGTCTCTGTGTTTCAACGTCTCCATCTCCTCTCTCCACTAACCACAGTCACTTTATTTGTGTAAGCCCCTTATCTGTTCCCAGACTCAAACTGAAGCCATATAGTTGAGCTGTGAATTGGAAAATAGGCCTGACCTTAGCCTGCCTGATTCACTCTACATTGATTAAACTGAATTTGCTGTGAATGATCAGGTCCAAATTACTTCTCCACTCGAAAGGGTGTGCATTAAAGCCACCATGTCACCTTCAGTCTTCTTACAAAGGATCTGCTCCCAGAATAAGAGCTCTTCCATGGAACCTCCTTCCATTGTGGCCCACATCTTTCCTGTTTCTAGAAGAGATAAGAAAGAGATTATTCCTTTAAGATCAATTACAGCTCTAACTGACTGAATGGTGTCAGCCCAACACGCTTAAAGAAACCGAGACAAGGAGGTGCTTTAAAAAAAGAAACCTGTGAATGGCATGTGTGGGCGGCCGCGGTGTGATCCAAATTCTGCAGCTTTTTTTTGCACGTGTCTTTCCCGAGACCGTGCAGATGGGTTAATTTTATCAATAATATGTTCACTGTAAAAACATTCCCAGTGAGACTGGCAATTTGTGCTTCTAATTTTGCAGTGCACGATAAGTAATTGTCCTTTTACAACAGAAACGGCTTAGCATTAAGAGTCTTGGAGGTGGAGTCAAATACAAGCCTTGAATATATGTACTGCATTATGAGAAACAGATAATGATCTCATTAGCGCTATTTATAATTGCCATATCTAATATTTCTTTGAGCACACACTTGAGTGTGATATCAGATAGGATATGAGGAACAATACCATTTCTCTGCGGCACACTGCACCAGCGAAGATTTATTAGCCTGTTGCTAAGTGGAGGTTCCCTTGGGCAGCCTCCAGACTAAAGGTTGCTATTCTACAGTATGCATACTAGATCTTGCACACACATACAGTGCTCTTGGGTTACAGAAAATGGAAATAACTTGAAATAAGTACCCTTAAAAAGGCAAAACATTATTGGCAGTTACCGAATTTCCTGTAGAAACAACATAACTCTTTAAATTGCTATCTAGAGATAGCAAGGAGCGCTACAGTGCGGTTTTGTTGCTGTGATTTGTGTTTATCGACCACATTAACATTGTGACTGCTCTGTGTTTTGAAGGAACAGACGACAATATTATCCAGTGTGCAACGCAAAGTTTGCACCTGGTTGTTGGCTCATTTGTACGATTTTGCTTTGCCTTGAGTACTTGTCTGTGTATGTGGATGTTGTTTTGACAGTCTTTCCATCCTATAATCATCAAATAAAGCAAAGGTGTTTACATTGAAGGTATTTTCGCTTTTTAGGCTAGCAAAAGTCGGCTCCAAACATGTCCCCCTTTCCTAAAGGGATTTAATGATTGCTCACTCACTGGCTCTAATGTGGCCTTGGTTAGCAATCGAGTTATGTGCTACAACCAATTGCAGGAGGCATTTTGGGAAGCTTTAGACACATGCAGATCTTTCAGAATGCCATAAACATTATCTGCACCACCGATTAGAGGGCTGTGATTTCAAAACCTCAGAAGTGTTTGTCTTTGTTTAGTCTAATATTATTCAGTGAGTGTGTAACCTTAGAAATGGTCAGTTATGGTGTGAGACTCAAGGCTGCGATAGTTTAGTGTTCGATTCGGTAGGCAGAAAATACTGGGGTTGTTTTATTGAACTCACCTACATGTGTATGCAAGTGAAAAAGTGCAGAAAAGAAAGACAACTCAACAATTATACAGCTTATACATAGCAGAGAAAAGGGGTTTCAAAATTGTACCTGTTAGCTTGTCACCGGGGCAGTACCCTTAAAAGGACATATTTGTACCTTTTTTAGTCCTAAAAGGTACATACAGAGTACTACAGATAAGTACCTTAAGGTACTACGGTAACACTTTACAATAAGGTTGTATTAGTTAACATTAGTTAACATGAACTAACCATGAACAACACCTCTGTTCAGCATTAGTTAATCTTTGTTAAAGATAGTTAATATAAATCCAGCTGTTCATGGTTTGTAAATGTTAGTTCACATTGTATGAACTAATGTTAACAAGATTTTAATAATCTATTAGTAAATGTTGAAATTAACATTAACAAAGATAAATAAATGCTTTATAAGTGCAGTTCATTATTAGTTCATGTTAACTAATGTAGTTAACTAATGTTAACTAATGAAACCTTATTGTAAAGTGTTACCGGTACTACTATGAACTTTTCGCTTTTTCGTACGGTTAAGCGAAATTGCTTTTTAAAAGTTAAACATTTAATAATTTACGTTTGAAAACAAATTTGACCATATTTTTCTGATGGAAACAAACAAACAAAAAGCACTATACCTTCACAAAAAAGTATTTTAAAATATTTTAAATATTTTTAAAAAAAATCCTTGGAGCAAAATACGTTTGCTTGAAAAAAGCTTACCTGAATAAGTTATTAATAATTTTATTAACGAATGTATCTTTAATACAAGTGTATTTTGTCTTGCTGAAAGGAGAGATTTTTTAAAAATGTTTTTAGTATAAAGAAGTTAACCACAAAAGTGAAAAAAATATGGCAGTGCAGTAAGAGAAAATTGTATACACTTTACACTTGTTGTGTAATTGTAGATTGTTTATGTACTGGAAAACAAACTGTTCTATCCCCTTACACTAAACCTTCCGCTAAACCTACCCATCACAGAACACTTTCTGCAATAAAAAAAAAAAAAAGAAAGAGAAAAAAAACCTTATTATGTATGATTCATAAGCTTGTTTCCTTAAGGGAAACTCAATTTAGATCCCCACAGTGACACGAGTCCTCATGAGTCTGTGTGCATTCAGGACAGGTTGAAGTCCCCACCAGGACAGAAAAACATGTACTGTACAGTACACACACACACACACGCACGCACGCACGCACGCACGCACGCACACACACACACACACACACACACACACACACTTACGCTATTTTAACATGCTGCATTTTCTAAGTGTAGTAGTAGTCAAATAGCACTGATGCTCAAATCAATTTTTCTTTGTCTAAACACACAAGTGTTAAAGGTGGTGCAAATTCAGGCAAGAGCTAGATGTGAGCTTCAATCAAGTTTTAACATTTCAACAATTAAATATGCCAAACAGTTTCTAGTACTCTAGATCTGAAATAACTGAAAATTACCTCAAACAGCAAAAATGTTTAATTGCTGTTATCCACTATCGGTTCCAAGTCTATTGCTGATAGAAACTCTCTGCGCTTATTATATCTCCATTACGTCCTCAGACAGCCATGCAGTGTCAATTAACTTTAACTAATGAATTAAATTAACTTCTGTGGTAGGGCTGACACTCCCCGCAAATCACAGCAATGATCGCAGATCATGCTGACAGCTTCATATGGGTCAACAGCCACCTAACAAGCTTGGCTTCTCCTTAAAAATCACAGGGAGTTATTAACGGTGTTGGGTGCTGTAGCTTCCTAAGCTATAACTACTCAGAATTTACTTAAGCTACAGTGAAGCTAAACACTGAGGCATTTTTTTAGATGCACGTGGAACAAAATATAGCATTTCGTCATTTTTTTCTTCTTCTTCTAAACAATAAACAATACCATACTGAGAATTGCTTAAGAATTGCTACTTTTAGTTACTTACTCCTCAACACTGTTAAAAACACCTAACGGAAAATCATTCAAGACAAACACCTTTGAATGTAGGCTTCGTTCCATCGCTCACGTGTTTGGCAATGTTTCCCTTAGCTGTGAGCGTAGGAGAGTGGAACATGTGCTTCAAGCCTCACCGTGGTCTCTCACATGAACTTCTTTTCCCAGAGGAAGGATTCCCCAGTTCCCTCTTTAATATCAAAGTACATTTGCCAACATTAAAAAAGCATTTCATAGTCACTTCAGAAGACCTGTTGTAATTCTTTGAAGTGCCTGTGCACTGGAGAAGTGTGGAGCTAGCGTATAGTGTACTAATAGAGGAAGAGGTGGGAAGAGATATGAAAAAAAGACTAGATAGAATGAGAGCAGGTCAGTTAGAACTTACAAAGGCATGAAAGAGAATTTCAGAGCTTTTTTTCTGTCACCTTGTAAATAAGTGAGGTGAACAAAACGGTGCAAAAAGATTTGTCGAAAATAATTGTTTAAACTGAATCCAGGTTTAAGGAAATGCACAGCATGCAAGAACGTAACATTTTATGACGATCATTAAAAAATATACAGTACTTTACATAAAGAGCAATATAAAGGAATAGTTTAACGCTATGCATGACTGACAAAAAAAAACGATACATATGAAGTGGAAGAGTGTGTTGGAGGAGGTGAAAAGTCAAACAGTGAATCATAACAGTGCATGGTAATGATACTGTGTAGGCATAAAAAATATGGCTAGATAATTTTGGTGTATTTGGCACTCACCATTAAAACAAAGGGCCCTATTATAACGATCAAAGCGCATGGTCTGCATGGCGCAGGTGCACTTAGGGTGTGTCTGAATCCACTTTTGCTAGTTTAATGTTGGAAAAATTGGTCGGCATGCCAGGTACATGGTCCAAAAGGGTTGTACCTAGTCTCTTAATGAGTCATGGGTGTGTTTTGGGTGCAACGTGCAATAAACCAATCAGAGTGTCATCTCCCATTCCCTTTAAAAGTCAGTTGTGCTTGCACCATGGCGGATTCACTATTTACATGGTGGAATTGCGAGCTGAAAGAGAACGTTTCTCCAGAGAGGAATCCTTTTATTTTTTTATATTTAAAAATGTTTGTGTGCTGCTGTGTGTCCCTGTGTGTGTTATAAGCAGAGTGTACGCGTGTTGTGCAGCTGCCTATAGGCGCATATTACTAACACACCCTTTAAATAACACAAAAATTGACTGTAGACCAGGTTTTTGTTGGTCAATGGCGCAGTCGTTTTCAGTTGCCTTAAAATAGCAACATGCCAACAAATGTGCAGGACACACCTCGTTTTCAGACCAGCACGCCCATGGGCGAACAGATGGGCGCGAGTGTGTTTGCTGTTTAAACAATGTGCTGCTGGACATGAAAATGATAACTGTGTCGGGCTAAAACTAGCAAAAAACTCTTGCCGTCACATTACGCCGGGTGTATGATAGAGCCCAAAGTGTTTAAAAGTCTCAGCAACTCAAACGTATGCACATGCATACTGAAAAGAAAAAAAAAACTGTTGTAATATTCCAGTATGTAAATTTTAACCCAATTAGGCAACGATTAAGGGAGTAATGATAACAGTGTCTGCCAAAGTTGTGGGAAGTAACTCGTCCCCACATCAAGATCAGTGTCACACAAATTAAATCTCATTTCTTAAATTAATTCATGACCTCGAGGTTACCAAGTAACAATCCATTCCGAGAACTTTAAATATCCTGCGGTGACCGTTGGGGAAAAGATTAAAGGGTTTGCTTTATGTCAGTATGCGGTGTGTGCAGAACAATTTTCATCAACCAAACTCATTTCCTTTATCAGAGCTTGTCATTTCAGATGGGGCGAAAATACGAAAACATTACATAGATAATTCTCTCTCTCTCTCTCTCTCTCTCTCTGAGTAGGAACTCTTCATTGGAATGCAGCTCCTTCATTCAAAATGTTGAAAAGAGACATGTGGGAGCCAAAGCATATTTCTCTCGACCTTGGGAGCCCATAGCAACGTTTTAAATTCAAACTATAGAGAGAGAGAGGGGGGGTGCATGTGAGAAAAAGCAAGTGAGTTTTCAGAAAGAAAGCTGTTTTCTGTAAGATACCGCAAAGTCAATTTTAAGGAAAATAATGCAACTGCTGCAATGCCCATACTGACAGAAACATCTGAGTGTATCACCTTTCTCTGGTGCTTACTCATTCCTTTCTTCTTTTTTTTTTTCCAGGAAGGCGCACACAGGTGGGTGAAGCTTTGTGTACGCAGCACAAGACCCCCAACCTCCTCCACTAGGAGACAGGGCGATTGGAAATCTAGAGGGAGCAAGGGACCAAAGACGTACGGTTAACCTTTAATCTCATCAAAGGACTCCAGAGGAAGTTCCTTGACAGGAGATAAAGCGGATTGACGCAGAAAGCTGCCTAAAGAACCTGATGAGCATTCCATTCAATTACAAATGCATCGCAAAGTGACATAACTATGAACTTTAAAAGATTGTGCCCTGTGAAAGGGTGCCTCCATTGACCCATTAATTCAACTGTGACACATCTCAGATCCAAAAATAGACACACTTGGGTTGAAACAGGCTTACTCCAATGTCTTCAGCCATGGGCAAAATGTTTGGATGGACCAGCCGTCGCTGTCAGGCCTCAGCATTGGTTCTTCTCTACCTCTTCCTGACTGCTTTGGCTGCAAAGCCCAAAGGTCCAGGCCACACGCATCTAAACTCTATCCGGATTGATGGGGACATTTCATTGGGCGGCCTGTTTCCAGTTCACGCCCGGGGTCACGAGGGCAAACCCTGTGGTGAGCTAAAAAAGGAAAAGGGGATCCATCGTCTGGAAGCTATGCTCTTTGCTTTGGACCGCATCAACAATGACCATGAACTGCTCCCAAACATCACGCTGGGCGCCCGCATTCTGGACACATGCTCACGGGACACTCACGCTCTGGAGCAGTCTCTTACTTTTGTCCAGGCGCTCATCGAAAAGGATGGCACGGATGTGAAGTGCCAAGGTGGTGGATCGCCCATCATTACCAAGCCGGAAAGGGTGGTGGGTGTCATTGGAGCATCGTCCAGTTCCGTGTCTATAATGGTGGCTAATATCCTCCGACTGTTTAAGGTAAACGGAATTATCATAATATTTGGGGTTTATTTTTGCTGTTGTTTGGGGTTTATGATTGATCATGACGGAATTTCCATGCTGGTCCAGGCTAGTTTAAATACAAATGTAATGACTAATAGTTTCATAAGTTTTAGGGTGTACTCACACTTGGCACTCTAAACCGTGACCCCCAAACCCGGTTTGTTAGACAAGTGTGAGCGCTCCGTTCTGTGCCCGTGCACGGTTTGTTTGGCCGGCCCTGGCCCACTTGGAAGAGCGCGGTTTACATGCAGAGTGAGCTCAAACTGCGCCGGGCATGGAACAGCTGTGTGTTACTATGTGCTATTATGAAAGCAAACACCAAACTATTACAACTTAGATACAGTTTTCGATTAAATCAAGTATATCTAGGCTTATAACGGCCCTGATTCTCACCTTATTGATGATCATGAATTGTATTTTTTGAGTAAAGCCAAAGTCAGCTGACTCCGTAATAATCTTCTGATATGCATACGTGAAAATCGCTATTGTGAAAATTGCTTTGCGGCATAAATGATAAATCTATTTGGCATATATATATGGCGTTTTAATCACAAAAGCCAACAATATTACTGATAGAAAAAAACTAAACAAACAAAAAGTGTCTAAATTAATACCATCCCACTGCAAAAATTGTGTATTTTTGTCTTGTTTCCAGTCCAAATATTTAAAAACTCTTAATATAAGATACTAGGTAAGTAAAATTACATAAGACATAATTTCTGTTTTCTGACTAAATTGAGTTGTCTATTTTCAACAAAAACTAAATGATCTGCCAATGGGGTAAGAAAAACATCTTAAAACAAGCTAAATTATCTGCCAATGGGATAAGTCTTGTTTCCACTTGCATTAAGCAAAAACTCATTTTAATTTAAGAATCTTTAGATATTTGGACTGCATGAAAACAAGATAAAAATACCATAGGAAAAGCATTTTTTTGCAGTGCAGAAACCGTACTGTTGATGCTTGTCAGCCAACACAGTCTCCCTGATCATGGAGGTCTTGCTGGTTAAACAAGTTAAGTAGCCTAGTTACACCACCGGACCAGCTTTCAACATAAACCATGCTGGAGACTGGCTGTGCTGGTCTTTTCACAGGTTTGAAATGAATACATTGATGTGTGAGATTGGATTTTGTCGCTGTTGTATCTGTATCTTTCTTTTCTGTGTCTCTGCTGTTTGGTCTTCTCCTTTGGTAGGCAGAGTGAATAGCATTATCCCAGTGAATGTATAATTTATAAGAAAGCAATCGGAGGGTTCTTACATTCACTTAGCCATGACCAAACAAAGTCAGTAGCATTCCTTAGCTCATTCTGTGCAAATTGCTAGGCTCTTGTCTGATAATGTAAACATGGATTATTTCCTAAAAAATTTTTAACATAATATTCACTGCATTAAACGGGTGAAGCTGAGCTAAAGAGATTTCCGAATACAGCACTTCCAGTCAAGAATTGATTCTTTTCACATTGTTGTAGAAGTGGGTAATTTTTCCTTGTGATGAATTTTAAATGCACACTTTCACACTTTGATGATCACCTTGGGGGAGAATCTGAATATGCAAATAAAATAGTTTTGCACCCCTGTTAACATGCAATATGGCATACGGATAATAGATGTGGATAATGGGTTTAACATGATGTATTGTATCTTATATGTAATGTGTGAATTGTTAATTGAATCTGTGAATTGTGAACATCGACCTGACAATGAGATTAAAGAGGCTCTTTAGGACCCTGTGCATGCATCCATTGATGCACTCTTCGACTTGAGATCAAATACCTCTCCCTTTTGCAGGGGGCCGTGGTTATGTTAGAAAAATTTGTTTGAGTTTGGAGATCAGATTTGCATCTGTTTACAGCTCAGGAATATGAATAATGCAGGACTCTGTGTTTAGCTCAGAATAGCACTGACCTGGCGTCAGTGGGGCCGATTCTCATTCATTCCGCAGCCAGGCTGCCCAGAGACAGATGCCCAACGTTTAATGGATATTTACCCTCTGAAATGCCGACTACACAGTGCCATTCATCAGCCAGAGAGTTGTGATCAAAGACAGATCGCAGGCGGAGGAAACTCAGCAGCAGCGCGTGGAGATGACAGGCCTCGAGCATGAGTGCTGATATAAGCGCATTTAAAGCTCACAGTTAAAACACTGGCGTTATTGAGAAAAAGAGGCAGCAGGTGCAGCGACAGGGCAACTGGGGAGTCCTCGCTGCGGGATGAGCTCGTACACTCATAAATTCACTGAGCGCTTTTGTGCAAACCCTCTTATTAGGATCTTTAGATCAATTGCTTTACAAGAGCTTCTCTTTTAAAAGCACTAAGTCAAACTACATCTGTCTTAGCCTTGCCCACCTCAGTTGCGGTTAATGTAGATGCACCTCCTCACTCATAAACCGCACTGTCCTGCACTCTGCATAAATGCCCCGGTTCCTCCCAATCATTCACAATTGCCTTTACTCATCTACAACATGCGACTGTTCCTTCCAGAATGTTCAGAGCCATTTTACCAGAAGCCTGAAAAAGGTTTCAGTCAGAGCTGATGGAATCTTTTCATAATCCACTTAGATAATGGCTTCAGCTTTGAGCATCAAAGTACAATACGTAAAAAAAAATGGTCAGAGGGATGTTTTCATTTGACTGAAAAATGTTGGATTAGACTGAGAGTCCTCACTGACAAAAAAAAAATATTACCATGGTATTTTGAGCATGTGCTGTAGTAATATCATGGTCTTCTTTGAAGTAACACAGTGTGTAATCATTCAGTACAGTGGTCAAGTCCCTTTGAGGCAAGTCAGTTCTCTCGGCAGGCATGATAGGTAATGCTACAATCTACTTGAATGGTAAAAGACAGAAACCTCCAAAGCTGCTGGTCAAGGTTATACTAATAAATCAGCAATACAATCAGAAAACTATGATATTTCCTTAGCTGTCTTGCACTATAAACTGTATTTTTACATACATTTACATAAATATACACTTTGACAAGTGAGATTGCGATAAAGTATATGTATAGTTATAGAGAATCAGGCAGATAGGGATCTATTTATTTATTTTTATTTTTTAAATTCTCTTTACACTGTTTTAATTATCCTTGTTTTTATTTTTAATTATTAAACATGGCATTCTTATTTATTATGTAAAGCACTTTGAATTGCCATTGTGTATGAAATGTGCTATATAAATAAACTTGCCTTGCCTTGCCTATAGGTATTGTAAATGTAATATTGCTTTATACAACAGTTAAACAAACTACTATGTAAATAAACTAAACTAAACTTGACTATTTTTGAATTGCCAGCGGAATGATTCAATGACTCGCTCAGTAAATAAATGTCACTTGCTGTGTCTAATTTCTAAGGCTGATCTCTCCGAAGGTTGAATTTTTCGGCTACATAAATCATCAAAGTCAGCTTGTTTCAGAAAGCAATGACTAATAACGTCTCATGAGACATAACAACCCAGGGACGAATACGGTCATCCACAGACAGTACAAAGTACCCTACTCATATTAACTGTGAGCCCAGTACTGACAAATTAAAATGAAAAAAAGTTTGTAATACTAACTTAACCTATTTATTCATGAAATAATTGTTTTTGTTCTGTCCATTGCTACTGTCACTTGAATTCAATCGCGCATTTTAAATATGGTTGTCAATCCAGAAACTTTCTAGACTGGTAAACCCAGCCTGATCTGCCTGCGATTTGATTTCGCCCTGCAGCTCAGGCTGGAAAACTGTGGGAACCGAGACTGGCTTCTCCACCTGGCGCGCTATTGGTGGGTTTAACACAATGATGGATAGAGAAGGATGGATCATCAATGCCTGCTGATCACGCCTCTTGTGGTCTGATTGGTTGAAGGACTATCCAATTGCGTACAGAGTCAATTGAATTATGCTCGTTGATCACGCCTCTTGTGCAGTAGAAAATACAGAGCAGACTCCCCAGACCAATGTTCAGTCTTAAAAGATTGTGCTTGGTCTGGTGATAGCAAAACAAGAAACTTTCCAATGTGAGCAAAGATCTCTGCCATTATAATCACTGAAGCAGCCAATATCAGAACCAGTACTGCAGAACAGCGGTATTGTCACATTAAATTATCAAATTAATCTTTGGCAGGACAAAATATTTTCAATGCAGGAAAAATGCCTGCAATCTTTTTAAAAATGGTTGCTCTTCTGAAATGAGCCTCATTGATGTACTGTATGTCATGTTTTGGGGATTAATCGGAATACTTTTTTCAAGTAAACAGTAAAGTAACATTACTTGTAACTTTACAACAAAATATCTGCGTTACTTTTTCAAATAAGTAACGGAAGTTTTCCCATCTACTGACTGACACCTCTCACGTTACGCCCAAAACATACCCACTACTCATTAAGAGAATAGGGACAACCCTTTTAGACCATGCGTCGGGGTACAAGGACCACTTTTTCCCATCATTAAACTAGCAAAACTTCGGACACACCCTAAGTGCATCTGCACCTTGCGCTTTAGATCATGCGCTCGTAGGGCTTTACATTTGCCAAAAATATAACTTTTTTGTTATAAAAAAAATAAACACGCAAGCCCAGCCCAGGTGAGGACAAATTAACATAGTGTGTTACTTACCAAAAAAAGTAGCTCAATTAGTTACATGTTTAGGGAGTAATGCAATATTGTAATGAATTACTTTTAAAAGTAACACTGATGTATGTGGCTGACATACATTATCATTCCAGTATTTCAGTAATAAAAGTTTAGATTTTTAAAATGCATCCAAATTACAGCGAAGCGCAACGGTACGGTGCTCTGCAGTGGTCAAAAAGGATATAAACAGTGAATCTTGAAGTGATATATTCTTGAAAACTCGCAATTAAATCACCACACGACCTTAGTGTTTGTCAAAATCAGAGCAATAAGAGTGCAATAAGAGTCTGTATGCATTGCAGAGAGAAAGAAAACAAAACTCTAAATATCTGCCACATCTGCTCAAAGTACTGATCTATGCTTACCCGAGGCATTAAAAGAATTTGTGGATCAGCAAAAAACATTTTCTGCTCTAGACAGTCTCACTGAATTTAACATGTCTCTGACCAGATGCAGCTATTGGCCTTTTGCTTGCATTTCGCTAGTTTTCAATTATAGAATGTGAAGCACTGAGGAACAGGAAAAATGCATAACTAGCATACGCAAATGTACATCCATACACACACAACCATCGCCCCCCACTGCAAACATGCACACATGCAAACACCGGGGAGAAAGAAAACTGCATACTCTTGCAAGAACTCCCTGCTCTAGATGGAAGGTCTGCCACCTGCATGCAGTTTAGGGGGTTAACAAAAAGCTCTTTCCTTAGCATATATTTGGCAGTTCTGAGCTTTTCATGATTAATATTTTACATCAGCATTACATAACAGCAGCTAGAAGCAGCAAATTACCCTTCCTCACCATCTATGTATTGAAAAATCTGACAGCACATTCAGAGTAGAGGCTGGAGTCAGAAAGAAAAAGCACTAACTCTAGTTTGGAGTTTTGTGAAATTTGCCAGCATCATTTATCTAACAAGAGAATTGCTAAGTCAAACTCACAGCTGTCATAAACTTTACAGCAACATCCTCTAGTTATCTCTCATTGCTGAAGTAAAATGGAAGCTTGTTTTGGATTAATCACTGAATTTTCAGTGCCAAAACGCTTGAAATGAAACTTATCTGAAGCATTTTGGATGTTTCCCACCACTGACAATGAAAGACTAGCTTGCAGAGTCTCTTACTTCCATGGCTATAAAGCAAAACTATCTTAGTATAATGCAAACAGCCTGTTAAAAATGTATGTTATGGCAGACCATCAGAATTGCTATTATGGGTCATAGAACTGCCCAGGGTTCACAGCTATGCTAATAAATAACAGGCTATTTTATTAAAGCAATATTGTTGTCTAAAAAGATGAATATTTCTGGTCAAAAATCATACAAAAATCAATGCATTGTCATTTTTATCTACTGTTTTTTTTAGTGTTGAAGTCAACATGAAAGCAAAGTTGACCCATATGTGCGGATACCAACATTTCAGATCTTATTATGCATGATTCGTTGGTGTACATGAATAAAAATGCTGGTGTAAGTTAATACAAACAAAGGAGATTGGTTTAAAGGTGGTTGTGAGATTGTTCTCTGATATCTACATAGATGGTATGTGGCTTATTTAAGGGCACAAATTGTCCAGATACGGTTTTACAGGTCTATTTACAACCCTAGAAATTGTCTAGCATGTAAAAAATTGGTAGCTAGAAAATATGTTGTTCATACAGTACGGCTTGACAGTATAGGACAGGGGGGGCTTCAGCCCCTGTCCCTTTAAAAGTGAATGTGAAAGTGCCCTTTTCCGTCGCACCGCAGTGCCCCAGCGTAGCGATTTCTAATTTCTATCTGAGGCGATTTAACCAACCTATTTAACCAACGCGATTTCTACTGAGGGGGACCCGGTAGCAATTTAATCAGAAATGGTTTTGACAGTCAAGAAGTGGATAAAATCACTACTTACTGCTTGCAGGAATATAGCTGGAATTGCCCCCTTCCCACTTCTCTGCACAGCCTGGAACATAACATTTATTTCCATGATCTGCCATTTTTCGCTATCCTCGCTTGGCGCTTGTTTCTTCACAATACCTGCAGAACTCGCTGTGCAGTCCCGCCTGGCCTATAACATATGCAAATGTTGGGGGCGTACATATTAATGATCCAGGCTGTTGCGTCACAGTCGGTGTTATGTTGAGATTCGCCCGTTTTTCTGTGGCGTTTTTCACGCACAAGATTTACATATGAATGAGGAAGCAATGGTGTTTTAGACTCAATGTATGTAATTTCCATGTACTGAACTCTAGTTACTCAACTATGCCAAGGTTAGCTCAATTTTTCCATCTAGGGCATGTTTAATAAATAGAAACTCTGAATCACATTAATTATCTAAGTTGATTTGAAAGTTGTGATAACAAATCATGAAAATCTCAGAATGTATGGCTTGCTTTTTGCAGTCATATTTTCAACCCCTCCCCTCCAATGATGCCCAAGACCACTTTTCATAATCCAATCAATGCTCGATGGATAAAATCATGTCCCACCCACCATTTCTTATTGAATATCCCCTTCAAAATTGGTTGCAAATGGCGTTTCATGTTGACATTAACAAAAGATGTTTACTTTCAATCCAAAAAAGGTCAATGGTTTCAAAGCATTTTCAGGGTGCTAATTAGCCTTAATTAATTACAATAATCACTGCCTGCTTGCATTGAGTTTTGTATTCATGTACATCCCTGATCAATGTTGTGCTTTGAATTCAGGCTGTGAATGTGTTTGCCACATGCTTTGTAGCTACGCCTGTAATTTAGCTATTAAATTGGAGAGCGACATAATAGTCTGCAGAGTTTTTACACCACCATTTTAAACCCTCGTTCCTGCCAAGACACTTTGTGGAGGACAGTCGATTCATGATATAAACTCTCTCAATGGTTGTTTTGTCTGTCTGGATGTTTGATTGTTTTAGCTGCAGTAATAAAGAGTTTTAGAGAGCCAGGTAAGGGTCGCTATAACAATTGTTAACACTCACTCTTAAATTGGCCTGTTTATGTTGTTGTCTCACTGTCTGTTTCCACTCAAATGTCATGACATGTTGCTCTCTTTTACTCCATCTTATCGTTTCTTTGTCCTGTTATGGCTTACAACCCAGGATTCCGACCTGACTGCTCTCACCAAATAACTTCAGAAATCACTGCTGATGGCTATATTTGAAGTGATGCTGGAAGAGAAAGCAAAAAGAGCAGTTTTCAAAGAGAAAGGGAGAAAAGTAATTAGGATTTCCAGCATGGTTCACTTATTTGTTTTAAACCGTTTCTATGAGGGAAACTTTCAACATTTAAACCCTAAAGGTGAAGCGTGTAATTTCTTTGGTGACAGGAGGGAAACACTTTTTTTTTTAGGAGAAATCAACCTTTGAATGGTGTCTTGGTATATATTTGGCTGGGATTATAAAATAAAGTTTTTTTTTTTTAGATAAATAAATTACTTAATCTTTAAGTACACAATTCAGTTTGATTTTTAAATTTAAGAAGGCACTGGATTTATGGAAAATTAGTTCCTATCAACTCAAATCAGATGTGAAGCGACAGTCTATCTGTTAGATTTTTATAGCAGATTTCATGAGAGAGCAGATGCAAGCACACACAATGTTGACATTTAAAACGAATTATTGAATTTACCCAGACAATGGCAATTGCTAGGCCTATAGACCAGGAAAATTGCAATTGATCCACATTGTTATCTGAAGCATTGAACCTTTTCATAAAATGTCTGGTTTATGGTGAGTTTTTTTCCCCTTGACATTGTAGGTCTAATATCAGACTGATATTAGTTAGTTTTATTTTTCTCTACACCTTTTTAATTATTTGTTTAGAGCACTGTAAATTGAACTTTTTACACAGCAATGTGTACTATATGAACTTTCATGTATTCAAATATTCAAAGGCTTTAAACAGGCCTCCATTTTCTTTAATTTGCTTTCTTTTCAGTATAGGTTATGGCAAATAAATAGTCTCCTTCCGTGTGACTGATGGGGCTTTTACCCGTTGGCAGAAAAATACCACACTGGGTCTCTTTGATTTCTGAAGCAAACTTGCCATCATTTGAGTAGCTTGCTTAGAGGTTCAATTTGACATTGCCTTCCATCTCAAAGAGGGTTACGTTGTAATAGCTCTGTCTAAGAGCGCCTCCATTTTTCAATTACACCTACCCAGCATGTGATCATGTTTCTACCACCTCACAAACTAATACTCTATTGCAAGGGATTGGAGTGACAAATTTAACATAATTTCTTATTCAGAGGTTCCCACTGGTTTCTCATTTGAGGGTTTTTGCATTAATATGTAAGGTATTAGAAATGTTTGCGTTAGCTCTGTCCACTGTATAGGGGCCATTTTGAACATTGACTGTATGTGACTCAAATCTTAATCAGGATTGTTCTTTTGAACCGATTCTGCTCAATGAACTTGATTAGGTCCAGACAAGTATAAGACTGAACAGGACTGATACGCTGACGAATCAATCAACCGATTTTAAGAACCGGTTCAACCAGTTCTCTAAAAAGTTGCTCTGCTTTGTAATAAACAGAACTCTCTGTCTCCTGCTTGTAGACTAGTTGCAGAGCTGCCAACTTTTGAGTTTAAGAATTATGGAAAGGGAGGTATATAGCCTACACAATAACACAATAAGTGTATTATGATTGTCAAAACATTTGGTAACTAAACAGAATTCATTAAGTTTAGTGACAGCATTACAATGTTTACATGGTTCAATGACTGGTAGGCTACTGTTTTTATTAGTGCTTGACACATTAAAATATTGGGTACAGTAGGCTATAATATAAATATAGTGTGTTTATTATAATAATAGCATTATACTATTTTAAAAATAATATTAATATAGTGCACATATTTAGCAAAATACTCCTCTCTATATCTAACTTTTCTAGCCAACTAAAATGCTATGGTCATTAAATGGCTTTCCAGAGGTAAATGTAATGTTACATGACATATTGTTCTCCAGCTGTTTTATTGATCGATTATGTACGAGGCATTGACATTTCGGTATGTTGTACAGTGTATCTTTCAACATACCTTCTCATGTTTATTCGTGTTTATTTAATATTTACTAGTAGTAAAGAGTAAGAGATGATCGGTTCACGTGCCACTTGAACTGAGACACTACTACAGCGATCTCTCACGTCACATTTGACGTGTTTCCATTGGGCGTCTTTTTTCAATTTGGGCAGTTTAAGGAGAAGGGAAACACGTCTAATAGCACCTGATACGGTACAAGTCGAATTCTTGGAATAAAGGCGCGCGTTCACCCATCAGCCTTCAGGAACTAACAGAAGTTTTGAGTGGAGTGGAAGCGTGGAGACGAAGCATTTGAGCCGCGCGCATGAGGGCCACAAAATTAAGGGAATAAGCGTCGTCGGATGAAGACCGACTTGTTCGAAAACTTCAGGTGAGACAACTAATGTCGGCATCACTCTGTAGGTTACCGGAATCATACATGAAAGGTCAACACAAGAGTATTTGCCTGTCGCACTGAACAGTAGGCTACAATTCACACAGTCTAATAAGGTTTTGAACCCAGACAATTTATGAGAACGCGGTTGTCAGTTTCATGAACACCGAACTGGGAATGAATATAAACACATTATGCTCTCGAATACAATTCTGACTCTATGTGAACCTAAACTGTGTTCTTATTTGCCAGTACAGCAAAGTCTGCAGTAAACAACAACAACATATTTTAATGTAACATTTTCTGTGAAATTTGATGCCATGTCAGTATTATAGCTCTATACTCGTGCTACAGGTCCTTCTAAAAAAATTAGCATATTGTGATAAAAGTTCATTATTTTCCATAATGTAATGATAAAATTAAACTTTCATATATTTTAGATTCATTGCACACCAAATGAAATATTTCAGGTCTTTTATTGTTTTAATACTGATGATTTTGGCATACAGCTCATGAAAACCCAAAAAATCTAAAAAAATTAGCATATTTAATCCAACCAATAAAAGAAAAGTGTTTTTAATACAAAAAAAGTCAATCTTCAAATAATTATGTTCAGTTATGCACTCAATACTTGGTGGGGAATCCTTTTGCAGAAATGACTGCTTCAATGCGGCGTGGCATGGAGGCAATCAGCCTGTGGCACTGCTGAGGTGTTATGGAGGCCCAGGATGCTTCGATAGCGGCCTTAAGCTCATCCAGAGTGTTGGGTCTTGTGTCTCTCAACTTTCTCTTCACAATATCCCACAGATTCTCTATGGGGTTCAGGTCAGGAGAGTTGGCAGGCCAATTGAGCACAGTAGTACCATGGTCAGTAAACCATTTACCAGTGGTTTTGGCACTGTGAGCAGGTGCCAGGTCGTGCTGAAAAACAAAATCTTCATCTCCATAAAGCTTTTCAGCAGATGGAAGCATGAAGTGCTCCAAAATCTCCTGATAGCTAGCTGCATTGACCCTGCCCTTGATAAAACACAGTGGACCAACACCAGCAGCTGACATGGCACCCCAGACCATCACTGACTGTGGGTACTTGACACTGGACTTCAGGCATTTTGGCATTTCCTTCTCTCCAGTCTTCCTCCAGACTCTGGCACCTTGATTTCCGAATGACATGCAAAATTAGCTTTCATCCGAAAAAAGTACTTTGGACCACTGAGCAACAGTCCAGTGCTGCTTCTTTGTAGCCCAGGTCAGGCTTGACCTGGGGAATGCGGCACCTGTAGCCCATTTCCTGCACACGCCTGTGCACGATGGCTCTGGATGTTTCTACTACAGACTCAGTCCACTGCTTCCGCAGGTCCCCCAAGGTCTGGAATCGGTCCTTCTCCACAATCTTCCTCAGGGTCCGGTCACCTCTTCTCGTTGTGCAGCGTTTTTTGCCACACTTTTTCCTTCCCACAGACTTCCCACTGAGGTGCCTTGATACAGCACTCTGGGAACAGCCTATTTGTTCAGAAATATCTTTCTGGGCCCTATCTTGCACCCAGCGCTATTGACTTTGTACACTGACGCATGTGTCATTCCTGTTTTGCACCCGCGCAAAGCGTGCTTTTCCCTCCAGCACGTCGCTAAACTAGTGAATGAACTTGTGCTCCTGGGCGGTTCAGCGCAAAAAAGGAGGCGTGTTCCGGCGCAAACAATCCCTGGTGCTATTTTGCTGTTCCATTAAACAATTGCGCCACTGACCAGAAAAAACCTATAGTCTAAAGTCAGTGGCGCGTTGTTCATTATGCTATTTTAAGGGCGCATGCTTGACCATAATGTATAGCGTGCACAACGCGCATACACTTCGCTCATGTAATCTACACAGATGCAACAGTTATTTTTGCAAATCATAAATTGTTACACTAAAAAAATATTAACACATGAGATGACGGAAATCATTGTGGTGTGCCACAAAGATGTGAAAAAAATAGGCATAAATCTAGCTTACAAATTATTCAGGCTTACAAGAACATCAGTCTCCTCGGCTGTGAACCGCTCCTGGCGTGCGCCTGGTAAATACGCCATAATAATAGCAATCCATAATGGAACTTGCGCACCTGCTTTTAAAGGGAATGTTGGATGACGCTCTGATTGGTTTATTCACGTTACGCCCAAACCACACCTATGAATAATGAAGCTACTTCAGACCAACCCATTTTAGATTTGCGCCGGGCGCAAGAGCCATTTATCCCGCAGGTAAAATAGCAACAGCGCCGAGACCCGCCCACAAAGTTACTTGCGCTTCGCACTTTGACACTTGCGTTTCAGATCGTTAAAATAGGGCCCTCTGTGTCTTACCCTCTCGCTTGAGGGTGTCAATGATGGCCTTCTGGACAGCAGTCAGACAGTCTTACCCATGATTGCGGTTTTGAGTAATGAACCAGGCTGGGAGTTTTTAAAAGCCTCAGGAATCTTTTGCAGGTGTTTAGAGTTAATTAGTTGATTCAGATGATTAGGTTAATAGCTCGTTTAGAGAACCTTTTCATGAAATGCTAATTTTTTTAGATGTATGCCAAAATCATCAGTATTAAAACAATAAAAGACCTGAAATATTTCAGTTGGTGTGCAATGAATCTAAAATATATGAAAATTAAATTTTTATCATTACATAATGGAAAATAATGAACTTTTATCACAATATGCTAATTTTTTTAGAAGGACCTGTAAATTTTGCCATTGTTGTCTTTCAAATTCATAGCAGAATGTAAGAGCAGCTTCAGAGCAATACGCTTTTTTGTTTGTTTTGTTTGTTGTTTTCTGTAATAATTTGATCATGTATAGAGTTCAGTCTGCAATATAACTTGTAGAATGCCTGATATATAAAATGCATTAGGTAGAATCTGTGATATTGGAGCAGGTTGCTCTGCTTTTTGTGGTCCAGTCTTTTCCCAAGTCTCCAGTGCATCCTTGTAAAAGTGAATTAGTGCATATCTGCCTGGGGTGATATAGCTAATTCAAGGACTGAATCATGTCTTCTTAAAACAAAAGAGACTGATCTGCCTGTAGTCACTGTCATGGTGAATGAGCGCAGAAAGTGTTCATGTTGTTTGGTAGTGAGCACATCAAGTGTGATTGTGTGTAACGGCAGTCGGCTTCTTCTTCGTTTCTTCAGATTGCTCTGTTTTTTTTGCTCTTTTCTTGCATGGTTTGTTTACCTGTTGCATATTGCACATATATTTTTTTATTTGCTGATTTCTATATTATCACATAGTCCCGGCATGCAATATGTAGCACCTATAGCTACTTGCCCTAACCTCTCATTGGGAATAACACTACAGTGTGTCAAAACTAAAAGGATGCCTGAATGTGTAGATCTGTCTATTTGCTATAGTGGAACTAAACTTGGGAAACCACATTGGAGTGCCCTTCCCTTCAGGGATTTCTCCAGTATACTTGTCACACCGGTGAAGCTGCTCGAAGATTGACTTCGACTTCCATTCCACCTCGCTTGTCAAGGTGGTCAATTCCCTCAAAGCATGCTGGCCCTCCCCCCATCCTATTACTTTGTGCTTTTTCCTTCACTGTGCGGCACAAAAAATATCACAAAGGCTAGAGGCTTATGGTCCTGTCAATACATCATATCAAATCATTTAGCTTCATCTTGTAGGTACCTACATCAAAAAAAGTTTTATGTACATATGATTGGATCAGCATGTTTGCATTATATTTGAATATAACCACATCACCAATGCCAGTTTGAATTGTAAATTGTACTATTTTACGTAATGATTACAACATTGATTCGAAATGATGAAATATTTACAGTGGGGTCCAAAAGTCTGCACCGAAGGTATATGGTAGGCACCTATTGTAATCATTGGCGTTCTTATTATTATTCTTTTTTCATTTCTTCCTCTTCAGCTCTGAAAGTCTGTGGCAGCCCATAGAACCAATTGTGGGAAAGTTATGAAATTTGGCACACAGATAGATGATAGCCTGAACTGTCACCATAGCCAATTTGGGGCCAGATTTACTAACAGCTACTAAACCCTCTTTTGGTGATTAAAAATAGGATTTACTAAAGACATGCAGTGATAATCTGTGTGGACAGTTATTTTGCAGCTGACCTTATTGCATTTATGGGAGGAGATTATTTAAATGAATCACGCAGGGTGATTTACTAAGGTTTGTGCTCATCAATTTACAGGTGTTTGTGCCATTATTTTATCCTCCAAAAAGCATGTTTTAAACCAGACACTGATTTACGCTGCTCTTGGTAGATTGTTTTGCTCATTATGGAAATTATCATCAGTGGTCGTCAGTAGATCATGCGCAGAACTTTCTATTCCCATTAGCGCAAGTTTGGATTTGCATTTTAATTTGCCCTGTTTAGTAAATCTGGCCCTTGGAGTCTCTAACTCAATTCCTCTAGTGCCACCAACTGTCCAAAGTTGCACTTATGTTTATGTTAATAACTTTTGAACCGTAAGGGCTAGAAACAAAATTCTGTTTCTTCCTCCTAGGCCGTGGCTCTGATTTGCACAGAAATCAAATCGTATCAGCGTGTGCCGACAAGAAGTTATGGATTTCGTGTTGAGATTAAATCATTTTTGTATACCACGGCAACAATTTTGAGGCATGATGCCAAAATGACATTGAGGCTGTATCTCTGCAATGCTTCTTTGGCTACGTTCACACCAGTATTTCCCACTCATAGACTAATTTGTGGTGGTGCGCCACAGAATCAACACCGGCCGCCACATATTGCACTCCGTTATTATTATTATTTTTTAACGCTATTTAAAACGCATGTTTGTTTTTGTGAAATGTGGGGACATTCCTTAGGCGTAATGCATTTTTTACTGTACACACACACACACACACACACACACACTGCCACACACACACACACACCCATCACAGGAGACTGCGCAGTTTACTTTCTGTGAAAAAAACCTCATCCTGTGTGATTCATAAGCATTTTGAAAAGTGAGGACATGGGCAACGTCCTCATATTCCACCCTCTTTTTGTAATACCTATGTCATACCCATGTCATTATACACATTTGTGTCCTGATATTTCACAAAAACATGCCCACACACACGTGTTCCATTCGACTGTATTCGGGCACCTCTAGCACCAAATTGCCAAACCTGCTTTTGATATGAAACAAAGTATATGCTTATAATGTTTTTTAAAGTTTTAATACGAAATTCAAACAACAAATAGGTGCACTTACTGTGGATAGCAGTTAAAGCCAGAGCCGTTGAAAACCGGTTGCGACATGCTATCTTCACGTGGTTCATGGAGCTCTCAATAGTTCTAGACAAACCAGCGCTGTCAAAATGGCTTAAGTTGATAGACAACAGCTTTACTATACAGGTTTTTGCAGCTATTTTTGGTAAACAGTACAGCATAGTGTGCATTGATTATTATGCCGACCACATTTATAGTATCATTTTATTATGGAGTGATGTTGATAATGTTTTTCTTGTATTTACCCCTCAGGTATTCCTTACTAATTGGTAACTCATTGGTGGTCAAATGTGACCATACACCTTAACTATTTTTCAATTAAATAAATGCTCCATTTTAGTTTAATAATATTTATTGAATATTTGGACATTTTTTGGTTCTAAATAGTGTTTGTGCAATAATTATGGTCCATTAATGACCACTTAAAATATTTTTCTTCTAATAATTTTATAATATTTATATTACAATTAGTGTAGTAATTAAGGTTAAAATAGAGAATTCCAATGCAAATAGGCAAATTAGAGTCATTTTGTGGATGGAAAAATTATAATTTTCATTTGTAATGCCATTACCCACTAGGTGCCTGCTTGTATGGATCTTTAATAAATATGTAGGCGGCGGCCTATCTAGTCTAGTTGCTCAAAAAAGTATTGCGGATCATATTTGCGTACTTATTTTTAGGTTCCGCATTTTAATACATATTTAGACATGGTCAAACACTAGATTTCTTTAAATGTTAAATTTTAAAATGTTAATAGCTTACATCTTAATATTATTATCTAGTATTTACTTAATATTTATCTAATGATACTTATATAAGCACACACAAGTGAATATTAATGAATGCAAGCAAATATAATTTAACCCAAGAAAAGTTTAAAATAATGCTAAAAAGGCACACTTATTTATCCTTTTGTACAGTAGGTTATATACATGTGAATTGATACTGAATCAAGATCGAAATTGATATTTGTGGCAATCAAACATCCCCCTGCCTGCCTCCACTAATTGCTTTCTAATCTGTGGGAAAAACTGCACACTGCCAGTCCAAATCCGTTTATTTGTGTATCCGATAAAAACAGCAACAACAACTGCGACAGTTTGCAATACAGATGTTGTCTACATGACGTTGTGCATCCGCTGCACGCTACTGTCTTCTGAGGCAGCGGCAGAAACGTAAGGTTGGTATGAGCGGCTTTATTCTGTGCTGTCATCTATGGCGGTTTCAAACAGGTCGCCGTTATAGTCATTTTCTGCTCGTCTGGCACTTTGCAACAAATTCTTATTTCTGAAGCATGTTTCCTATAGAAACATCTGACGTTTATGCTTTAGGCTATGTGGCTTGAGCAAGACACATAAACACGCGAAAATCCAATCACAGCGGTCAGACTGAAACTGATTTCCAGAAATATGAAATAGGATTTCAAACCTCATATGAATGCAGCTTAAACCATGTCATGTGAATTTTTGGCCGTTCAGACTTGCTAAATCTGATCGGATTTCAATCGGATTTGCTCAAAAGTCGGATTTGGACTGACAGTGTGAACGTAGCCTTTGACATATTGTCCAAACTCTGTATGTGTCATTTTCAATTCACTTATGATGATACAAGTGATAAACCATTAAATCAGATTACTTATGATACTAATGATTGTACTTATGATACTAATGATTGTATTTATGTCTTAATTTGCTCATTGTTGCAGTTAGTCTGACACTCCCGGCCATGTTGGCATGACTTGTGTGTGTTGTGCTCAGCCGCTTTTTATATATTTAACTTATATTTTTTTTAATTTTCTTTGTTTCTTTCCAGGTCTACATAAAAATTGCCAGATTTTTTATGTGCTCTCAGACTTTTGGGCTACACCGCAAGGCCGTTATCAGAAATATTGAGGCTAAGGTGCCCATGGTATAGTCTCATTAAGCCAGGGGAGATGGGACCCGCCAATAAACCTTTTGTCTCGGACCCCTGCTCATATAATAATGTGACCATTATGTTAGAACAGAAGCCTCAGACTTAACATTCAGACTACGATATATTTTGTCTTGATATGGCAGAAAAATCATCTACCATGACAAGATCAAAGAAAGTTAATATCATTGCAAGATGTGAACAAAACTTTTTAAGACTGAGAAAATGAAAGAAAGAGAATCTTTAACCAAAAATATAATGAGCGTGTGATGTATTCCCCCAGTTGCTGAGAAGTATAGGCATCGCTGCTTACAAAGTGACATGGCTTTAAGCGTTTCATTTACATTTCATTTGAAGTAACAAACCTTTAAATTGTGCAGCTCCCCAGCCTTTTCCATTTTCTGTTGCCAAGAGTATCTGGCATGCAGAAATAAATAAATAAATAATAAAAATGAAAAATCAATTCATTATTTCTCAAGTGAGTCTCACTGTCTTCCTCTTTATTGTTGGACGAGTGGACAAGTTATTCTTTTGATGCAAATTATGTTCAGACTGCAGGTGATGCTAATAGAGTTAGAGGGCAATGAGCAACCCCAGAAATGCCAAAGCCATAGATCAACACAAAGTATGAAAGGTTTCTCTGCAGGCCTTGCGTTGAGGTGTATGTGCATAATTCCTGACAATACAGTTTGATTGCAAGCATACTGTAGCTCTCGTTTAGTTTGTTTGTTCATTTGTTAGTTAGTTTTTGCACGTCAGCACTCATTTTCAAAACAAGTCAACCTTTATCAGCGCAGCCATTTCTCTGAGCTGATTGGTATTGTTTGCTCACAGGATTGTCTTGGTTCACTAACAGCAGCGCACACTGCAGAGGATAGACGACAGCGTGCATTATTCGCGTGGTGGGCAGATCCTATTTTCCCTTGACAACTCCCCATGATTAAGCTGATAGACTATGGCGCCCGATGAATTTGTCTTTGCTCATAGAGTCTCTGCAAATGTTTTACATGCTCCTCATTAAAGTCTAAGCTTTCTTCTTGAGAGTGAACCTGAGAAGTAACGCTTAGAACTGGGGAGCCATATCTGTATTGATTTAACACCTCATTGGGGGAATGACAGCTGAATCAAGATTAACGCTTCTGTTCAATATCTGCGTGGTGTGCCCATTCCTCTTCAACCCCATTAGTTGAAGGGTGATAGCCAAGCTGGCCAACAAATCTGTTTACACTGTCAAGCGCACTCAAAGGCAAATGCACCAGCAGGAATGGGCCGCCTTATGAAAGCTTTTCATTTTCTCACTGCAGCGACATTGATGGATAACCTCCATGCTGGGGTGTTTCTTTTTCTACTATACTCTATTGTGTGTGTGTATAGCCATGCGTCAGAGTATTTGTGTTGCTGCACATTGGTTAATGGTCTGCTATAGTGATGGGGCCAAATGGAGCGGTGCCGGAAAGCACTGCCAGAAAAGGGTAGGGATGTCAGAAGTAATAGTACTAGTCTTTACACAATGTTGTTAAATACTCAATGACTGACTGACTGCTTTCACCTGACGTGTGACATATTGACCAACGCAGAAGCGCTGAGGATAGAGCAAAACAAAACTTTAGAATTTAGAAACTTTAGAAAAAAAATAGAATTTTGAAAGAGATTTTAATATGAGAGAAGAGGAGGTGAGTTTTTTGCCCAGCCCTATTTGTTTGAACCGTAAGAGGCATCAAAGCTTATGCTGCTCCTACATTATACATCGTTGTGGTTGTATACCGTTACTCTTTTGGCGTAAGTCGACTTGCATAGGCCGTCAGCTGGAAGCTAATTATTTTAGTTTATAATGTTTTAAAAATAGATATTTTACTGACACAAATGCATCTCTTGAGCCATTGTTTGCTTCAGAATGCCTTTATTAACAACACCCTGGGGTTTTATGGATTACTTTTATGATGGATGGATGCACTTTTTTGGACTTCAAAATCAGGACTGACATTCACTCCCATTATAATGCATGGAAGAGCAATTATATTTTTAAATATAACTCTGATTGTATTTGTCTGAAAGAAGAATGTCATATACACCTATGGCTTGGGAGTGGGTAAATCATGATTACTGCATTTCTGTTTCATCGTATTCTTGTAAAAACTGAATTTACTTAATTGGGAAATACTTATATTTTCGCTTAAATGTGTATTGTCTAAACCTCTTTGGAACAAGATTTTATTAGATAACACAAATTTGTAAGATAGCAAAAAAACTGCACAAGATATTAAGATTTTCATGATATTTTTTTTTTTTTACCCAATTGATAAAGTATAGTGTACATAAAACAAAATGTATTTTGTTATGAGGCATATCCAGGGTAAGAAAAAGTATTCAAGATATGTTCTATGAGAACAGGATTTTTACAGTTTGTATTGCGTTATAAATAACTGTAGTACACACAATAAATAGCAAGTCCGTTTGTAAGTTGCAAATATTGCTGTGGTTTCTAAATTTATATACAATTTAATATTGTGACATTTTGGTGGCATTAGTATTGACAACAGAAATTATGCTATGACAACCCAAGTGAAATTCTGTTGAAACATGGATGATTTGAATGTCCTATAACATAACATGTTTTTTTTTTTTTTCAGTTCAGTTCAGTTCAATACATGTGCCAGTTGTGTAGCCATGTTCTCTCAAAGCCTTCATTCTTTCCTTTTCTTTGAATCTGGCCTCATCTGAACTTAAAACCTTCATCAAAGTCTTTTCTTCTGAGCTTGTTGGAGGTCAGCAAATAGGGTAGTATCTGGATTATTATAGAGACTTTCTCCCCAGCCTTTGTTTCTGTCAACAAGGGCCTTTAGAGACTGCACTCTTTGCCTCACACTCTCTCTCTTTCCAATCTCTTTGGAGACAAATGACCAAGGGTGAAGTTGAGGGTTTATCTTTGTATTCTTTCTTTAAAGCATTGGTTTATCTATATGTGCGTGCTACTAAATTATCATGGTGTAACTACACTGCAACCATAATGTTTTATCCTAAGCGTGTTCTGTTCTTATGGAGCATGCTGTTTTACATTACCTGACTGATATTACCTAAAAATAAATAAAAAAAGAACACATGCACGTCGCACACCCATTCCGCTGGCATGAAGAGGAAAACGAAAAAAAGCTCCAAAAATCTGGTATTTGTGCACATAGGGAAAAAAACTAAACTCTCTAACCATCAACCATGCAGTCAGACCATGAGAGAGGAAACAACTGTGTGTTATTGCTTTTATGTAGAGTGCCTCTTAAAGGTGCTCCCTGAGCCGGAAGAGTTCATTTACCAGATAGATCTTGACAATAGACTCTTTTGTTTTTGAGCATTAGCGTGCCCTACTACAAAGCAGTAAAGCCCTAATAACGTCCAAAAAGGGACTCGGGCACTGACTCACTTTGAACATTACCTGTCTCCTCATCTCAGTGCCAGACACTTACCCAACTGAGAGCCAGATCAGTAGAGCTTTCAAACTGAACACACTGTCCAGAGGACTCACAGGGGCACCGTAATGAGAAATGTAACAATGGGAGCTGTTTTCTTGCTTACTGAGTAGATGGATGACCCAGTAATGTCATTTATCCACAAGAACATTTATGTGTTAGTGTCAATCCAGCAAACAAAAATATGTTCTAAGAATGTTTTGGATAATGTTCCTGTTAAATTAAAACGTGATTTCTGAATGTTTTCCGATCAGTCAAAGCATCAGGTTTTAAAAACTTGAGCTTGCGATTCTGAGGAGCCAGCTTGTCCAAATAAACTGGGTACTGACCCGTCTTCCAAGAGCAAGCGTTTTTCTAATCCCCGTTGAACTCTGAGACTGAGAAGCAGTCATCAGTAAAATGACGTTTGAGGGCTGGTTAAGTTGTTTATGGGCAGACAATGGGCATTATGGAAATGTATTTTCTAGTGACGTGGAACCGTCACACAGTGGGATTCGAAATACAAATGACTCATATAGGCATTCAGAGCCGATTCTTTCTTTTGGGAGACAACAAATTTATTATCAAGCACTGTCGACTTTACAACTTCGCAGAACATTTGCATTCACAAACCGCAATATTACACACTGCATTAAAGAGAATATTTGAAAAACCACAATGGGGCACTTTAAGGGAATGGTCAATTCTATCATTTTGAAAACATTATAGGAACATTACGTTTAAATCATGTGAGAATGACGCGACCATGAACCATCTGAAACAAGTAGTTGAAAGTAACTTAAAAACAAACATCCAACTAAAATGTTTCAGAAAAAATTCCATGAACAATATATAATGTTTTTGAAACATTCAAACGTTATAAAAGTATGATTTAAAAAAAACTAAACAAAATTACAGACCCCAAAGCTTTGAATGATAGACTATGTATGTATGCACAGTGTGTAACTGTTTGTCTTTGTGTAGGACAAGCAATTTGGAAAATGGATGTGTGTGTGTGTAATGTATACTGCTCACTATACCGGGAAATTCAGTTACTATTAAATAGGCCACAGCCTAATATGCTGTTTCATGTGATAATGTGCAGAGTGTGTTATTTCAGTGAGTTAGAAAGGGAACAGATAGTAGATGCCAAACAGACCACTCCATCTCAGATGTTGTGAACATGATGGAGTTATAACGTTCCAGCGTGTCAAGAGTTCTGGGAACATGATTTTTTCCCCTGTAAAGTAAGACAGCTGTTGCAGTGAACATGATGCACCTCATAAGCACCCTAAAATACATTAAGCCAGTGCAATGTTCACAATGTCATTAAGAGTTTCAGAACCTTGAAGTCCTTTTCAAAAACGCATTGCTGTTGCTGCATCACTGGTCTGCACACCTCATGTAGGCAGGGGGAAATCAAATTAGACATCAATTGGAAATTGTTCAAGGTATTGGACGTGCTGTAATGGTTTGTGGTGTTTTTAAGATGTGATTTTCTAGGATCACCGACATACTTGATTTACTCTAGCTACTTTTCTGTCCATCGTTCACCCAGATGGCAAAGGCAAAAGCTACTGTAATGGACGAGACATAGAATTTATCTAATTTAAGTGTAGGGTTGAAAATAATCAAAGTTATTTTAAATTGAACAAAGACATTTGCTTTATTGTTTCAACGCCCATCATAAGGGCCATTTGGAATTCCTAAAGACAAAGAGATGTTGATAGGCCAAAATGTGTGTCACACCTTTACAAGGGGAAGATGGAATGATCTGATTGGCCAGTTTAAATGTCTCACATTTAGGTTTCAGTCACATGGTCAAGGAGTGGATAAAGGAATATTGCAACTGTTGGTCTCGCTCTTGATTCTATGGTGCTCTCTCTTCTTGGGGCCTGCTCTCTGGCTCTTCTTTTCTTCTGGGGCTTCTTTGCTTTGGCTCTTTCTCTCTTCTCTTTTCTGAAGCCTGCCTCTCCCTCTCTCTCACTTTCAATCCCTCAGGTAACATTCTATTCATGCTGGGTATGATTAATGGTACACGTTTCTATCATCTTATACATCTATTTTGTAACTATTTTAAGTGTAACCATAACCAGATTTTGTCAGTAAATTTTTCGATTACAAATTATGTGCTAATTAGTTTTGATTCGGTATTGACTTTGAAGTGCTACATATTGCAATACAATTTTGCTATTGTTAGTGCATTTATTTCCGTCGTGAAGTTGCAGTGGGTGGTAATAGACGAGAAATTTTCTGTTTTCTATAATCTTTCTGATAACTTTTCCTTAGTCATTCGGCAACCCTGCAGCCTGAACGCTGTAGGTATCCTTGTTTGTAGAACATGAACTCTTTGAAACATCTTTGGGATGTCATTGTACAATCTGTGGATCAACTAACTCAGTGCTTGAAATCGACTGGTATGCACTTCTCTATTTTAATCAGTAGCCTACCCTCACTTTTTCTCTTGCGTACCGGGATTTCTCACATGTTGCCGGTACTCTTGAGCGCCCACGCCGAAACATAGAGGCAGGCTATTAATTAATTGTATCAATCAATCACGCGTTCTCAGCTTTTATAAAACTGTACGAAATGAACGGATCAATTTTCTGCGCAAAATGACTATAACTGAAGTGAAGTGCGAATCATCGTTGGCACATTCACCAGTGCGCTCCAAAACTGTTAAGACTTGCATAAACTGTTCCTATGCGATGATGATGATAAAATTTGCAACCCATATGAATTCTATTGAGAATGTAGTAAAACACTACGGAGAACATCGGACATGATCTAAAACAGCCACTAAAATGATTGATGAAAACATCATCCTACAAGCTTTTTAAATTTATGTGGATCACATTTACTAGAATTTATCACATTCTCTTGTATTTATTGTGGTAAATTTTGACTAGTTGCAGAATTTATTATAGATAATATTTTTCAGGAGTCATGAATTGAGAAATCAACTTTTCCTTGAGCATTTGATATATAAAAGGTCATCGTAAAATAAGAATATCTTGTAAGTTAAGTCAAATAAAAGCTTTTATTGACAGCTGGCTCATCAAACAAGGGGTCTGCGAATTTACTTCCCTGTGACGTCGGAGAGCGGTGAAACGCCACCTCAACAGAAAAAGATCAACGCCTAATTCTGTTGCCCCAGTGATTTACGCATGACGTGTCATAGGTAAATAACATAGGCCTTACGTGGCACTAAACTGGATCGAGCTACCAAGCAATAAACATGCAGTTGAAGATCTTCCTGGTTGTGGAAGAACACTGTCATAAGCTTCCTAAGGATTTCAATATTAGAAATGCATTTCACCACAGATTCTTTTGTAAACAAGAGACTGGATTTGCAGACAGAATTAGATTAAAAAACAATGCTGTGCCTTCTATATTGGATCTGACAGGAATGGTGCATATAAATGTTTTTTATATGTGAAAGTATTGCATTGTTACATATCATTTGATATCTACTGATTATGTATACATGTCTGCATTCCAAAGTCCCACCCCTTTGGAAAAGTACCGGCATTTAATTTTTTCCACTTCAAGCACTGAACCGACTTGAAATAGGATGCAGATATGTTGTGCCATTAAAGCTGCATATGCTAATACTTGCAACATCCTTCTGATATTTCATAGA
This sequence comes from Gobiocypris rarus, assembly GCA_023029165.1. Taxonomy (NCBI): domain Eukaryota; kingdom Metazoa; phylum Chordata; class Actinopteri; order Cypriniformes; family Gobionidae; genus Gobiocypris; species Gobiocypris rarus. Next base: position 33,737,537 of record CM040921.1, on the reverse strand, counting down.
CTCCGTTCTGCATTTTATACTTGCAGCTATTGAGGTTAAAAGGTTATTGAGTCTATTGATGTTTATTGACTGAGATTTTATGTAGTTCCCTAATGAAACTCCAAGCTGTCTGTCACACCGCTCAATATCCGAAAACATTCCTTCAAATGATTATTCCAGCATAGATCTCTCGCCTAAACTGTCCAACTGGAGGAACTTCATGTTTTCACATTCCTAATGTACATTATACGAACATTTGCTTTTATCATTAATATTCAGCATTTCATTTCTATAGCATGTGATTCCAAACCTGCTGTATGTTGTATCATAATCATAGTTATGCTACTGAAAGACAACACGGAAATATAATGAGCAATGTGTAAATCATAGCCATACATCACATCAGTCTTTTATGGCCACATATCAGTAGAATGAAATGTCGTCATAATACCCGTGGCCATAATCACACATTATTATATTGGTGCAGTCTTCGCAGCAGAGTTCTGAGGATGCAAAACAGAGAGATATTGATTCCAGCTGGCCTCAGTCATGTCTGATTTAATACTTTGCTGTTAGGCATATGGTCCATTGAACTATATAATAGCAGCATTGCAGGTGGGCAGCGAGGGTAAATTATGAGCGTAGTTTCTCATTGCTTCAAAACTTGGAATAAGGAAGAAGGCAGTGGTATTATTTGAGACATGCTTTATGTACAGCCCAAATCAGCTGAATAAATTAGGGTAAATAATACTGAGAGGTCTGCATTAAAAGTATAATTTAGACATACAAATACATTTTGGTAGTGGGGAGGGGGTCATGGATCATCTGGTTTTATTAACATGTTAATCATGTTATTTTCTTATTTAATATTATATTAATATTATACAACATTTAGTGCTGTCAAATTGATTAATCACAATCACATCCAAAATAAAAGTTTGTTTACGTAATATATATGTTTGTGTACTATGTATAATTATGTATATTTGAATACACGTATGAAATATTTCCTTGTATATACTGTATGTGTGTGTGTGTGTGTGTGTGTGTGTGTGTACATATTAGTGCTGTCAAATAGATCTCATTAATCGCATCCCAAAATAAAAGTTTGTTTACGTAATATATGTGTTTGTGTATTATGTATAATTATGTATATTTGAATACACGTATGAAATATTTCCATGTATATACTGTATCTATGTGTGTGTGTTTGTGTGTGTACATATTAGTGCTGTCAAATAGATCTCGATTAATCGTATCCCAAAATAAAAGTTTGCAAACATGTATACATTTAAGATTTTTTTTAAAAAAAAGAAAAAAGAAAAAAAAGATTTCATTTTTGAATTATGGTGATTCTCTAGATATTATTATTCTTTTTTACATTTAACCAGGCTACTTGTCCAGTCAGGCAAGTAATTTCTCTTTCACTTGCCCCTTGTCCCGGACAAGTGGGCAAGCGTTAATGTGGAGCCCTATTATGTTATACATTGAATGTACTGTTTTTGTGTTAGTCAATTCAACATCAGTTCTTTCATATTAATTTACTGAATCCTAAATTTCATAGGTCCAAGATTAAGTGGCATGGTAGTCACATATTAACCAAGCTTGGTGTCTTTATTCATGTATCAGTTTCCATGAGCTATAAAGTGTGCTTAAATGGACAGTTGCTACATTATTGCATTTCACTGCTCTAATGCAATAGATACCTCAATCTAAGCCTGCAAGATGTGTTTCCTTGGATTTATGAGTCTGGAGTAATGGAATGCAATGGAATGCAGAATAGAGTGCATTCCCTCCAGGCTGTTACTTTTTTGTTGTTTTAATTATTCATATTCCCTCTGATATATGTTAACATAAAAAGGTTGGTTAAATTATGTACGTGAAACAAACAAATTGATTAATCCCAGGGCTTTTACAGTGAGAAAAGACAGTAAGAACAAACGTGTGATATTGCCATTTTTGTTGTTGTTTCCACATTAAGATCATCCATCATGAGTCATGTTGCTTAAATAGCTTCACCCTGTTTGTAAATGAAACAATTGAGTATTAATCCATTTGCATGCAACAAGTAAATTATTGTTCATGTTCAACCAGACTACTGTTTGCATTTGAGACTTTAGGATGACACTTGGATGAAAGGAAGAAAGTAAAGCATTTTCATGAGCTTAAACAAATAGTTTTGTCTGAACTGTTTTGTTTCTCTCTCGCTGATGTTCAGCATTTTCTATATGCATCATTGAACTGAGGGCACCTTCATTCTGAGACGAGGTGGACGTTAGAAATGCATTTAGCGTAAATGAGACACTGAAATGCATGGATCGATTGCACTTGGAGACGGTTTCCGAGCTGCTCACTCTTTAAGCCAATGGCTCAGAAGGATGAGGTTGCTGTGCACAAGACAGAGCCTTAATGGATCTGAGAGCGGGTGTGTGGAGAACTGAATTCAGATTTAACCGAAAAAGAGGACTACATACCCTAGAAACAGATGTTGAGGCGCAGATAACATTGTTTTCCAAAAATTCCCACTTGTATGATATTCTTAACATTTCTCTCGCTCTTTGAAATAAAGAGCTCTTTTCAAATCAATATTTTCCACCCCAAACACACCTCTTTATCACGCCTTTAACGCTCATAAAATCAGCTTAGGTGCTTTAAGGTGAGATAAGCCATCTGTGAGCCTGGGCGAAATTTAATCACAAGGAATACAACATTTTTAGCCTTGTGCTTTGACCAAAACCGATTGCGTGATATGGTTGTATGAATAGCTCATACAAATTTTTCATAATAACAGTACTAATAATATGATATGAGTCATTCCTAGTATATAGTACATGTCTCCATCATACATGTATATAAGAGATAGTTCATAGTTCAAAAGTTCATTTATTCATTCTTAAGTCTTTCTAAACCAGTCTATATTTCTTTCTTCTATGAAACGCAATAATAATAATAATCTTTTACAGTGGATATTAAATAACAAATATATGACAGACAGTTTATTAAATATATTCCAGGTTTTTCTTTAGTAGACAAAGAATCTTTTTAAAAAGCAAAACCTTCCTCATACTCATAGGGCCCTATTTTTACAATCTGAGCGCATGGCGCAGCTGCACTTAAGGCATGTCCAAATCCACTTTTGCTACTTTAACGATGGAAAAAATGGTTCGATTGGGGAAAAAAAGTGTGACGGCACTGATTGCTATTTACAAGCAGAAAGAGAAGAATCCTTTTATTTTTAAAATGTTTGTGCTGCTGCGCGAACCTGTGGGTGTGCGTGCGTTGTGGACCCACCTATAGGCAAATATTACTAAAGCCCCCTTTAAATAACACAAAAAATACTTAAATCACAACTTATCTACTTATAACTTAAATCGACTGCGCCACTGACCAAAAAAAACCTAGTCTAAAGTCAATTGCGCAGTTCATGTAAGTTAACACACCTCATTTTCAGACCAGCACGCCCATGGGCTAGCAGATGGCGCGAGTGCATTTGCTATTTAAGCAAGATATGAAAATGATAACTGTGTCGGGCTGAAACTAGCAAAAACACTTGCGTCGCACTGCACCGGGTGTATGATTGAGCCCATCATCCTTCAGGAATCCGGAAGCCCATCATAACTTTGGAGAGAAAGCAAAACTCAAACATCAGTAAGCAATAGCAATGGATTTGATAAAATATGTAATGTTTTGTGGGATTAGTTGATTTATGTCACTAGAAAATTCCAACCTGTTTGATAAAATCAATAATATCAGAATTCAGAGCAAGTTTACACCCTTATTTGAGCTAACTCTCTATTGCTTCTGAGAACTTTAGATCTTTTACATTCTACTACATTCTGTCTGGTTCATTTTTTTGCCGTTTCATTAAAAATCAAATTTTAAGTGCCTAAATTCATAGTTTTCAGTTTCATGTGTCGTCAGTTCTCGTCATGCTTATAGGAATGCCCACCTGGAGGGCAAAAAAATGCTTTCCTCATTGCCCGCCAGTCATTTTTACCAGGTTTGTAGTCAGCAATAATGCAGTAAGACAGTGATATCAAAATACCAAATTCAATATACACCTTAATGATGTTGCATACTTGCGTACAGGAAAGCAGATAAACGCAGAATATTAATGCAACACAAGGTTTCTCATTAGGCGTTTCCCCCATCGAAACCCATTATAAAGAAAACGAGTTGCGTTCATTCTTGGTTCATCTACTCGCCTGTACATAGTATGCATCATCAAAAAGGTGTAAACTGAATGTGATGTTTTAATATCAATGTTTTTGTACATTATGCCACTTTAAGGGTTGGTTGCACTAATAAGGATTCTAAACTGTCGTCAGTTCACCCTTCATCTGCTGCTTGATCAGCTCTATAACGGTTTTAAAAATAAATTAATCTGTGTTTAAAATTAAGTGGTGCAACAACTCGATTTAAAATAAAACCCATATCAACAAATCCTAGATTAACGTCAAACTTTGCTTAATTTAATCCTTATTGGTACTACTCACCCTATAGTGTTTTTCATATTAAGCGTTTTAAAAACGTCCTGCTGTTTTAGTTATTGAAATACTGCAGCAGGTTCTCTATATGGATCATAAGTGCCCAAAACGTGCATCTTGTTCACATATTTTCGTTTTAAGATGGAAATTTGACAGGCTTGTGCTGCAGTTCAATGGAGTTCTATTGCGAAGTGTATTTCTAAAAGTCGTGCAACAAATGCATATTAATTTGACATATAAACATACTGCATTTAAGGAATGACTCCTATATATAATATATATATGTTGTAGTAGTATACAGATATGGTGAAAAATTGTTTGACTTTATGGTCATATCAGCAGTTCTCAGTATGGCAGGTGTCCACAGAGGGTTAACACTGTCAGCACTGATAAACAAAAACTACATCATAAAGTAAAGCACAGTGTCTTATGGGAAATCTGGGCAAATGCACACTGTACACAACGAGAGCTCGTCAGGCCTGTGGGGACTCTCAGCCACAGGCTAGCCGCTCCCTTTAGAGCGTTGCCTCATTTTATGTGGAGTTATCCCAGCGCTGAATCCTGGGCAGGCCATTGGTGGTGGGAGGGGGGAACCATTTCACGCAGGTCTGGAGCAGTGTGAGTGATGAGGAGCTTGTAAATGATTCTCTTGTGTCTCATTCTCTCCACCAGCTTTTGCTCCCAACCATCCACAGAGCTTCATCCAGTCCTCAACACTCGGCTAATGGAGCTGAGTGGCTGTATAAAGCCTGCTCGCTACAGCATAATATTCCACCCTCTGTTTTAAGGATGCTTCTCTGTAATGTAAATATTCATTAGGAAGTTCACTAGCATATGCATGTAAGATTGGCGAGTACTTGCAAATAACCGCGAAAACAGGCGATGCCTATTAATGTGGTGTAAACATCAATCGCTCATTTTCACTCGCTGTGTGATCACAGCTCTCAGGACGGCCAGCAGCACCGCTGAGTGATATTCCAGCCTTATCTATCCTCTGACTGTCAAAGCTATCTGTAAGACCCACTGCATGTGTTATATCCCACACAGACTCCATAATAACAAATCAAGTTGCAGAGAGTGTGTATACGGCACAATGCTTCTTTTTTCCCTCAGGTGAGAGTCTGACTCATGTAATGCAGGGCTGTAGACTAACAAATGAGAGCAATGCCACTGCTGCCACCAAACAGCATCCAGTTTGGTAGAAATGAATAATAATCATATTGCTATTATGTATTCCACAAATATGTGCAGTAATATTGCATAATTTGTCTCAAAGAAATTGTATATTTGACAGTAAAGCACTAAGTTTGGATGCAGATGTAAATGTATACATTAAAGAGTTAGTTCACCCAAAAATGAAAATTATGTCGTAAATCACTCACCCTCAAATAGTTCCAAACCCGTAAGAACTTCATTCATCTTCAGAACACAAATTAAGATATTTTTTATGAAATCCGAGAGGTTTCTGAACCAGCCAATAATGACCTGGCGTTCTGACGTAGAACCTGGAAGCGCTGCGCTGTGTTTAGTATAGAAAGCTTAAGAGAATGACGGATGAGGGTGAGAAATAAATGACTAATAATAATTTTAATTTTAGGGTGAACTAACCCTTTAACACAAGTAACTCTAAAGTGTTAAAAAAACTAAAAAACTACACATTTTAATAAGGAAAAAATGTAAAAGTTCTGACTCTCTGCAGCCCTTGATTCTGCTTTGTATTTTTTTCCCATTAAAATTCACCATTGTTCTTTCATAGTATCATACATTTGTTGATCATGGTAACCACAAGTAAAACCATAGCCATCACTATCCTAGTATAAAATAGTAGCTTAACACATTTAGTATAAATAAATGCAAAACAACAGCCATAGCTTAATAATAAAACTTGCTGTAATTATATTCCATTATACCATGGAATATATGCGCCTTATACCATATTCTGTCTGAATACTGGATTCTGAATCTCGATTCTGGCTGGAAGGTGTGCAATAAATCTGTTTAATGCACAGGTAGTTCCAAGATCCAAATTTAATCACTGTTCTATTAATGCCCTTTTAATGCAAAATTAATGTAATTTTTTTATTGAAGCACACACACCTCACTCATATACGGAGAGCAGGGATCTCACACAACTTAATACAGCAACTTATCAATGCCCCACAACTTTTAATAATAAAATTGCGTTGCTACTGAATTGCTGTATTATATTATCTTTCTCAGCTATATTTATGTAAAATACCGTGGTTAAAATTAGTGTTACTACAGTTAATCCATGGTAAATATTGTTTTTTGTGGACTGAAAAGCCTGGATCATTCATGTCAGTTTTCTACATCAGTACTTTTGAGAATGTCAGTGAATGTCAATGTCATGCTTAAACTAGTTTAAACCACTGAGGTATTGTAACAGAGGATTCTGCGCTGTTTAATAATGGTTGTGTGATCGAGATCGGTCCATGAGTAAACGCACTGTCTCTGATCTTGTATGCTGTGCTGTCTGTGGGCCCTTTTCACATCTCTGGTGTTCTCAGAAGCGGAAGTCATTATAGTTGTGTAAACTTCTATAGCAGTGAAGGGTGAAAACAGCAAATATAATTGCTATTCCCATTTGCTACAATAACAAAAGAAAAATTAGTGATCGCTTTTCCACCACTTTTCTAAAAGGGAAAATATAGAGATATTTATTATAGCTGTCAGCAGAAGAGAGAATATTAAATTTGTTGTTACTCCCTTAGTCATTGTAATAGAAACACTCACACAGCCGTGTTAATTCATTTATTTTGTCATTTACTGCCAAGGTAATACCAAGTATAGTGTTTATATTAATTAAAAATAAATAAATAAATGAAAATATGAAAAACTTTACTAGATTTGCAATGTTCATATCTGTGGACAACAAAGTGGCAACAAAGCGGCCAGCGGCCGACAGTGAGTTAACCCAACGCTTTAGCCTCTCAAATCAACACTTGCCTTGCCTTGCCTATAATAAAATCCATAGATATTAAAAATGCCTTTTAACTGTGGTGGTGGTGGTGGTAGTGGTGATGGTAGGCTAAACATTTAAACTAACATTGTGTTGCTTGAAGTGTTTGATAAGTTGAGGTTAGTCTAATTGTAGGCACTCCAATGAAACGGGCTTCGCAATCAGAGTTGGGTAGATTAGCCAAAATATGTACTCAAGTAAAAGTAAAAGTAACAATCGTAATAGATACTTGAGTAAGAGTAAAAAAAGTATTCGATGACAAAAATATTCATCTATATTTCGATCTGATTGATAAGAAACGACCTCTACATTTGTTGTAACAACAAATTTAATATTCTCTCTTCTGCTGACAGCTATAATAAATATCTCTATATTTTCCCTCTTTAGAAAAGTGGTGGAAAAGCGATCACTAATTTTTTCTTTTGTTATTGTAGCAAATGGGAATAGCAATTATATTTGCTGTTTTCACCCCTTCACTGCTATAGAAGTTTACACAACTATAATGACTTCTGCTTCTTTTTACAACCACTTAGCATACTCGAATCATGCCCTCAATTTCTTATGTGTTTACATACCTAATGCTAGAAAAGACGCAAAGTTTCATATCATTCTGATGAAGCTGTGATTTTTAAAAATTCAAAATGTGGTTCATAGGTTTAGTTTTCCATAGGAGTTTTCCATAGGTTTTTCCATAGTTTTCCAAATATTCTGAGATTTTTTTCTGTTTTTGCGATTTCCCATTCATTTCCTGTGGTTGGTCATTTTGACCGAAGACAATGAAAACTAGGCTACTTTTTTGTACTACCAATTAGCATGCTCGAATCATTTTTTTTTGTGTGTGTGTTACAAACCAAATGCTAGAAAAGTCACCAAGTTTCATATCATTCCGATGAAGCAGTGATTTTTAAAATTTCAAAACAGAAAATTTTCCGAAGAGCACCAGAGGGTTAAAACATTCTTTGTTCTTATATTTTTATAAGTATATACATTCTTTAGGTAGGAATAAAATACAATCCTGTTTTTATTTGTATGCATTTTCCACACTTGGGACCCTTGATTCTGCTTTGTATTTTTTTCCCATTAAAATTCACCATTGTTCTTTCATAGTATCATACATTTGTTGATCATGGTAACCACAAGTAAAACCATAGCCATCACTATCCTAGTATAAAATAGTAGCTTAACACATTTAGTATAAATAAATGCAAAACAACAGCCATAGCTTAATAATAAAACTTGCTGTAATTATATTCCATTATACCATGGAATATATGCGCTTATACCATATTCTGTCTGAATACTGGATTCTGAATCTCGATTCTGGCTGGAAGGTGTGCAATAAATCTGTTTAATGCACAGGTAGTTCCAAGATCCAAATTTAATCACTGTTCTATTAATGCCCTTTTAATGCAAAATTAATGTAATTTTTTTATTGAAGCACACACACCTCACTCATATACGGAGAGCAGGGATCTCACTATGCACACACGGAAACATTCAGGAGCACAGCAACTTATCAATGCCCACAACTTTTAATAATAAAATTGCGTTGCTACTGAATTGCTGTATTATATTATCTTTCTCAGCTATATTTATGTAAAATACCGTGGTTAAAATTAGTGTTACTACAGTTAATCCATGGTAAATATTGTTTTTTGTGGACTGAAAAGCCTGGATCATTCATGTCAGTTTTCTACATCAGTACTTTTGAGAATGTCAGTGAATGTCAATGTCATGCTTAAACTAGTTTAAACCACTGAGGTATTGTAACAGAGGATTCTGCGCTGTTTAATAATGGTTGTGTGATCGAGATCGGTCCATGAGTAAACGCACTGTCTCTGATCTTGTATGCTGTGCTGTCTGTGGGCCCTTTTCACATCTCTGGTGTTCTCAGAAGCGGAAGTCATTATAGTTGTGTAAACTTCTATAGCAGTGAATGGGTGAAAACAGCAAATATAATTGCTATTCCCATTTGCTACAATAACAAAAGAAAAAATTAGTGATCGCTTTTCCACCACTTTTCTAAAGAGGGGAAAATATAGAGATATTTATTATAGCTGTCAGCAGAAGAGAGAATATTAAATTTGTTGTTACTCCCTTAGTCATTGTAATAGAAACACTCACACAGCCGTGTTAATTCATTTATTTTGTCATTTACTGCCAAGGTAATACCAAGTATAGTGTTTATATTAATTAAAAATAAATAAATAAATGAAAATATGAAAAACTTTACTAGATTTGCAATGTTCATAACTGTGGACAACAAAGTGGCAACAAAGTGGCCAGCGGCCGACAGTGAGTTAACCAACGCTTTAGCCTCTCAAATCAACACTTGCCTTGCCTTGCCTATAATAAAATCCATAGATATTAAAAATGCCTTTTAACTGTGGTGGTGGTGGTGGTAGTGGTGATGGTAGGCTAAACATTTAAACTAACATTGTGTTGCTTGAAGTGTTTGATAAGTTGAGGTTAGTCTAATTGTAGGCACTCCAATGAAACGGGCTTCGCAATCAGAGTTGGGTAGAGTAGCCAAAATATGTACTCAAGTAAAAGTAAAAGTAACAATCGTAATAGATACTTGAGTAAGAGTAAAAAAAGTATTCGATGACAAAAATATTCATCTATATTTCGATCTGATTGATAAGAAACGACCTCTACATTTGTTGTAACAACAAATTTAATATTCTCTCTTCTGCTGACAGCTATAATAAATATCTCTATATTTTCCCCTCTTTAGAAAAGTGGTGGAAAAGCGATCACTAATTTTTCTTTTGTTATTGTAGCAAATGGGAATAGCAATTATATTTGCTGTTTTCACCCCTTCACTGCTATAGAAGTTTACACAACTATAATGACTTCTGCTTCTTTTTACAACCACTTAGCATACTCGAATCATGCCCTCAATTTCTTATGTGTTTACATACCTAATGCTAGAAAAGACGCACAAAGTTTCATATCATTCTGATGAAGCTGTGATTTTTAAAAATTCAAAATGTGGTTCATAGGTTTAGTTTTCCATAGGAGTTTTCCATAGGTTTTTCCATAGTTTTCCAAATATTCTGAGATTTTTTTTCTGTTTTTGCAGATTTCCCATTCATTTCCTGTGGTTGGTCATTTTTGACCGAAGACAATGAAAACTAGCCTATTTTTTTGTACTACCAATTAGCATGCTCGAATCATTTTTTTGTGTGTGTTACAAACCAAATGCTAGAAAAGTCACCAAGTTTCATATCATTCCGATGAAGCAGTGATTTTTAAAATTTCAAAACAGAAAATTTTCCGAAGAGCACCAGAGGGTTAAAACATTCTTTGTTCTTATATTTTTATAAGTATATACATTCTTTAGGTAGGAATAAAATACAATCCCGTTTTTATTTGTATGCATTTTCCACACTTGGGACAGGTGTCTGTCCGGATTTGTGTATAAATGCAAGATGTCACATTAGGCTATTCAATTTGTTTCGTTTTGGTAAAAAAAAAAAAAATTCTGTACACGTGCAGATGTGAACGTTTGTTCATGGACGTGTGTTGTTTGGAGGAAACAATTTGGCATTGCTTGCACAAAAGCGCATATGAGGAAAACACTCGGACGGTGTGTCAAACAGTATTACAATAAGGGAAAAGTGCCCAGAGTTACTAAATTACCATTAATAGTATTCAAATATCATTGTGTCACTTACTTTTAGGTTGGAGCTGGAATTCTTGTATGCTGAGATGTCAGTTTGTTTTGGTGCACACAGCATGCATCGCATAATGAAACTATTCTTTTTGTCATCTTGGAGTGAAAACAGACTGAACTTGGGGCCACGGGTGATCTGCCTCACACACATATTCCTCTGCTTCGGCCATCATCTTCCGACTAAACACGCGCTAATTATAAGCGGGTAATGTGTAGCCACGACTCGCGAAGCAGCCTCTCCAACGTTTCGCAAGATTTGCGAACAAGTCATCATTTGACAGTAGCGGAGGAACGCCAACGAATGTAACAAAGTAAAAGTACAGTTTTTTTTCAAAAGAAATGTACTTGAGTAAAAGTATAAAAATACTCTAAAAGTACAAGTTACCCAAAAATTTACTCAAGTAAATCTATAGAAGTAAATGTAATTCGTTACTACCCACCTCTGTACACAATAAAAAAAATGGTTGTTTTACCTTACACCTCTCCGCAAAATGAATATAAATCCGATCTTCAATTCCCGCGCTATATGCACATTTAACAAGTTCACATTAACGAAAGCAAAAGATATATGAGCTGCATTTTATTCATCAGCTCATTTCAAGATCAAAGACTGCAATAGGAGAAAGAGCGAGCTAAACGCTGTTAGGATGATTTAGTCTCATCAGTTTTAATGAAGACGATTGTGTTTTTAAGCATTTAAGACTTACTTTCAGTTTCACTTGTGGCGGTTTGCATGTTGGCTTTCTTTCCTCATTTGCGGCGACACGTTTTGCGTTTATTTTTTTAACAATTTGCCAGGAGTCAAATTTTACAGTATTTTGTAAAGTAATTACTTTTAAAAGAAGTAACTGTAACTTATTACTAATTTTCAGTAACTTGCCCAACTGTTTCTCATACGCAACAGTAATTGCAGCACATAATCTAAGAGTTAGGAAACTTTGTAGTTGCACCAGTGTGAACAAAAAAAAAAACTTTAATCTAACAAATTTTTGTGCAATGGCTAGTGGTTTTCCAAAGTTGCTAGCCACTAAGCATTTTCACTGGCCACAATTTTGACATCGATACCATGGGGAAAAACTGCCATATAGATATGTTTAATATTATCTGATCATTTGACATCAGGTATATTAGGCTGCTGTCACTTTAAGACCTGACGCACAGATCCATTATACTGTTACACAAGCGTGTTCTTTCTTAACTGTTTATGTTCACATAAAACATAACTGACTGTGTTAAGGTGAATACTCGCCAAGACTTATTTTGTGTGTATTTGACTGTTTAAGTGCAATAAGCAGCGAAAATAACTCAATATAGTACTGAGAAGCGGCTTTATGTGCATGCACTTTGGGTGTGAGCACAAAATTATATGCAATACACGCAATCCCATGCCGAAATTAAAGCCCTGTAACACCAACAATGCTCATCTGGAACAAATGAAACAAGTGAGTGAGGGCAGGCAGATTTGTGTGTCAACTGAAAAACCTAAAAAAATTTGATAACACTATATTGCACTTTGTTTATTATTGTAGATGCCAACTACAATTGAAAAATGTGTGTCTATATATATATATATATATATATATATATATATATATATATATATATATATATATATATATATATATATATATATATATATACACTCACCTAAAGAATTATTAGGAACACCTGTTCAATTTCTCATTAATACAATTATCTGTATTAATGGCAACAATTACCCGTATTGGTGCTAGACGGGCCGGTCTGAGTATTTCACAATCTGCTCAGTTACTGGTATTTTCATGCACAACCATTTCTAGGGTTTACAAAGAATGGTGTGAAAAGGGAAAAACATCCAGTATGCGGCAGTCCTGTGGGTGAAAATGCCTGGTTGATGCTAGAGGTCAGAGGAGAATGAGCCGACTGATTCAAGCTGATAGAAGAGCAACTTTGACTGAAATAACCACTCGTTACAACCGAGGTATGCAGCAAAGGATTTGTGAAGCCACAACACGCACAACCTTGAGGCGGATGGGCTACAACAGCAGAAGACCCCACCAGGTCCCAATCATCTCCACTACAAATAGGAAAAAGAGGCTACAATTTACACAAGCTCACCAAAATTGGACAGTTGAAGACTGGAAAAATGTTGCCTGGTCTGATGAGTCTCGATTTCTGTTGAGACATTCAGATGGTAGAGTCAGAATTTAGCGTAAACAGAATGAGAACATGGATCTATCATGCCTTGTGGTGGAACGGGAGCTTCGTTGCCAGGATGTGCATCCCACAAATCTCCATCAACTGCAAGATGCTATCCTATCAATATGGGCCAACATTTCTAAAGAATGCTTTCAGCACCTTTTTGAATCAATGCCACATAAAATTAAGGCAGTTCTGAAGGCGATAGGGGGTCAAACACAGTATTAGTATGGTGTTCCTAATAATCCTTTAGGTGAGGTATATATATATATATGTACAAATATTTATAAAATGTATTGAATATGCACTCAACCAAGCCAGGAGCAAGCCACAAGCTCTGACAATCTTTGAGTATTTAAGTTTATTTATGAGCTATAGATATTTATCATTTGTATCGTTATTCATCCGCACTGGGTAACTCGTAAAGTAAATGAATTGTGTTTTAATACAGGAACCTCATTTTGCTCTCTTATTCCGCCATCTGGGTTCATCCATGGCTCTATCGAGAGAGGGAATGCAATCTTGCTCTGAGCCAAAGAACATATACATCAATACAGAAGAACAGAGCAGTGATGGAAATTATTGTGTTGGGTTTTTCAAAGGTATGCGTCTGCATGAAAAATGCATGAGGCTTCCATAGGGAGGCACTCGGCTGAACTCGGTCGTGTTGCTTCCTCCATCTCGAGCTGCTGAAATGGAACTCAGTCGCACATAGTTGGCCTGTGCTTAGAGATGGAGGAATCTGTGAGAAAATGCTAGTGAGAGCGGGATTAAAGATGGTTTCCATTCAGCTCTGTTCATGTAACGCAGAAACGCATCTGTCGTCTTCCTGTATCCTTGAGGGGTCTGTACAAATCTCTGAGTGTTCTTGATTTGACTTGAATCTATCAGAAAAGTATGTTGTAATCTACTGTCAATGCACACCCTACGCCGTGCTATTGGAAAAGAGGTTTGTTTGCTTTCATATATCTCAAGGGAAATGTTCAACCGAAGCCTTTCCACGTATCGAGGCAGATTATGTTTCAGGATAAAAAGACCGTCCCCTAACAAGGCGCCTCTCCACTTTGCTATCCATCTGATCCCCAGATTAGGTCGAAATTGAACTCAGTTTACATTGCGTTTGCACAACACATCTCTAATGTCTACTGGTCATATTTTTCTCAAGTGCTTATCGGCTTGAATCTCAGGTCTGGCAGGACAACTACAGGCAGAGACAGGAAGTGATTTGTGATACGTTAGTTTTGTACAACTTTGTCAGACTCGGACAATTCAAATGTCATGAAAGCGATTGAAGAGTCGACGTGGAAAAAAATCCTTAACCGCTTTTCCACTGTCGGGCCAAACCATTCTAATTGTGTAATGCTTTCGTTCCATTCCGTGCCTAGCCGGTATGGATATGGTTTCATTTTCCAATGTTGGGGATAATGTAATACAAATGTGTCATTTGTCGACCTTGGTAACGCAAGAGTTTACAGATGCTATGAGATGTAAATAGCAGCTGTGTTATGGAGGATGATCAGATATTTCTTTTAATGCTATTATTAACTGCATTAACTGAAGAATACTAACCACAGCCTCAGACACCCACTGGTGGCTGGCTAAATGTCTGATACATATTGCACGCTGTAAACCCAAATACGATTTTTATTTTTTAAATGAGGCAATCGGTTAAATCAAATTATTTAAGACAATACATTTAAAGTAGAACATGCTGATTTCATACATTTTAATTGCTCTTAACTTCAAATATTTGAATAAGCTAATTTATACATGTAAACTTTATATATTAACTATCCAATATTATTAGTAGTGGAAACTTTGCAAGCTTTAACTAGCTAATTCAATAAATGCTACCTTGCTAGTTGGTAAGACCCCCCAAAAACCCAACATAACAGAAACTCTTCTAAACTAACATTGCAAAACATTAAACACTACTAAATACTTAGTACCTTAACATTAATCTTGCAAAAAACATTATATAACACTTAATTTAGCATTTGCTCTCCCTTTTGAATGTCATGGAAAAGCATGCTGGGAAATAGACATCCCAGCCCAGTTTCTGTTAAATTTAAGTTTGTCTAAATTAAAAGCAACAAGTTCAATTCAAAACATTGAAACAGTTCAGATTACTTAAAATGTGTCCGTTTTGTGAACTCAAAAGAAAAAGAAAGTTCTAAATACTCATGAAAGTTCATTTGATTGAACTAATTTGTTTAATTTGAGTTGGCTCTAATCAAATCCATTAATTATTATACTAGCGTTAGGGTTTACAGTGCACACTTATTTTCAAAGTCTTCATCGGATTGGTTGAATTCTACAGGATGTCTGGGAGACGTGTGCCGCATTCTTTAATTGTCCGCCTGGAAACAAAGATGCCGTGATGACAAACTCCATTTATGGAAGAACGCCGTCATGTTTACAACTGTAACAATGAGCGCTTATCAGGATCAACTAAAGCTGGATTTTCAGAAGTATGTAAAGTTTGCGGCATAGACTCTTTAAAAAAATGTCCAAGAGTTTTATTCACCAATCTGTTATTGTAGGGACATTGGCATTACATGTTCACGCCCCTAAACATGATGCGTAACAAAACTAACTGTGACTGGTTGCTTTATAAGTCAGTCAGACGGCCTCTGGGTGATCATTGTCCAATTAAAGGTGCTCTAAGTGATGTTATGTGTTTTTTAGGCCAAAATATTATTTGTCACATACAGCAAACATCTCGCTATCCGCTAGCTGCCTGTCCCCTGAACACACTGTAAAAGAAAAAAAAAAAGCTTAGTTCTCCACAAGTTGCAACCAAAACAAACGTGGGAAATATGGACAACGAAGCATAACAAACAGTGCCCTAGCCAATAGCCAACAAGAATGATTCCACCCCCAAATTAAAGCTGCTATGGAGTCTGCCGTCAGTCTGAAGGTCTGGCTACACAAGACATTTCCTACGACTAACATGCTAATCAATTAGCCTACTACCATATCTAGCATAACTTACATTTTAAATGTTGTGTTATATGGTAAAATGTATATGTTAGTTTCATGTACAAGACTAAAATATAGTTTGTGTCAATGTGTATTTATCATTTTTTGTATTATATTGCAATAAAAAATATATAAATGACTTTAGATAGCAAAGATTCAATAACCTCTTCAACTACAAGAAATCTATTATATTATAATATATTAGCCACATTGCAATACTGCCTAAATATGACAATTATGTGATTGTCTTCAGCAGGAAGATGTGACAGTGACTTCTAATCAGGCATTACACACAAAGTCTCAAGGGGATCGGATTCCTCAAGGCATTCAGGACGAATTCCAAATGGCATTTTTTTTCTCTCTCCCTTGAAGGGCATTGTGGGAAGTGGATGCTATTCGAAGGGCCATTAGCGAAGTGTACATCATGGTCACTTCAAAGAATGAGTCACTTTGAAAACTGAGGTAGTTAAAAAAAAAATTATGCAGGCTGCCGTTGACTTTTACCATGCGCAGCACGTACGCACCAGTTAACGTCTTGAAAACATGTTTTAGTGTTTCATGACCTTCAAGTAGACAGTGCGGATAAGAGGTGGATCTGACCTGCCCTCAGAAAAATGACAGGCGGTGGCAAGGAAGATGGGATAAATTTGATTAGTTGGGACCACTGAAATGGTGACAAGGAGATTGAAGTAGATGACACAGACAATTGCTAAAATGGCAATAGGAGTAACTGAAATGGATGGCAAGAAAGCAGATGACGTACTTTTTCTTGAACAAAGTAGATGGTTATGGGCTAATTAGTGCAGATGGGTGGTTGTCGTTCTCAAGAAGCTTTGCCAAAACTCTCATTAACTGATGTTCTTCCTGTCCTGTCTGTGTTGATGCAGTCGTATTTTATATACTTACCACTTGCCGTCTTACTAGATGCAAGTGTTACTTTCTAACGTCGATTACTAATTGAGCTTGGAAATAGGCTTAACAAAGGATTAAAAGATCTATGTTCCTTTTAATGTGACTTGGGTCCCTTAATAATTGTAGGGACCTGCTCAGGGACTCAGCAGGGCAGTCAAACGAAGAATTCATTTTACAGAACCCTAATTCACACACACAGACACACACCAGTGTGCTAATGTGCCTTGTCAGATAGACCAGCATTAATACCACTCTCCATGTCTCTAGCATTCCCACTGCACAGAGTTACCGCTGTGTAATGTTACCCTTGGTGAATTACTCTAACTTTTGATGAACGCATTTCATTCCATTTTTTTCCCCCTCTCATCTTATATCCCGACTGATTGAAGTCCTATTTTTATGGCATTTCAGCTGCACCAAAGTTACTATAGGGCTGCGTGATTTTAAATTTAATCTTCATTTAATTGTCTTTTATATTATAATCCTGACAATACATTTTGATTGATATAATTTACATTCTATATTATTTAAAATTCTATATCAATATTATAATAAAACATTTTTTTAAAATATATTTTTAAATGTCATTTATTCTTGTGATTTTCAGCAGCCATTATTCCGCTCTTCAGTGCCACATGGTCCTTCATTCTAATATACTGATTTTCTGCTCTGTTATTAATAATTATTATTAGTACTCAATTATTAATATTATTTCCTGTTATCAATGTTAAAAAAACTTTTTGCTACTTAATATTTTTGTGGACAACATATGTTTCTTTTTCAGGATTCTTTGATGGATAGAAGGCAAAGAAAAAGAACAGCATTTATTTTAAATATAAATCTTCTGTAACATTAAAAAATGCAGTCACTCTTGATCAATTTGATGCGACCTTGCTAAATAAAATTAAAGAAAGCTTTTGAATGGTGTATCATGTTTTCCACGAAAAAGTTTTGAACATTGATAATAACATTGATAATAACATTGATACACCAAATCAGCATTTTAAAATGTTTTCTGAAGGATCATGTTACACTGAAGGCTGGTTGCTGAAAATTCAGCTTTGCCTCACAGGAATACATGTTAAACAATATAAAAACAGAAAGCAGTTATTTTAAATTTCAGCTTTACATTGTTTACTGTATTTTTGATATTTTTGATCACATAAAGACGGGTTTGGTGAGCATAAGAGACTTCTTTCAAAATATATACACTCACCTAAAGGATTATTAGGAACACCATACTAATACTGTGTTTGACCCCCTTTCACCTTCAGAACTGCCTTAATTCTACGTGGCATTGATTCAACAAGGTGCTGAAAGCATTCTTTAGAAATTTTGGCTCATATTGATAGGATAGCATCTTGCAGTTGATGGAGATTTGTGGGATGCACATCCAGGGCACGAAGCTCCCATTCCACCACATCCCAAAGATGCTCTATTGGGTTGAGATCTGGTGACTGTGGGGGCCATTTTAGTACAGTGAACTCATTGTCATGTTCAAGAAACCAATTTGAAATGATTCGAGCTTTGTGACATTGTGCATTATCCTGCTGGAAGTAGCCATCAGAGGATGGGTACATGGTGGTCATAAAGGGATGGACAAGGTCAGAAACAATGCTCAGTTGGCACTAAGGGGCCTAAAGTGTGCCAAGAAAACATCCCCCACACCATTACACCCCCAACACCAGCCTGCACAGTGGTAACAAGTGGATCCTTGTTCTCATTCTGTTTACGCCAAATTCTGACTCTACCATCTGAATGTCTCAACCGAAATCGAGACACATCAGACCAGGCAACATTTTTCCAACTGGCCAATTTTGGTGAGCTTGTGCAAATTGAAGCCTCTTTTTCCTATTTGTAGGGGAGATGAGTGGTACCAGGTGGGGTCCTCTGATGTTGTAGCCCATCCGCCGTCTATTTTTGGACCATGGAGCAAAGGAAGAAGGTGGCCTGATCTGATGAATCACATTTTTTTATATCACGTGGATGGCCGGATGCGTGTGGGTCACTTACCTGGGGAACACATGGCACCAGGATTCACTATCGGACGAAGGCAAGCTGGCTGAGGAAGTGTGATGCTTTGGGCAATGTTCTTCTGGGAAACCTTGGGTCCAGCCATCCATCCTGCCATCCATGTCATAATGTTATGCATGATTGGTATATATATATATATATATATATATATATATATATATATATATATATATATATATATATATATGTATTTTATTTCTGGAAAAATTCCTCAGATGACGCAAAATAACGATATTTGCGTCATCGGAGGAATTTTTCCAGAAATAAAATACATAATTCTCTCGTCTCGGGGTCATATGAGGGGGGAAAGTACGATAATTTGAATATACTCCCGGGTTTTTGGAGTATTTTGGCCAGAGGCTGATGACTACAGCCAGCAGGAGGCGCTATTTCCACATGTTTTCAACATCACACTCACAGCACTCGGCTCGGGGAGCTGCGGAGATTTATGTAACCGGAGCGGTGGAGACCAAAGTGAGTGTTTTAACTTTTAAAATGAACTTCCTATGAAAGTTAAGCTTCCAAAGACATAAACTGAACAAGCGCCAGACTCCTTTGATTACCTCAGCTCATGTGTTCTGAAAATGAACGCGATGGGCAAGTGATCCAGTAATCCTGTAGCCGACTAGCCGTGGATAGAGTAGGGCAGTGAAGCAGTGCGTTCTGGGACCCAGTTTAAATACAGATTCATCTTCCCAGCGCTGAAGTACCCCTTTAAGAGGGAGAAGAAAGAGTTTAACAAGGCCAACAGGGTTATGCAAATCGTTTTTTTTTTAAAGTTTTTTGCGCTTTTGTTTTTATTCACAGTTTTGAGTTTGCACATTCATCTCTTTGCTACAGTATTTACTTTAACAAATCACTGACCGAAACCCAGCAAAGAAAGAAGTCAGAAGTAACAAAAACAAGCACACACAATAAAAATCATTATCCATTAAAGATATCCCAAGCATGCAAAGATCAGAGACATTAAATACAAAGTCTGACTGATCCGCTGAGAGTGAAAGCATTCGAAAGCCAAATTGAATATGGATTACCATATACACGTCAAATCACATGCCAGATTTAGATGACAGCTGTAACAGCTTAAAGAAGTTCAAACATGATATCGATCAACCTTTATGACACTGAAAGCTGTGACAAGAAATTGTCTTGCAGGTATTTTACGTGTGACCAATTATTTTCAAGCTAGAGTGTAGGATCGATATCGATATAAATATATATTAGTGTAATTATTCAGGTATAGGCTGCGCGGTGACCGAACGAGTGTGTTTGCCCCATATTTTCGGCCTTAATCACCTTGAAGACAGTTATGTTGCTATCAGCCATACTTTAGGACTTCTAGATGTAGACACTGACAATTTTCTGCACAGACCAGCATATTTCAGTTGAGTGAGTAAGACACAATGAGAGCAATACTGAATCCACTGCCCTGGGAGAGCGGAGTCTATACAGTATCTAATTGAAATGGCAACCTGAGAGACAAATCAATGGTTGCAGGCAGTGTAACAGGAAATGCCGGCCACTGGGTGTTGAGTTTATTATTAGGTTACATCACAATCTGATAACCTCTTGCTTTTTGACTGTTCTATTTGCCTTTAAAGCTGCTACATGCTGGAGGCGAGTTTTGAGTGTACGGAGATTTCGTATTCAAGCTTGTATCGAACAAGACAACTTCCACTAATGGAGCATCAGACTAGCATCACTGACACAAATAACAGTCTTGAAATGGCTCACGAAATGAAACCAACCAAAAAAGGATTTAATTTTTGTCTAAACTTGATTATACTATCTGCTGAGTCACTAGAGCTACAATGGATGCTATTTTAAAATATGCTTTTATTTTTTAGACCTTTACTTTGGAGCCCTGTGGGTTTGTGTTGTTGTGTCTGGACCATATTTGTAGCCCTTTAAGCAAAAGAGTGAATTAGTAGGAGTGCATTAGTGCACAATAAGGTCTGTGTTCCTTCTGGACTGACTGACTGCATTCACTATTTCCAGAGAGAGATTTGGGCCAGTGTCATGTCTTTGCAATTTTGTATATTAGTTTTTTATGGTTTCAAGCTTCATGCAAAAATCTGGGGCAATTAATCTCAAATTGAATTTTAAAGTTAAGTTAATTGCCAATTCAATTAGACTCGTCTGCAAATGTGCCTCACTTCACATTGAATACAGATTTATGTTGTAAAAAAAAAAAAAGTAGATTTTGTTCCAATTAGATTAAGATGCACCGGCCAGGGATCGGAATCTACCAGTCAGTCTTACCGGTTCCGAGCAATAACACCAGTTGCTCTCGCTCTCATTTCTCCGATCTCATCTCATTCACTCTGGTTAAATAGTGTTGGTATTGTGCATCATTTTACAAATTCCAGCAGGTTTTGAGCTCTCGGCGAAAGAGTGCGCACCACTGATCTATAGAAGTGGTAAACACGGACTGAATCCAGTCGTAATTTGTTAAATTTTGGAGGAATAAATCAAAAGTAGGTTAGTACACTAGTGTCTGTGAATATTAAAGGGTTAGTTCACCCAAAAATGAAAAAAAAGCCCCTATTATTGTAAACAAATTAATAAATTAAGTTATTTTTTATTAATTAAAATAATTATTCATGTTTTTATTCAATCATAAAAATGGAATCCAGAAAAATTGTAATGGTAAAAACCAATAAAAACATTTTTTTTTAAAAGTGCAAGTAGATTTTTGTTTGTATATGCTGTTTATTATAGTTCTCTGAAAGAAAATAGAAACGAAAAAGAAAAACTGGAATCAGCAATAAATGGTATCGGCAGGTCACACTTTATCAGCCAAGAAAATTACAGTTGGTGCATCTCTACAAATAGGTTATTTGCTGGTGTGATTGTGAATAGTACATACATACAGTGAGCAGCAGTTTGTGTTGAACCTATTGTCAGAGTGCCATTGAGAAACATTGCAACATAATGGCTCTAGGCCCAACATTGCTGGTGTGTCAGTAGGGGACTGGGACGTGCTAATTGAGAGCTCCTAATTAAACGATGTCAATGTTAGTGATTCTCATTCCTGATCAGGTCCATTGCTGGATGAATTTGAACTGTAGTTGACCCTTGAATTGCATCTGAAATGGGAAGCAGCCTCATTCTTGCTTTTCCTTATCTAATGATTCTGATGATTCATAGTGTGATTATCAAGAGGGCATGATCTGAAGAAACATAGTTAATGCAAAATGTAAGGATTCAATGTTTTGCCTTGATGGCAAATTACATCTGAGCTAAAAATAGAGGGATGCTTATGTGCATCAAAGGGATAGATCAACCAAAAATTTAAATTCTGTGATCCTTTACTCTCCCCAGTATGTTTTCCAAAGCAGTATAACTTGCGTGTGTGTAACAATGGAAAGGCCTTTTTTCATGCAACTGTGTTTCATGCTTCAAAAAGGATGTAAAAGCACTATAAAAGTGGTCCATTCAAAATCAAATCATGAAATATATGGCTTCTAAATTCTGTGATAGCTTTGCATGAAGAACAGATTGATAATGGTTCCTTAGTTGCTGGCTGCTGCATTGTAATTGTTGAGTCATGTGAACTGAATCAGCTGATCAGTTTGGAAGCTATGACTTCAAAGAAAGTCTCGTATTAAATGGGTTTAGAGATGCAATACAGCAGTCCAAAGCTCCGGTCCTCAGAATTTCTCCTTTTGTGTTTGATGTAAAAGTAAATTTTTCTTTTTTTTTGCAATTACACGAAGATGAGTAAATAATGACCGAATTATCATGTCAGGGTGAAATATTCTTTTAAATCAAGAAAAAAACTCATGATCAGTACAGAAGCAATGCCATGACAACAGGATTGCTAAGACATTGCATCTTGTCTCGTGGGAAAATGCATAAATAATAGTGTGAAATGCTCTGTTTTTGGTTCCTTTCTTGAGAATAAAAAAAAACTACAGCTTTAAAAGCTATTCAAAGTCCTGTTTCTTAAAATATTTCAAACACGATGAAATCCATTATCGTTTTAACATATGAGTGGAATCACATTTGTTACATTTTTGATCATTTTATATAATGCAGTGTGGTTTTATTTATTAATAAATACCTTGGAGCCACACACCTAGTTCTTCCACGTTTAAATGCATTTTTACCTAAAATATTCATCAGGTAGAGCACAGCCCATGAGCAATGGAATATTAAAATATTCACGTTATTTAAGGAAAAGGAAAAGTTGGACCATAACCTACATATATTTCTACTCTCATTCTGGATGTAACAAGATTTGGAGTATTCATTCACTCCTAGAATTTGAATGAGTTTGCGCACAAAGGCATTATTAATTAAAATATTCCTATTTAAATAGCGTAGCCTTGCTGTTGCATAATAACGACTTGCCCCAACCCTGCTGATCCGTAGCAGGAACATGATCACTAATGAGCTTATGGAAATCCAAAGTTCCGGGTAAAAAAGTGCTTTCAGCTCTTAATGAATATACCGAGAGCTGAATTATGATTTGATTTTTTTTTTTTAAATGACCCGTTGATAAAAGCTGCTTGCCCAGTCCCTTTCCCCTGTGTGTGGTTAGCAGTGTTTGGAATATTGGCATAACAAAGACCACTTATCAGCTCCAGCGTCTGAACATTGCACCCGCCAATGAGAGCAAAACCGTAAATACTGTAGTTTTTGTGATAACAGTGATAAGCCAGCGATAACGCAAAGCTTTCACTTTGACAAAAGAGCGCTGTTAATGCATGACAAATTACAGATTCTGCTTCACCGTACTCTTGATTGTTATGAATTACTTAAGAGCCGTGACTTTTCAAAGTACCTATATTCATATCCGCTGTCACAAGAGCAAATAAGCCAACAGTTTAGCTCTCTTTCAACAACTGCCATCTATCATTACTTGTGTGCGGTAGTTTGAGTGTCTATGAATCAGGGGCATTTTCATGAGGAGCTCGGAGTGATCTGTGACACTGTGTCGAAGCCTCACAGGCTGACTGTTAAGAGCAGGCACTTAGCCCCTCCGGCGACTTGTGAACTGTCATTCTTCCTGATGGGCCAGCTGCCCTCTCTCTAGTGATAAAGTCAACGCTGATCTGCTGACTCGGAGTCGATCGCCATCCGGCTCCATATAGATTTGCAGGACGAACACGCACAGGTTTTTTAACTACACAAACACGCAGAGAAAAACGTTCCAGAGCAGCCCTCCAAAAGCAAAAATGCCTGATAAAACTGAAAACAATGTGCTTGTGTTTGCAAATGCGCGTGTATTTATGCTGCTGTTGACATTTAGAGGGGCATTTTAGCACTCGGTGCTGTGCTGAGATCTGAACATGTCTTAAAAGGACTTTTCTGATTTTGGTTTCTAGAATTTGCTCCATCTGAGCTCATTTTTTATGATGCATATTGTTTTTACCAGGGCTGCTAATTAATTAAAATTTTAACCAAGTTAATTGCATGTGCAGTTTTTAAATTTTCTTTATTTGGAAGCTTACAAATATTGATATATTGCATTATTGTGCAGATGAAAACAACTTTGGAATTCACATACTGCTACGGGTCAGGTGGCATGATTCATTGTTTCTTGTTTTATTTTCTTTAATTGTTTTCACTAAATGAATGTGTTAAATGGTCAGACTTAATTTTTTTGTACAATGCAATCTTGCACAGGCCCACTTTTTGCATCTGTTTGTAAAGAAGGTGAAAATCACAGCGGGTTGAATGTATGGAGCTCCCACTGTGAGAGCATTGCAGCTACACAAAGGCATATTACAGTACAAAAGGTCTGTGACAAGAACACAATAAAAACAATGATGAATTCAGCACATTGGTCAGTCTTTCCCTTTTTTGCTGGGGAAATGTCTGTGGTGGCATGACCTTCCATGAATGATAATAACTGTTCTGTACCAGAGTATAGAAACCAGAGGAAATGGCTAGCTGTGGAGGCACAGATTTAATTACCCATCCAGAGGTCAAGAAGGTGAAGGTGGCCTAATATAAATGTAAAGAAAATATGACTACAGGACTCTGGAGGGCAATCGAGGGGCTGCAGTATTTCAGCGCAGGCGTTCCGTTTTCTCAAATGATTTGTGGTAATGAGGGGGACTGCCTGAACAATAAGAGAGGCAATATACAAAGAAAATGTTCATTATATTTAGAACTACATTACAGTATAATCGTTAGATATACTGTACTGTATATACACTTGGTCAACTTGCTTTTTGAAACCAAGGCTGCATTTATTTGATAAAATAGTAATGTTGTAAAATATTACAATTTAAAGCAACTGTTTTCTATTTTAATATTGTATAATATGTTGTTTGTTCATTCCTGTATTTAATACATTTTCCAGTCTTCGGTGTCACATGATACATCAGAAATCATTCTTGTATGCTGATTTGCTGCTCAAAAAAAAAAAAAAAATTCTGGAATCTAAAGGTTAAAAAAAAATCTAAATATTGAGACTGTTGTCCAAATGAAGTCCCCTTAGCAATGCATACTAATAATAATAATAATAATACATTTTTAAAATATATTTACAATAGGAAATGTATTCATGGAACGTGATCTTTAATTAATATCCTAATGATTTTTGTCATAAAAGACCCATACAATGTATTGGCTACTGCCACAAATATACCCGTATGAATTACTAGTATGACTGGTTTTGTGATCCAGGATCTATTATGAGTAGTACCACCTCAAATCTATAGTACTCCAATGAGACTTAGTTGATATGTAGTTGCAAAATTACTTATAGTTAGTATAATGTCCATCAAAAATAAAGTTTGACTTAAAACTGTGCTGAACTTTTGAACGATAGTGTATAACAATGGTCAATGATAAATGTTTTCTAGTAGTATGCTAGGTCAATTTGTGTGCATTGCATTGTAAGATACAGTACTCAGTGTTTTCTGTCGTATACTGTATACTTCCATGCATTCCTGCAGGAATAGTAGCACTAGTAGATTCCTAGGCATAGCCTTTGCGCATCAAAGAGGCAAAAGTGCCTTGTATGTTAAAGTTTCCATTATTAATGATTAAACCACACTACAGCTAATCGTGGGATATTTATTTCATTCGATTTGGCCGTGTATATTTTTTTAAATGGCAGTGGTGACATGCTATTACACCAACATTAAGTAATTTTCAAGCGAAGATTTGACCCAGCAACAAATAGATCAGCAACAATCATGCTATTAATGCGTCATCTAGAGTGGTTCAATTTGCAGTCAAATAGATAAGTAAGAATGTATGGTTTAGGCAGGCTGAGATGGCCCCCAAAGCTAATCACCATAATTAAGCAGGTGGTATTTTCTCTTGCCAATATTTCACCGACATCAACCACTGAGAGCTCTAGAGCATCGAGGCAACTCTGAATAATTGATGCCGCTTGTGAGCATTTATAATTTACGCCTTTTATCCATCTGAGAAAGCTAGCAAGGCAGTGTCATTGAGGAATTCTCTAACATTGGGTTTATCCTGCACATCTTGTTAATGGCACAGTTTATTGCCTCCATGGCCACTCTATTCAACATCTCGCACCACTGTAGTAGCAAAATGCCGATTCAGATGAGCTACATGAAGTCATATTCCTTTGGGTGTGTTTAATTGTAGCCTAAGTTCACAGTCGACTCAGTTTTCCATCATATGTCTTGCTTTTAATGAAACGAAATGAGATTTTTCCTTAAATGAAAACAGGGGAAACAAACAAGAGGAGCTAACAAGTGTTTCCGTAAGCCATTGTTAGACTATCTATCGATCCTTTAGGGTGCTATTTTGTTGGCTGTTCCACCAGGATCTTATTAATTTCTTCTGTGTAGTCGACTGTAAAACCATCACTCATCGATGGTCTCTAAACTCTGTGTGGAAGATTTGACATTTCTCACTGACAGTGCTGATTAACACATACTCGTGGAACATGTGTCTAATTTCTTGATTAATGTTCTTTAAACAGAGGGTGGAAAGAGTAGGAAAGAGGTTGTTTTTGGAAAATTTCCAGCACGGTTTAAACCGTGTAAAAATGGCAATTTGTTTAGGGCGATTAAATCTCAAAGCAGCTTTTCAGCAATATAAGGGGATAATACGCTGTACTGGGGTTTTCTCCAAAAGTAACCCAGACAATATAAGCAAACATCCTCAGAATATTTGCAGTAAGGATTACTTGATTATATTTATGCTCCCAAATAACAGGTACTTTAGAATTCTGCGAATGTCTCTCCTGTATTTAGTGGTCTTGGACAAAAACAACCTGATGATGAGTCTATTCTGTTTAGATTGCTTGGTTTCGGCTCCCCTGCGGTGCCTATATCCGAAAGCTTCTTTGAGCCTTCGCTTCGATAAGCTCCTCTCATGCTGTCAACCTTAACAAGTGGCATGTTGATCTGCTTGAAGAAGATAATGAACTGACAAAGCCTTACTGTACCTTCTCCAACTAGAGGCCCTTCCTAACTCATACATTTTACCTCTGATCAGTAGTTTGACCTTTTCCAAATGGTATTCCCAATTTCCAATTCATATTTCGTCTGCCTGAATTACCCAGCGCTGTGCTACCTGAGAGCCTCATTACTGTAGAAATATATAGAAGGATTCGCTCAGTCAAGCATCTGGAGTTTAGTCTGAAAATGAATCCCATAATAATTTGATTGACCAGGGAAATGCCATAAGGAAACGCCGCTGTGACAGTCTTCCCAGGAGACCAGAGATGCTAAAGGCGATAAGCATGACTAGATGCCATTTTCCAGTGTGCAAAGGAGCACTAAATCTACAAAGGTCAGGACAGAGTGATGGAGATATTAAATAGAGATCTGAGGCATGCTGGGAAATATTATGCACAGTGAGTCAGAGTCTCCAGCTATAGCTCAAAATCTGTTTATTAATCAACACACTCTTTATTTGACGTATGCGCGATAAACGCTGAATTTCAAAGGTGTGCCACTTCATGATTAACCATCTTGTATTTCACATACACACACTTAGTGTTTTATATACAGCTTTTCAGTCCATATGGATGCCTGTTGGCGGAGGTTTTTCAGAGTTGCACTGAAGCGTCAGATGAATTTGGTTTTGAGGTCAGTGGTTCTCAACTGGTGAGTATGTTCTGATAAGGTCAGAACAAAGCTAAACGCAAGTGATTAAATGCAACAAACCATATAATCGTGCATTTAGGACAGAAAAGAGAGGAGACAATGCTTCCTATATCTTTGGTTATTGATGTCAAAGGCTGTTTGTCCAGCCTGATCTCATAAGAATTTGTAGGTGTTTGTGCAGCATGTTTTTGTTTACAGTTTGTTTGTTT
Organism: Gobiocypris rarus; assembly: GCA_023029165.1. NCBI lineage: Eukaryota > Metazoa > Chordata > Actinopteri > Cypriniformes > Gobionidae > Gobiocypris > Gobiocypris rarus. The sequence goes on along the minus strand of CM040921.1, from coordinate 33,709,044 downwards.
GTTTGTATACAAGGTGATATTTACTATATGTTCATACTGACAGAATCCTAAGATCATCTTATGTGTACCCAAATTGTATATGAGTGATTTTTTTTATTTTATTTTTTATATTTTTATTTTTTATTAAATTATATACACTGCCCAGAAAAGGAAAAAAAGTCACTGTTTGGATTTAAATATGCAAGATTTTTTGGAAAAATCTCCAAAAACCACTAGAACAATGTTATATATTTTGTTGACGTGTACTTGCATTATCCCAAATGTTTCAAAGAATGTTTAAACCCAGCAATTTTAACCAGGATACAGGCAGTGTCTGTGCATCGCCTATCAGTGACATCATTGCGTTACCCTCGATTTCCGAAAACACTTTAATAAATTATTAGTTTTATTAGAGAGGTGAGCAACTGTTTGGAGACATTCATCAACAGAAAACGAATCATTATGTAGCTCAACACAATCTGTTTTCTTGACTACATAACTTTCATTACGCTCAAAAGTATCTAATATTGCGGTTCAGTTTCATGATATAGTAATGTTAATGTTAACTTTCAACGGCCAGAATAAATAAAGCAAGAGCCTCAGAGGGTCACCTTCCTGTTTGTTTTATTCTGAATAAAACTATGGACAACTGTATGTGGCCCTATCTATGCAATAACCAATAAAAAATGTATCCCAAAAAACAATGTATCTAATATGATAAAACAGTGCTGCGTTACCTCACATATGCAAGAGCAGAAGAAGCAGAAGCGCTTGTCTCCGGCATAATAAAAGCTCCACTGTTCTCGAGCCGTGTGTCGCGCTTGTGTTTTATTAGCAATCGCTCAAGCAGCCTTTTTACACTCCAACAGCTTTCATCTTAATACATCTCTAATAGATTAGCTCATCCATGAATATAATTTCTAGGAGTCTAGGGCTGTGCGGTTTAGTTGAAATCGTAATAAAATCGCGATATGAGCATGCACGATTTCTAAACCACAGAAAGCAAAAAATGTTGTTGTGTCTGAAAAAGTGTATAATGGATTTTATCCATTGTTCGTCCTTTTTGGCTGAGCTTTTAATGTTATTACGGAAAGGGTGGAGCTGTTTCTCGTCTGGGGTGAACTTGTGGCATTCTGAAAAGCTGAGATTTTTTCATCTGGCTGAGGCGCGAATGCACCTGGAAAAAACATGTACTTGTCTACATTTAAAAAAAACAACAACTTGAGCATGCAAATGTTTAGTGAAGTGTTGTGTGCAATCTGAATGCAGCACACCTTAATCTAGTGCAAGACCAGAACAGAGTCTGTTTAACATTAACATGGAAGAAAGCTCAGAAACAGGGAAGGTGAATTCAGGGCAGGATAAGGACCAAAAAAAGAGCATATTGTGGCAAGAGTACATACTAATACTAATGCCTAATTGCAGTGATTATTATGATTCTAGCATGTTATATGTTTTGCAACAGTTCTTCTAACCTGTAAGAATTGTGTTCCGGATGGTATTCTGTTCCGGCCGGGATCGCGTTTGCAGGGGCACCCGGGGCGTGATCGAAAGGAGCACTTTCACTTTCAAAGGGGCAGGGGCTCAAGTCCCCCCATATATAACATGTTTTTTTCTAGATGTTTTAGTCACAAAATACTATTATATATTTGTTTTTTTGGGAGGGGGAACAGTTGCAGTTGATGTCTAATAAAATCTAGGTTTGCAGACAAAGTATTCCATTTGTGAATGGAAGTCACTATAGAGACATGCCATTGACGGCAGAACAGATTGTCACACTGTCAGACGTGAGGGAATCTTGGCCAATTCAGCAGCAGATTTCTCAATTAGCTCACGGCCTTCAAAAAGGGTAGATTGAGTTTCTAAACGCCTCTGTGAGCACCAGCGATGCTGCAGTTTTGTGAATGGGCTTGTCTGGTCATGCAGTATGGCTAAAGAGCCATTGATTGTGCATCATCAAAAAGCAAGTACAACATTTGGGATCCAGTGATTAAGAAATAAGGCGATGCCTTAGAACACATCACATGTTTATTTTAATATACAATGACAAAATGCACTATGTATTTAGACCAACGCTCCTCCTAATTATTCAGGCAAATATTCACTGAAAATTGAGCCAGGCTTTATGAAATTGTTACAATGGCTGACTGTAACTATTTGCCTGGCTAGAATTTGTTCCAATCTGTTTTGTTCAATAATTACGCAGCGTTTTCTGCCATTCTGTTCTCACAGCTCAGCCATTTGCTGCCCTGCTCAGCTTGACAGTAACAGATGTGAAAATTGCATTGACTATCAGTGTAAACAACAGCTGATACCAGTTGAGAAGTCGTTAGATATGGAAGAAGGATATTTGTTTCAAATGAGTTTGTCCACAAACCTCTTCTGATTCGCCCGATGCCACCGGCACCAGATGCAAATAGCATATTTCTTGCGTTTTGCTCATTCATTGATGTTTAAATGATAACATCTAAATACTGTGGTTCCATGCAAGTCATTCCCCTTCATTCACTCTATCTAATGACAGCAAACAATGCAATAAAAGAATTGCTTTTGATATACTTGATTTTAAAGAACTACAATAGACACACCTTGCAAATGGCTATTTATCAGTGAAATGCTAGTTCTGACCTTTGCTAATACCAGTCAAACATAATTATGCAAACGGGTGTGTGTGTGCACATGGCTTGCAGCAATGCATAGGGATAGTCACATTAATTTCATACAAAGCTGCCGCGTATGATTAGGTGCCCTTCACCTAGACCGTCTGTTTAATAAATCTTATTTGAAATTACTTCTGACATGCACATGTTAGGAGAAGCAACAGCTGTAACCTTTGGTTCTCTCCTCAAGAACTCCTCTGAGGTTTGGAAACAAAGAAAAGAGATTCATCACAATCCTCTTTCTGTCCCTTGTTTCAGCATGGAATATTAAATAAATCTTTGTTAGAGAAATCAGCAGGGTGACTTGAACCATTTCAATGACATTTACAAATAATTCAGCAATGCCAAGGTTTAGTATAGGGTCAAATTCGGCATATAAACAAGCTTTTTCAATGCTGACAAATGTTTTTCTTAAACATTAATGTAGAAATTATAGTTTTACAGCTGTTGGTTTAGCTGCGGAAAATAACAGCCTTGAAAATTTCTTTGTCATCCAGAATAATGTCAGTCAGAAAATCTCAGCAATATTTTGAGTCTTCATTATTTGGTGTGCACACGTCCATCCGCACTTGTCACATTCGATGCCTTGTGAGTTAGCTGCTCCTCTGTTGAGTAATGTGTTAAGTTATTGGCCCTGACAGAATTTGTATACATATACTTTAGCATATCCCTGGATGAAAACATCAACATGTGCAGCAAATATATCAGCGTCACAGATATTCATTTTTTGTCATTTAAATGATGTAAATGTTTACTATTTCACACTAGTATTTTTAGTTATTTAATTTGCTACTAACGTAAAGAGAAATCTATAAAGTAAATTCCATTGTTTTAATTGAATTTATTATTCATATTTATATGTGTCTTTTTAAATAAAGGGGAGTTATCAGTAGCATATTCGTTTCAGCTGTGGTGTCAAGAATTGTAAAATTCCACTGGTGCTGGAGGGACCGTAGCAACTTTGTTTCTTGTGTGTGTGGTCCTTACATAAGTCCTGACCCCTCTGCAGGTGTGGGTATTTCCCATCCATTGCAGTTTTCACAGAAGATAAATCACAGTATGCTGAAAAAATAGCAGATTCATTTTTTTCTGTGAATTTATTTTTACATTTAAACTAAAGACTTTCCACCAAGTAATTTAAAGTTCCCACTAACTAGTCTTTTTTCTGTAACACTGTTGGCAGTGCTTATTGAGATGCCAAACAAAACCAAAACATTTAAAAGATGAAGTTCACATCGTCAATACCAAATTTTTTTAAATCCTAAAACTTTCCAGGTTTAAAGGTGCAGTGTGAGTTTTAGCGGCATCTATGCCACAGTTTTTATTTATTTTTGTTATTTAAAGGGCGGGTACTCAACACGCATATGCTCTGCTTGTTACACTGATGTGCAGCAGCACACACACATGCCAAATATGAAAAATACAATTATTACAATGTAAAAGATTATTATTGTGTACATAAAGATAAAAATGCCATGTCAGAATCAGAAAGAGCTTTATTGCCAAGTGTGCTTGCACACACAAGGAATTTTTCTTGGTGCTAAAGCAATGATTGGTCATGGCATGTATCAGAATTACCTATTTGCAGTAATGACAAATGAAATTGGCAAATTATTTGACCAATCCTGGCAATATACACGTATTTAAACTGACTCATCAGGTTGAGAGTGTCTATATTCATGTAAATAGCACACATTATTGAGATGATGCTTTGATTGGTTTATGTACAACCTTTTGGACAATGTGCCTGGCGCACAGATCATCTTTCCATCATTAAACTAGCAAAAGTGGATTTAGACCTAAGTGCACCTGTGCCATGCGCGCTTCAGTCCATGCGCTTAGATTGTTGAAATTGGGCCCTTTATCTGCATCCATGTAGGTATAATGTTGAAAGGAAAATATTTAACAAATATGCAAATTGGTGATGAGCTGCTGTTGGTGTCAGTCCATTGCGCATGAAGTTGAACCAATGAACTAAATGTGCAACAGACAGCAACATCGTGTTGACCCACTGAATGCCAGCATTGTGTGACCATGCAAAGCATAAGAGTCGCTATTCCTCTGACCCGCAGAATTCTTGTATGAAGAGCAAGCCCCCTAGCTACCCAGAGGCATTACTAGCATCCATATTCTATATCTATACAGTATATAGTGCAATATGTACAGTTAATATGGAAGTTATGGGCAAGATTCAACATCATGTAATTATATAAACCCATAATTCTGATGTCCATCTGAAACTAAATATTAATTGCAGCTTTTTGTTTACTTATTTATTTTGTGGAGATAAGCTAAGCTAAGGTTTCTAATATTTAACTAAATGTAATTTAAAATATGCTGAATTGTATAACAAGGTTCAAGCTTAATTTTTTAGATATTCTCTATTTAAAAAAATGGTACTAGTCAATATCAAGGTTGACAATGACTGCAGTCTGTTTGGATCTGAAAAAGAGCCTCTTGTTCTGTCATTGTTTAGACTGATATTTTGTTGTCCTCTACAGAGATGAATTTATGATCCCTTTTAATGGAGCCATACAGCTGGCATTATGTCTGCATAGAGTGGGCTTAAAAGCCAGAGTATGTTCACAATAGCCAAGTTAATAAACTTGTATAAATTACAGTCTTGGTGGTGCAAGCCATCCATTACGTTATGCCTGACATTAGCTTAATGTATTCCGAGCATCACCAGCGATCCATTTTATGGTGATTGCTTAAGTTTCACATCACGCCTGATTTGTGTGTCTGTTGTTCGGTGTAGCCTTTGTATGAATTCCCAACACGATTGAGTTGAGGAAATCCTTAAGGGGTTAGTTCACCCTTTTTCTGTCATAATTTACTCACCCTCATGTCCGCATTTTTCTTACGAACTCAGACGATGACATTTTGAAGTGCTTACATTTTTGGGATATTTTGAATTATTCAAAAGCACCATAAAAGTATCTTATAAGTAATCCATATGATTTATTATATTGAAAAGCCTCCTAAAGCTATACGATAGCTTTGTGTGACAAACATGTTGAAACTGAAGCTGATAATGTGATATTCTTCCACTTTAGTGGACCATTGTGACAGGTTCATTGAGTCAGATGAGCTGAGGTCAAGAATCAAAACAGAGTGTGTATCATTGAGAAGGTTTTGTGTAGCCAATCATTTGAATCATTGAAAAGATCCAACTGGAAATATTGACTTATTCATGAGTCAGACACATAAACTGTAAAAATAACATATTCCCACTCCCGCAGAATCATTTGCAAGCATAGCTCTCAACCATGACATTAAACTCTGTTTTTATAACATCAAATAACGAACTAAAACCAAACTTACTGGAAAAAAGAACACGAACATACGGCAGCATGATAAGAATTACCAGAATCCTTGGGGGAAATAAATTGAAGTGTAATTGAATGGGATAATTTCACTGGAGGTGAGCTATTCCTTTAAGAGACTCTTGTCTCATTGGGGTTCCTGTAAACTAGTCTGTAAGTGCGGTAGTTGTTGACCAGTTTGTTGTTGCTTTCCACATACATCTCATTTCTGAACGGACTGTCCTCGTTCCTGCGGTCTTGAGTGTACCACCTGTGGCTGTGTAAGAGAGAGCTTGGTAGGGGATGTAGTCTGGGATGATGGAGCGTGTTATAATCTGTCAGAGGTGAGCTCAGAAGCAGCAGGGGTTTTGGGGAATTGTGTACTTCAATGCCTGATTCTGAATAGGATATATGTTTCTCTCTCCTCCTACAGATTCCCCAGGTGAGTTACGCCTCCACGGCTCCTGAGCTGAGCGACAACACTCGTTATGACTTCTTCTCCCGCGTGGTACCGCCGGACACCTACCAGGCACAGGCTATGGTGGATATTGTCAGGGCCATGCGCTGGAATTATGTCTCCACGGTGGCGTCGGAGGGGAATTACGGAGAGAGCGGCGTGGATGCCTTCATCCAAAAATCTCGGGAAGAGGGTAAGAGAGTGTTTGCATTCAATTCAAAATCCCACAGAATTTTGTCATGCAGCATAGACCATTTAGCATAGCTTATTATGACAAAAAAAGCGACCAACCACAATATTTGCATGCTTTTACTTATATTATATAAGAGGTGTGCATAACTGTATTGAATGTACAGTGTCTAAGTTCTTTAAAGTATTTTTGTAATGCACTTCCATATAATACGACACTAATGAAAAAAAAGCTTGTCAGTATTCGGTAGTACATTTTAACCATATTAATAAGTAGTCAAAAAGTAATTATGAAAGTGCATTTAAAATGTATTTGTAGTCTTACTTAAAGGGGTCATGAATTGAGAAACCAAATTTTCCAAAGTCAGTTTCAGAACTGAAAACTAACTTTTGTTAGTCCAAAAACAGCTTTTACTGAAACCAAGCTCAGAAAATGATTGTCATTACGTCATTATTACGAGGTGAGAAAAACAGACGCATTGTTGCCTCCTTAGCCCCGCCCACTGATTCACGCATGTCATGTAGTAGTAAACACAGGATTTCTCCAGCAACAAAACGGTAGAGATGCCTCTGAAGATTACAAGTTTTGAAGTGCCAAGTTTTAGGAAAGATATGTCTTTGCATTGCCATAAATGTCTTTGCATTGCCATCCTTGTGATCCTAACATTAATAAAGTGTGGATGAACTTTATCTTGATGTTCCAGTTAGATCATGTCATACTGTTTGTTTGTTCGCTTCATTTTACTGCGGATTAGACAGGTCGACTCAGGCTTTTCAGAGAGACTGAAAATAAAAGGTGCAGTGCCAACTACACTGTATTCGACAGTGTTGTTGCAACACACAAGTGTGAGTAACAGCCACTATTGCTTTGCCTGTTACGGATCCTTTGTACTGAGTATTTACTGAATAGTTATGATTTGGTGTTCTTTCCTTTGCTTCGGCATTCATGGGGTTAATGTATTGTATTATTGGTGTTTTCCCGAATTTCGACTGCCCTCCGCATGATGTCAGATGATGACGTTGGTCCAAGTATGCTTGTGATTCCCTTTCTTTTTTTATTTAATTGCATTTTGTGGATATACATTGGTAAATGTTTTGAGAACATACTAAATAGTTTTGTATTTTTGAAATTCAATTAAATAAAATTATGGGAAAAAATAGATAAAAAGTTGTTGCTCTACAAAGCTATTTGTAAACAATCTTTTCCAGCCAATTTATAAGCATTAAGAAAACTGATAAGAGGCTTCAAGAGTAACACAGTATGTATTTTCTTTTTTGGTTCTACATGTTCTACATGATTGTGACACTCTGTGTTCAGCGTTGCAGTTCATAGTACTATGTGCGTGTCTAATATGTACAATAGGCTGTTATGTGTAAGTGGACTGCACGTGGAACAAGCCTTGTGTGGGTCATGAACTGGCTTTTTTTATTTTTTTGAATGTTATACTGTTGTCTAAGGTCAACTTATTACATTTGCATGGTTTTTACATTCAAAAACATCATAATGAATTAAGCAATAGGCTATTTTATACCTTGGTTTTTAGTCTCTCTCCTGAAACGTTTAGTTTTAATGGGCATGCCGCACTGAAGGCTTGAAAGTAAATGCCCGCTGCTATGATTGGATAACAGTTTTGCATATTGTAATGAGTCTTGACATGTGGGGGCATGTTGTTTATTGCTCGGTAGCGCGATCCGCTCCACGAGTTGGTGGGCGGGGCTACAGAAGCAGGCGTACATATTTATCTGTTGAGGCGGCGTTTCAGCATACGATGAGAGCTCTCATTTCACTGAAATTAATACTCCACTTAGGGAGGTATAGTGTCATTTCTGTAAGTTGTGTATGTATGATATTCACCATCTGACATCATGCATGTGCAGCCATGAACACAAATGACAATGTAAACATTTTTCGCTTTATTAAAAAGAATAAACTACTGTATGAATAGCCTAAAAGAGCGACAGTGTAACGGACAATGCCATATTAATTAATAGTTATAATTGACAAAGGAAACACTGGTAACCCAAGCCACAAACAAGACTTATAAAGCATATGTGACGTACAAATGTTTTACATTGTTGGCAAATGTTTTAAGTATATGTAAGAAGAAATTTTTCAACATTAAAAGTTTGCAAAAGTTGTCACATGGACATTATTTTGAAATGATTTTAATATGCAAAACTGTTATCCAATCATAGCAGTAGGCGTTTGGAAGAGAGGGTCAAATACAGGATAGAAAATTAGCTTATTACTTACTACTAAATTAGATGTTTTTTGATGTAAATATCTTGATAACATTATAAGTGGACCTCAAAGAACATCAAAAAGGGCAGTTCATGACTGCTTAACTTAAGTAACTTTAGCACTCTGAAGTTCAGCTAATTGCATTTATTATAAATTTTAACTATAATACATATTCATTTAATTGCAATTAGCATACAGTTTTGTTTCTGAAAATATTATATTCAGTTCACACTGAAGTGTATACTTTTAGTAAATAATTTTTATAATTAATTTTTTTTAATCTATGCTAATTAAATCTATACTTATTAGTTTCCTTCAGCAAATGTAAATCGCCTAGGTTACGACTGTAACCTCGGTTCCCTGAAGAGGAAGCAGCGTTGCATCGAATGACGCTATGGGAACGCTTGCGTGATGATGTCATGAAGCACATGTGAAATCAGTCCAATAGGGTACGGCGACGTCAGAGGCGGTGACGTCACGGACCAGGAAGTATAAAGCCTGCCCAAACAAAGCCGCGCTAGCTTCGCAAGTCTGAAGTAGCCGCTCTGACAGGCACGTAGGAGGTATGGCAGGGCGATGCAACGCTCGTTCCCTCTTCAGGGAACCGAGGTTACAGTCGTAACCTAGGCGTTCCCTTTCAAGGGAACTCCCGTTGCATCGAATGACGCTATGGGAACGTCTATACCAACGCCACCATAACGAGAAGTACCTGTCCCATGTGGAAGAAGCACGCTAGGACGAGAGCACCGAGGACCCTGGGGTAGACCCTACATCCAAGGCGTAGAATCTCACAAATGTGTGCGGTGAGGACCACCCTGCCGCATCACAAATATCTTGAAGAGCCACCCCTGACATAAAGGCCTTAGATGCCGCCATACTCCTGGTAGAGTGTGACCGGACAGCCAAAGGTGAGGGCTGACCGACTGACTCATAAGCGAGTGAAATGGTCTCGACCACCCACTTGCTCATCCTTTGCTTTGAAGCCGATGCCCCTTTGCTAGGGGCCCCAAAGCATACGAACAATTGCTCGGACTTACGCCACAGGGCAGCTCTGTGGACATAAGCGTCTAGTGCCCTGACTGGGCACAGCAAATTACTTTTTTCCTGATCCACGTTGATGAATGGTGGAGGACAGAAGGCCTGAAGCACAATGGATCTAGCTACATTAGTAGGCACCTTGGGAATGTAACCTGGCCTTGGGTGAAGGAAGGCCTTAACCATACCCGGTGCAAATTCCAAGCATGAGGGAGCAACTGAAAGAGCTTGAAGATCTCCAATTCTCTTCAAAGATGAGATAGCAAGGAGGAACAAAGCTTTAAAAGTTAAGAACTTGGCAGGAACCTCCTCCAGAGGTTCGAAGGGAGCCTGGCACAGGCCCTGCAGGACCGTGGCCAAGTCCCATGTTGGCACCCTCGTGCGAGCTACAGGCCTCAGCCTCAAAGTACCACGAAGGCGAGACACCAAGGGGTCTTTACCACAGTCTCTCCACCCAACAGGCTGTGGTAGCACCAATGGCCGCCACATAAACCTTTAGGGTGGACGGGGACAACCCTGCAGTGAACCGCTCTTGCAGAAAGTCCAGTACTGTACCCACTGAGCAGTTAACCGGATCCTGCCGCGACTAATACACCATGATGTGAACACCTTCCACTTCACATTGTAAAGTTTCCTAGTGGATGGAGCCCTGGATTGTAGAATGGTCTCCACCACCTCAGCCGAGAGACCTGAACTCATGAGCTGGGCCCCTCAGGCCAGGCCCACAGGTTCCACAGCTCGGGCCGGGGTGCAGAATGGAACCCCGCTTGCGACAGAAGGTCCCTCCTGACGGGTAACTGTAGTGGCGACCCGTCGAGAAGAGACACCATGTCTGGGAACCATACTCTGCCCGGCCACCGCGGGGCTATCAGAATGAGTTGAACTTGGTCCCTGCGAACTATATCCAGCACTCCTGGGAGCAGAGCAACTGGGAAAGCAGCGTACAGATGTAGTCTCGGCCACATCTGTACCATAGCATCCAGCCCTAATGGGGCTGGATGTGTGAGAGAACCAGAGTGGACAGTGAGGCGTCTCTCGAGGCGCAAACAGATCCACTTGTGCCCGGCCAAACTTCCTCCATATCTGCTCCACCACCTCGGGTGGAGCCTCCATTCCTGGCCTCAGCCCCTGTCTCGACAGAGTGTCTGCTCCTATGTTCTGGGTCCCAGGGATATAAGCTGCTCTGAGAGAAAGAAACTTCCCTGGGACCACAAGAGGATCTGATGTGCCAGTTTGCAGAGCTGACGCGAGCGCAGACCCCCTTGGTGATTTATATAGGCGACCACCGATGTGTTGTCTGACCGAACTAACACATGATGGCCCCTGAGGTCTGTGAGGAAGTTCTTGAGGGCCAAAATACTGCCATCATCTCCAGGCGGTTGATATGCCATGAGAGATGATGGTCTCTCCACAGACCTTGAGCGGCGGCCATCTAGGACCGCTCCCAGCCCGTGAGGAAGCATCTGTCGTTAGCATTTTGCGGACGACCAAACGCCCCAACACGGGACCCTGGGACAGGAACCATGGTTTTTTCCACATAGCCAGAGCACGTAGGCAGCGCCGCGTGACCCTGATCATGCGAAAAGGATTGCCCCTCGGGGAAAACCCTTTGGTCCTGAGCCACCACTGTATGGGTCTCATGTACAGCAGTCCAAAAGTAATCACGTTGGATGCCGCTGCCATCAAGCCCAATATTCTTTGAAAATGTTTCACAGTGAGTGACTGGCCTAGCTTTATTGTCTTGACTGTAGAAAGGATAGATTCTATGCGTGCGGAGACAGGCGCGCCTGCATCGACACTGAATCCCATACCACGCCTAGAAAAGTCGTTCTCTGTAAGAGAGAACACTCTTTTTGGCATTCAGCCGTAACCCCAACTCCCTCATGTGCGCGAGCGACATCTCGATGCGAACCGCTAACTGATGCGACTGAGCTAAAATCAACCAATCGTCGATGTAGTTCAAGATCACGAATCCCTTGTAGGCGCATGGGCGCCAGAGCTGCATCCACGCATTTTAAAGGTGCGGGCGATAACGCTAGACCGAATGGAAGAACTCTGTATTGGTATGCTTCTCCCCCGAAAGCAAACCTCAGGAACTTCCTGTGATATGGAAGGATGGATATATGGAAGTATGCATCTTTGAGGTCTATCGTGACAAACCAGTCCTCGGACCTGATTTGTGTACGATTTGTCTCAGTGTCAACATTTTGAACTTCAACCGCATGACCGCCTCGTTCAGCAGCCGAAGATCCAAAATGGGGCGCAACCCCATCCTTCTTCGGAACTATGAAATACCGGCTGTAAAATCCGGTCTCCCTGTCTGAGTGAGGTACATGTTCTATGGCCCCTTTCTCCAACAGAGCTTTCACCTCTTGTTCCATTACCAGAACCTGCTCGGGGCCCACCACTGTAGGCAGGATCCCCATAAATCTGGGCGGGCGAGACCCGAACTGAATTTGATACCCTTTTTGTATAATGTGCAGGACCCATTGAGAAACATTCGGCAGTAGTTTCCACGCTGCCGAAAATTTCTCTAACGGTACCATCCTCTCGAGAATGGTTTCTGGTTTTTGTTGCGCTGTCAGTCCAGCGCCCTGTAACGCGAACCGGCAGGGAACAGCTGAACTGACTGCTCTAGGACCCTCCTTGGAGGCGAGCATCCCAGGACCACTACGTTTCCGGGTGGACCCGAGATTTTTGCTCGCTGGAGACCACTGCGCCCTGTAACACCTGAGGTGGCAGGGTTGGCAGAAACGGTCCCCTGAGGGCACCGAAGGAGGCAGGCACCGTATAATGAGGTGTGTACTGCTTCTCTTTGGAGGACTGCCCTCAGAGGCCTGACCCTCGGGCGTCAGGACCTCTTCCCGCAGCTTTCTTGGAAATAATACGGTCCTCAGATCCGTTTTACCCCTCGAAGGCTGCGGCAGATTGTGCTTCCCCTGTCCCCAGCCCCTCTGCGGGGGAGCACGGGAAGCCACACTCTGTTTTTGAGTGGCACGATGTGACGAACTGGCTTTACTGGATGTTTGAGGCTGCTCTCTGGCAGCAGCCCCGGGATATGTGAGCGGCGGGAGGAGCTTTGGAATGCAACCGCCTGCTTAGATGCCTCCTGGTATCGATCGGCGACCAGATTAAGGCGTCGCGAACAGACCGAGGAAGACAGCGGTGCATCCATAAGGAAATTCTTATCCTTCTCCTTAATAGAACTCAAATTTAACCAGAGATGTCTCTCAGTAGCTACCAAGGCTGCCATAGAGCGGCCGATGGATTTAGCCGTCTCCTTGGCAGCCCTGAGAGACAAATCTGTGGCCCTACGCAGTTCACATACTACATCGGGTCCAATCCCCCCGCCCTCATCAAAATCTCCCAACAGCTCAGCCTGGTATGCTTGTAACAGCGACATGGTGTGGAGACATGCAGCCTGACCAGCCGCTGAGTAAGCCTTACCCACTAGCGTTGATGTCGTTCTAACAGGCTTAGTGGGTAACGCAGGGTTTTTAGGGAAGATGCTGACTCGGGGGAAAGATAACTGGCTAGTGTATCTTCAATCTTAGGCATCTCCCCATAACCATGGTCCTTATAATTCATAATAGAGGAATACTGTGATGTTTGTGCATTGTAAACTCTATATGAAACGGTTTCTCCACGATCTCGCCACCTCAGTGTGGAGATCGGGGAAAAATGGTAAGCCCCTGCGCTGAGGTTGTGATCGGGACGGCAGAAAACGTTCATCTAATTTACTCTTAGCGAGCGTCCTGCTGATCTGCTGGCCACTCAATGTTTAAACGTTCAACAGCCCGCGTCACAACCTCAACCAGTTCATCATATGCATGTGACAATGGTGGCGAATCCTCACTCTCTCTGATACTGACACTCTCCAGCTCCTCAGAACTAGAGAGCCGCATCAGAGGTGCTTCAATCGGGACAGAAGTAACCGCATCGCGTGCTTCATAGCCCGAGAGAAAGCACTGGACCTATCAGGTGAAGGCAGAGATAGGGCTGGGCCCGTCTCTAACCCGCTGATAGATCCATTTGTGAACCCCAAGACTGCGATCGCCGCTGTGCCTCGGCAGCAGCGGGACCGAGCCCTGAGGAACACAAGCCTGGCGTCCTCGCGAAAGAACGCCAGGCGGGATCGGAGCGTCCGCAAGGGAAGCACTTCACAGTGCTCACAGCCACCGCTCTCGAGCGCTGACCGTGCATGCTCCTCTCCCAAACATGCCACACAAAGAACATGTGTGTCCCCTCCGTGATAAACCGAGGGCAGGGGTGCACACATCTTCTAAACTGTTGCTGAGTCGCCATAGTGTTTGTTTTTAGAGTTACTTTACTGAACTAGGAAAAACACTGAAAACCGCTTTGAACAGACCACACAAGAGCGCTACTGAAGACACAGAAGCTAAGCGCGGCTTTGTTTGGGCAGGCTTTATACTTCCTGGTCCGTGGCGTCACCGCCTCTGGCGTCGCGTACCTATTGGACTGATTTCACATGTGCTTCATGACATCATCACGCAAGCGTTCCCATAGCGTCATTCGATGCAACGGGAGTTCCCTTGAAAGGAACTAGTGTTTTTTGTGGTTCCTATCCACAGTTTTCAGAAATTAATTCAGCTTAATGTACAGTCCCCACCCAACTTTGCATACTGAATTGCACTAGACTTTTCTTTCTGGCATCTATGTATGTGTCTATATCGCATAGGCCTATTAGTACCGATCTCTCGTAATTTCTTCCAATATCAAATATTTTTTTTATTAAAATTTTTATAAGACATAAACACTATTCTATTGCCTTGAAAATATTGATATTTGTTTCTGGAAATGCAAATCTAGTTGTTTTGTTAAATGAATCCCATACTTTAAGCTTATAAGAAGCAGTGATATTTTCCAAAGATGTTCCTTCCCAACTGCATTTCCTTTCTGAGAAATGAAACTTCAAGTGCACTCCAGGGAGAAAGTAGTCTTGCAAATTGTGTGAGGAATACTGAGTTCAACCATTGATTTTTTTCAAAATTTCTTCCAGAGTTGCCATGTCTGTTACTCACTAGTGCTTCAGGTTAAGCTTAGCTGACAGGCTGGAACCAACATGTTGCCCCCTTGGCGGAGGGTCCCAGGTTTTTGTTACCAGTAAATAGCCACAAAACTTTTGCATTGCTCATGCTGTAAATCAGGAAAACGGACCAGTCGTTAAAATGATGTAATCATTCCATATTGTTACAAATCTTTAAAGGGGTCATGAACTGCAGCGTTTTATGTTTCCTGGGGTGCACTTATAATGTTAGTTTGGTGGCTACATCAAAAGTGTCATAATTTAGAAATAAAAGGCATTTTTCCTACCCAGATTTTAGCCTGTGATTTGAACGCTCTGTTTGAAGGGGTGTGTCTGCTGTGAGACTTCAGTGTAAACGCCCACTGCTGTGATTGGCTGATATCTTTGCATATGGAATAGCTAAGTATTACATGTGGAACTCTTGAAAACTTTTAGCACGTTTGTACTATTACAGCTCTCAAGATTAACAAATCATGAAAAGTGTTGATTATAGCATTACATCTATATCAACAGCATTATATTTAGATTGTGGCATGAAAGGTTGCAGTGATGAGGATTGTAGAGCGCATGAATGCAGTGATCTCGTCATTGCAAATCAATTTCTGCACACTAACAAATACTTTCATCATAACTAATGGTGCAAACACAATGTAAATAAGAGATTCACTGATTGTAACACAGAACTCAATCACTGTAAAACTTGCACTGTTTGATTGACAGCGCCAGGGTTTGTAAAGGGAGCGTCCTTTGATATCTTTCTTTATATAATTTAATCACAGTTTAAATAACAGATTATTTTCATCCTACTAAGAGAAACAATGTGAAGTTGAGCGTTTAGTCACTGGTTTGATTTACTGACACATAGACAAAGAACATCTGACTGTACATAAAGTCTTACATATCAGAAATCACTGTGTAAATTCAGGCATTAGAATTAACACGGTAACATGTTGTGGCAATACTGTCGGGTCCATTTCGTAAAAGTCTTTTAGCAAAGTCTGCGCCAAAATTGGAACTGATTAACCAAAGAATCCACAGTGAAATGCACTTTTTTATACAAATTGTTTTGCTTTTCTCTCCTCGTCGTCTCACTAACACGCCAGTGGGTGGGGCCGAAGTTTCAATGATGAAGTATCTTGATTTTCGATTGCAGAGGTGGTCTTTCACCAATCACATTCCAAAATGAGTCGTTATCTGAGCTTGGATGCAATAAAAGCTGTTTTTGGACTAAAAATAAAGTTTTCAGTTCAGAAACTAGACATAATAAACAGGATATTCTATATGTCAAAAGCTCAAGGAAATTTAGATTTCTCAGTTTATGACCACTTTAACTTTTCCTGGATGCCAGCCGAATATAGCCCCGCCCACAACATTTTTGCTCTGGCAATTCGTTCTGGACTCGATCCATAGAGGAGTAATTATGCCAGAACAGAAACTGTTCGGACCAATGAAATTGTCAGGGCGGGCTTTAGACGATGATGGACAGATGATCAACAGTAACTTAATCATCCACGTCATCAAAGGTGCTTGGGTTGAATTTGCTCTTATCCTAAACGGAGAACTTGTTCGTATATGCATTCACCTTCACTATTTCTCTCAGAACTGATGATTGTGTTGGTAAGTACTCTGTGTATCCTTAAATTATTTTTTTACAACACTGGTACAGATCGTTTACACTCATCTTTTTCTTCTAACGTTACTTATTCCAGAGTGTGTGCAGACGGGTTGCCACGTTTTTTTGCAATGTCGCACAATTAGCCCAAAACAATAGCTTTCTGGGGGGTTCTCCGGAAAAAAATGGTGTTTGGGGGGCAAAATATGTTATTTTGGCACGTTTGCCTGATAAAATTTGCATTCCTGGGTCTATATATCACATAATTAGTGGTCGCTTCAACCCGCGGATATGGAGAACAACCTGCGGGAAAAACATGGACTTGGCAGCACAGTGGAGTTGAGTTCTGTTGCCATTTGATAACTAACATTACACGTTGCTCTGATTGGCTGTAGGTCTATCCAATTGAGGTCTTTCCTGGTTCGGTTGAAACGCCCCATAATCATAGCCCAGTGGAGCAGTATCAGACTCATGTTCTGACTAGAATTGAGTATGACCACGTCAGGCTACCTTTAACTATTGAATACAGAACGTTTCAGTCATCACATTATACAGTTATTTGGATCTTAAAATGATTTCATAACCCTCAAGCAATGATGGACGCAAACAGATGGAAGCTAAAATTGCTCAAGTCAAGTTCTATGAATAGTCTTTGTGAGAATACTCAAAACCGCCTTGAGGAAGTTCTGGGGGAGATGGAGTCATACTGCTTTCTTGTCTCTAGGGTAACAGTGTCCTCCTCACGTGTCCATGGTTTCTTCTATACAGTGAGGCTATCAACATCTGTTCCTCCTCATATTCTACCCAGAGATCTGGCCCTTCATTATGAATGAAGAATCAGGATGCTTTCACACTCCATCCCAAAAGCTCTAGTTTGTTTGCTTGGTGTGAAAGAGTACATCTGTGATGTGGTTCTTGTGAACTCACAGAATTGTGGAAGCGAACCACTGTTTGATGTATAATTGTACCTTTGCATGCTTCCAGTCACACTTACTGCAGAAAGTGTTTTTTTTCAGACCCCGTTGTAGAAAAATCACTCTTCTAATGGGGGACAACGGGTGGTGATATGCTCTGTCATACACCCTGGCTTAAAAACGTGTGGCCAAATAAAGCATCTCATGACTGTAGATGGGCAGTGCCAAATGGATTAATGCATTTATTAGTTAAATAACATGATCCAGGAAATCTTTGTTCTTAGAGCCGCTCTGGTGCTTGAGAATGGAGAGCAAGTTTCATTCAAAGATATCAAATTACATTCGCCAATAGGAAAGACAATCAATTTGGAAGAGAGGAAACATTTAAAAACCATGAAATGAAAAATGGGCTTGCATTTATAGAAAGCTGAATTAATAAGAAACTCCTCTATTTGGAATGTAATAGTGGAAGTCATATTTGTCTAGAAGAGCTAGGAAAAGTTTTCAAAGGTCATATTTACTTTCACTGATAGAAAAGTCATATTTAATTCATATCATGACTTATTTAAAGTGTGTGTGTAATTTGTTTATGTTCAAATAGTTTCCCCTATTTTCAGCGTAATGTGCAGAGACAGCTGAGACTCTAAAGCACTTTGGTCTGTTTGTTTGAGTAGTTAGAAACAGCAACATTGTCTCAGCTGAAGGTGTTAGTTTAGGAACACACTACCCATTTTATCTCAACCAAAAATAAAACTGTTTATGCTTGAAATATAAATTGAAAATTTTGCATCATATTAATTACATCATCATTTTTATTTATTTATATATTTTGAGAGTTCTTAAAGTCCCCCCATAGTCAATCATTTTATCCCTTTAAACTTCATCTTTGATCTCCAAAATACATATTTAAACATTTTTCTTGTGGAATTCTTTTTATTTTTATTCAGCTTAAATGTACACACTTGCTTCATTTAGTATATGCTGACTCATGAATATGCAAATGACCCTCGCCTTCACTCACTCACACCAGCGCAGCTTTACTGAGGTAAACACTAAACTATAGAAAGTGCAAATACTGGTTTAATTCAGCCATTTATGTTTGAACCAGAAACTGATTCAGAAAAAGAAGTGGAAAAGGGAATTATACAGGCTCGTATCAAGTCAATGTATCAGAATGTTAATGCATTGTATATCACTCTTTACAACGTCGGACACATAACAATAATTAATATGATTAGCCTTTGGCTTGTTTACGTTTTTCATATTAAAAATACTATATAGACATATAAGCAACATTAAAAACTTGATTTTCACCACAGAGGTTCTTTAATAGCTTCAAATATATAGTTACTAATGAATGGATAACAAGTTTCTGAAATGTGTGAAAATACACAACACTCAGCCAGGCCTTGGCACTTTTTTTGCATACCTTGGGCTGAAATGATTTGAATGAGGAGTATTGTGACCATAGCCGTTGGAACATATTTTATCAGGGGGTGCTGATGGGTGGGGCTTGATGTTGCTGGGTGGTGCTGTGGTGGAGGATTTTAAACAAAATCCTAATATTAAGGCCAATTCACGTGGACAGACAAACGCCAACAAACAAGTTGGCCATTGGATTTAGAATTTTATGAAAAATAAATGTCATGTTCACACTGCCCCAACAGACACAGACAAACGCTGATTGAACATGTTCGGTCGGGTGAAAACCAGCCCAGACAGGGGTAGTAATACACTGATCCAACAAAAATCTACAAACGTGTTTGTCTGTGTGGTGTGAGTCAAGTGTTGCCAAAACAACACTTGATGAACATACAAATGAATGAGGACAGAGTTATGTAAGAGCGCTCAGAATGATTAAATAAATGTTAAAAACACTGCATGTTTCACTGCACGGCGACAGCACAACAATCGGCATCTTACCTTATCATACTCAAATGTAGTTTGGTACTCAGAAGTCAGGGCCGGGCCACACAGAAAGCTTTTTTCTGAACTTCTTTTAACTTGAGCGGGATGTTTTTAGAACACTGTGTCATGCATGAGACGCTGCAAAAGATACAAGCACAACAATGCAAAAGTAGCACAGTCTGTGTGAACGGCCCATTGAAATTGCCATTGAATGCTTTAATCAAGTTTTTCACCAATATCTGTATGAATATGGATAAGTGTCAATGCACAATGACATGCTGGTCCTCATCCAGCATAGTCACATCACTCACTCCATGCAAGATCGGCCTTTGAATATTAATTTCTCATAAAACATTATTATTATTATTAGTATTCCTGCGATTACATTTGGTGCTGCTAAATATTTTTTTAAATGCTTCAAATATAGAATATTTGGGTTAGACTTCCAAAAAGTAATTTATAATTATTCCTAATTAATTTCTAATATTTTTTTAAAGAGCATTTTGGTTAGCTGTAGAGAAGAAGTAAAATACTGCAAAATAGCAACCAAGCTGAATCCACTGTCCACTAGTTGCATCTGCAGTCAGTTGAATAAATGCTTAATCAGTAAATGGTAATCCTTATATGGCTAGCACTCACCGGGGGAACGTTATATTACCTAATTAATATTTATGAGCCAGACTTATAGGCCTAAGGTTTATATGTCTCCCCCTACTTTTCATTCCCATGGTACCGACTACTCAGATTTTGGTATTAAGACAACCCTAGCTGTAATATGCCAGTATAAAGTAAATTTATTGTAACTCATTGCTGGATGTTGGATATAGACATAAGGAATGGTGACAGTTATGTGCAAGTTATGTTCATGCTTTATGTTTTTTATTTTATTTTTGTATTTATACACATTTAAAAGGTTCCATTATGTAACTCTGGTTATCCAGACCACTCCCACAGCTGTATTTAGAGGATGCTGGACGGATGGCGTGAGACTTGAGGGCTGTGATATGAATAACCATGAGCGTCACTGCAGTGCCATGCCATCTCCTTATAGCTTCATGGGGATGTTTGCACATCTGTCCAGGGCGTAGAGAAAGAGCAAGAGCCAAAATGAAAGAAAAGGGACGACAGGGAATGAGAAAGAGAGACAGAAACAAACAAACAAAGATAATTAATAGCTTAAGTCTTGGCTGCGCGGGTCGATAAAATGTCTCCCATGGTGCTTTACTCACATATATCTCCATTCTGTCTCTGCATCGCAGTAATACAGTAGATGAGTAGGATATCTAACTGAATAATCCTATTAAATTTTTCCCCCATCACTTAGAAATTCCGTTTTTTAAGTACCAACGAAAGCATTTCCAATCATATTGCAGTAGTTGCCTTTGTTCAAAAGATTGATTCCTCAGTGTAGGATCTTCAATTACAGTAGAAGCTAAAAGTCTGAGATCACGTGTTGAAAAATTATTTAAGTTAAATGTTGAACATATATTTTCAGAATGCCTTGGGATTTGGTTTGTCTCCTTCAGCAGTCAAGCTGAATTAACTCCACTGGTTTGTGTAAAACCTGATGATCATTTCATTCGTAGAGCTGCGTGCCATTCAGAATTGAATTGAGATTATTTTATTAAAAGCATTACCTGTATTAACATTAGTAATTTCATTCACTTTCCAATTCTACTTCCTGTGGAATGTGGCTAATTCACTTTCAAAATCCAACTTATGCATTAAAAGTGAGCTAATTCATCTGTTCTGGATGCTTAATGTCACAAATTTGATTAGTGACCTAAAATAGAAATAGTGCAGAATTTATATTTCTTTTAATTTTACATTGTTTTTTTGATAAAAATAAAATAAAACATTATATCCATGTATGAATAAAAGAAATCCCAGATTTGTAACTTGGTCTCAGACTTTTGGGCCTTATGGTGTTTATGAATTAAAGTATATTTGTGTAGCATTGCCTGCTTGGAGTAATTCCTTCATAATTCATGGCAATAAATGAATAAATAACGTAGATGAGACAGAGCAGCGGTGTACCACAGAGAGCAAAGGGACTGAGAATGGTATCTTGCACCTCGTAGAATCTAGGCTGATAAATAATGCTTACTTAATGTGATAAAATATCATATACACAGAATTCTCTCAGTTATTCATAGCTGGCTGCAGTGATTCAGAGACTAATTGAATGGGTAAAGAGCAGTGACTCTTCTGAAATGAAGAGGATCAAGAGGCAAATAGTTTTTTTTTCAGTTTTTTAGATTTTCTTTTAGTTCATTGTGACTTATCGTTCCATTTAATGTTTGCACGGTTGCTGGATTGAAGGTATATGAAACACCATTAACCTCCCACTATCAACAAGCAACCAACATTAAAGTGTGATGAAAATCAAGTTTTTAATGTTGTTTATATTTCTATGTGGTGTTTTTATGACAAACCATGTGCAAAGTCGACAACAACTGCTGAGTATTTTCTCCTTGGAACTGTAGTGAACCAATATGGTCTCAAAAACACGGTTTGAAATCACTGGTGTTAATGTCACAAACTACCTTGTAACCAATCACGTCTGTGTGTGTGCAGGCTTTAGCACATCATCATTAACTGTGCTGCAAAGCCAACCCGATTTCATGGCAATTCGTACGTGTTTTACGAGGTGGCTAAATCGTACGTATTTGACGAGTTGCCCACCTTATTCGTATGAATTTGTATGGTTTGTCTAAACCACAGTGACAGGTAGCCTAGGGCGGGGTTTGAGGCAGGTATGACGTCACTTTGTAGGCCAACCAGGAGTTAGCATCGCATTGGTTTCCTCGTCGCAAACAACATGCTCTGTGATCAACACAAGTTTATGACACTTACATGTTTTGTCCTTCAAGATAATTATCACAGATTCTATTAATCTTGAAGCCTAAATGCAGTCACCAGAAGTAAAACGCTAAGAAAGGTAGGCTATAAACGAGCTGCACCACAGTCACTCGACTTCAACATCACCATCACTAAGCTTCTGACAACTCTTTCAGTCTTTGTCTATAAACATTTTCCCAGAACGTTTGAGTTAGAATAGTTTATAAGAGCACAATTATAAGCATAATGAGGCTGTAAAATCAGTGTTCAATTTAGCCACTTGTTAGCAACTGCCTTTTTCAAGACACATAACAGCTTCAAAAAAAAACACGAGTGGGGTAATACTTATGTATTTTATGTTGTGAAATAAAATGTGAAAGTTTCTTGAGCTTCACCACAACCTTATTTCAGCCATTTAACAAAAAAACATTGACTTTGGAACGAGGGAACAGGAATTGCTTAAACTCTAAGATGCTTCCATGTTTTGGCCTACAAAGTGATGTCATACCTGCACTACTCTATTAGCCACCTCGTACAAATACGTACAAATTGGTTGAGATAGCGTTGGCAAAGGTGTGTTTTTCTGTTGATATGAAAATGTTTGTATATTTAGCAATATAGTGGGTGAATTATGTGTATTATATGTGCATATTACGATCTTATGATGAACTATATGCTTTTCTCCACTGACGTTCTTAGCTGTTCAAAGTGTTTCTAAGGATGCTGATTTTTAGAAGGCAGCAGATCCTGACCAAGCGTCAGTATGTGACGAGTCGGGAGTAAGAATGTGTTGTTTATGGATATACAAGTTTATACATTTTTTACTTTGCTTCAGAAAGATTAACTGCAATAACATTATAGAACATTATTAATTATTTATATTATCGATAGTCACCTTTTTTCTAACCATTAGTCAGTATTTTTTTTACTTTCTCTTTTTACTTGCTGTGCCTCCCTCGTCTCCTCAGAGAAAGCGCCCAGAGTATAGAGACCTTGTTATATTGAGGGTCCGTAGGCTATGGATGTTTGATTACGGTGACTTTATACTAACCTCAGTTCATGCATTTTAAATGATGGACATGAAGAGCCACCTCTTTGCCACATAATGTTTGATCGTCTTTATGATTTGTTCATCATTCCCTACAGACTCAAGCATACCTATAGAGCATAAGACAGCACTCTTCAATTCCATACCTGAAGGCATTCCCATTTTTTTGTTTTGTTCTTGCCCTGACCAACACATGATTCAATTCAGTCTTCAGTCCTGCCTCCAGGGACAAAGCTGAAAAACACTATGTTTGTGAAACGCCTCACTGTTTTTCTCCTCTGTCTTTTTATGCTGTTTTCATAGGAGGAATTGTGACATCTTAATTCTGTATCGATATCAGTTATTTGCTTGTAATGTCTGTAACTGAGTGTGTTATCTAATACCGCAGTAGGTTCACGGTAATCAAATGAACACGTTTGTGTGCGATAAGTCGTCTACCGCACAAGATCATCCGAGGCATTGAGGGTAAACATACTGCACCGGTTCTCTTTGTTGACTCTCCTTCAAGCAGAACCTCACTCGATATTTTCAATATCTTCTGGGTTCCAGTAATGGGCCAATTTTATAATGCGCCTGCTGCTGAGGGACCTTGAAGGGTCGAATTCTGAAATGAAGGAATAGATTTGGTGAGTTTTGAAAGGTGGCTGCCACTAGCATACATCACCATGGAAAATGGTTGCCCAGTGGTACCGTGGAGTTGACTTGGGCCACTGCTGAGTGATGAGCAATCTTCAGCCGCAGCATGGCACAATAACAAAGTAAACAGCCTACGCTGCTCTCAGCATACATAAATCTACAATATTTGATAAATAAGATTTGCCTGCTGTAATTGATTCCATGTGGAGATCCAAATAGAAACCTCTGAGGCCCTGGTAAATCTAATCAAGAGGGAGGTTAGTCATATGGCGAGTTACCTAAGGCTTTGTAATAATGGATCAATAATTATAACCTTCATAATTACTGGAGACAAACATGTAGATTATTATAAATTGTGCATGAGATTCAGTCTGACATTTTCTCTCCTTTGCGATTCTGCTCAGACTTTTCTCAGAAGCCACGCTTGCCTTATTCCAGGTGAGGTGCAAATGCAGCACGGATTCTGTTGATAAAAGTGCCTTGCTAAAAGGGATTTTTGAAATATATATATCCACATCTATCCAAGTTAGATACCCCAGTTGACGTTGTGGATTGCTTGGGTTCTTTATCATGTTGAAGTCCGTGGGAGTTCTTGAGGAAAACATGACAGACATCCAGTCAGAAAATGTGACGCTGTCGTCCCTTTTAAACCGAACACGTTAAACCCAGAAAGAGGCATAAAGTCTCAAATCCTAAGCCAAAACTTTTGCTTAAAGGAAAAAGACAAACAACTTTTCCCCCCTCTATTGTGTGCGACTTAAGAAATGTAGAAATAATGCATCAGCTTCCTTTTCTCTAGTGAAAATATAAATGGGAACAAAAGAAAATCTTTGACTATTTAAATGAGTGTTTCACGGAACAATCTCGATTTACTCGCCTTTATTGAGAACTTTAATTTCCATCTGTTTTCACAGAGGCTTATAGTGCACAACTTTTTATGATACCTGATTTCTTGTCCAGTTTGAATCTTCTATGACTGTCCATGTTTAATACAACTGAATGGAAACAGCCAACGGAACATTGTTCAAAACAACAAACAACAGACAGTCATATAGGTTTGAAATGAGATGAGGGTGAATAAATGATGACAAAATATTTCTTTTTGGGGTGAACTGCTCTTTTAATTGTTAGTGAAGACAGGCTGCTAAAACATATGGATGCTTTATTAGTATCTTCACTTTAGCTTTTTTCACAATGTGTCTGGAAAGGATAATTGACTCTGCCATAAATCAGAGGATCAAGTTCTGGCATCCTGTCACATTGACTCAGGGCTTGAATATGAATGTGTCATTGCTATTATTAGAGCTTTCTTACAACATTAGGTTGAGGCTCTTTTTTACTTATATAATTCCCAAAAGACCCCAAATGAAAATGTTTTGATATGCAGATTTCCTGTGTTTATGTATTTAGTTTGGAATCAAGAAGTTAGATTCTTTCTTTCTAGCTAATAGGGATGTCAATTTACACAAATTCCCATGATCGATTGTTGTTTAAGTTAATGATCAATTAATCATTAGCCTTAATAGTGCAATATGCATCTACAGCAGTGGCTTATAGTCAACAGCATTACAGGATGTGCTAATGCTGCTCAAAACGGATTTAAATCCAAATAAAGGGCTAGTAGGATTGTAAAATGAGTCGATGTGATTGATCATTTAATTAAATGACTTATTTAATGATCAAATATAACGACTGATATAACGTGTTACCAACACCGCCTCAGATGCGTGTTTTTCAGGATGTGTTTTGATGTGCTCTTCCTGGAACAACACGCTGAAAACGCCAACTAGACAGTGAATTCAAAATTATTCATTACAATAGTGGTCTCATTAATGTTACGTCCCAATCAAAGTTATTATTAGTCCTGCATTGCTGCTTTAGCTGCATGTGCTGAAGCGCTGAATGAACTCCTATATGAGATCGATCAGATATATTCAAAATAAACAGTATTACAAATCACATCTGCACAAAATTGTATAAGTAAGTTATGCGCGAGTCAGAATGCGTGACTAGTGTGGATGCGCTCTTCCTGGAGCAATGCGACGAAACAGCCAACTAAACACAAAAAAAAAAATCACAGTGTTTTATTACAATATTACTCTAATGTTATGTAACATGACAGCCCCAATCATGGTCATTGTTAGTTGTGCAGTGCTGTTTGAGCTGCGCTGAAGCTGATCACCGTCATGCTTTACTGCCCCATTCATTCTTAACCAAATGCATCCTATATGAGATCAATCAGATATAGACAGGCCTACAATATCGTGTACAAAATAAACACAGTATTTCAACTTACAGAAACTTGCAGAAAACAAAAGGCTGTGATTGCAAACGTGATGATACAAATGTAACTCCAGCTGTAAAATGGTCCCAAACATAACTCTGGTGCGCTCTCTTCATTTTTCCTCCTGTGTTTTGCGGTTGAGCATGACCCTGCTTAATTGATGATTGATAAGTTTTATCGATTAAATGTATTATTGTTTAATCATTAACCTCCATAGCTAATAACCATTAGGTGCTAATTGGGTTAAATGTTAACAGCCAAACCCTAAACCCCTGTGGCCTGTTGCAAAGCTGGTTTCAGTTGCTACCCAGGTAAGTTTGAGATTAGTTTGAGCAAACTCTTGTTTTCCGGGCTCAAGAAGAGGGATTCATTTTTAGCAGTGCTAATCACCATGGTAACTTACACTACACAGCTAATCTGCTCTGAAGCAGCTTTTATTCTAAGTTAGTGATCACAAACTCAAACTGGACCAATCAGCTGCAAGTAAAACTCACACCCCTGTATCTCTCGTTAAGTTAAAGCAGTTTATAGTGAAAAAACTTTAGAAACAAATCTCATCTTTTGGTGCAAATTATTTATTATATTTATATTATATGAATTATAATTACTTTTAATTCATACAGTATAATATATTTATATAATTATATTATATTGACAAGTAGCCAAATATTAATATAAATATAAAACATGCATTCATAATTCTTTTAAATGTGTATTTATTTGAGCTCGTTGTGAACCTATAATTATTTGGCATATTTATTTGATTCACATCATGCATTAATATAGTCAGATCTTTTTTCAGCTGCCTTCTCAAACTGTTGTTGCAGCATAAGTGTTTGTTCCAGTTTTAAACGCATTTAATTTCATGATAATTTTCAGAACGATCTCTCAATCTTCAGAAGAGAAGTGAATCATACGGACACTGTGATTGGCTGTTTGCACGTGTCTCGCTTTCAGGTGCAGGCGCTTCAGAGTTAATCGCAAACTATGGATTAAACCTGAGTTGACAGAGAAAGTTTATACCAAGCTTTGAGAAACCGTTGAACTTGATCTAAACCAGGTTTCATTTATCTGGATTTGTCAACTCTAAACCTACTCTGAAACTCAGAGTTTGTTCAGCTAGCTTCATGCAACAGGCCTCTGGATATAATAGATGTTCCAATTCTAAAGAACATTTTATCTCTAATTGCATTATCAAATTATTGTTACTTTTACTTTATTAGAAGTTTCCTAATACATTGCACATGCCATACGTTTCCATGGACACAAAAAGAGCTCCTTTAAATCGGTTTAGGAAGTTGATTCCAAAAAAAGAAGTAAATAAATAGAAAAATGACCTACCCACACAAAGAACTCATATAACTCAGTCAGTTTCTCCATCTTGTCAGTACCCATCTGTTCTCAGATCACCCCTCCTGCTGTTGGTTATCTTTGATTAAGCACCAAATATGACCCCGCTGGAAATGCTTGTACATATTTTGGTTCATGCAAGACGTGCTTGAATGCATCAAAACACCATTTGTTCTTTTTACAAAGCCATTTATTCCCATTAAAATAAATAAGCTAAATGTGATTAACATATAATTCTATTACATCAGGTACTGTGAGCGAACAAGCATTTGAGGACAATTCTCAATTGCATTAGTCTGACACAGCAACATTGGTTCAAACAATGGTGTGAGTTTGAAGCGGGACAACCAACTGCAGATGGAAAGGTTTGGGAAACCTGCTTGGAAACAATCATTATTTTTGCAAATATTTTTTCAGCTCCATCCATCCATCCATACAGCCATCCATCCATGTTTTTGCAATTATGTTTGGTAGTAGACGCATTGTAAGTTGTCATGAAACCGAAGTTGCGATTAGTCTTTTCTTCCCTGTTGTGTATCTATGTATATCTGAGTGAAACTGTTTTGGGACCCTAAGAAATCATTCGGGACGGGACTTGATTCTGTCCATCAGGAATTGATTGGATTATTGGATCATTGTGGCATGCTATTACTGCGATCTCTTGTGAGTGAAAGGTCGTCCCACTCTCGAACCATTGAACACGTCATTAGAGAAGAGATGTCGTTCCAAGTGGGAGGGAAAATTATTTTCATTAAAGATTACAAGGGCACATGAATACAAATGTTTTTAATGATGTGTGCACAGATAAATCATTTAGAAAAAATACTGCAATATTCCATAAAAAAAAGAATTGAATGTGTTCTCCATACAAAAGTGTCACCCATTTTTCTTTAAAATATATTAAAACAATTGTTTCATACACATCCACCCAAGTCACTGTGTGTCCAAGTCTGCTTTAGTGTTGTCTCATTCAGTGACATGTGGAGTTCTTACCTTGAGGCCCTCAGTCATTCAAAATATCTCCTGACTCAATGTAGCATATGCACACAGCAGAGGGCTGCAATTGACTGCAAGACTCCTGCCGTTAGGAAGCTTCTCCATATGGCATCTTTGAGGGTTCTCTTTTCTGTCTAATTAGCGCCTTTAATGCAAATCAGTGTTCGTCTCTCAGCGAGGAGAGGTCAAGCGCTTTGAAAACGCCCTCTCTTTGGAACGGCAACTATTGGTTTGTGTGGAAGTTTACAAGGGCTCAGTGTTTTCTCAGAAAGGATATGTGAAGTTTAATGAGCTAATTATTATGCATGTTTTTTTTTTCAATTAATCTGCATATGACTATTTGCTAAAATGACACAAGGTTAATTCAAGGCATCTGTGAAAGGAAGATGGATATAGAAGGGTTGAAGATGGCAAAGATTAGACGACAACAAAAGACTACAGCAAAAGAGTTAGCATATTTGTTAAACATAGTAAAGTACAAGATGATAAAACAATAAATTCATAATGAGAACTGATACAATTTAAGGATCCAGCAGAGCATAACTTTAACACACTAGGGTTCCAAGAATAATAGATCATCCAGATTTTTCTACCATTTAACAAGAGGGAAAACCATCATTTTTAACATTTGGCTTTAAAAATATAACTTCTGAAACAATCTTCCCATGAACCCATTATATTAAATATCACATTTAGCTTTTCCTTTAAAGGCATAATTCACCCCAAAATGAAAATTCTGTCATTATTTACTCACCCTCAAGTTGTTCCAAACCTGTGTGAGTTTCTTTCTTCTGTTGAACAAAGATGATATTTTAAAGAATGTTGCCAACCAGACAGTGGACGGGAGCCATTGACTTTCATAGTAGGAAAAATAAAATACTATGGAAGTCAAAGTCTGGCTACCAACATTCTTCAAAATATCATGTTTTGTATTCAACAGAAGAAAAAACTCACACAGGTTTGGAACAACTTACAGGTGAGTAAATTATTATTTTGGGTGAACTATATATAGGTTCAACTTATTCTTGTTATGGGTTTCAAAATGTAAGTCATAGACTGGATGGGTCTCAGCTTATGTTCTCTGAAAGTGTCAGAGTCTAGTTCTAATATACTGTACCTAATTACCTCCAGCACAGGCGGACACGGTATCTTGACCATTACAGACAAATCCACATGCAGCTCTGAATGGCTACTTAGCCACTATACAAAGTAACTCATTGATTGAAAGCTGCAATAAATTCAGTATCTTCTATTTTTCAGGTCCCTTGGACCAGCAGGTCTTGGCCCTAGTCTTATGGACTGGTATTGATCTCAGTCGACTGTGCTGAGAAAATGATAAGGATAAATCAAGCCACTTGACTTCATCGTAGAGTATCTTTAAACACTGTGGTCTGTGGTGCATTTAGAACATTGTTCTATTCAAGTACACTATAAAAATGTTTTGTTAGGTAATATAAAATGTGTGTTTGTCGTAATATCTAAATGAACTGGTTTTATTCAAGTCGAAAATATGATTTAGTATATATCTGAATGGATCTGACTGCCCTCATTTTTAAAGTTCAGATCAGTTGGAAATAGCTCCTTACGGTAACAAATGCCTATTTTTAACAGAATATATTTGAGCTGCCAAACATAGCAATGTTTCCCTCAACCAGTGCCATGAGTTTGGACAGGACTACCCGTAGTAAGCTGTTTCGACGGGAGTTTTTCAATGTGGTGTTCTATATTTTGCAACTAGTAATAATGATACTTTTTTCTTTTTCTTTTTCACAGGAACTGTGTGTATCTCACAGTCGGTAAAAATCCCCCGTGAGCCAAAACCAGGAGAGTTTGATAAGATAATTCAGAGACTGGGAGAAAATCCGAATGCAAGAGTTGTTATTATATTTGCAAATGAGGATGATATAAGGTGAGTAGAATCTGGTATTTTTAACTATCTTAAAGGATTACACTATTTTTCTTTTTCCAGTTAATAGTTAAATAGTTCCTTATTGTAGCTATAATGAAGCAGTTAAACTAATTTCTACTATTAATTTGTTTCTGCAGAGTTAAAAAGTTAAAACAAACTAAATATATCTTGATTTCTAATCTAACATTTGAAACACACAACAAGGATTTTGCAGGGAGGTGATAAACTCATTTCCCTGACCTCTATTATAACACGTTTAATGTTGCCCCATGGGAATGTCTAAAACGCCCTAGCACTGAGCACCTGGAGTACCTAATCAGAACTATTAGAACCCAGCTGTTCTCATGAAAATTGACAAAAAGCCTTCACTTAAATGTGCTATTAGACATCCATTGAATAATAATCATTTTAATTTGAAGGAATAATTATGGTCAAACTTTTTCAATTTGTTGCTTGCTTGAGCATCCAGGATGACTGTTTAATCATGCTTCACTAATTATTGTTTGTCAGCCATTGTCCTTGAGATCATAATGGCTTGTTTATCCACGTTCACATCGATGCACCTGTAATTCAGAAAGCATGCTTTCCTAATAAAGAAAAAAACTTTAGACACATGATGAAATCAAAAATGGACCCTTATTCTTTTATGCATGTTTTATTTTGCACAATATTTCAAAGATATCTTTAGTTAGAATGTAATAACTTGCTTCAAGTTTCCTTTTCAGCTGATGTCACCTTTGCCATGAGGATTGTTGATTAATATTACCCAAAAGCCAAATGGCTGTTTATGAATTATTTTAGGCTTCTGTTGTACAGGGGTTGAACAACGAAACTGAAATACTGGACAATATAGTGTTTTAGGTTTCACGCCTATGTATGCGCAACCTGGTGGCCAATCTTCACTGATTTTACACTCCATCAGTAAGAGCAGAGTGCAGGTTGAATTAGAAGAGCAATAGCACAGCTGTACACAAAATATTGCAATCCACACAACATAATGGAAGACATATCAGAGTTCAAAAGAGGACAGATTGTTGGTGCGCATCTCCCTGGCTCATCTGTGACCAGGACAGGAAGTCTTTGTGGTGTATCGAGAGCTACGGTATCTAAGGGAATGTCGGCATACTACCACGTAGGTCCACATCCAACTGGTAACTGCTGATGCAAGAGGAAGCTGTCTAAAAGGGATGTCCAGGTACTAACCTGGATTGTATCCACAAACAAAAAAAAAACCCTGCTGACCAAATGCACACCTTGACACTTTCCTGTTTTGAGCTCCACAGAGTCAATAGTCATGGTCGGTTTCTGTAGCCTAACATTTGGTCACTCGTGCCAGTGCCAAATGTCAGTTTCAATGGTGCCAACAGTGCAAATCTTGGGCTGTGGACAATGTGAAATATGTATTGTTCTCTGAGTCTACGGTCTTTACCACATTCGAGGGAGTTACCGTTTGGTGAAGCTGCAGAGAGGCCTTGAGGTGAACCACACAGTGGATCAGTGATGGTTTGGGCTGCAATATCATGGCATTCCCTACTGTGCTTGATGGGCTGCCAAGGACTACCAAACCATTCTGGAAGTCCATGTGCACCTAATGGTTCAAAATCACCCTAAAGTGGGTGCCGTGCATGATAATGCATCAATACACACAGCAAGACTTGTGACAGAATGGTTTGATGAACATGAAAGTAAAATTGAACATCTCCCATGGCCTGCACAGTCACCAGATCTAAATATTTTTGAGCCACTTTGGTGTATTTTGGAGGAGCAAATCGTAAAACATTTTCCTCCACCAGCATCACATAATGACCTGGCCACCGTTCTGGAAGAGGAATGGCTCCCTCTGGCCAATGTGAAGGACTTGTATCTGTCATTCCCAAGACAAATTGATGCTGTATTGGCTGCAAAAGGAGACCCTATCCTAATAAGTTATTGTGGTTTAAAACCAGGTGTTTCAGTTTCATTGTCCACCCCCTGAAGTTAATGCTTCATTTTGCAAGTAAAATGTGTTGGGAATGGGAATCTCATGTTTAATGTAGGTAAATTGCAACGAGGGCGTAGCCGGCAAAGATGAGGACGAATTTTAATACAGTTATTAAAATGTTGATAAGTTACTAGCAAATAAGCCCAGACAATGTATTCCACGGCTTATGGAAAGACCCTGTATGTGAAGACGGCGTGTCTGTTTAAAAGACAGAAAATGATTTTGTGTGCGCCGCCTGAAACGTACTTTATTGAGCCATTATTATCTTGGGGAAATGCTTTTGCTGTCAGTTGTGCATGACTAATTTTGACATCAATTGCTACTGTGCCTGACGGAGAATGCTTAGAAATTTCAGCGCTGAGCAGTGTCAATACTGACCTTTCAATAACACATTGATTTGCAGTTACTGTAAATGGAGAATCACCAAAGTACTGCAGAGTGTAGACAATAATTGCAAACAAGTAATTAGAGTTGATGTGACTCAGAGCCTGCATGGGAGCAAAGCCTATATTCAACTTTTTATGGAAACTGCCACTCATCTTTTAACAGGCGACTACTGCAGGCAGCAAAAAAAGCCAATCAGACGGGTCACTTCCTGTGGGTGGGGTCAGATAGCTGGGGCTCGAAGATATCTCCAGTGCTTCACCAGGAGGAAATGGCCGAGGGAGCTGTCACCATCCTACCCAAACGACAGTCCATCAGAGGCAAGTGACAGATTAAATCCTCTACTTGTCAGTGGTTGCTCTCATCCATTAGAGAGCAGTTCTCAACCAGAGCGTGTTCTTAATGTCTTATGACAACACATTAGCTACTGGTGATGCATTTAATAATCATAACAAGTTATGATGCATGCATAGTGTATAGTGTGTAGTGTAAGGAATAGTTCACTCAAATACAAACATTCCTCCAAATATAACTTTCTTTCTTCGGTGGAACACACAAAAAAGTGTCATTATCATTGAAGGATCGTATTATTGCACTCATCTAGCTCTTTTTCATACAAAAAAGGTCCATCCAGCTCTAAAAGAGCACCACAGAAGTGGTCAATGGACTTGTGCTTTTATTCCAAGTCTTCCAAAGCCCTTTACTGGTTTTGTGTGGTAAACAGGCCGCAATGCAAATCGTAATTCACAGAAAAGCCTCCATTAAATATGGTGCGTTCTGATGACATCATCAAACATCTTGTGTGTAGGACTGAACAATATCGCCAAAAATATTATCATTATTTTTTTTCCTAGAAAAACACAATACCACATCATTCTATACCGGTAAGTTTATCACAATAGTCTTTAATGTGGAAGGAAATTAACTTTTAACTTTTTGTTTACATGCAAGTACACTCCACAGAGTAAACTAACTTTAATATGAGGGCCCATGAAATCTTTAAACCATACATTTTTCCCCAAATTATATGTGTATTTTAAAATCTTTTATACATTTTAATATGAATTTATCATAAAAATGTATAATGCTATGAATTCATAATTTAATCAATCTTTTAATAAAATAACTACTGAGGTAACTACAGTATAAACTGTGTGAAGATTCTCTCCTTTTGTGTTCCACAGAAAAATATCAACTTGTTTGGATGATTAAATGACAGATTTGTCATTTTTGGTTGAACTTTTCATAGCGAAATGGAACATTCTCAGTGAGACAAAAATGATGTTACATGCAAATGTTGCGTCAAATCATGTTGCTCTCTGAAGTTCATTGGCTGAGAGCTTTGACTCCGGCAGAGCGCATTAAAGTGACACAGATCTCATCGATCTACCCTCAGGCTTTGATCGCTACTTCACCAGCCGCACACTTGAGAACAACCGGAGGAATATCTGGTTTGCGGAGTTCTGGGAGAACAATTTCAACTGCAAGCTGAGCCGCCATGCCTTGAAGAAGGGATCTGGCATTAAGAAATGCACAAGTAAGTATTTCTCCCTCTCCCTCTGGCAACACTCCATTTCAGAGCGCTCCATAAAAGAGAGAAAGTGAGAAAAGGGAGAAGCCAAATCTATCGTAAAAGACTTGGCCTGCTGTTCTCAGATCGCCTGAAATGGGCCTTTGTTTACACCAGAGTCTGATTAGTCATACCACAGCAAAGCTGTTCTACGTCTGATGTTT
Organism: Gobiocypris rarus; assembly: GCA_023029165.1. NCBI lineage: Eukaryota > Metazoa > Chordata > Actinopteri > Cypriniformes > Gobionidae > Gobiocypris > Gobiocypris rarus. The sequence goes on along the minus strand of CM040921.1, from coordinate 33,674,533 downwards.
TCTGATGCGCAGCAGCAGCATGCCTACACTAAGCACACAGAACCAATTCAATTCGGCCAATTGGATAAAAGATGATGATCTTTAATTGATTCGTGCCTTCTCTCTGGGGAAGAGCCACCCGTCAGTTGAAAGTTCAGCCCCAGTCAGAGCCTGTCCATTTGGCTGTGGAGAAAGGTCGACTCCTAGCAACACATTTCAAGCTTCATCCAATCAGTGCAGGTTGCATTCTTACGAGGAGAGGTTTCCGCCAGCAGACCTTTTCGAGGGTGGCTACGGTAGCGCGTCTAATTCTCAGTATGTAGCCTACCAAGCATTACAGCGCTTACTGCACTGCACCAGTAAGCAGGGCGGGATATTAACCTCTCGGTTCAGTGTCGGTGCGGTGACCTCCTACAGACGGCGGAAGCCAAATTATATGCGCTGTGGCAAAGGGGCTCACTGTAACATCGCAGCGCGCTAAATGTCACTGTGCATAATCCTTGTCAGTGGGCTTACTTGTAATGGCTGGCCTTTAGCGTGCTGCAAGAAGTATCTGGCCTGAAACAAAATCTATCGCTCCGCCACAACATAATAAATCACTTTTTCTTTATGCTAATTGCTGCGCCCACAAGAAAATTCATCATTGTTACCTTACATTCTTGAATAGCCATTGGTGATTAAATGCCGTGCTTCTATTCACTTGATTAAAAAATATGGTAGGGTGTTTTCTGTGTGTGTGAATGAGATGCAAAACATGCCACTCAGCACAGCTTTTTCTTTCTTTTATGGTAGTTTTGAGTTAGAATATATTTTGTGCATGCTTTTGCTACAACCAGGGGTTCACATCTAAAACAGGAGGTGTGCGAGTGTATTGCACATACTGTCTGCTGACGTCAGGCTTGATTATTCATGTAAAGAACAATTCGGCATTTGCCATGCACATTGCAGCAGATTTATAATGCCACGTGGGAAATGAAAACAGTGTTAAGACAGTATTTGCGCAGCTTTATTAGTTCAAGAAAACGACTTCATGTTAAAATACAATGCAGCCTTAACTGGGTCGCATCCTCTAACAGCTTTGTCTCAAAGGGAAGATGTAATATTTTTCTGAGAGCACTGATTCAGAACCGGAGGCCACAAACCTTTATCTCTGGCTGTGGAGTCTCTACGTAGCATAGTGACAGTCTCCAGGGTCTGGGCATTTTCAGTGCTGTAATAACTGCTGATGGAGATTAACAGTCAACATCTGCATATACTTTCCATTAAGGTTTAGCTCGCATGGTTCCTACAGGATCATGTCGCACATGCTGTCCATTTAGGACCTGTGCTTTCTGAGAAAATTCTGGGTTTGTTTTGCACATTGTCATTAGCACAGTGAGGAGTTGTTTTTTTAGTCATCTAGACAGACTACAGTGTAGCCTCAAATATAGCCTCAGAGGGACAATGCTAATGCATGAGTCAACAGGCACCCACAGATTTGCCCAAATTCCAGCTGACATTTTCGATAATGACTAATGTGATGGAGGATCTGTGAAACATATTTGGGGGATGAATCAAAGCCGATTCTATGACATCACTGCGTTTCATCCATTTCATTAGCTGTGAGCTGGGTTTTACATACATTATGCAAGGTGTTATATGCAGTATTTATTTTTTATTTATTTGATGTTTAAACTGTTGTCAGATTAAATACCTTTAAAACAGCACTTAGCTAATAGAACCAATAATCAACCAAAACAATACTATATGTATTTATCTGCTGTCAAATCGATTTATTGCGATTAGTCACATTCAAAATAAAAGTTTGTGTTTAAATATGTTTGTGTACTGTGTATAATTACATATGGATATATAAATACACACACATGCATGTATATGATTAAGAAATTTTTTATATTTATATGTATATACATGCAAATATTTTGTATTTACATAATTTACATTATATATATATCAGTAAGGTTTAAGGTTGATATTTTATACCCTACTGTTCAAAGGTTTGGGATTGCAAATACTATATTAATATTAAAGGTGCACTATGTAACTTTTCCGTCCACTAGAGGTCGCCTATTCAAAACAAAGGCGTAGTTTGATGATGCCAAGTTTGAGCGTAAAATCTTGGGACATGTGGTCTTCACCTTACAGCTGGTGGAAAAGAATCGGAATAGGACTTGGGCAGAAATCAAGTTCATGGATACAATTATTAACATTACTGTAGTGGGAATCATATTAGATACATTTGAGTTAGGGATGCTCATTTTGACCGTTTAACCGTTAACCAATAGTACGAATTTTGACCGATTAATACTATCAGTTAAACGGTTTAAAGTTTTTTTTTTTTTTTTTGCTGTATGGTAAAAGAAAAAATTGCTGTATTTGTTAACTCACGGGGCGCATGGACACTAGCAACCACACGTCTCTGCAGACATATTTCCCAAACTATGTGGGATCATTTCTGCAGAAAGGGCGACGCAGTTACTTGCAAATTGCAAATTATGCTACGCGGTATTAAAATAAAGCAGTAATACGAGCTCTTGCCTGGTGGAAAGAAAACAAAAGGCGCTTCCCAATGCTGGCCGCTCTAGCGAGGCGTTATCTCTGTATTCCCGGGAACCAGTGCCTGAAGCCTTAATGCTTTTCGTCGTGTGGTTTTGGTCAAGTTTACTAAAGTAGCCTAAACATTGTCAAGTATTGATGGTTTATTGAACAATTACTCAGTTTCCCTCTGTCGTTTCAAAGAACAGCACAACGGTCGGGCGATCAAACACTTCCTCAAACAGACAGGGCGCGCGCGGTCAGCGGAGGCTCGCACTGTAGAGACCGTATAAACCAGGCTTTCTGCCGCAGGTCTAACTGTCAACAGGCTAACTTACATCATTTAGACATGTTATTTTATTTATTTATTTTTTATAATAAAATCCAGTCAAGCTGTGGATTGAGGTAGGCCTGCTATTTTGATTTGACTGGAAAAACTATTCCGGTTCTTCAAAGCTTCAAACGGATTCAGTGTATTTTCGTTTTGTTATCTTAATTTGGTAATTATTTAATAATAAAAAAATAGTGTAGGCCTATTTATTTTATGCTTTTTATTTCTATGATTTTATTCAGTTTTTCTGTGTTGTCAGAAAAGCTGCAGGTGTGTGAAAATGTGACAATGTGTGAATCCAGGTTCTGCTGTTGATCTGTTGTGTATGCTGCTGTTTGCACAGTAAAATAAACCCGTGAAAAAAGTATTTTTAACGGATCACAGACACTCATCAATTGTATTTTTATTTGATGTCAATTCAATTTTATAATCTTATCAGTTAACGGTTAATAATCGATTAATGAGCATCGGTTGTCGGTCGGGAAAAATAACCGAAATGAGCATTCCTAATTTGAGTGTGTTGAAAATGATGTTATTATGTTACTCTGTGCGTTTGCTCGGCGGCTGCTGTGACACGTGTTGCACACTGCAGTAAGAGTAAAGCGTTTCTGCAAAATAAAACCCGAAACCAAGGGTAACACAGATATGATGCAATTCGCCCTTCGCAGCAAGTTTGATTGACAGGTGATTTGACCAAACAAATTGCCGAATTTGCCACTTTGTCCAACAAAGCAGTCAGGAGAGTTCGTAGATTAACGTTGGTGGACTTGAACTTGAAAAACGGTGTGCACTGATGTATTTCTGCGGTTGAAACATTTCTTTTAGTGTTCATTCACATTTATTTGATGCTTATCAATGAACTAGAAGGAAGAGATGATCGGTTCACATGCAGCTTTAACTGAGGCGTTACAGCGATCACGACACATTAAAGAGCCACAAAATGGTATTTATTTTTTATATAAAAAGTAACTTGCTCTGTCTTGTCTGTCAGCACCATGGCTTGTTAGTCATAGCAACAGTAACTAAAGGGGCGTGTCTTTGTGAACGGTCAATTGACTTTTACAATTTTACATAGTGCTAGTTCAATGTCTTTTTGTATGGGAAAAAACATTTTTTTTCTCTAACTATAAATCTCTAACTATAAATTTTTGTACGTTTATATTAAGTATTTAATGCATATTATATTTATTACTAACGGTTTTGGCTATTATTATTTTTATTGTAGTCACTTTTTTTGGTAAGCATTGTGTGTGTAATGAAGGTCACAAGAACAGAGATGCAGATTCAATTGAACAAAGCTGAGTGCTCACAAACCCGGCTCACTCACAGATCACTTCAAGTTCACTTTGATTCGGACGTGCCCGAAAATAGTCTTGCCCAAATGATTGAGTTGTTTACTCTGTAATTAGTCAGTCCTGTTCCATCAGTTTCGTGCACTGACGGTGTAATCAACCAATCACAGCAATGTTTGCCAGTATTTTGCCGTTCCCTCCACACATTCGCGTCACGCTCTAGGAGCTCAGTGAGAACACATCAAGCTCAAGGGAGGTCCCCCGCTGAAACTTAATCCGCCGATGTCACTATTGGAGAGTTCTACTTTAGAAAAAAGAGTGATATAGAAGTCATTTGATGTCATATTTCTCATTTAAGAAAGGTCAACGGTTGAAGCAAAACACAAAAAGCACACAGATTTTTCACCTTGAGGCCCTTAAGCCTGATTTTTGCCCTTTATTGGCATGCTGTCAGCTTGATCAATGGTCCTAATTCATGAAACACGTGCAGGACAAATTTGTGTGTAAATAATTCGGAAACCTTTTGCAACATAAATGTTTCGGTTAAAGTAAAGAGCTAAGAACATATGTGGATGTAATGAGGTTCTTTGATATGGGAAGGAAGGAGGCGGGAACCGGCAAACATTTAAAGACTTTAATAAAATAAATAAACAAGACGAAAGTAAACCGCAGGCAGCCCCTCACGGACGACTGCACTCGCACACACATAACAAAACATAAATAAAATACAATGTAACTTCCAGGCCTGGTCCTCTCTCGCCCTGCACTGGTGGTGCTCGTCCATATATGCCTCCAAGCTCCCTCATGAGAGGACTCGAGACCTCGCTGCAGGATACGCTCATTATCAGTCCCGCTCCGGTCCACACTCGCTCGTCCCCCTCACCACAGTCGAGTTTCACTTTGAATAATTTTTTGTTTTTGTTTGTTTTTTAATTTTTAAGGAATTAAGTAATTGATCAATTGGATTTAAGGGAATAAATAAAAGTGGTAACAAGATCTAGTTCTAATTGTAGTTAGTTAGTAATCAATTACATTTTAAATTTTGTTTTAAAATGCACACATATTCACTCTTATTCAGATGCCTAATATATCGAAAATGCTAACTTTTCTTGTCTTGTCACATTCATTTATACATTTGTGGTATAGATTTGATATCAAGATCTGACCCCAGAATCAAATGGCCTTGGTTTATTTATTCAAAAGCTTGAAATGGCATTTTCAGGCATTTTCATTTTTTTTGTAAATACTTTTATTAAGCAAGGGCAAATTATATTAATCAAAACTAACAGTAAAGACATTTACTACATTCTGTTTTTTTTTTAAACGCTGTTCTTTTAAAATGTTATTTGTCAAATAATCCTAAAAAATATGAAATTTAGTAAATCAGCATATTAGAATGATTTCTGAAGGGTCATGTGACACTGAAGACCAGAGCAATGGATTGCCTCTTACCAACCCCAAACTTTTACATGGTTGTGTGTGTGTGTGTGTGTGTGTGTGTGTGTGTGTGTGTGTGTGTGTGTTAGATTTAGTACAAAAACACATGAATGCATCGTGTTGAATTGAATTTAGATAATACATCAGATAGCAAGTTAATGAGTGCAGAAATGTATAGCATTGCTGTTTTATCAGAGAGAATGCAATGCTTAAATATAAAGAGTGTGTTGACCCCCACTCTTATCAAAGATCCAGCAGCCAGAGATAGAAGAGTGCGCTACATCAATGCTGCGATTTTCCAGCCCTCACAAAAGCCCTCTGGATACTGTCGGATTAAAAGGCTGGATATCTCAGCGTTCAGCTCTCTCTGCCTCTCCTCCTCTCTACCTCCTTCCCATTCTCTATCTCTCGCTCTCTGTCTTTCTCTGTTTGTAGCACTCTGCTCTTCTTTTATCAGGGTTGAACATACAGGAAATTCTCCATGCAGTGAGCAGCTTGTGATTATGGATTGCACATGTTGAGATGGATCTCTGTGATATCAGAAGATGGGAGGACAAAGTTGAGCTTGTTGACATCTGTTTGCTGTGGTTACATGATTTCACTGCTCTCTTGGGTAGGGGAGATGTGCAGCCTGTCTTTTGAGTCCATTTTGTAGCTTATTCTCAGTGTTTTTTGCAGTGGGTCGTGACTCAAAAATAGCCAAATAATCATGTATTGATAGGATTGGAAAATAAATAGGCTTTTTACAATTGTGGTACCATTTAAAGCAGAACTGGTTGAGAATACTAATCTAGTTTACTTTATACTAAGCAGTTTAATCAAATTGCATAGCACCAGTCTTATTCTTGCCAATTTCTTTGTGTGTGATATGCATCAGATAGTCAGTGAAATATCTACATGCACATTGTCTGCGAGGCTGAATAGCATCAGACAGGCTGATGCTGATGAATATATATTAGCCTGGGTATTGATTGTACACAAAATGCCTCATTTAACTAGTTTCAAAAGGAATAAATGTTGGATGGAAATATATTGTTCCATTGCTGCTGGCAAAAAGGCTTAATTTGCCAAATTTAAATAACCAGTAAAAGGCAGTGGCAGTGCAAGCCAGTATATCGATTAAAACTAATTGATGTTTCAATCTAAAATGTTCCATTGTTACAGAATATGGTGTAGTGGCCCAATTGAGACACCCCTCGCTGCAGCCTATAGCACGATGACGTAGCTGGATCAGATCCAATACGTACTGGATGTTATACGTACGTCTATGGTTATAATGCATATGCATAGACGCGTATGCGCTGGTCTTAAATGACATGTATGGTCAATATTGTATTTAGATGATGTTCTAACCTGTGTAGTAGTACTGATAAATAGTAATAAGTAATTATTGATGAATAGGTCATCGTGATGCTGAAGTTATCCTAGTTTCTCTCTACATACTACATTCAAAACATTTAAAATTGTAACATATTCTGGTCATATTTGCTGTTGAGTGGAAGCTAAAATGAGTCAAGTAATTGTCTGTAATTTTAATCCTCAAGGTACAATACAACAAGATCTGTAAACAACTTAATACCAGTACACATTAAAGGGAAAATGCAAAACGTATGTCCTGATTTCGTGAGCATGTTATTAATAATTATTTTTGCATGAACGGTTTGAGTATTTATGCAATTCAATAAAACTCTCAACTGCGCGTGCGCATGTGACGTCATCAAACTGTGAATGAAACCACAGCGCATGCGCGTCCAGTACGTGTTGGATCTGATCCAGCTGCGTCATCGTGCTACAAGCTGCAGCGACGACTTCTTGCAAATATTGCGCACGAAATGGGCACTCAGAAAGTAATATTTCCAATATTTAATATTTAACTTGTACACAGGCCACTTTATGCAAATTGGTGACTCTTTGTTACCAAGTAATGAAAAATAAAACCACACACACAAAAAAACAGCTCCAGATTTAATTCAGCACATTTAGGACAAAACCTTATACCTATGTATAGAGTTACGCACTAATCAGATGCCGTCATCCAGAAGTTATAAAATGAAATAAAATGTACGTAACAAATTGATAAAGGCATTTAAAAAAGCTATAAAAGTGAAAGATTAATATTAGATGCATACTTTTAGACTTTTTACCATGACATTCTATGAGAAGTATATTTTTAACCAAAGCAAAGATTTCTTGGCTCATGATAATTCCACTTGGGCTTTGTCTAAATTGCAGAAATTGCGTTCTCAGTTTAAAAAAAAAACATTGAAATTGAACATCAATGTCTAATGCACGCTTAGCTTGATTAAAATTGAGTTGTTAGTTCTGGAGTCGAATGGACCATTGGTCTGCGGAAACATCTTTTGTCAGCTGTCTGGATCAGTCTGATCATTGGTATTCATGGGTGTAAGTGTGATGCTGCTGTGCAGATCTGCGGTGTTTTGTGCAGCTCTGTGCCACTTAAGCAGTGTTTAACAAAACGGTAAACAAGTTCTTTCACTGATTCGCTGCACTGCATTTAATGAAACAATACTCGTCTTAATCAGTATCTTTGTTTTATTTTCAGCTAAAATACCTAAACATTCAACTATAAATTAAGCTAATTATGGTTCTATGTGTCTGGATCACAGTATGTATGGAAATGATATGCAGATGATAAGCTGTTGTAAATTTGCATGCACAATCCATATAGTTTTATAGTATATAGAGTATATAGTTTTATGAATCTGAAAAAGTATATGTGCGTGCAAAATTTTCCATTATAACACCACCTGTCCTGTAGAGGTGGCACGAAAACTCAGCACAGCCTGACCCAAGTGAATCTCCTGCAGTGAACTACTAGTGATGAATATGCCCATTCAAAGCGAGGGGACACGTGCCCCCTCAGATTTGAGTCAAATGGATTTGAATGCAGCTTCCAGAAGACAAACATTACATTTTATAATGAAGCTTTGAAACACACGTTCAGACCGGTGTAATTGGAACGTTCAATGCATCACGTCATCAACTGCGAAATTCAAATATGCGTTCACACTTTCATGAGACAGACGTGTTCAGCGGCAGCGCTCGTCATATATCACAACTTTTAAAACATAATATTCATTTTATGTTTCTGTCTGACATTTAAATACAGATATGTACTAGCAAAAACATTCATAGTATAGCTACACTTGATGTCAATGGAAGCAGCAATAATCCTTTCTCAATTAGCTTCTTATTTGACGTGTTTTATTGATATAAAATGCACTTTACAACTCAGAGATAAGGTGCAGTTTGCCTCGCTTTGTCAGTGCTATGCTTTTAAGTAAGTTTGTTTCTATAAGCTACAAAATACTCTATGCAGGACTTCTAGTCCTAATATTCTTGAATAGCGACAGTAAATGCGTTAATAATGTATTCAAAAGAATAATTGGATATGATGACATTGCAGTAATTACAGAGTGAAAGCTTGAGTTTTATTTGGGAGTTAGTTGTTTTCTTCTTCTACATGAACACCCCCACTCCCCTACTCCAAAGTGGTGCCCCCTGAATAAAAAAACTGGAGTGCATGATGCCCCTGCATGTCACCATAATGTTATGTATAGTGTTGTCAGGAAGCGAAACAAAGTCCATAAACATTTGGACAGTAATTGATTTTTGAGCACAACCAAAGCACTAATCATTATTTGCATCTCTTCTTCCTTGCAACTTATACTCAGTGGGGATTGTAAGGCAAAGTTGGTGATTTATTGTGAAAAGTGGTATATAAATGAATGATTTTGGATCAAATTGAAAATGTATTCATGCTGTACATTAACATTGGGTAGAAGAAATGCAAATATAATTAAAATGAATTTTGAATTAAATTCTTAGTATTTAGTTAGAAATTTACAAAATTTGCCATTATGCTATTTCAGTCATGACAACTCTCGGGCTAGTTTAACATTTTGTTAATGTAAATGGGATTTACATGGCTCTGCTACACTGCTGATGATGTATGACTTGCTTCTGCTAAATACTCAGAACATAAACATGCTGCCGCTTCTAGAGAGAGGGAGACACTTCCAATTCAGATCTAGGCAGGTGGTGCTGGGGAGGTGGAGGACTAGAATAAGATTTGAATGTGTCATGGTTGTAAAGGGAAATAGTGATGGATAGGTAAAATCGATTTGCTGTGGAAGTTACAATGAAACAACCAATCAGAACACAACTAGAATTTCATGACTGAAATAATAATTTGTACTATAAAGCCAAATTAAATTATTAAAATATTTAGCCAATTATTTATTGTCCGCAGTGTGTGAGAACAACCAGCCTATAATGGTAAAAATCCACTAATTTAGGGGAATTTAAAAAAATCCCATAAATCAAAATCAGTCTCTTCACACAAGCTGATCCAGATTCCCCTCTACATAATTGAGGACTCTTTTTAGAGAACTGGATCATTTGGCTCAGCTCCGTAATAAGAGTCGGCTCTTTCAGCTCCTAAACGGCTCTTCATTTCCCACTTCTGGCTCTTTAAATTCAGTCAATGTTTGGCCTGTGATTGATATTTATGCACATACTTCACTTACATTTTTCAATGTTACTCATCTTGTTTTCTGACCTGATATCACAAATGATCTTTTCACCACACTGCTCGAACACATGCAGTGACTGAATGTTATGTTAAAGTGTAGCCTGCTGTATGCGCGTGCGACGAATCAAGAGCGGAGTAATGACATCACACATGATGGCACACACATACACATCAAAATAACACTCAGTTAGACTACTTGATGTGTGGCTGCGCGGTGTAGCGAAAGGATTATAATATTACTATCTTGTATTAATAAACGAAAAGGGAAAACGGCTCTCAGACGGGAACCGGCTATCACCGTTCACTTGAAGGAGCCGGCTCATAGAGCCGACCTGCTCTCAAACGACACATCACTACTGTTTTCGCTGATGGTGTTTTATTTACTGTTGCTAATAGGTTACCAGTACCACCGTTGTCTGTTCTAACAACTTGATGGAAGCGTACCTAATTCGCATTCGTTTTTTTGCAAACTTTGAAAAGATTCATAACTAAAATATGCTTGCTTAATGAAGCTAAAGGGTAATTGGTTCCCATTTCATATGGGCTATATTCTTCGTATTTATGGCTCGTTTGAATTTGGTGTAATTGCTCTGGTAGACGCAATTAGGGGCTGGAGTGTATGAGCCATATTTATTTTGTATTATTTTATGTAATTTGTCCTGTGCCACTAGGGGGCTGTATGAGCTTTGTGGCTTTTCCGGGTAGGTCAATTAACTTGGAGGAAACTCAGACGCAGGTGTTGCTGATTTGGGAAGCAAACAGTTTTCGACTGTGCCATGTTGTGTCTTGCCTTTGTGGTGAACAATAGTGTTTGTTGTTTTGATTGTGTATTATGAGTTAAGATATTGCCGCTGTATGATACATTGGAGAATAAACTTGCTAGATAATAGTAACATTACTGAACTCTACTTGATTTGTGTGAGACCGCATGGGCACAAGTCTGAACTTAATCCACTGTATTAGTAACCAGTATTAGACTTCGTTTAGGACTTAGTCAATGCATGTTATAAAAATGATCTTGGTATTTTGAGCTAAAACTTCACATACACTCTGGGGACATCAGAGACTTATTTTGCATGTTGTAAAATGGTGCATAATAGGTCCTCTTTAATTTTTGGAAATGTACAGTATAAATAAATGGGTCTTAATATATGGAAAATGTATAACTGTTTTTATATTTGGGGTTTGTTGCAAGGTTATTATCATTTTCAGGGAAATGACATGGAAATGTTTGAAAAACCCTGGATCGAGTAAAGTATTATTGAGGTTTTAGTGAGTTGCTTGCAATGAAATTAAGTGGAGACCAAAAATGTAGTGCATTAGCTTATTTTTAAGAAATAAATTTATTGTTCCCAGCATATGGCTATTTCTAACACAATGATGAGAGACAAGACGCGCGTGTTTGTTTTCAAAAATCTTAAAGGCTGTCCCCCAGGGGCGATTCATGGGATTTGGATTGCCAAGCTTTAATAGAGAAATTTGAGGGGGGTTTTTTGTTCCCAACAAAACCTCCCTCAGGCTTGTGTTGCTCAGAGAGGAGTGGTGTAGGAGACATCATATGTCTTAAATGCTTTGCATGGGAGCGTTTATCAAAAGGCAGGACCCATCTTTCATCCAGAACAGATGTCTGATAAATGCAGAGGTGATGCAGATTCCATCTATTATCCTTATCCCACCTAAATGTTGCGTACAGATTATAGAGGTGAGCTTGTAAAACAGCATGCTGGTTACAAAGAGCAAATACATGAGTCATCAAAATTGTGCCCTTGGGTAGTAAGTGAAACGTTTGGCATACAAGCTAAAGAATGACTTACAATCTAAAACAAACATTTAAACCGACTGTTAAAGAAAAGTTTTTTTTTCTACATATATGTAAATGTACTATTAAGATTTAGATTGTCTGGACCTAAGACAAAAAAGCCTAAAGCCGCTCAACAAATATTACCTGAATTATTTTTGAAAGGGCAGAAATAATTAATCTTTTTCTTTGATTCCTGGAGGGATTTTTGAGGTCCGAGATCCAAAACTAATGTATGCAACATCTAAAGCAGTCATTTTGTCCTTTGAATCAATTATAGCAGCTATCTCCATGCTGAATATTTTAATTCATTCGTCAGAAGTCAATGGATTGCTTTTATACAGTAAGTGCATTCAGAGACTGGCACTCCTTGAGTAGTGCGCACACCCCAGCCATTTCTATAGAGCGATCACGTTGTCTCCAAATCAAAAGCACTTTGTCTCAAGAATTTTTTTTTTTTTTTAGTTGTTGAGGTTAAGGCTACAGCAGAGTTTCCACAAAACCCTTGAGAAGAAAATCACTCGTCCGAAACCACAAACAACAGATTTAAGTGAGACAAAAGGCTCTGGAGGTTTTTCTGGCAAATGTGGGGAGTCAGAATCATTATTCCCAGTGAGAGCATGAGCCCTCAGAGCAGGACATCTAGTGTCTTTAAAGCCCTGGAGCAGCGAGAGGTACCGAAGGTTATGAGCGTGCTACTCTGTCATGGCCCCCATCTCTGCCACCTTTCAGCCCCCGACAAACTCTGAGACGCCTCCCTTAATTGCAAAGGATCCCTCAAACAGCGGCCGGCATAGTGAATGTGGATGCGCTTAGAATTGAGTTTGTGCTTGTAACTGTCGGATCTAGGATTCTGTGTGTACTGGGAATGTGTTTTTGTTTTGTTTTGCTTTCCTTTGCTTTGCTTTGCTTTGCTTTGCTTTGCTTTCCTTTGCTTTCCTTTGCTTTGCTTTGTCAATTTGTTATTTTTTATTATTTTGTATTATGCCAATCAATAATTTTTAAGCAGGCAGGATAATTGGATTGAATTATTAGAATTAGATACATCAATATCCTGTGAGAAAATGCCCCAATACGAAGAAGAAATCTGTGTTTTATAAATGTTTTATTATTTAAGCAGAATAATTGGATTGAATTGAATCAGATATATCAAAAATGCCCCATTGAAAGATAAAATCTGTTTTTAATCATGTTTAATTATATATATATATATATATATATATATATATATATATATATATATATATATATATATATATATATATATATATATATATGATATATATATATATATATATATATATTTATTATATATTTATATATATATATTTATTTATTTGATCCTATATATATATATATATTTATTTGATCCTATATGAATTATTTTCCATTGGTAATAAGTATGCAGTTAATTTAATATTTTATTTACTAATTTCCATATTATTTTATTAGTAATTATTATTTTATTTATTGATTAATTAAATACATAGTATTTACATACTATTTTTATGTTCCTAAATTAGTTCTTCATTTTATTGTTACATGTTACATGTTATGTTTATTGTTATTTGTTGTTACAGAACTTATTTTATGAAAATATGTAAAATAAAACAATGTTTTTCAGCAAATCAGTGAATGTTAACAAATAACATTAACAAGTTGTACAGTAGCATATGTGGATGTGCTCAGATAAGGAGTTTGCACATGTGTATGTATGTGTGTTCGTCTGCCAGTTAAGAGTGCTAATGCGTTTGTGTGTGTCTGCGTATGAAGAGCATTAAGAATTGTGTGGGCTAGCCATCCTCCCTCAGTGAGATTCACAATAGATTTTTTTCTCACTGGCAGACCCATGGCGGAACTAGAAAAGCCCTCCCCCTCCTCTCCCCCCTCTCAAATAGTTATGCTTGTGGTGCACAATTACACAGGCAAAACCTGCCTCTTTAATTTAGGGTTTTCAAGATGCAAAGGGACTGTCGAGGATGTTAAATTGCCTTTGGCTTTCTGTTTAAGCCAAAAAGCTGAAGTGCTAGTGATTAGCAAACCTAGAAGAATAGGACAGACATTTCTTTACTCACAGCAGCTTCTAGAAAAAGAAAAAAAAACACTCTGGCTTTGTTTAGATAAGAAAAGGTTTGCGAATGTAGGAAGAGAAAGGATATGGATGGGTTTGTCTTGGGCAAACCAGCAAAGAGTATTGAGTAAAAGAGGCAACCAGCCTTTTGAAATTTCGAACAACAGAAAAATACTGCACTAAGCAGCGCTAACCTGAAAGGAATCTATTGTATAGAGTAATGATTGCTCTTTCAGTTTTTGCAGTTGTTGGAAATACAGTAAATGTAGTGTAAATGCTGGCATTAACCCAAAATGACAATGGCACAGGCTTTATTCTGAAGAGTGTACCCTGCAATCTGCCAACCTGACATCTGACAGCTATCTCTCGGTTTGTTCTGGCAGGGTCATAATTGAAACAGCTCCTTTGCAATTAAGACCTTACAAAAAAAAAAAAACCCAAGCTGAGCAACTCCAGCTCTAATGAATATACAGCTGTCTGGCATGATTATATGAGTGCTGAGAGATAATTAATCTTGCTTGCTGTCTCTCTGTCTATTATTCCACCCTCGTGTGTTACCAGAGCTCTTTCATTTATCCGTGGCATGAAGAGCAAGATACGGGACTTGGATAACTGAACATGTGAGACGACAACTCGTGGCATATTGTAGATAATTGATTTATTTTCTTCCTCTTACTATTTCACAAGCCCGTCGAAATGGTTTCGAATACAACCTTTTACACATACAACTGTACAGTAGTATAAGAAGCCAACTGGATCACTGAAGTCAAGTTGGAGAACTCAAGTGCAGTTTAATTTACTAAACAATCTATAATTAAACAAACACAAACTAAACAAAAGACTTGGAAGCACTAAACATGACATGAAGTATGACTCGTACTCGTGAACAAAGCTAGACAAGATCCAATGGAAACATGAGGGCTATTATACACTAATGACTAACAAGAAACACATGTGAACAATCAGACCATGAACCAATGAGAACATTACACTTAAAACTAGGGAAGCACATGACATGATCACATGACAGGTCTTTCATTCTCTCCTCTTATTAATGCATAACATACATTTAAAAGTTAATAGGCAAACGGATCTTTATAAAAGTTAACATTGTTGCAGATGAAAAATAATACAGAGCATTAAATAAATATTTTTTTATCAGCTTAAATGTTTTAATCTAAAAACCATTTCATCTAAACCTCTACCTGTTGGTCGCATGCACACTTTTTACTCGTGTTTGAAGTTCTGAACTGAATCGTCCTCCAATGCAATGGGTTGTTAGTCTTGTTCGACTCGATTAGTTAACGGCATTTTACTTTCAATAAAACATTTGCAATAGATTTGTAAAAGGTATTTTTATGCATGTTTGGCCTGGGTTTTTGTTGCATTTACACTGTTCCAACCAGCAGGGGTCACCGTGGAGACGGGTATCAGATTGATTCGAAGCTTTGACACAAAATGGCACATTTGCTTCAACTGTTTGTGTTTCTTGAAGCCTCTGTCTGCCCATCACTATCAATAAGTACAAATATTCCGAGTGTTCCGAGGCCAAAAGCAATCAGCGACGAGTCCATCCGCCGAAGATCATGAACACATTTCAAAAACTGCCGCCTGAAGAAACGTTACGTCAGCTTTGACAGGATTGGCTGTCGTATGTCTCGTGACCAATTGCGTCATTACATCGGCTTTGATTGTAAAATGCCATTGTCTCTTGTGCGTCGACTGATTGCGCCATGCTAAAGAGTCGGGTGTATCATTTGAATGCGATATGAAACATTGAGTGGTGTGTGTGTTCACCAAGGGGGTAATCCAGCATCCGAAAGCGTACCTTCCATAGGGGCAAGCCATTGCTAACCAAGCCATCACCTGCTGTTAGCTTCCCATTGACTCCCATTCATTTTGGCGTCACTTTGACAGCGAATAACATATGAGGCGTTTAAAGATTCCATTTGTCCATTGTTTATTTCTAAAGAAACACGACAATGTATAAAATGCTCCATTACCTTGTATCTTACACTATCGCCCAGTAGAAGCTGTTTTTGTAAAAATAGGCTAACGATTGCGTCATAACCATGCGACTCTCTGTCCCACAGTAGAGAAATTACTCTATAGACAGGAGGATAAGCTCACAGGCAATCTTTTACCGTCTATGAGGCAATCGGGGGGACGTGGAGGCATAAAGTCTGATAAACACAAGGGAAAATCATGGGGAGAAGCCCATAGAGAGTCAAAAGAAACGGGACAAAATATTTCAACATCGTGATTCAGATTTCACTTTGCACAACTACTAGAGGACTTACAACTGTCAGACATGTTGTGTAGTCACATCTACGTCATCAAGCTCAGTCTGAGGCTGCGCAGTACGCTTAGCCATCAGGAAGTGAGTGCTTCTAACTGACTTCAGTTTCCCCCGTCGAAGCCTATGGGGTCGCTGTGTCCATTTCTTTTACTGTCTATGGTGTTCACAGAGCGGTAGGTTAGATCATCGTTTCAGCTTTTTTAAAACATTAAGATCAACTCTGTTCTTCACATAAAGGTATCGTATGGAATGCAACACGAGTTAATACTTTTATACTGTTTTTTTGTGACTGTACTTTTATTTGGCTGTTGCGTTTTATATTGTTGAGTTTGGGGTAGGAGTGGGGTAAGTTGCTCCAAAATAAAAAAGTGGCCTATAAATATTTATAAAATGCAAAGAATTAAATGCATCACATTGGGCAAACAACTGAAATCAAACAGAGTACCCTGTGCATTAAAAAGTGACTCAGAGGGGTCGAATATGCGACGAATAGGAGTGAGACTGTGTTGTTTCAACATACTTTGCTTTGGGACACACTTATTTTGATCTCACATACTATTTAGGATGGATAGTATGGACATTGGGATGCAGGGTATGACTATGAAAACTACAAAATAAAAAACAAAACTTAAACCAAAACCAAATGTGACATGTTGCCCTCTTTTTATTTAATTTTATTTATAACTTAATTGAATTAACATTTCTAAGTATAAATTAAGTTTTTAAGTTTGCAGATTAATTAGGTGAATTCATATATCAATATTTAGTGAGAAAATAAAGGTAAACATTTTGTTAACTAAAATGATTTAATACAATTTATTTGATGTTATGTTATGTGCAATTATTTATCAACTAATATTTGTACTGTAAGCATTTTATGCATTGCTTTTTTACTTGCTGTATGAATTGCTATAATATAAGAATAAACGCCTTCAGTGAATCACATAATTAATATTCATGACCCAAGCTGTGCCTGAATATACATTTTTATATCACATAATTGTCACAACATTTTAGGCCTAATTATAAAACATTTATGCAAAAAATGCAAGAATGATGCTTCTCTACACATTCTAATGGTATCTCAAATGAACGTATCCGTAGCAACTAGGCATTTAAAACTGTCATACTTGTAAAGAGAGCTTGATGAGATTTATAATGTGCCCTTTTCAGGTCACCTCTGTAATGGTTTTATACTCACATTAGAAGTCTTAACTCAATTCCATATGTGTCCATTATATATAGGATGATACAGATATAGATATAAACAAAAGTTTTATTATTTTTATTTATTTCTTTGATTATTTCTGTGATTAAATTCAGAAATTCACTACTTGCCTCAAGCTCACAGCTGATTGGTGTAATAGTGAAGATTCTGAGGTGGCAAGTAGCTATAATGCATCCGGTGTAGAAAGTGTCAAGCTGTGCAACATCAGGCGCTTCCAGTGTGCACAGTGACAATTCAGGCAAAATCGAATGACACTTCAGTTGATGTTCATGCAAACGCTTTCTTTTTCCTGTCAGATCAAGAGCGGATCGGAAAAGACTCGTCCTATGAGCAAGAAGGAAAGGTGATGTTCGTGATTGATGCAGTGTACGCGATGGCGCACGCCCTCCACAACATGCACAAAGACCTGTGCCCTGGCAAGGTGGGACTCTGCTCCAAAATGGACCCTGTGGATGGAACCCTCCTGCTAAAGTACATTCGCAATGTCAAAATTGCAGGTAAGCGGTTTACCTTCTGCATTGCTACTCTTCTGTTTGTCCTTTGATAGACCTACCAGCACAGAGCAAACATCTGTTTATGGGTGCTTAAGAAAAGGGATTTTTGCATAATTATCCCGCTGACGGTGAATTAAAGTTTCTTCATTGCAGCATAACAATTTTAAAACGGCTCTCTCACAGGAGGTGCTTTTGAAAACTGTCCAAAATCCTTTTTCTAAAGCCCCACCCTGGCTATAAATTGTCAACAATTGGTTTTACAAAGATTAGCTGCTGGAATGGATTTGAGTTGTGAGAAACAACAGAAGCCCAAAGGAACGACAGACTGCTCCCCGGAAAAGTATTTTGATATGTGCTTAGCGTACCTAAGCCAAGGTTCCTCCTGAGCCATGTATGTGTTAATTAAAGCAGTTTGCAGTGGGCTCACAACACCCTTTGGACATGTTCTTCCTGGACTATCAATGGCAGTATGACTAATTAATTTACTGAGTATTCACAATTACTCAGAGGACCATAATGATGTGGCCTACAGTTCTGAAGTGTAACCGGCTAATAGAATATGACTTTCGGGGGTCATTTCTGTATTTCTTTTTTTGACTGGGTCAACTGTTATGCAAATTGATCTGTCACATGGTTCTCTGACCAAGTGCCCTTCAATCATTAGTGCATTTGATTCATTTCTCTACTGGGCTTTTTATTGAGTCAATAGCTTCTGCTTTTGAATAGGCCATGACGTTTTTCCAGCAGAAAACATGCACATCTAATTGAATTAATGAAGTGCCTGACAATTACCACGCTAGTTGAATGTTAGCTCAGAATATAAACACTTGATTGGGGAGTTTGGGGACCAGTTAAGAACGGATGTTTTAATTAATCGTACTCAGTGGTCGAACTGAGCCGGTAATCGGTAATGGCAATTCTGTGCTTTTCACATTCATTCATGAGTTGGTATTGTTGTTTTCAAGGTTTGATCGCTTTGGTTTTGGCATCTAGCTCATTCTGTCCATTTATATATAAAGCAGAGGTCTGACTGCCATCTTGAATCACCAAGCACACTTTGGTTGTTTTTGTGTGAGACACTGAATCAAAAGTGATAGTTCTTTAAAATATCTTTAAAAGATTGTCAAAATGGAGTGTATGCACTACTGTTACTGTTTTTGGGATTGCTAAAATTTGTAAATGTTTTTGAAAGAAGTCTCTTATACTCGGCAATGTTTTCTATTTTAATATCTTTTAAAACGTAATTTATTTCTGTGATGGCAAAGCTGAATTTTCAGCAGTGATTATTCTTCCGTGTCACATCACGTTCAGAGAACGTTCTGATATGCTGTTCTGGTGTTCAAGTAACATTTCTTCTGTTGAAAACAGTTGCTTAATGTTTTTTGTGGAAACCGTGATATATACTTTTATGATTGTGATGAATAGAAAGTTCACAAGAACAGCAATTTTGTCTGTTAACAATGTCTGTTAAAAGTCTTTATACTGTCACTTTTGTTTAATGCGTCTTGGCTAAACAGAAGGATTCATTTTTTTCAAAAATACAAAAAGTTGTGTTACCAAACTTTTGAACGGTAATGTGTATATAAATATTAGTGGGTCTTTTTTAAGAAAGAAAAAAATATCTGTTAAAAAAAGTTAACCTAATTGCCTTTACAATGTTTTAAAAACAATTAGGAAAAACAGTTTGAAGCAATAAATAATATGGGATCTAGAAGTCACTGTAGAAATGGTTTTCATCAGAATTTTTCAGTTTTTTTTTTTTCTTCAACAACAGAAACATTTGAGCTGCATGACCTCCACAGGGTTATGCTCATGTTCATGCAGCATGAACATTTGAGCTTTAGGAGGATTTCATATTATTATTCATATATATATACACTGGGAAAACGTATATTGTCCAATTTACTCAAATTATATTTCCTGCGATCTATACACAGCAAATTGTGTTTCACTTCTAAACTTGATTTCTTTGCGTTCAATTTAAAGTAATTCTCAAATATGTGCAATCAAAATTATTTAGGGCAAATGCGAATCATTCAACCAAGTACTTGAACAAGTTTTTGGGGGTGCGGGGGTTTGTGCAAGATGAGGAAAGGGGGAGACTTAATAAATAGGGTTTAATGTTCAGTTACGTTAGAATTAGAACTGTTTAAATGGCATTGGATTACCATAGTGCAGAAAAGTGGAGCATTTGCTTAGGCTTTGGACTGTTACAGTGCTTGCCATTTCTGCTTTGATCAAGGAGTAATACTTAGTACTTAACATGCTAATATGTGCTATTGCTAGCTAGTTTGTTAGCTAGCAATAGCACATATTTGCTATTGCTTGCTAACAAAACAGCATATTAGCATATTTGGTAGCACTGTTTTGCTACCATATACCATATATATATATACTGTTTTGGTGTTCAAGTAACATTTAAAGTAATTTCCATGAATCAGTCTTTATATATATATATATTAGGGACGGGACTCGATTAAAAAAATTAATCTAATTAATTAGAGGCTTTGTAATTAATTAATCGAAATTAATCGCATTTTAATTGCATATAAATATTTGACATGAGAACAGTAATTTTTTTCACATGGATTTTTAGTATACCATTGAATAATGACTGAATACATAAGCTTAATCAACAAAATTTTGTTTATTTATTTATGTCCAGCGTTTTGCGTTGAGGTGATGTTTGAGGCTCGATACGCAAATTCCTTGTTGCATAGCTTCCACACAACCATGCTCTTGTCGACGCTTCCATCCTTTCGTTTTTAAAACAAAATTTCCCATCCACGGGGCCAAGCAAAGCAGTCTCATCAGCTTCTTCGTTCATGTTCACTGTGGTTTGTTGTGTTCAGACGTCAAGAACGCTAGTTGGTGTTCCAGTATAATCGGTCCGTCGAAACTCGTTCATTAAAAAACGTTCCGCGGTGTAAAAAGTTAAAATTGTTATCTATTTTTTGCGTAATTAATCATAATTAACGCGTTAAAGTCACGCAATTAATTAATCTTAATTAACGCGTTAAAGTCCCGGCCCTAATATATATATATATATATATATATATAATATATCAGGCAAAAAAAAGATCAGGCATAACATTGTGATTATGGTGAAGTGAATAACACTGATTAACTCTTCTTCACGGCACCTGTTAGTGGGTGGGATATATTAGGTAGCAAGTGAACATTTTGTCCTCAAAGTTTATGTGTTAGAAGCAGGAAAATGGGCAAGCGTAAGGATTTGAATGAGTTTGACAAGGGCTAAATTGTGATAGCTAGACGACTGTCAGACCGGTCAGGTTGCCCATGCTGACCCCTGTCCACTGCCAAAAGCACCAACAGTGTGTATGTGAGCATCACATACTGGACCACGGAGCAATGGAAGAAGGTGGCCTGGTCTGATGAATCAGGTTTTCTTTTGCTTGATTACATTTGGATGGCCGGGTACATGTGCGTTGCTTAAATGGGGAAGACATGGCACCAGGATGCGCTATGGGAAGAAGGCAAGCCGGCGGAGACCATGTAATACTTCAATGCCATCCATGTGGATGTTACTTTGACACGTACCACCTACCTAAGTATTGTTGCAGACCATGTACACCCTTTCATGGAAACGGTATTTGCTGGTGGCTGTGGCCTCTTTCAGCAGGATAATGCACCTGCCACAAAGCAAAAATGGTTCAGGAATGGTTTGCGGAGCACAACAACGAGTGTTGACTTGGCCTCCAAATTCCCCAGATCTCATCTGTGGGATGTGCTGAACAAACAAGACTGATTCATGGAGGCCCCACCTCGCAACGTTCAGGACTTAAAGGATCTGCTGCTAACATCTTTGTGCCAGATACCACAGCACACCTTAAGAAAGTGTGTGTGTGTGTGTGTGTGTGTGTGTGTGTGTGTGTGTGTGTGTGTGTGTGTGTGTGTGTGTGTATATAATGTTATTCTTGAGTTGGAAGAGGTTCTATAAGCACTTCTATATCTTAGACTTATAACTCTATTTACAGAAAATCAGCAGCTTTTGTATTACTCAGTGTCATCCTATTACTGTTAATGAACAGATATGTTGATGATTATAAGAGTGTTCAGAATGCAATCAGTTTGCAACACTTCTCCTGCCAGTTCAGAAGTGGCTATGGCAGACGTTAGCAGCAGCTGAGCTGAGATCCAGCGTCTGGCAGCGATTTACTGCTATATAACCATGGGCTTGAAGAGAGGGACAGTTTTGAAACAGCTTTGGCTACACACAGCAGGTCTCAAATCTCACAAAACTGTCTAGTAACTCCGCATTGCTTTTTTCCAGTGCTACTTTCCACACATAACCCTGTCCTCCTCTCTTGAAGAGACTTTGAGTGAGGTTAGTTAGAGACTTAAATAGCCTGAGATTAAACAAGGCTACCCCATCACTTTTCTGTCCATGCAGTCTTCACTCTCGTCCAGAATGGTTTCTTGTCTGTAAGTCTACTAAGTGTGAGGACCTTTAAACTGCTGGCTTTGCTCCCAAAGCTCAAATTGCAGGTTTCTTCCACATTGTCTTTTTTAACAACATAAATTACTACTAAAATGGGTTTTATTGTCTGGTAGAAAACAACAAAACACTTTCATTTTCGGTTTCATCAGGAGGAATTTTACAAGTTTACATTTACTTTGAATCCTGGATAGACATAATATAATAAATTATTTTCTAAAGATTAAATGTTTTTTAATTAAATGTTGGGTAGGCAACTTCAGACAGGCTAGCAATAGCAAGTTAGCTTTGCAAAGTCTGTAAAGCAAAGTCTGAAAAGTGTTACAAGATGAGAGACGGCGTTAAACAATACCTCATGTCTCAAAACACATAACGTTACAATAATAATTAAAGTCATGGGTTGACATCTCACAGGTTACGTCATGGCGTAAACCCAGGATAAGCTTGTTTTGGTTCAGGAGGAACTGTAAAAGGCGGCTGCTGTTTATCTATGGCACGGTTCACAAAACCCACGGTTCGGTTCGTATCACGGTTTTCGGTTCTGTACGGTTCTTGTTGTTTTTTTTCTTTTAATCATTAACACTCCAGAAATGTACTTCAGCATATGATATATAGCTTAATTATCCACAATTTAGAATACAGTATAATTATTTTTTTTATATATCACGTAGAATTATTATTTTTTCATATATTACGCGTTTTTCCAATCTGTCTTCTGCTTCGACACATGTTAATCATGTCAATGTCAATTTTGATTGAATTTGAATTTTGAACAATTCACTGTGGCTTTAATTCAGTGTGAGCAACTTTTGTCTAAACTTCAAAGGCCTGTTTAAATTATTAAAACTAGAAGCATATCTTAACTTTAATGTTACATTTATCATGTAAACTACTTGTATACAACATGTTATATGCATGTGTGTTTGAAACAGAGGGGAACATGGTCGCATTTGCAGCAGATATATGCTGTCCATCATAAATCAAAGCATGAGACAGACAGGGGTCAGAGGAGAACACTTGAAAATGTGACAGAATGGAAAATAATCGTCTTTATTTGCAATACACAAGCCGCGGTTCAGTTGCGCGAGACAAACGCTGTCAGTGTGAATGCACTTCCTTCCGCACTGCTTCTGCGGTGTGAAGCCGGCGTTATACAATGCTTCCACATCCTCCAACTCCGGGCAGCCTTCCTTATCTCTCCCACTTGCCATTTCAACATGTGACGTGACCTGCAGCACTCCACTTTGTGTCTTTTACTGTATGTCGACACACACACACCTCTTGTTTCACGTGAAAAGGACATCCACTGTCCGAGGCTGAGCGATATGGACCATGTACCGCGCCACCCCTACTATCTATCTATATCTGTCCATCTGTCTTATCTATCTATCTAACTATCTATCTGTCAGTCCGTATGTCCATCCGTCCGTCCGTTATGGTTGGAGAATGATCTCATGGCTGAGTGGTAAGCTTTCTCTCTGGAGGTGGAAGTCTACCTGTGTTTCTCCCTGATGCCATTGTTTGAAGTGCTGCACAATGTCTCATCAAATGAACCTCAGGCAAAAACTCTCAACCCTTTGATGCTGTGGAGTACACTCACGGCTCTAATAAGGATATATGTCTGGGGACAGGTCACTGTTTATTGCCATCTTCCTGGTACAGTCAGCGCCCTATACTGCATGATAAAATATTGTAACATAATGCTAGTTTTCTTTGAATGTTATGTTTAATGTTGGTACGAATGGTACATTTGTTGTTTGCTAAAGTCTTATGGGTGTTTTTAGTGCATGCTGTTACACGGGTGTTTTGGGTGGTTGCTAAGGCACACACACACGCACTTTACAACAAACACACATTATATATAATAGTATGAGTAATACACATAATAATAATTATACAAATAATAATAATCAATTTACAACCCTCTCATTCTTATATACTAATAATTCACAACATTACAGTGTTTCTTGAATACCTATTGACATACCTGTGTGGTAAAACACACAAACAGGCAGGCACTATTATCTGCAACCTCTCTTAGCCATGCCTGTCAACCACAAAATGTATATTAAATACATCAGGTAGTTAACCACAAAACACACAATGAATACCATGTACAAAATATATTAATAGACTAGAATATGTATCTTTAGGATACAAAATAAATGTAATTATACATACATGTCTTTTTGTTTATACAACAGTGGGGCAAAAAAAGTATTTAGTCATCCACCTATTGTACAAGTTCTCCCACTTAAAAAGATGAGAGAGGCCTGTAATTTTCATCAAAGGGACACTTCAACTATGAGGGACAGAATGAGAAAAAAATATTTTTAGAAAATCAAATTTTTTAAGAATTTATTCGCAAATTATGGTGGAAAATAAGTATCTGTTCAATAACAAAAGTTCATCTAAATACTTTGTTATATTCCCATTGTTGGCAATAAAAGAGGTCAAAAAGTTTTCTGTAAGTCTACACAAGGTTTTTACACACTGTTGCTGGTAGTTTGGTGATGTTTTGGGGCTGTCGCTGGGCAACATGGATTTTCAACTCCCTCCAAAGATTTTCTATGGGGTTGAGATCTGGAGACTAGCTTGGCCACTCCGGGACGTTGAAATGCTTCTTACGAAGCCACGCCTTCGTTGCCCGGGCGGTGTGTTTGGGATCATTGTCATGCTGAAAGACCCAGCCACGTTTCATCTTTAATGCCCTTGCTGATATGGAAGGAGATTTTTACTCAAAATCTCATGATACATGACCCCATTCATTCTTTGCTTAGCACGGATCATTTGTCCTGAAGCCCCAAAGCATGATGTTTCCAACCCCATGATTCACAGTAGGTATGGTTTTCTTTGAATGCAACTCTTTCTCCTCCAAACTCGACAAATTGAGTTTTTACCAAAAAGTTCTATTTTGGTTTCATCTGACCATATGACATTCTCCCAATCCTCTTCTGGATCGTACAAATGCTCTCTAGCAAACGTCAGATTGGCCCGGACATGTACTGGCTTAAGCAGGGGGACACGTCTGGCACTGCAGGATTTGAGTCCCCGGTGGCGTAGTGTGTTACTGATGGTAGCCTTTGTTCCTTTGGTCCCAGCTCTCTTCAGGTCATTCACTAGGTTCCCCCGTATGGTTCTGTGATTTTTTATCACCATTCTTGTGATCATTTTGACCCCACGGGGTGAGATCTTGCATGGAGCCCTAGATCGAGGGAGATTATCAGTGGTCTTGTATGTCTTCCATTTTCTAATAATTGCTTCCACAGTTGATTTCTTCACACCAAGCTGCAGCTTACCTATTGCAGATTCAGTCTTCCAGGTCTACAAATTTGTTTCTGGTGTCCTTTGACAGGTTTTTGGTCTTGGCCATAGTGGAGTTTGGAGTCTGACTGTTTGAGGTTGTGGACAGGTGTCTTTTATACTAATAACGTGTTCAAACAGGTGCCATTAATACAGGTAACGAGTGAAGGACAGAGTAGCCTCATAAAGAAGAAGTTACAGGAGTGTGAGAGCCATGTGTATACACACTAATTTAAACATATTATTTAATCGAAACGTTACACACTAACACATTGCGCATGGGACACACACTTTGACGCCATTTCACGCAATAGTAGCACTCAAATAAACATGTGCTAAGTTGATAACTCGAAGTAAAACTCGATCAAATATAACATCGCATGAAATTCTTACATTTGATCATTTAAACATGACATGAACACTTATAATACAAATTGACATTTAATGAACGGAGCTCATGAAACCGTACCTCTCCTCTCAAGTGTCATTGCAGGAAAGAGGACGAATTTCCGATTGCGCTGCGATTTGAACCTCGCACTCATGCATGACATCAGCCAACGTACATACTGATATGCAATAGTAGCACACAACCTTTTCAAAATAAAATCCCCAAAACAAATATTAATGAAAACAAATGACAAATAACAAAACAGAAAATTTTATACAAATTATTTATAATCTGGTGTAACAACGTGCCCCTGCAACACTAGGCGCTTGCTAAGTCCTTGCTAGGCTGTTCTGGGTGGCAGCTATGTCATTGCTTTGATGATTTCTAGGGTGTTTTGGGTGATTTCTTACTAGCTCAGGGAAAAATAGCTCACCCCTTCAGTGTCCCACATTCAGTGTTACCCTATGGGATTTTTACCACCTGCTTTATCGAGGTGACAATCTTAAATTTTATGATCAGAAGCATAATAGCACAACAACAACCCACAAGATTTGAGCCATCACTCATGCCCATTGCAAAAATGTGTGGGACAAGTTGTGTGCTGGTTGGAGTTGGGACTTGAAAATAAATTCTAATTCTGGAATCAGATACTTATAGGGATGGTTCAAACCAAAATGAAAATTATGTCAAAATTTACTTACCATCAAACTTGTATGAATTTACTTCTGCTGAACACAAATGAAGATATTTTGAAGAATGTCAGTAACACCATTGACTTCTGAACCTATTTTTTCCCCCATACTATGGAAGTCAATTGGGCCTATCAACTGCTTGGTTACACATTATCTTTAAAATATCTTATTTTATGTTCAGCAGAAGAAAGAAATTCAAACAGATTTGGAACAACTTAAGGGTGAGTAAACAATGACATAATTAAAATTTTTGGGTGAACTATCCCTTTAATGTCAGGAATCGGATGCTTGTTAAAAAGTTAAATTTGAATGTGATTTTAAACCATTCAAGCACAAGAAGACTTGCATGCTGTTTTCTGTGCTGCTCACACATCCAAAGTGTGCGCACAGAAAGCCAAGCCGCCTTGCATATAGTAGTGTTGTCAAAAGTACCGACCGCGATACCAAATCGGTACTGAAATTTCAAAAGTGTGACGCTTTGAGCGCTGTTGAGTGGAATCATAAACTCCTTTGACTGGCCATCGCGCTCACGCGCTCATCAAACATGTTTGTGATTGGCTACAACGATCAGCGCTTCACAAATACGTTATAAATATACATCAATGGTGCTTTTCACAGAGCGCTTACACAGATACACACAGAGCTTTTTAATGCAGGTGTCTGTCAGCCTATACCGGTCCGCTGGTTGATGCCTGCTTGTGCTTTCAAACGCTCCCGCTCCCGCTTTCATAACATTTTTAAACAATTCTGTTTGCTTCCAAGCGCTGCCGTGCGTTGGTCATTGTAGCCAACCACAGCTACATCCGATGAGCGTGTGAGCACAATGGCCAGCCAGAGGTGTTTACGATTATAGCTCAACAGCGCTCAAAGCGTCACATTTTTTAAATTTCAGTACCGATTTGGTATTGCGGTCTGTACTTTTGACAACACTAGCATATAGTGCACAAAGTTTGTGTCTTCTTGCACTTGAACAGACAAATACACACAAAATTGTCAAAATATCAGTCAGTTTTGTCTTAAGTGATAATAAACAGCTGAGAAAGAAAACAGTATATTGGATCTGTGCATTCGTCTAATAGTGACAGCCACCTAAAACCTGTTGCTGTCTGTAATTTATGATTATCAAAAGTCCAGTTATTACAATTTCTATACCTGTAAGACCTCCCTGAAAATCTGTATCTTTGTTCAGCTGTATTTATTTGTTCTTATTTAATTACTGAGTGTTTACTTGTCTTTAATAACTTGAAATTGTATTAGTTAGACTAGTTGCTTTTGCTGTGGTATTTTTGTTAAAACCATAGGCAAAAGTTCCTTGTGGTATTCAGCTGCAAATAAATGTTTTGCAAAAAAAAATGTTTTTATATATATCTGAAAAGATGTGAATGATAGTTTTTTTAAAAATGTTTTACTTTGGAATCAAAACTAGTAATCGATAAAAATCTGAATCGATAAGCAGAGTCAGAATCGTTAAAATTAAAATGATAGGACTTATGCTTAGTATTTGCTTGAGCAAGTAACTTACTGCTTACATTTCGTGTGCACCCTCTTGTTTTGATGAATATTTTGTCCTTATGAAATTCTCATAATCCTTTACATATGTCTGCATTATATGGTGTGCTGCACCAAGCATGGCTGTAAAAAAATCTTAATTCCTTAATCCAGAGCGGTTGAATCATCAGAGGTTGAAATAAGCCTCTCACAGCTTCCAAGCCTGCACAAAGAATGGATATTCATCAACAGAAATCCACCATTGCTGATAATCACCCTTAGATTTCAGTGAGAATTTCATGTGGATTATGCCTCAGAATAGTTATAACCCAAACACGAGTGATGAAAACACAATTTCTTGTGCTATTGTTCGGTAGATTCGGTTGCACTGGGTCCAGGGAATTAAGTTGGACACGGTCAGGTGCTTGGAATACAGATAGCTTAACTAAAACTTTAAAGCCTGAGACAGCAGGGTTTTCCACAGAATAAGGCACCTAATCTAAAATGCATCATGGGATGCAGCACCATTGTTATCCTGTCCACCTTGCCTGCCTCCTTCCATAAGATATTGCTCTGGCAAAATAGAAATTGCACTCAATGTACTTGAGCTTAGATATCTGCAAAGGGAATTTCTGGAGCTAAATAAATATGCCCATGCATTTGATACTAAGCAGTGGTAATGCAATTTTCTCTTTTTTTCTTTTTCAGGTTTAAACAAGGTTCTTTTTTCTCTTTTTGATACGATGCTTATTGTTATATTACAAATAAGTGGTTCTGAAAAGCTTGTTGTTGTTCATGAATCATGATATTGTAAATATAGCATTAAATAACCTCTAAAGCTAATGTTTTGCAAATATTCTATTAAATTGACTGTTAGCACATTTAGTGCAGCTGAAACATATTGCAGTTTCCAGCTCACCATCAATCTCAGCAGAAGTTTGTTCACGGATTTTGAACACTGACCTGAATATGTCCATAAATGAGCAGTCGCTCATTAATGTGAAGGTATATGGTGTTCGAACACTTTTTGCATGTCTTTAATCAGACTTCTCTTCTCACATCTTCAGGCATAGCTGGCAATCCAGTGCAGTTCAATGAGAACGGAGATGCCCCAGGACGTTACGATATCTACCAGTACCAGATAAAGAACAAAACAGCTGAATACAAAATCATCGGCCACTGGACTGACCAACTTTACCTAAATGTAAGCATATTCAGAAAAAAATCTATTTTCCCCTTGTTTATTCACCCTCATGCTGTTCCAAACCCATATTATTATCATAATTTTCTCTTTTGGAACACAAAAGAATACTTTTTTTTTTATTATCTTTATCAGTTATTGCCATACAACAACAGTAAAGAGTGACAATAGCTTTCAAGCTCCAAACAGGGCAAAACATATAAAAGTGTGTGTGCAAAGTCTTCTGAATAGCTTTGTTTGAAAGATAGACTACAATGAATGCCATTATAATCTGAAGGTCGTATCCGGCGGACGGTTGCATAAACTGCTTAGACTAGTCTTAAAACTAAAGTCATCTAATATTTTCTTCAAGATTGGTCCTAACCACTGATCTATATAAATGACTGGATTGCTCATGACGTCATAAAAAGTGAAGCCGCTGCGCCGCCATGTTGGTATTCCATAGATAGCTCACACGTTCTATTGAATCAATAGGACATTATATGATTTTACTGAGAAAACATTGCCTAACGAGTCAGCCTTTTTATATTTGAAGTCTCCTTGTAAATTTTTATAATGCAAAGGTCCTAAAACATTTAAATGGTTATTTGTCATTTCACCTGCTTATTAAAGCGGGCGGACGAGACACTTCAGCTTATGTATTACAAATGTCAAAGCACGTATTTTGAAATTGGAATAAAGATGTATGCCTTGTAATGTTGTGATTCTGTATTTGTTTTTATTCATACAGTAGGCTAACTGCATGTTTCAACAATGATTTAGTTTACAACATACATTTTGAAGCAGTTAATGATTTAAACAATGATGAAATAAATATTGAATTCAGTGTGCTGTAGACACACCCACATTAACGATTTCAATATGATTCATCCTCTCCGTAAAGACCATAAACATTACAGATAAAATCTGAAGTATCTATTAATTTACATACACATATCGTGAAACAAATCTTGTAAGACTGATATGCTGCAAATCGTGAGATTTTAGGTCAAATCTGTTTTGGCTGTACATTTTTCTTACACAAATGCATCGCTTCGCTTCAGAATGCCTTTATTAACCCCCCCGGAGTCGTTTTGAGCACTTTTATGATGGATAGATGCACTTTTATGGACTTCAGAACATAAACAGCCATTCACTGCCTTTATAAAGCTTGAAGCATTTTTTTTATTTAACTCTGATTGTATTCGTCTGTAAGAAGAATCAATCAATCAATCAATCAAATTTATTTATATAGCGCTTTTACAATGACGATTGTTTCAAAGCAGCTTCACAGTGTTAAACAGGACAACATTGCAACAAAATTTGATTTGGCTAGTTTAATTTGGATAGTTTATAGAATTATATATGTATAAATTCTATTTGTATATTTAGTTGAGTAACTTGGATCATAATTTGAGTGTCCCCAACTGAGCAAGCCAAGCCAAAGGCAACAGTGGCAAGGAACCAAAACTCCATCAGGGCATGATGGAGAAAAATAAACCTTGGGAGAAACCAGACTCAGTCGGGGTGCC
Organism: Gobiocypris rarus; assembly: GCA_023029165.1. Lineage (NCBI taxonomy): Eukaryota > Metazoa > Chordata > Actinopteri > Cypriniformes > Gobionidae > Gobiocypris > Gobiocypris rarus. The sequence goes on along the minus strand of CM040921.1, from coordinate 33,643,472 downwards.
AAGAATGTCATATACACCTAGGATTGCTTGAGGGATCATGGGCTAATTTTGAATTTTTTTGGGACTGAAACTATCCCTTTCAGTCATACTTTGATATGTTTAAACGACAGCAAACAACAACAAAAAAACGCACACTCAGGTTTGATTTGGGTATAGTGCTAGAACATTATATATCTGTCTGTGTAAGCCTATTACATAATAAACTAAAAGTTTATTATTAAAAATTACCATAATTTTACCCAAAATGAATAATTAAAGGATTAGTTCACTTTAAAAATGAAAATGTCCTGATAATTTACTCACCCCCATGCCATCAAAGATGTCCATGTCTTTCTTCAGTGTAAAAGAAGTTAAGTTTTTTGAGGAAAGCATTCCAGGATTTTTCTCCACATCATAGACTTCAATGGCAACCAAGGGCCAAATCAATGCTGTTCCAAAGGGCTTTGAAAGGTTTCAGAGGCTCTGCACAATCCCAGCTGAAGAATATGGTCTTATCTAGTGAAACGATAATTTTCAAGAAAAAAATAAACATTTATATACTTTTAAACCTAAATTTCTCATCTTGCGCTGCTCTGCGACATGCCACGACATGCGCAATCACGTCAGAAAGGTCATGACATAGGCGGAAGTACCACCCCAAGTGAACATGCGAAGACTATAAACAAGAACAATAAACGAATACTAATATTAAAAAAAACTTCAAAATCGCCCAAAATCGTTGTTTAACCTTTTTTTGCTAAAGGATGTTTGTATCAGTCTTCATATGAGCACTTCATAAACACGGGGACAGTACTTCTGCCTATGTCTAGTGTGACCTTTACAACGTGATTGCGTAATCCATGGTGTGTCGCAGAACAATGCAAAATGAGCAATTAGGTTAAAAAGTATATACATTAAAAAAAAATGTAAATAGCTGATCGTTTTGCCAGATAAAACCATATTCCTCAGCTGGGATCGTGCAGAGCCTCTGAAGCCTTTCGAAGCTCTTTGGAACTGCATTGATTTGGACCTTCAACATTTTGGTTGCCATTGAAGTCTATTGTGGGGAGAAAAATCCTGGCATGTTTTCCTAAAAAAAAACGTTATTTATTTTACACTGAAGAAAGAAAGACATGAACATCTTGGATGGCATGGGGGTGAGTGAATTATCAGGAAACTTTAAGAACAAGTTTAAATGGGTAAATATTCTATAAATATTCTTCTTCTTCAACTTCTTTTCTGACATACTTTAGTTCTTTTTAAAACACAGTATAATATAGTTAGTATAATATAATATTATATAGTATAGTAGTTAGAATAATATAATTAGCAAATAAAGACTTATCTCTTCCTCATACATATGGCTTCAGAATATAGCACACAACTCATGGGCTTTTTTTGTGTTTTTTGGAGATTTATAACTCTTGATCACTTTAAACTGTCATTTTTATGGCTGCATAATAGGAGCTGCACAATAATTCCTCAAAAAAATTGTCTTTATTGTTCCACGGGGGAGAAAAACAGCATATGGTTTTAGAACGACATGAGGATGAGCAAAGATGGTGAACTTGACGCACACATCGCTTATGAATAAGGATCGAAGTATAGCCTTGAGGAAGACAATTTAATATCGCTCCTTTGAGATCCCCAAGAATTAATTTAATGAGTCAGTGGATGAGGAAATGAAAACACTAATTTGAGATGTTAAACATTGTTTCTTGTCTCAAGCTGAGATGAATAGTAAATAGTTTATGTTTTTGTGACTCAGATGCGGACGATGCAGTGGCCAGGTGGAGGGAAGCAGGTGCCGTCTTCCATCTGCAGTCAGCCCTGCAAACCCGGATGGCGCAAGAAGATAGTTAAGGGCATTTCCTGCTGCTGGCACTGCGAGCGCTGCGACGGTTACCAGTATCAGACCGACCTCTACACCTGCAAGATGTGCCGCTTTGATTTAAGACCTAACAAGAATCACACAGGCTGCCAGCCCATCCCGATTGTGAAGCTGGAGTGGAGCTCACCGTGGGCAGTCATACCGGTCCTGATCGCTATTCTTGGCATCATAGCCACCCTTTTTGTGGTGGTCACCTTCATTCGCTACAATGACACGCCAATTGTTAAGGCATCCGGACGTGAGCTCAGCTACGTCCTGCTTACAGGAATCTTTTTATGTTACGCCACCACTTTCTTGATGATCTCGACCCCAGATGTAGGGATCTGCTCGATGCGGCGAATTTTCCTAGGGCTCGGAATGAGCATCAGTTACGCGGCGCTACTCACCAAAACCAATCGGATTTATCGGATTTTCGAGCAGGGAAAAATGACCGTCAGCGCGCCACGCTTTATCAGCCCGGCTTCGCAGTTGGTAATCACATTCAGCTTGATTTCCGTTCAGCTCCTAGGGGTGTGCATCTGGTTCGCGGTGGACCCTTCTCAAGCTCTCATTGACTATGAGGACCAGCGCACGGTAGATCCAGAGATGGCACGTGGAGTTCTAAAGTGTGACATATCAGACTTGTCGCTCATCTGCCTCCTAGGATACAGCATGCTGCTGATGGTGACATGCACCGTGTACGCCATCAAGACGCGAGGGGTGCCCGAGACCTTCAACGAGGCCAAGCCCATTGGCTTCACCATGTACACCACCTGCATCATCTGGCTTGCCTTCATCCCCATTTTCTTCGGGACGTCACAGTCGACTGAAAAGGTAAGAGCAGATGAGTGAGCGCAACTCCATAGACCTTGTGAATCAAGCGTTTTAAAGTAATGACAGCATTTACCACTTCAGCTTCCGACAAAACATGTCATTCAGAGCGGTCCATTTTTTTTAGCAAAAAACAGACCAGCAGGTACAAACTGACTGTGTTCATTTGGTCTTTAGATCAAGCAGAGCGGTAAAACAGGCAGTTTTATTTCAAAGAGAAATCTAGAATCATAAGGTTTGAGAAGTCACGTGGTTTTCTTCGAATATTGAAAAGGACATGTGCGGCTGGGAAAACAAAGGCACTCTTTTTTTGCCCATCTAGCACTGCTCTCAAAGATAAAAGAGACTTTGAAAATAGCAAGGAGATTGAGCGTCAGCTTTTTGTAGATGATGTAATCAATTGACAAGCACCAACTGACTTGGAATACCGAACAAAAAAGGCTTCAGTCTGAGGCGAATGAAATATGCAACTACCCTGGCATTGGCTGCATTACTCATTTCAATTAGAAAACCTGGGACCTTCTGTTTCTGAAGCTTAAGATAAGGGCTTTCTCCTTTTTCAATTTAAGTTTTATTTAATTAGTGTCTCCCTTAGCAAAGCCTTGAACAAGCATTTTCAGCAATATGAGTATTGTTATACTTGTTGGTAGGGAGCCATTATTGCTTTAAACTCAGTTTCCCACTGTGTCTTTTTAGCCGCTGTTTGAATGACTCACTCAGATATAAGATTGCATGAACTGACTTTGGTAATTGCATGTTGCCTTAGACTATGTTCTGCCTACACCAATCACAAAGAAACAAATAACTATATTTCAGCTGATCAGAAAAAAAAACATGATGTAACCCCATATTGCATGGTCTTTCTTCCCTTCCATTTTTTCCCATCTCTTTCTGCTTATTGTATCTGCACCATTAAAAGGCTTTAGTGTGAATTTGCAGTATTCCTGGCAACTAATTGACTTGCTCTCATAGTCATTTTAAAAATGTCAAATTTTCTTTTAGCGCAGTCTTTGACCCTTATAGCAATTAGTGGTGATCATTTCTGTGATCGGATTGCATTCCGTCTCAAATGTATTTTGGAGTGCATTTAGACTTTTTATGATTGGATGGCTATATGATGAGTTAAAAAAAGCATGAAGGAATGAAGTTATCAAATTAAAAATGTGCCATGTTCCTTTGAGCACTTGAGTGATGGCTTGCTTAAATCTTACAACTTAGTTTTATGTTGAAAGATACCAATTCAGTGTGCTATTGAAGTTGTTTAAGTGGGTTTTGGACATTTCTAATTGCAATGTTATGGTTAACATTTCATTTGGGTTTTGAGCAAATGAGCAAAAACTATAATGTAGACATGATCATTCCAGTATTGCTTGCATTCAGTTTCCCTGCATGCCATGCAGCATGAATAAATTAAGTTTATTTGTTTATTTATATTTGTTTATTTTGTTTTTGTTGAAGTAGAAGACCCCTTTATTTGTGATATTGTTTAACCTTTAAATGCATGAAAGTTTCGCCACTCATTACATATTCTGGTCTTTAGTTTCCCACTATCGCATGTAAGCGGCCACATACTATATCTAACATTGATGGATCTCCTGTTGCAAAAATATATAACTCTCCTGGTACTAAAGTAACAAATACAGAAGAATAAAAAGCATATTTTTAACCTTTTGGAGCTTGGAAGGGTTCAGTTTGAGCAGATGTTTTATACCAGCATCACTGTCCTTGTCAGAGCTCATTTCCCAGTACATTCACCAACATTCTCAAAACTATCAATTCATCATCTTAAAAATCTATATTTTTAATTTTGCTTCTTCACCAGATCGACCAACAAGTGACAGAGCCACTAATATTTGATTGCGTTCAGCACTTGCTCTGCAGTAAATCACTGAGCCATTTCAAGTTTTGTTGATGATACTTTCCTAATCTTTTGTTTTCTGCCTGCAGTAACTATGAGTGAAATGTCACTGTATTACCTTTTGGTCATCAAAGATTCAAATATTGTTGTGCAGAAAAAATATACTTACACTGTTACACACTTAGGGTCGTTAGCTATACAATTTTTACAAAAAAATGTATAGCTAATATTCTTTTATAATATATATATATATTTTGTAATGTTATATTGTTTATAATAAATTGATTGAGGGATACTGAGAAGATTGATGTCTAACTTTAAAAAAAAAAAGTACACTGGAGGAGGAGGGCAGTGAATGACGTCCCGGGTCACTAAAGACCCAAGGAATGCGTTTAAGGGTTAAATGTGTCACACTATATGATTTTTATAGTTATATAATTACCACAGAAAATGAAGCTTTGATTTCAAACTGAAATTCGGACTATTGCAAATTACTGGTAATTTTGGACAGTATTATAAACTCAAAGCCTACCAAACCTCTCATGGTATAATCAGAGTTTGACATTGTCCTGTACATCGCAGAGCTGAAGAAAAAGTTTTAGAAATTAGCTTTACATTGAAAATAATCCATGCATCATATGATACAATCCCACCACTGAACAACAAGCTGTGTTTTCATAGGAGAATTAACATATCAAAACAAGAGTACCTCACAATCATCCAGGCTGGCAAGCACAATAAAGCCTGGCGAGTCAGAGATGACATGTCTTTTTAGAGCAATTAAATGCCTCACTTCCTCCTGGCCTGTGATTTACCTTATCTCTCTGCCTGTGCACTTGTCATACGATTTCTGCCAGACGCCTCATCAGCATGCCGGCTCCATCAGTTGTTTGTCATCTTATGTCAAAGTGAATAATGAATGTCTTTGGTGGCTTTCTGGAGCATTTGAATGTGGGCAGCTGGTCTGGTCCCCGCTGAATTTGATCAGCCTGTCAAATGATTAATCGCGAGGTCATCTTATTGTGGTTTAACCAAAAGATTTTTAAAATGAGCTAGTCTGGCAGGTAGGGCTCATTGTGGTCTAAGGGCTTTAGCATGCTTCCTTCCTGGATTTTAGAAGGATCCAGATGGATTTTTGATTGCTTTGTTGGGTAAACCTGAAAGCACGCCCAAAATTCTGACCATTGAAAGAGGTCAGAAGAAAAAAAAACCCTGTCTATAATAAAACTGTCAAAAAGAGAAGCATGATCATTGTCAGCATCTAAAAACAAACATGTGAATTATAACAGATTAAAAAGCAATAAAATGAATGCAGTTCTCACAAAAAGCAGCCAATGTCACAATATGCCACTGACATCTTGCACTGATTCTGGACCCAAGCCTCTGCAGTAGTGAACAGAAACCATCTTCAGAAAAAAACTTATCTGAAGTGAAATTTGATTTAGTTGCTCTCGCATCCCATTAGATTACATTGAGAGGGTGGGGTTTATGACCTATACTGGGTCCAGCCACCTGGGGGGGCGATCAAAATGTTTTACCTTCACTTTTTAGAACTTGTGCAGCACACTTGTTTTAGCACATTGTTAGCATGTTTTAACACATTGCTAGCAGGTTTTAACAATTTAATATGTTTTAGCACATTGCTATCTTATGTTACTATTTTGCTAGCATGTTTTTGCATTTTGTAGAATGATTTGGCACTTTGCTAACATGTCCTAAGATAGTTGCTAGGCTTTGCTTGTTGGATGAAGTGTAAGAATTATTGTATACAAGTTTTGACCCCCTCAGTGAACGTCAGTGGGACTTTATTGTAGTTTTGATCGTCCATTTAACAAAAAAGACCAATCATTTAGTTTTCTTTCCATGAATGCATCTAGAACATCTTCATGATAGCTATATTTCAAACCCTCATCCCCACAAATAGCATATTGCTGGTACAGATGATCGAGCCCGATCTCACGAAAATGCGTATCAATAGTACGAGTGTGCAATCTCGTAGAATGTATACGGCAAAATGAGTTTTGGCGTGCATATGGTACGCACTTTATCTTATCATATGCACGCCAAAAACGGCGTACCATATGCACGCCAAAACTCATTTTGCCGTATACATTCTACGAGATTGCACACTCGTACTATTGATACGCATTGTCATGAGATCGTGTTGGATGATCAGGAGATATTATGGGCATGACGTTTGTGCATTTATTTGTCAGGGACAATAAAACTTAATTCTTCAAATTTAAAACTTGTGTGTGCCAGATTTTGCGAAGATGACTCATTTTGATGTGTTGGTTGTGAAGAAGCTTGATAATTTTATGTCTAGTGTCTCACCTAACATGGACCTGCTATTTGAATGCATCTCCTACCTCCAAAACTTGAAGCTATTATTACAGTGCCATCATGTCATTAGGGTTCACATGCAGGGGCTTTCCTCCTTTGTGTTGCTGACAGAGTAATCACTGTCTCTTTCTGAGCAAGGTCAACATATCTTATTTACATACAGGTGTGTGGCAACGATGTGACAGGTGTAGTAGAGGGGGGCACTGACCCCTGTTAAATGTCAGTTTCTTTGACATTCCCATTATTGAACTCCTTCAGTCTGTCATTCGTTTGCTGTCACCTAAATGAGCACCTTGTGAAGACAGATCCATAAGAGCTATTTTCCTGAAATATTGTAAAACTGATATTGTTCTCGCTGATAGAATTTAATTGCAAGTTTTACACTGTAAGCTTGGTACTGTCTGCTATAAATTAAAGGAAGATGCATTCTTAATATTAGTATTATAATAGTATTACAGTGTGAATAATAAAAAAAGCTTTTGGCTTTTGGCTATTGCCAATGCTCAAATAATAAACATAAAAATGTGTTATGGTTCAGCTGAACGGATAGTACCACTCCCAAACTCAAGCCATTGGTTGAGCCAGAAGATCATAGGCTGGGCCATTCAATCAAGCAGAGGAGTTTTTTGAAAGCATCACCGAACCACAGTGTTTACACCTCTTGGGAAATCATTCCACAAATGGCTTACTTATCGTTAGTTGTCTCTGCACATTAACATGGGACAGAAGAAAGTGGATTAGCATAGTGACATAGAATTAATTCATTATGACATTCAGAGATAACCTGGATGCATGATAGATGAATTCCCAAGTTTTCATATGGAACATTCCAATTTTCACTCAATCAAGCCTTGCTTTGATATGATAAGATACTGGAACAGGGATGGCCATTCCTCGGTTCTGGCTTGCTGATGTCCTGCAGACTTATGCCGCGTTCCAGGCAACCCGTAATCCATGTTTTTCCAACCTTCTACCCGTGAAAGTGCACTTGAAAGGCTGTCAAACCCGTGACTTACCAGCCTTAAACTCGTACTAGATCGATGTACTCCCAGTTACGAGTTCTGACGTCACACAGCCTGCAAAACTACAATGGCAGCCCCTACGGATGCAGTGTTTATGGAAGTCATAAATTAAAAACCAAATCGTTTATTAAGTGAAGGTATTGCTCTAACGTTATTTATCTGCAAATGTTTTGCATTATCAGCAGCTTTTCTAGCGTTAGCTAGTTTTCAGTCCATTGAATCCAAGAATAAATCAATACCAAATACATTTCCAAATATACAAATAACGTAAAATAAAAGGTAACAGCTTCTCTTGCCTTATGTGCCGTTTTTCTCCTCGTTTTCCCTCAAATAAGCAAGGAGTAAGCACCTTTGACGATATAATTGATTGTAAATTAGCATAAACCTGTACGGTCTGCCATGTTTTGCTTACTTATGTCTGATTTCGAAGCAATTGACTGTACAATTTTAGAAGAAACGGTACAGCACCTTAAAACATCAACCTGCCCTTGACACACACCCCACTACTTTTTTCAAAAGTGTGTTTAACTGTTTAGAAGCAGATCTGCTAGAAGTGGTAAACTCCTGACTTCTCAATGGGACTTTTCCAAACTCCCTTAAAACCGCAGTAGTTAAGCCTCTTCTGAAAAAGAGAAATGTGGATAACTCCATATGGAGGAACTACAGACCAATCTCAAATCTCCCCTTCATAGGCAAGATCATTGAAAAGTTGTCTTCAGCCAGCTGAACAAATTCTTAAGCTCAAACGGATACTTTGACAATTTTCAATCCGGTTTCCGACCACATCACAGCACAGAGACAGCGCTCATAAAGATTATAAATGATATTCGCCTCAATACAGATACAGGCAAAACATCAATTCTGGTACTACTCGACCTCAGTGCTGCATTCGACACTGTTGACCATAACATACTTCTTGACAGGCTGGAAAACTGGGTCAGGCTTTCTGAGAGGGTCCTTAAATGGTTCAGGTCGTACTTAGAAGGAAGAGGTTATTATGTGAGTATAGGTGACCATAAGTCTGACTGGACCAAACTTATGGCATTTGGAAACAAAGATGAAATTCTAAGGTGAACGCATACCTTGAAGCTAGGGGTAAAACAACTAAAGATCAAGTCAGGAATCTTGGTGTGATTGATTTTGGAGTCAGACCTGAGTTTCAGCTGTCATGTCAAAGCAATAACTAAATCAGCTTACTATCATCTGAAAAATCTATCAAGAATCAGCTGCTTTGTTTCCAGGCAAGACTTAGAGAAACTCGTTCATGCTTTTATCACCAGCAGGGTGGACTATTGTAATGGTCTTCTAACCGGCCTTCCCAAAAAAGCCATTAGACAGCTGCAGCTCATACAGAACGCTGCGGCCAGGATTCTGAGCAGAACCAGAAAATATGACCATATCACGCCAGTCCTCAGGTCTTTACACTGTCTTCCAGTTACATTTGGAATAGATTTTAAAGTATTATTACTGGTATATAAATCACTTAATAAGCCTAGGACCTCAATACATTGCAGATATGCTGCTTAAATACAAACCCAACAGATCACTCAGATCATCAGGAAGGATCAAGTCAGTTAGAAATACCAAGAGTTCACTCAAAGCAAGGAGAGTCTGCGTTTAGCTATTATGCCAGCCGCAGCTGGAACCAGCTTCCAGAAGAGATCAGATGTGCTCCAACAGTAGCCACATTCAAATCCAGACTCAAAACACATCTGTCCAGCTGTGCATTTACTGCATGAGCACTGTGCCACTATACGTCCAACTGATTCGCTCTTATCTATGCATCATCTTTGTATTCTTTTTTCTTTGTATTCTTAACTGTTTGAGTTTACCTTTGTTCTTATCCTTGGTTTTATCTATATAAAATCTTATTCTTTTTATTTCTCTTTACTACTGTATATTTCTATTTCTTATGTATCTGTTGATGATCATTGTTGGTTAGGGCTGTCTGACTGGAGGAGATTGGAAAAGGAGAGCAGTGTGCTTCGCTTCATTCTGTGGTAGCAGACAGTGAAGAGAAGCGGACTCAAGAAAGGGGAGGCCCTGCGGGGCATAGGTAACGTCCCCTACAGGATTAGGACTGACTTTTAAGGTCCAGGAGACATTGCGAACCTGCTCCATCTCTTCCATCTCAGATAGGGGTGACCGCATTTAGAGAATCAGGCAGATAGGGATCTATTTATCTGTATTTTATTTTATTTGTTTAAATTCTCTTTACAACTGTTTTAATTATCCTTGTTTTTTATTTTTAATTCTTACACATGGTTTTCTTATTTCTTATGCAAAGCACTTTGAATTGCCATTGTGTATGAAATGTGCTATATAAATAAACTTGCCCTGCCTTGCTTTACATCTAGCTACTACAATTCCTGGTGCCCAGGCAGTTTGGCGTGACTTTGCCTGGAACGCTACAAAGTCGTGAGTCGTGGTTTGAGGTCGTAACTTACGTAGGGCTATAGGTATTGTTTAAAATCTTTCGATCCGATGCCAATTTCGATACCTCAGTTTCGATACCGGTTCCTAACGATACTTTTTCCAATACCATATGTTTTAAAATAATTTCAACATCAACAAAAATACATTAAACACACAACTTTTATTTTTCACCTTAATTAAAACAAATTCTAGTAACACTTCTCACATTATTAATAAAACTGGTTGTGATTTTTGGATAGGGGTGCGCCAGCAGACACTATTATTGCATTTTCTTTTTAACTTTTTATTAATTAAAAGAATCTTTAAAAATCTATAAAAAAAAAATGTTTTTAAGTCTAATAAAGTACTGAAATGTAAAATAACACTGCATAGTTTTCACTGTATAAATTGATAGATTAATGCTTATTAAAACTAAGGTTATTCATACAAGAGCTTCAAGTATTTTTCTTTTTGAATTCGGGAAAGCGGATATAGTTTATAATAGTTTTACCTCATATCTTCTATATATAATCCTTGGAAGCGAAAATAAAATAAGATTAATATCACAGCCCACCGTAGCTCCGTGTGAGCGATCTCTCACGCTTTCTCAGGCTAACGCAGGATTTCATGCACAAAGTCAATACTTTCAGAAAACTATTTCAAGATGACGTTGGCTGTTGTGCTTTTACAGTGTGTAAGTGAATGTCGTGATATTACTGATCATGTGAAGATTTGTAGGGGAAACATTGCATGCAAGTATGCTACAGGCTCAGACAGACACAGCCGCTTGGCTTTTGGAACCGAAATTTGGCACCGAAAGATGAATAATTTTTCGATACTCATAGTATCTAAGTTTTTCGTTCAATACCATAAAAGTATCGACGTTCAGTGCCCAGCCCTAAACTTACGGGCTCAAAAACCTGCCTGGAATGCAGCATTAGCTCCAAACCTAATCAAACACACCTGAACAGACTAATCAAGGGCTGCATTTGAAATCGTATACTTCCCTACTATATAGTTGGCCAAAAACAGTATGTGAAAAAAGAAGCATGTCTGAATAAAAGAGTAGGCAAAAAGTACCTGGATGACCTACTTCTTCAGACGAGATTCTGAAGTGTTCGTACAATGGAGACTTTACTATCCCATGAGGCCATGGGAGAAGATTTCTGAATGGCAATGAAGGCACTTAACTGACACTTGTTGGTCACATGATTATGACAACATGGCAAATGTAGTACGTCTGGATTACATTCACACTACACGTGGTGCATTGTGGGATTGAATGAGTGCACTCGATGGACCACTATGGATTTGGACACCACTAAAAAATGAATGTCCCCTCAAAAAGTCCCTATGCATTGACATCACTTTCCCGCCATAACACATCCCCTCAGCCGGACTGAGTGGCAAAAGAGCCTAATGGATGAATGGATTCAATGGGGAAAACTGCGAAAACACAAGTAAAATGATTATCAGTTTAAACTGTCTGTCTGTCTGTCTGTCTATATCTATCGTCATTTCATCCACCCCTAAAACTTTTATAGTTTTTGTCTGTTTATTTAAAAACATCCAATTATGTTTTGTGTCACATGCATACTCAGTATTTAAAGGGTGTTTTTTGCACACAGCCATGGTCTTATTATTGGGAAATATGAGGTCTATATAGCTCTATCAGTGGAGAAAGTAAAACGGCTAACTTGGATTACGTTTGCCTTGATAACCAATCACATTACAGCATTCACGTCATTGACTTTTGCACTTTTATGAAATTCAATCACTGTTTGTGGATACTATAGAAATGAAAGAAGTGCTGTGAACTGAATCATACCTGTTGCACAATTGTCCCTGGCTTCTGTCATAAAACAATTTTTTTTTTTTTTTGGTGTAAATCCAAAATGAATGTTTAAGAGCAAACAAGTTGAAGATTAGCCGATGGGCTGTCGATTCATTAAATGATAAGCTATTTCTCCACAAAATCGATTTATTCAGTGTAATGAAACCGCTCCTCCATTGGTATCCATTAAAAAAGTGTCTCTTTCTCTGCATACCTGCAGCGTTAGCGGCGTTATGCTTTTTTTGGCTAAGGTTGCAGGCTTGCCTTCAAGCGGCTTTGCTAAAGTAGAGGCAGGTGAGTTTTTTTTAATTTTTATCTGGGCTGGTCAGTGGCACACCAGGACCGATGTTTCCTATCCCTGTACAGGATAAATGAAACCTATTGGGTTTTTTCTGTTATTTGGATCAGCATGTGATCTAACAGAATGATGTTTTTAGGTGTGCAGCATATTAAATGATTTTAAATGTGCATAAGGCATAGTTCGTTTGAATGACAAACATTCACATCCGTTTGAATGATGGTTTTCACTGCGCCGCTATTAACCTACTTCTTTCTTAAAAAGTTCACATAAGACCTACATTCTTATAAAAAATGTCAGTTCATTTTTTTGTTCTTTTATCCCAAGAGATAATTTGGCAGCAGCAGGTGAAGAAGTGGCAGAATCAGTTGTTGTATTATTAAAGCTGATGGTGTGCCTGTGTGCGTTGTATCAAGTCATCCATTTATAAGTACAAGTGCAATAACGGCTGCTTTTTTTTTTTTTTTTTTACTTGTGGTTTCAATTCGAGGGCAAAAAAGTGGAACACTTTGTATGTGTTGAAACAAAAGAGACCGTCTCAGAGGACTAACACTGATTCACTGTCTAGTTCTCATATCAGTATTTCTCACAAGCCTCATTAGATTGCAGGTGTGCTGTCTGCTGCACATTCAGAGCCCGAGGCGGAGGCATTGATGAGATACCGCTATGAATCGTTTGTCGTGTGTGCCATTAAATCCTCATTTGTGACTGTAATTGCAACTTCAGGTTCAGCAAGATTAGTGAGAATTTTTCGACATATAGACTAAAGCTAATAATTTCAGGCCTGTTTATTCACTATGTATGGACCAGTCATGTCCTTTCAGACGATTTGTTGGACCCCTGCCATAGATTTTCTTGTTAAATTTGAAAGTGCAGCTCGGCTGACTTTAAATAACCAGGGACCATATTTAACAATAGCTTTTATCTGAGCCATGGCCTTTTGGTTAGACCTCTGACATATTGAGCTGTGGCAAGCGACATATCTTGATCTCATCATTCCTAGCCCTCTTTCAAGTAACTTTTGAACTCCATTTTATTTAAGACAATTTGAGTGGTGTTTAAACTCTCCATGACAATAGTAGAGCATTGCCATGCATTTTTTAATAGTATTTATATACAATTATAATATTTATTAATATGTTGATTTAGCTTTTTTTATAGTTTCCTTTTGATTTTAGTCATAATTTTTAGTAATTTTAGTACTTTAAGTTAACTTATTTCAGTTTTCCATCTAAGTTTTCCATCTAATATTATTTGATTTTATCTTTATTTCATTTATCATGGCAAAAATAATTTGAACACAGTTTGTATGGCATTGTTTTTATTTCATTTTAATAGTAACCACTTAAATATTTTATATTATAATATTTTTTACATTTTAACTTATTAAAATATTATGGGGATTTTTTAATATAAATGAAGGGGTGTTTATCAAAATAGTCCTCTAAAGATTTATATATCTAGTAACTTTAATAGTGAGTGGATTTTTCTTTTCTTTTTTCTATATGTTTAATACAAACTAAATATTTTAGATATCGCTTCTTTTGAGTTTTGTGTAATTGAAATTAACAGTAGCACTTCATTGTACAGTTCTGTTCCCCATACTATGCATTTATTATAATAATTGCAATAACTAGGTACTAATCCTGAACCTACCCATAAACCTAACCTTAACCCATGTAGTTACCTTATATTATCCAATTCTTTCTTAGTTCAGTACACTGTAAGTGCACATCCTGTAAAATAAAGTGCAACCAAATTAACTAACCATGGAAACAACATGGTTTAAACTACTGAAACTTTGGTAACTAATAAGTGCATGTTTGTAAAGACACTGCATTATATTTCCACGACACACTTCTTTAGAATTGCCCAGTGGCCAGTGCTGGGTGGTAGCCATCTGTCTCTTCTTCTAGAAGAGCCCCAGTACAGCTGATGTGGTCCTAACCCTTCCTGTCGACTTGTGCTGAGACTGCTTTCCAGTCAGTCCCTCTGGATGGAGATCACAGCAGTGAGTCACACTTAATCACAGCACACAGTGGAGCCAGAGCCGAGGTCACGTCCGCCAGAGCCAAAACACACAGCAGCGTTCTAAAGCAACAGCAGGGGGTTCGCAGCAGTGCCATGGAGTGGCTGGAGCCATTAGTGTGTGTGTGTGTGTGTGTGTGTGTGTTACTGAAAACATGTCATAAACAGAGTTGCTCCAAGTGGTTGGTTAAAAATAATCAAGATTACTCTCTCATTATTTAGGTAATAATGCCTTACACTGTCTCCCAACCGGGCACAGTGTGACAAAGCGACCAGCGATGAAAGCAATCACTTGCATGTTAATTTGAGTTTCTAAACTAACTAGCAAAGACAAGTGACACAACAGTTTTATCAGTCGCTTGGTTTCTATTTCTGTGGCGTCATGCAGGGAAATCCTGCTCACAGCTGCCGTCATTTATAAAGTGGGGGCCACAAATTCATTTATTATTATTAATATACTGTATTGTTATTATTTAATTTATTTTATTATTAATTATAATTATCATTTTGATATTTCTTTAATTATGATTCATAATACTTTTATTATTCATTTAATTTTTGCACTACAAATTATAATATCTTTCAGTAATTATTGCACAAAATATGCAAAATCCAAAACATCAAATATGGAGAAAGCAGTATTAATTGTAGAAGTTGAGAAACATTGAGCATTATATGATCAATATGTTTATTATATGACAAAATAAGTTGACTTCGCTTGAAGTGTGAGCATAAAATAGTCCAGCAAAATTCAACTCAAGGAACATATATTTTTTGGTATCTATAGATCATGGCCTCACATGATAGCAAAGTGTCAGTTGGTTGCACAAATCTTAGCAAATGCAGTATATCATCTGTCTACTATATCATGAATACTCTGACATTCTAGTCATTTCCATATTATATAGTAGATAATTATGCATATTCAAATGTGATGACGGCGATGCTTTGGGCATGTTGAGTCACAAGGTTATGGCTCTCTGTTGAGGCTTGACATATTGACTGTGTCAGTTAGATCAGGGGTATATTATGTCAACAAGCCCTCGTGAAAAGAAGGTCCCAGGTCATGTGAACAAGTCTTCATTATTGAAAAATACAGAAGCAGAGGGCTATTGTATCATCCTGAAGGGTTTTTTGCGATAATGACCAGCATTGTCCCTTACATTATTTCTTACCTACCAAATAAGTAAATAAATGGTCTTTAAATATTGATTTCAGTGAAAATTATTTTATTATGTGAGAAGAAATAGATTGTGGTGTGGTATAAATCTAGCACACCGCTGGGTATTGGTTGTCCGGGGCAACAGACAAATATACAGTTTCATTATACAAAAAATATTTGGCCACTGAAAGCTGTGATTGACCAATTACGACCCAGTATGCTGTGCAGTAATAGCTTTGTTTTCAGTGATTTATAATTTCTATGTGCTGTGATTTTGTTTTGCAGATGTACATACAGACGACCACACTGACCATCTCAGTGAGTCTGAGCGCGTCCGTGTCTCTGGGGATGCTGTACATGCCCAAAGTCTATGTGGTGCTCTTCCACCCGGAGCAGAATGTGGCCAAACGCAGCACTCGTAGCCTGAAAGCTGTGGTCACTGCCGCCACCATGTCTAACAAGTTCAACCCCAAGGCCAGCCTGCGGCCCAACGGAGAAGCCAAGTCGGAGCTGTGTGAAAACCTGGAAACTCAGGGTGAGTGGGTTTGCGGATTAACACTTTATTGTTAAACCTATTATTGTAATCTTTAAAAATTTAATTCACCATAATTCTCTTTCACTTAAATGGATACAAGTTTGGAGTCAGTAACAAAAGTATGTTTCAGCAGTCCAGTTATGAGTCTTAAAAGCAATTAGCAATTGCAATTTAGATTGCTTTTTGTTTTAAAGGATAAATTCACCACAATTGACGGCATGCGGTCCATGTAAGCTGTGAATGCTCTGCATACCCAAGCCATTCGTGGACTTGATGATTAGTATTAACACTATAAATTGCTATAAAGCATGTAACTATCCGCAATTTATTTGCCAAATGACAGTCATTTCCTTCAAATCTGCCACTCAATGAGAGTTCCAGGTGTGCGGATCCACAGCAGCTTTGGCACCTACGCTCTGTTATGTCGTCATCACTGTCCTGCATTCTCATTGGTTCGCTGGGATATGGGTGATTTAATGCACAGGGTAAGCTTTCCATGGATCGCTCGCCCAAGAGGAAAAATCAGCAGTTACTGCCAGATCTCGATCAACAAAAATCACATTGTGTTTAATACAGAATTACATAATGCGCCACCAAGCATACCCGGGTAAAAAAAAAGTCACTGCTCGTGTATATATGTGTGTGTGTATATATATCAAATGAAATGCAAAATTTAATGGAATCAGAGTGATGATCATAATAAGGCAACCCGAATCTACTGCCTCATTTTGTGAAATGCTTTTATTTTAGAATCTTACTGTTTAGCATCAGATAGGCTAGGAAGTGTTTTTTTTAAATCATCAAGAGGCATATCGGTTGATTGGTACAACAGTCCTTACTGAAACCAATCTCCTGCTAATTTGAATATCAATAAAACACAGCAGCTCATAAACAACTTTGTAATACAGCAGTAAATAAACGCCTGCTGTCTCAGCAGAAATAACTTGCATTCTGAAGCAGAAGCAAACCTGTAGCCTCCATCTTCAAAAGAGAACCCAGATCACATAATTATACTTTAAGGTTATAAATTATGCTTCTAAGGCTGAAACAATTAGTCGATATCGTCACACAAAAAAGTGTATATATTTTTGTAAAAGCATAATTTTTGGCCTGATATAGCATGGTTTGACCAGTGGAGCGCTGTAGAGCAATACTTTAATGCAGCGCTCTAGGATGCAATACAACAGAAGAAGACATGGCACTTATGAGTGCAAATGAAGCTGAATCAGTAGAGTGTGGGAAAGTTTTACTTAACAAAATAAAAAAATATGCTGTCATATGCAAGGCTGCCAACTCTCACACATTCAGACTCATGCAACTGACTCCGCCTCACGCCACATGCTTATTTTCTCACAAGGTGAAAAATACATTGCAGAGCAAAGAGGACACTTAGAGCGCGCCAGTGGCGTAGCGTCTGGGCATGCAGGGTATGCACGTTCATATGGGCCCGGGCCATGGGGAACTTAATTAAAACAAGGGAATTAATTTTTTATTAGTGGCCACAATAAATATATTTGTATGCATGCCATTTTTGCAGCTGCCGTCAATTTCGCAAAAACTCTCATTTATAATTACTCTAGCCTACTCCCATATATAATTACCCTACTGTAATTAAGACATATATTCAAGAAATGTGTTAAAAACAGAAAGACTCTGTAGTTCCAGTCTTACTCAAAGGCCGCAGAAAGTGTTCGTTACGCACTTCCATACATTTCCGACGTTCTTGGATTACTTCTTATTCATTAAATATAGGTACAGGCATTAGGTAAGTTCAAAACATGATTATGAACTATAAACTATAAACAATACCAATGCGGACACAGGGAACGGTTTGCTTTGCTCCACTCTAAACGTCTTCATTTCAAAAAATTATTTTGTTTAATAAATGCATCGTTTTTAATTTCAAAAGCATTTCTAAATTCAGTTCATATTTCTAACAAACGAAATTCCAAGCCAAAATAACGAAATGGCAAAAAAAAAAACTTTGAGTTACCACCATGCAAATGCAAACATTTCGCTCTTTTAATTGTAATCAATGTTTGAAAAACATGTTTCCTTCCATTAAACATAATGGCTAGTTTTTCACAAATTTGTAATGGAAACGCGGCTGTTGCTGAGCTTAAATGTTTAAGACTTGTTTTAGTTTTTTTTCGTTCTGGTTTTGAAAAATTGCTGGGTAGAGTGTTTTTATGGTATTGTTTGGCATGGTATTTTCTTGATACACTACAGTAAACCCTACTTGGGGGGCGGGTTTAGGGGGCCAGTACAATTTATTTTGCATATGGGCCCGAGACTGACTTGCTACGCCACTGGAGCACGCCAACAGGCAATACAGGTTACGTTTTGATATGAAATAGTCTCAGCTTTTAAATTGTAAATTTTACTATGAAATTCAGAGGTTTTGATACTCTTACATGTGGCGTGACAGATCACTGTAGCGCTTCAGTTCAAGTGGCACGTTAACCGTTCACATCTTACTCTTTACTACAACATATAGCACCAAATAAACATGAAAGAAACAGAACAACTTACTTAAATGTATGAAATTGCTCAGTCAGTGTTTCAGAAAGACATCAATAAAACAGCTTGTAAACAATATGTACGTAATGTGTATTTACCTCAGAAAAGCTGTTCAATGTCCATATCATTAAAACTCTAGAGAGGAGCATCTTTCAATAAATATGCACTATTACTATTTTTAGTTGTTATTATTAAAAACTGCATTATATGCTAAATCAGTTGTTAATTTTAACCTTTAATATGATAGTAATGTACCATTTGACTGAATTCCATGTACTATAGTTCACAGGATTAGTTGAGAGATTTTAAAATACTGTACTCGATATTTATCCAAATTAATATATATTAAAACAAATTGAGTCTATATATCAGAATAGAATCGCATACTTATGAAGCGGAATAATTGATCAAAGCACACATATTAATCTGTGAAATAAGTGACAATCGTTGGAGCCGATAGCCTTGTGGCCAGTGCTCTGACACGTTGTGAGGTTGTGCTTTGGGCGACCCATCTCAGGCAGCTTTTCAGATCCTGTCCCACTCTCTCTCTCCCACTTCGCTTCCTGATAGTTCTCTACTATCCAATCTCAATGAAGGCAAAAAAAGAGCCCAAAAATACATCTTTAAAAAAAAAAATTTGAAATACTGTATGACAACATATGTTACATTCAGAAACGACTTTGTGCTCTAGATGTAATGTGGTATTAATCTGCACAGGTACCCTTGCCTACAATCGTTTCTAGGGGTGGTGGATTACATGCTGTTAAAATCATTTGTATAGACGCTACCCTTTATTTCGCATGCCTCAAATGACATATATTCATTAAGAGAAACCTGCGAAAACAGAGAAGAGGCGCTATTTTCTGGTGCTATATCTGGAATACACAATCCTCAGTAGACAGTCTTTTTTTTTTGCATGTGCCATCTGCTTTGCATGTGTTTTATATGCACAAAACTTAAATCACAGTTTGGAGATGTGCTTCACTGCTTATGTGAACGTATTTAGACTATACAGCTTTCCTTTTGTTTTTGAATTATCAACAAGCATTAGCATCATAGTCTTAAAGATGGCTTGAAATGGAAGTTGAGTGTGTCTTTTTTCCCTATTTTGACGTATTTTAAAATAGTGAAAAGTGTTGCTTAAAAAAAAAGATTCCATCAGAATAAACAGATAATGTTGAATTGTCGTCAATGGAGCAACTTGTTTATTTGCAGCCAGATGGTGTCACATCTACCAGCAGGAGCTAGCGGGGTCATGCTGTCCAGCAATACTTTGACCCCTTGCTTGTGGGCCATGGAAAAGCTGAAAAACTATGAAATAGGAAGAAATAGGAATCCAGTCAGAGAAATGCACAAAATATATTAAAATTCATAATGACGTGAATTTACCATGAGATATATCTGAACGTCGACTACTTCTAGATTAAAATATTGTGTTAAGCAGATTCAAAGTATCATGTTAGACTAGGAAGGAACAAATTATTTGCTGCCATTACATTGCATTTGGCATTCACAGCAACGCACATCCACTCTGCTTTCATTATGTTGCATTTTGTATTAATTTTGCAATGTAGCAATACCCAGTAAATCATATTGTGGGTCTTAGTAACAAATAGCTCTGAATTAAGTAAAAGACATCCAGATAAATGTTTTGACAACAGAATTAAATTGTTTAATGAAGGTTACTGCATAGATGAAAATTCACCCAATTAAGCATGACTAGTTTGCACAGAATGTTTTCAGCAAATATTTAACACCGGTTGCATGGCCATGCCAGACGATCACCATCATAAGAGTAAATTTCATGCTTACTTTAAATTCACTGCAGTGAAACAATGTGCTTTTGTAAATGAGGTATTAGAGTCAGTGACTACATTAGCATGTGCACTTTTCAAAAATCTCACAAGAGTCATTTAATACAGGCAGTTTCTATACATTTAAAGCAAATGCTAGCTAACAAATAATTTCTCCTTGACTCAGGGATGTCTAACATTTCATGAAGGCATTAAACGGGGAATAGGATCTCCTTGTTGATGCTAATTGATTTCTGATCCTCCTTTAAGGTTTGAAATGCATTAAATAAAAGTGTATTTTAAGTGTCTTGATGTAGTGTAATGTGATAGAAGTAATCGTAACACTTATAGCAATGTTTCTAAGTGAACTACATGACATTGAATAATTATGTAGTCTCTAATTGTATTTCTAGTCAAGCAAGGACTCATCTTTGTGAAATAGGAATCCAGTAAAATTCATAATGATGTGCATTTACTATGACATTTCCCAAGATATACACTGATCATGCATAACATTATGATCTTCTTAATATTGTGTTGGTCCCCCTTTTGCTGCCAAAACATCCATGACCCATAGATGAATGGACTCCACCAGATCCCTGAAGGTGTGCTGTGGTATCTGGCACAATGATGTTAACAGCAGATCCTTTAAGACCTGTAATTTGCGAGGTGGAGCCTCCATAGATCGGACTTGTTTATTCAGCAGATCCCACAGATGCTCCATTGGATTGAGATCTGGAGAATTTAAAGGCCAAGTCATCACCTCAAACTTGTTGTTGTGCTACTCAAACCATTTTGCTTTGTGGTAGGGCTCATTATCCTGTTGAAAGAGGCCACAGCCATCAGGGAATACCGTTTCCATGAAAGGGTGTACATGGTCTGCAACAATGCTTAGGTAGGTGGTACGTGTCAAAGTAGCATCCACATGGATGGCAGGCCCCAAGGTTTCCCAGCAGAACATTGCCCAAAGCATCACACTGCCTCCACTGGCTTGCCTTTTTCCCATTGTGCATCCTAGGGCCATGTGTTCCCCAGTTAAGTGACTCACACGCACCCGGCCATCCACGTGATGCCGAAGATAATTTGATTCGTTAGACCACATTTCTTCCACTTTCTTCCATAGCACCTTGGTCTAGTTCTGATGCTCACGTGCCCACTGTTACCGCTTTCGATTTTGGACAGGGGTCAGCATGGGCACCCTGACTAGTCTGTGGCTATGCAGCCCCATATGCAATAAACTGCAATGCACTGTGTATTCTGACACCTTTCTATCAGAACCAGCATTAACTTCTTGAGCAGTTTGAGCTACAGTAGCTCGTCTGTTTGATCGGACCACACTGGCCAGTCTCCGCTCCCACGTGCATCAATGAGCCTTGGCCGCCCATGACCCTGTCGCCGGTTCAACACTGTTCCTTCCTTGGACCACTTTTGATAGATACTGACCACTGCAGACCAGGAACACTCCACAAGAGCTGCAGTTTTGAAGATGCTCTGACCCAGTCGTCTAGCCACCACAATTTGGCCCTTGTCAAACTCGCTCAAATCCTTATGCTTGCCCAACACATCAACTTAAAGGACAAAATGTTCACTTGCTGCCTATTATAGCCCATTATATCAGTATTATGCTTTGCAAAGGGTCAATTATCACAAATCATCATTTAAAAAGATATTTAAAAAAATATCTCTTTCAGAGCTGCTTCCATTAGTTTTGTGTCATGGCTAATTATACTATTATAATAATTTGTATTATTAATTTATATATTAAAATATATAATTTTGTTTGTTTATTTATTTGGCTTGTGCAATAGCCAATATCATAAGTGTGTTTTGAATATTTTTTTAACGCAACCCCTGAAGAAGCACTGTGTACCTTGCAGCATTGCATTCTATTAAGGTGATTAGCCATTAACAAAAGGAATATGACACCTTTCCCACCCATTGCTTTTTCACGGTTTTTAACTAGCTGGTAACCACAGTATCACATGTCCCACATACGTGATATTATTCACTCTGTCTTCTCGGAAGCTCCTAAAGTCACACTTCTGAAGTCACACTTCTTGTCATCTCACCTACAGTTAGTAAAAAAAGAAATCTTGAAACTAATCAAGATGAGCGCAAGACATGTTTGGTGTAGCTATTCTTATAGTGTCAGCGACATATTTTTCACAGTCATACACTCCATTAGCGTGTCTACAAAAGTCAGTACTTGGCAAGCAGTTTTATCACTGATATAGAGGACGCCTTGCTACAATACATCCTGAAGTAACAGTCTTTGATCTCATTGCAACGCAAAACGTGTATTGAGTTTTATTAATGCGTGCAAACAAGATCAAAATATGTATGTATTTGATGTTGCTTGCAAAGATCAAAGAAACTTGTCATAGTATGAGAGGATGAGAATGAAAAGGTCAGTTGATCAAACTCATAGTTACATTATATAAACAACAATAGGTTGTGTTGTCATGCACTTCCTGGTTTGTCATGTGATCCTGCCATGTGCTCCCTGGTCTTATGTTCTGTTGTGTCATGTTGTCAATGGTTCATTGGTTGATTGTTGTTCACAGGTGTGTCTTGTCCTCAGTCTGTGTATTTAAGCCCTCATGTTTGCCACGTGTCTTGGTCTGTTATTGTAGGTGTAACCTGCTGTGTTGGTGAGTGTTTCTATGCCACGTTAGTTTGCAACTTCTTTGTTTTATGTTTGGATTTTGTAAATAAAGAACTGCACATGGGTTCATCTCAACTTGCCTCCAGTGGACATTGTTACACATTGTTGGCGTGTTGCAATTTTGAGGCAACTGAAAATAGACTGCACCAATGACCAACAAAAACCTGGTCTAAAGTCAATGGCGCAGTATTTTTCGTGTTATTTAAAGGGCGCATTAGTAATGTGCCTATAGTGCACAACACGCGCACACACATTTTTAAATATTAAAAATAAAAGGATTCCTCTCTGGAGAAGCTCAGTTAGCCTAGAAATCTAGATGCACCCTAGCGGCAGCAAATCTAATTTGCCGCCAGTGTCGTCTAGCAACTCTCGGTAGACTTATGAGCTGGAAAAACCAAACTCTGGTCAGGCCAATCACATCGTGTATTGAGTTGGTGGGCGGGCTTAACATAATGACGGCAGAGTTGCCGCGTGCTACTTAAACAAAGAAGCTGGCGAACGGCAGTCTTTCGAATCAGCGTTGGCCGCGACTCTGGAAGACTTGGAGTTAAGCTTTTCTTTGAGAAAAGAACAAAGGACGGCACTGAAGTCATTCTTAAGAAGGCAAGATGTGTTCGGACTTTTGCCGACCGGATATGACGAACGTTTAATTTATACACTAGCTACGCTTCACCTTCTTCGTTGCTTTAGTTGGTTGTAGCGCTATCCTATTGCGTGCAGAGGGAATTGGAAAGACAACCGTTTATCCCGCCCCTCAGATTGAGCCCTGTCAATGGTGATCTTGATGTGGGTCTGGCTTGTCAGGCTAGCGTTCAGTCTTTCTGCTTGCAAATTCCACCAGGTAAATAGTGAATCTGCCATGGTGCAAGCACAACTGGCTTTTAAATGGAATGGGAGATGACACTGTGATTGGTTTATTGCACTTTACAGCCAAAACACACCCATGACTCATCAAGAGACTAACCCTTTTGGACCATGTGCCTGGTGCGCCGAGCGTTTTATTTATTTTTTCTGTCGTTAAACTAGATCGTTAAAAAATGGCCCTTAATGTGATATATGATACATAGTAATTTGATACATAATTTGTAGATTCCTCAATTCTTGACCCGAAAACAGAGTAAGACTTGCAATTAAATATCAGGGACATCTTTTCTGTGGATAAACAAAGCAAAATTGTTAAAATATTATGCATACGTAGATGTTTCATATCTAAAACAAATTATATTTTTTGTAGGGTTTTATATAAATGTACTTTTTTCCTCTCTTTTTTAATAGTTCAAATTAGTTAATGTATGCAGCATATTCCTTCAGGCTACCTTTTAATGACAATTACATTTTTAATGCCTCATGACAATTTCTGTGCAAGGTCGTTTAATTTCAGGGCAGATTGAGCCACAGAAAAAGCACCTCTGCATATCCAAGTTCAATGGGCCTTAAGGCCAAATGGACCCCAACAGGTTCAATTATAACAGAAATATATAAATCTGTGTTTGCAATGGGTGCCTAGTACAGTGTAGCGTTTATCAATATGCAGAGAGAGATTTTATATTGTATACTGTATTATTCTGTTGAACTGGACTTGCTTTGACTTACTGTAAATGACACTGAGATTTTTAGATTTAATTGCTCATATGTTTAAAACATTAAAATAAATAAATCTATCTACTTGTGGAAAATACAGAAAACCTCAAATCATAGGATGCACACTGTGCTTTTAAAAGCATGTTAGTGTTAGAGTTTCTGTGCATGTAATGACAGCAGAGCCAGAGCTGAACGCGTTCATGCATAAAAAGGAGTTCATAATGTTGCTTTGAAAAAAACTAATTTCAGCACCAAATTATGCTTGTTCATTTATCCGTCTATGGACTTAGCCAAAGCATAAAAATGAAATTGTTGTTCCTTAAATCAGTAATTTAAACACATGTGCAGTGATATTACTGTTAATATACAAATGTTTACAGTTGCAGTATGTGCCGTATCATTCTTATTTATTCACACTACTGCAATTTTGTTCCTGAACGCACTTAATATCCAACATGTCATTAAAATCCAGTGGTTATAACTCTCAAAGCGGTTTTTCAAAGACTATATATAGCATTTTTCCTAATTTCAATTGTGAATATATTTTTTTCCATTCACCTTATTTTTAACATGAGCTGGCCATTTGTAACTTAAATCATGTCAAGGCTTCCAGTCATCCGCTTCCAGCTGTACAAAAACAGTCAGTTATGCTGTTTGATATTGCAAACTGTTATTTGTTATCATATTATTTAATAATGAAATACTGGCTTGTAGTGCAAATTATTTTACCATTTACTGCATTGTGTTATACTTCCCGTTATTTATCAGCTAATGAAGTTAACACATAGCCTAGAAATCAGACGCACCCTAGCGGCAGTAAATCTAATTTGCGAGTGTCGTCTAGCAACTCTTGGTAGACCTGCGAGATGGAAAACCAAACTCTGGTCAGGCCAATCACATTGTGTTATAGAGTCGGTGGTCGGGCTTAAAGTAATGACGGCAGAGTTGCAACGGTTCCTGCTGCTTGAAAACTGCTGAAAGATTTGGAGTTAAGCTTTTCATTGAGAAAAGAGCAAATGACCGAAGTCATTTTTAAAAAAGGAAGATGTGTTCAGAGTTTTGCCGACCGGATACAGCAAAAGTTTAATTTATCAACTAGCTCCGCTGGTGGGAAAACGCTCTAACTACGTCACCTTCTTCGTTGCTCTGGTTGGTTGTAGCGCTATCCTATTGCGTGCAGGGAATTTTGAAAGACGTTTATACCGCTCCTCGGATTGAGTCATGCCAACGGTGAGTTTCCAGACCAAACATCTTGTTGTGGGTCTGGCTTGTCAGGCTAGTTAACACATTCACAGAAAATAGCTTACGTCTGCAGTGCAAAAAAAAAAGGTGGATAGCTATTTCAAAATTAATACTTAAGTTATAACTGAAGTGTCATTTTTAAGCAGTGTTTATTTCCGGTTCACTTACTTGCTCCACCCACAATTGCTCAGATATTTTACTTTTAGTAAAGATAACATATTGCATAATATCTACACTTTCAAGCAACTCGCCCCATTCAAGCAACTCGCCCCCCGAATTGGCAAACCAAAAGTAAACACACATATTCTATTTCCCACAATATCAAACAAATGCAGCTTAAACAAAAATGCTAGCTCGGGCAATGCGCTTCATCCATATAAGCTTGTGCAGCTGCATATATATATATAGGTATTCGAATATATTGGAATACAAGCCCATCAAACGAATATTCTAGTCCAGCCCTAGAGTAAACAAGATGATTTTTTGCTGCTATTATATTTTGTGCATCAGTATTTAACCCTGAGGTGTTTTCTGGGCCCTGGAGGGGTTTTGGCTTGCCCTGACATTTGCTTATTTCTGTTAAATATGACATTTCTATGGCTAAAGTCTGATTACACTGCATTCAGCACAAACTCTGCTATAATTTTTGAGCAGCATATGTAAGGGTTTGTATTTTTTGAGAAAATTAGTTGTATGAGTGGTTAGTGAAAAAAGTGAAAAGTCACTGAACATTTCGTAACAGCTACCTTTTTTCACTTGGTTTATGTTGCTTTGTCTCATCCCAGCTTAATTAATAAGCAAAGACAGCTATAAGTAAACCCATTAGTAAAATGATTTCCCTGACTTTTTCTGACCAGTGGCAATGCTAGTGGTGCATTTAAAAAAAAAATCTAAGCCAATAGCCTTTATTATAACGTTATAGTGAAAAAATTAGCTTGTAGCGTATAAAAACTACTAAAGTTTGTGTATTCAAAATAGGATATTATACAGTTTTTTGTTTTAATAAAACTGTTGTGCCAAATATGTTGGTGTTTGCTTGTATCTTTAAATAATTTAGAATGAATAACATATATAGTAGCATGTACTTTGCAAATGTATTTACAATCAGAACCTTTGGCAATCCTGCTTTGAAATCTACTCAACTAGGGGTTTCTAAAACACTGAAATTCTAATAAAAAAAATAAAAACCTTTGGATTTAAATTGGCAAATGCTTGATTCGATCATTATTGCAGTGATTATTATGTTTCTGGCATGTTATGTTTAAAACATAATAATCACTGCAATAATAATCAAATCATAGACTCTTAAAGCATTTGCCTTTTTAAATCCAAACAGCAACTTTTTCTTTTCTTTTCTTTTTATTTCAGTGTATAACAGTGTTGTAGGAAACTTTCTAGCAGAGTTAAACTGCTGAAATGTTCTTTTTGCGTAAGTATCCCTGTATTGCGGATGATCCCAATTTACACAGATGGAAAACAATTGTCCTGATGAGGACACAATTACCTCACAATTGTGCTCTGCCTGTGAATCATTAAAATAACGAACACATTTTCTGGATTAAAAAAAAGTAACCCTAGTAAAGGGATCATTATTCAGGTTGTGAATATGAAGTACATCTTCGAGGTTGACATACTTGAGTATAATGCAACCAATAAACAAAATGCTTAAATTGCTGTCAACATGTTGAATGCAACACTTTAAAAGAATATAAGCTTACAGCTCAAGCTTAGAATTCTTTCAAAGAGAGCATTTCAAATAGGATGCATCTGAAAAGAATCATTTGGTTCCAACATTGATTCCACAGTGAAATATATCAAAGGTTGAATACTGCAAAACATCTCTGTACAAGGTTCAAATGCTTTAATCTCTCTGCATGGCCATATGACGTTAATGATGTCAAACATGTTATACCTGCTGTGTGCTGCATTTGAAATTTGCAAATGCAAAAATCCAAGTCAAGAAGCAGCATCCATTGTTTACATTTTTCTTTAGTCTTTTTTTTTCTTTCTTTTTTTCCCTCAATACTACATAAAAATGCTGCTCAGTTATTGTACATAAAACCTGTCTAATATATGTAACCGCTCAACCTGTGTTTCAGGATATGTTGATGATAACTAAACAGTGAAGACAGGTAAAGACTTTAATTATTGGTTATTGCTTGGCTCATTGTTGGACTTAATTGTTAAACTCAACCATGTTCCATTTAGCTTTAATGCTTAAACTATGCATACCAATTAGTTTATAATAGACAATGCATTGAGAATACACTGACATTTGTTAGAATTTCTAAAGCATGAGGCCCGCATTGTTTTTGCAAATCACTTGTTTGCACAGGCTTTGTTGGTGCGAAACACTGTACTGGGGAAAAACCTAAAGATAGCAACAAATTTGTTTTATGCAGTTTTCAACCAACAGAGAGTAGGTATGAAAACTTTCAGAGCAGTGCATGGCCTAGATTGCAGAAACACAAATTGGGATAGCAGACACAAATAGATTCTATGCTAGATCAAATCCTCAGATGATATTTTATATAGAGACTGAATCATTTAAGTTTGCTCTTTGCGTCATTGCCCCTCCCTCTAAGCTGAAATGGAGCTATTTATCTGACTGCACCTATGGGTCAGTGCTCCATACACCGAGGGAGAGTCCAGACCGGAGAAGCGCACCATAGTGTTGGGTTAAATGTCACTTCCCTACCTTATTCAAACGGCCCTGCATGATTGCATGACCTTTTGATCACCATATAATAATGCAACAAACTTGAATTTTCCATTGACCCTCCTTCTTTGGCAAGGTTATTACATGAATAGCTGAAGGCAATGTCACTCATGCTACCCTTTGTGATTGTTTGTACTACACCACTATTGCAAGATGGACGCCGAATGACAGGATTAGGCTGTTGATTATTAGTTTTTGTTGATAGAATGCTTTAATAGCAGACTTGTCACTGTAACTATGTTTTTGATGGTTTTAAATGGCCCTCCTGCAAAAGGTGACAACCATCTCAAGTCAAGTAATCCGCACTTTAATATCAAGAAAGACAGAGTCTGATATAAAAAAAGACATGCTACTTGAGTTGTGACAAATTAATAGCAGTATCAAAGAATGTTGCAACCAGGCCTGACAAGAAAGAAATAAAACTGTATCAAACCACTGTAATAAAGGATTCTGCAAGTGCGTATGCTACCAAACCACACTAAATTTCAATAGCCCACAGTAGACATTCTGCTAACTATAAGTAACTCTGCAACTACATGTCATCTAATGCTCATTAGACTACTGTTAGGTTAGGGTTAGTTAGTAGAATAAGTTGACGTACTTAGAAAGTTAATTATAGTCAGTAAAATATCTGTTGAGGGACCATCAAACTAAAGTGGTAACAATTCTTCAATTCTCACTAATAACTAGTTGCTTATTAGCATGCATAGTACTTGGATATTGGCTGTTTATTTAGTAATAATAAAGCACATACTAATTAAAGCGTTATTCTGTATGACCTTATTGTACATCCCTTAATCCTACCCAATACCTAAATTTACTAGCTATTAATAAGCAGTTAATTAAGAGTTTATTGAGGCAAAAGTTGTATAAAACATTATACATTAATAGTTACTGTAATTTAAAAGTAATAAGTTCCATTACAATATTGCTGTCTCTGAATTGTAATTTGTTATACTATTGTGTTACTTTTGAGATACTTTCACCAAAATAATCACAGAAGTATTACTAGGCATTCATAAATAATATTTTATCACTTCTCATTATACATCCAGTGGAGGGCGATGTGGTATAGCATAATGACTGTTTAGGAAGGCTAATGGTGCAATACAATGAGTACCAATCACTGTCAGAATCACAAAATGATAAGTCTGGTAAATTATGGTAGAGATACCAAACACAATAGAACTATTGCCCACTATAATGCAGCCTATAGCCTAATTACATGGCAAGACGCACAACCTCTTTTTCTTTCCGTTTCTATTCCCTTATTTTCTTTTAATTCAAGTTCATTGCACAAACCTGCCATGCAATGGGTGGACAAGTCTTTTCATTCCTCTGGGTTCAAGCAGCATGGCAAACCGAGAGAAACGTCATTAATGTTGCTCTGTTTTGAATAGTTAGAACAGTTTCTGAGCTGACAATTATACGCAGTATAATTATATAATTATATGCAATATAATGAGGCTGTAAAAGCGGACTGAGCTTACCTGTTTGGCGTGATGGCGTTTAATCTCCCCGACTGCCTCTGTCACTTATTAGCAACCGTTTTTTTCAAGCGATGTAATAGCTTCCAAAAATTATTAGTGGGGCAATACTGATGTATTTTATTTAGCTTCCGCGTTTTGGCCTACAAAGTGATGTCATACCTTCGCCACTTTATTTTGTGTTAGAATGCGTTTTTGTAATGTGCGTTTTTGTAATGTGTGATTGTAACAAGTATAATATTACCAACGTTTTATTAGTAATGTTACTAATATTACTGCGTTACAGCAAAAAGTAATATATAGGGGCTTTCACACCAAAGGAATCTTATCATAGAAGTACGCAGATTTGGCGTGTTCACACCACAGGAACTACGAACGATTTCAGTAGGAACTCCTTTTGGGGGAACTATATAGCTCCTACTTCAGAGTAGCACAATAGGAAGTACCAGTGACCAGCACCTGCCATTTTAAAAAAAGCCATCTACACAATTTACTCCAGATGCTAACGCCATGACCATTAATTCAAGTTCAATGATAGATGGACCTCTCAACCTTTACGCAAAAAGGTTGAGGGGACTGGATTTGCACTGGATTTTCTCTTTTTTTTTTGCAAAAAAGAGAAAATCCAGTGCAACTTTGAGGGGGCCAAGCGAAACATGATTATGTATTTCTGTGAGGCAGATTCGCTATTTACAAGGCGGAATTTGTGAGCCAAAAGTGTGAACGCTTCTCCAGAGAGGAATCCTTTTATTTTTAATATTTAAAAATGTTTGTGTGCTGCGGGAGCATGCATGTGTGTGAGATAAGAAGCAGAGTGTACACGCATTGTGCACCTGCCTATAGGCGCATATTACTAATTAACACACCATTTAAATAACACAAAAAATACTGCAGTATTGACTTTAGACCAGGTTTTTGTTGGTCAATACCGCAGTCGTTTTCAGTTGCCTCAAAATAGCAACATGCCAAAAATGCTCCTAACACACCTCATTTTCAGACCAGCACACCCATAGGCGAACAGTGCATTTGCTATTTAAAAAACGTGGCACCGGAAGTGAAAGTGATAACCGCGTTTGGGATGAAACTAGCAAAAGAGCCTGCCGTCACATTGCGCCTGGTGTAAGATAGGGTCGTAAGGGTTAGCGATACCCAAATTACCACCCACACTTCACATCACAAAAATTCTAATAATGCAGCAGCGTTCAAGTGCTTCTGAGACTCAAATGATCTATTTTTGTAACACTCTCTCTTCCCTTGCAGGACTCAGCCCTAAACAAACGTACATCAGCTACAGCAACCATGCAATCTAGGTAAGTGATAAAAGGCCACTACCGAATCCCAGAAGTGACCCCTGGAAGACAGCATCTCAAGATAAATCACTCTCACGTTATGTCACGTATGGAAGTGAGATAGCGGATGGTTGAAGGACCCCCACAGACATGTTTCCATTAATGAAGCTTATGTGAAGTCACATAGGGAGCATCTGGGGAGGCCGTGACTGTTGAGACGGTGATGTTGGAATGACGGTCTGTCACCCAGACTATTCCATTTACAGCTTGCTCTATCTATTCCAGATGTCATTGTTAAAGTGATACACTCTAATTAAGGACAACATGTCAGTGTCCGCTGTTTCATTGACGCTAACACTATGTGGGTGGCTTAAAAAAAAAAGAAAAGTATTAAAAAAAAAATCATTTGGAGCTTTTTCTTCTTGTTTTCTCCTTGGTGATGACAACAGCAAAGACAGTGACCATTGTTTACAGATGTTGAGCATGCAAGTTTTGACATCATGTGCTGTGTTGTTTTTTCTTTATTTCTTTTTGTTGTTTATTTTCAAAAAAAAAAAAAGAGAACCTTCTGGAATGCTGTTGAACTATGTTGCTGTATTGTTACCTCACCATGGGCCTTGTGAAACTGTTAAAGATGTACGAAGTGCTCTTTGGAGTAATGTTTGCTTGTGCGTAAGTACACACCTTTGAGGAACTCAAATTTGCCCTGTTGTCAAAATGTTCTATAGCTGTCACAGTCACCTGTGCAAAATCAGAAAATCACAATTTAGAAACGGCGTGATGCCAGCTTGGAAGGGAACGCTCGAGATATTGGAACCAACATCCACTGAATCAGGAGAGCGGGCGTAAGTCCCTTTCATAAGAATACACCTACCGAAGACTTTTAAAGAAATTCAATGCATCACCAATCTCAAGTAAAGGAACTATTCAGAGAAGCTCGGAGGAAGTAGATGAAAGGATTCAGTATTTATATCCGGAAATGTCAGGTGATAGAGAGAGAGACAAGCTGATTTGTCTCTTTAGATGTTTGTGAATTTAAAATTCAGTTCTTATGATTTCTCCTCTCTTCTTTGTTTTTGCACTGTTTGTGCTGCAGAATAAAATGTCTATGTTGACCGTGGTAAATGGCAACTTAATGTGTGTTCCCGATTGCTAATGTTTGCTTTTCATCCTAAAAGAAAAAAAAACAACAAAAAAAACGTCAGAAACAGTGCCTGAATTAAAGTATTTGTAAAAATAAGACATATGAGGTATGTGAAGCATGTTAATTTTTATACATAAATAATTTCTAATAAAGAAATTTTTCAAAACGCATTGTTTTCTGAAAAAAATCATATCTGGAGTGTTTGCGATGTCAAATGTTTATGTGTGTCACGTATGGCTTGGGATCATTGCTATGGTGGTTGCTAGGGCACTGCTTGGCAGTTACTAAATCTATGGGATTTCTTTCACTCATTTTTCCTCTGTCAGGCAAAACCTGAAAGTCGGACTGCTTAGAAAAGTGATAGCGCAGCTTTCTTTTATAAACTCAATCTGAGTGATGATTCAGATATGTAGCACAAGCTTTTTGTGGCTAGAATAATAGCATGACAAACAATATTAGTTAAACAAGCATGGTAATAATAGACAAACTCTAATCTTAATAATGCTCTTTGTATCAAAACTAACCTGACAGCCTGAAACGTACATCATTTAAAATGATAAGCTTTAAATAGTTTGGAGTTGCATTTTATATATATATATTTATTTTTGGCCAAAAACACGAAATAGTTATTCTCGTGCACCTAAATGAAAGCGTTCTCTTTAGTGCATTTAAAATTTCCTTCAAGAGGGCACTTAGACCTGAAGATTCAGAGACAACCTGGCACAAAAGCACGGTGGAAATTAAAAGAAATGTCATTTTTCTGAGATGTACTGCTTTTACAACAGGCAGCCGTCTATCATAATGTGCGTTTCTGAAGGCCCTATTATTAAGTGTGAGATGTATCTGCCATCAGCGGCAACAGAGTAGAAGAAGACGGGTGTAATAAAGAAAAGCTCCGGTGATGTATAACGGCAGAGCTAGCTGACATAAATTATAGCCCATGTTAGGCTTATTTAGGTCTGTCTCGAATACAGGGCATAAAACAGGGACTTGATTGGAATGCTACTCCATCTCTCTGACAGTGCTTAGAAACTGATGGAAAGAGCGTATAGTGAAGGGTGGATCAGGATGCTGTGCAAAGGAGGTCATGTACTCTGAGATCAATACAGAGCGCGCGCGTGTGTGTGTGTGTAACATTGTAGTGTGCAAGCTGAAGAAGGTGTTTTAGAAAAGTGAAACTTGGATTACCATTCATTTACTCCGTTATTTAGATTTTACTGTTGATGATTTGACATGATTCAGGATTGTTAGGTTCATCCTGGAGTTGCTGTCATAGCAACAAGTCTGTAAACTCAAACCTGCTCCGGCTTACTTCACGAAAACACAAGATTAGACTGCATCTTTTTAAAGGTGAAAGTCTATCCCAGCCATACTTGAACCAGGGAAATTAATCATAAAAAATATAAGTGAAAATATGTTATTATATACATAATTATAATTTTAAAATTAATTTGAAAATAATTATGATGTTGAGTTGTCTATAATAAATAGTCAAAACTGATTTTACTCATTGAGAGATTTATGTGTGAGGGAAAAATTCTCTCATGATTTTATTGGAGACTTACACGTGCATTAATTTGAGTGATGACAGTTATTATGCTGGGTGTTTGATGCAGTGCAGGAGGAGCAGATCATTAAAAAATATAAAATAAAATACTAAATATGAATATGTTTGCTGTGCCAAATATTATATCGACCCTTAAAGAAATAGTTCACTTAAAAAATCTGATTCTGTCATTAATTCCTCATGTCGTTCCAAACCCGCAAGACTTTTGTTCATCTTCAGAACCCAAATGAAGATACTTTTCATGAAATCTGAGCAATTTATGTCCCTCCATTGACGCTTCAAAAAGTTAGATCATAAAACAAATCCATATGTATAGAGTAGATTTTCTGAAGACACACGATTACTGTATATGATGGACAGATTGAATTTAGGCTTTTATTCACATAAACATTCATCAGCTCGCACATCTTCTAATGTTACGCAGAACGGTTGAGCTTCAGCGAAAACCAATGAGGTTCATTCTCATGTTACGCAGCACGTTTGAGCTTCCGTAAGAACCAATGAGGTTCATTCTCATGTTACGCAGCACGTTTGAGCTTCCGTAAGAGCCAATGAGGTTCATTCTCATGTTACGCAGCATGTTTAAGCTTCTGCAAGAACCAATGAGGCTTATCACGCCTCAAGCATGTTCGGGTGAGCTTCTGTTTATGTTCACGGAATAATGTTTACATGTGAATAAAAGCCAAAATTCAAAAAGTAATCAAGTCACTTCAGAAAATTTGGACTATACAGCACAATTCATTTGGATTAGTTTTCCGATCTCTTTATAGTAGCTGTCAATGGAGGGACAGAACGCTCTCAGATTTCATGAAAAGTATCTTCACTTGTGTTCTGAAGATGAACAAATGTCTTACGGGTTTGGAACGACATGAGGGTGAGGAATTATCGACAGAATTTTCGCTTTAAACAGCTGTATCTGTTTCACGTGTAAAATTAAATGAATTACTACTGACATTTCTCCACATTCATCCGCTTCAATCATTCCAGTGCTCATGATAACTTTCATTAACTCTTCAATAAGTAAATCCACTTCACCAGCGAATAACTCTTCAACAGCGATGCCATACAGAGCTATACTGCAAGTTCAAACACAAAACTGTGCTCGTTTCTCCAAGGTCTAGTAGATCTTTGATGTCATTTTGCCTGCTTGGCAATTAATGATGTCATTAAGTTGCTGTCCTGAAGCCAGCCAATCGTGAGTATCAATATATCTGCCCTTTCCAGTGAACATAAGAACATGCAGTTATATCAAGCAACTTAATCCAGATATTTCAATCAAATCCACAAATTTAATTGAAAAACCAAATTAGCCAGAGATCAATGATCACGATTAGAAGATCTGTCATGTGTCAAATCATCTCAGATATTTTAAGCGAACAGACCCCTGAACTGTAGGCTTCATTATCCTGATCGTTACACACCTACTTAACAAATTTAAAAAAAGACATGGAATATGAATGTTAAAATTAATTTTATATGTGAGAAGAAAGAGATCACAGAGTGCATGAAACAATGTAGGACAGTGGTTGCCAGGGACAACAGTCAAAATATACAGTTTAGCTTATACAACCACAGAATGCTGCAACTATCAGAATCAAATATTCCACAGAGCAGTGTAATCACTTATTAATAATGCAATAATGATCCTAGATCAGCTCTTTTCACCCAGTATTTTCTTAAATATTTGTTATTCGTTAATCTTTCACAAATTAAAAACATTCGCATTGTTCCAGGTGTCGAAGATTTTGCATGTGGTCTCAGAATTTTTGACCCCACTGTATGCACATTTGTATATGCAATCTTTATTTTTATAAATTTGATACTTGCAGATGTTACGTAATCATGTTATGTTTGGTGGTTTTGCTCGCAGACAATCAATCATAACACAATCATAGCATATTGTTTTTATATACTAACAAACAGATGTTCTTTGGCTTATTATTAGTATTTCTATAAATACAAATGGAGCACACTTACTGAAGTAACAGATTAGTTCGGTTAGGCCTATTACTGGAGATATGTATGAATCTTTTCATACATTATGCACATTGCATCTCAGATTCCATTTCAAATCAGCTGCATTCAGAAGCATTTGGACACACTGGAGCAAAACAAAGAAATTGAAACAAACAGCTCATCTCGGCTCAGGTTGATTTCAGTCAAACAGCACCTCATGGTGGCCATTTGTGGATGTGTGTTTACCATGAGCACCGTGGTCTCATGTATCAGATTCTGGCACGCGTGCGGCAAGCAAGCTGCGTAATACTGTAAGAACAACCCTGTAGCTTGTCATCGTCACACAAAATAGACGCTAAAGCTATTTAAATTCCCTGACTCAGACTAATTCTGCAGTGCTAACTCTTCCTTCTGCCTTAAAGAGGGATTCCCAAACACTTAAGGCTAACGGATTAGGTTGTGTAAATGTGTATTTGCAGGCGTACATGTGTTGGGAATGTGCTGTGATGAAAAGCGGCTTTGTTTACGGTTATAAAGGTGTCAAGTTATAGTCGGGCCAAGCAATTTGCACCGAGCCTCAATCTGTCATAATGGCAGCTGGTGTAGCAGGTCCTTGGAGACTTCTCCTGAAGAAAGTATGCTTTATTTGTTCTCTTTATTTAGTTTACTGTGTCTTATGATTAAAATGTCAAAAAATAAAAGATTGTGTCAGCAGTATTTGCGGGTTGAACTCTCCTCTATAGCTTCCCTCAACCATGTTTCGTAAATGACAATTTTCTGTGCAATACAGAGACTGTCTTGCACACAAAATTGCCATTTAGTTCCACTTTGATTGGTTGGCTTTATACAATGTCTGAGTGTCACAGATCTGTCTGGAAATAAAGTTGTGTTTATAGGTATCTATCGGGTTGATGTAATCACTGGATTTAGCCATGCTGGTCACTTTACATGTGAGTTAGACCATCTTCTTCTTCTCTAAGTACAGGTGATCGTGGGCAGAATAAAAAATGAAGGTCTGTATGGCTCCAGATTTAAACACTCAACGAGCCAGATTTGGAGATAATGACAACTTGAATTATGATCTGTTCCTCAAAATAATTCCTAGAAAATAATTCCAAGTGTCACATGTATTACCTGTGCTTTTTGCCCTGTTGGAGCTTGAAAGCCACTGGTTACCATTGTCCAGAGACGGCAGGTGGAAAATTGTCTAGGAAGGGCTGTTTAAGAAGAAAAAAAAAAAGTTAAATATTAATCACATTAAGACAGAACATATTTTGAAGGCTTGAAACCTATTTTAAATATAGACAATTGTTTTACCAAATTTAGGATTAAGTTTTTGGATACTTCTCACAAAACTGTATTGATTGGCTAGTGGCTGTGTTTAGCTCAAACATTCATATCTTAAATAAGAAATTGGTTAAGCTGCTACACAGACCCGCCTCCTGGGGCGATTTCTCCAGTGCCCTAGAATTTCTATCATATTTTTCACATATACTGGATGCATTTAATATTTCAAACGCACAAATATTGACAATTTGTATATGATTTATGTACCGGTATGCATTTACTTTATTTATTGCGTGTGCCTCAGAAACTGTGGTATGGCTCATGGCGGCCTAGCGCCCTCTATTGGCCAGCCGCCCCTGCCATTGTCCTTCATGGTTTAAATGACAAAGAGCAGCCTGAACATTCTGATAAATAACCTGTATTACGTTGATGTCTTTAGGACATCTTTCTAACACAGAACAGTCACTTAAACAATAGTGAACAGTGAGAGAATTCAACAGGATCATAAAATAAGGAATTAGGTCAAGTGTATTTGCTGAAGTGTCCCTTCCTCCCAAAACATAAATTCACTCAAAATCTTCCCTCAGTTATGCATACTAAACTACAGGCTGAGCAGATCCCAGAGCTGCTGAACTGTGGATGTGGTCTCACACGTGTTAGTCATATCACGTTCTGCTCTATTATTATTATTGTGCTCCTGAGAAAGTCATTTAACCCTAACTTGCTGTGCTGCTCCAGTGGGAATTTCCCTGAAGTCGCTCAAAACAATAACTGCACTGTAGTGACCACTTAATAATTCCTTCAAATCTAATTGAAGATCTCATCTCATAACTGCCTATAATAGCTGCAGTACATAACAAAGAATAATTCAGGCCGTAGTAAATATTAAGAAGTTTCACTATAGAGGCCTTGTGTTTGTGGAGTGTGGCCATAAGATCTTTGATTAATTATGTAGGCCATGGGGGCTTATGAAGGGATTATGAAGATTTTAAATACTTACTGATAATTAATGTGGGTTTTAATTGTGTTTGCAGATTTGTTTAGCATTACATTGTTTTATTTGAAGTCACCATTATGTCAGTTTGGGGCCAGATTTTGGTTTTTAAAGAAATTAATACTTAAATGAATACTGCAGTGTGTGAATTTTAGCGGCATCTAGTGGTGAGGTTGTCACTTGCAATCCCCCAACGCTCACGGTGGTCAACAAAGGACATAAATGTCGTCCAGAGAGAGCAGAGAGTGACTAGCGCTCTGTAGAGAAGTTTGTCCGTTTAGGGCTACTGTAGAAACATGAAGGTGTAAAATGGCGATATCATAGTCAGGGGACCCGCGGTGTACACTGAAAAAAAAGGTGTGTTGGATTTACATGATTTAATTATGTACATCAGTCCCACATGAATCAATTAAGTTAAACAAACATAATTTGTTCATGTAACTTCAACATTATGGAATGAATAATTTTAAGTGACTCAATTAAGTGGTCTCAAAATGAATTTCATATGGCTCCCTGACGTGATTCAGGCATTTAATATATTCATTCATTCACTTTAATGTTACACTCAATTATAATACTGCACTAGCTAGTTGACAAAATTGTAGCTAGTAATAGCACACCGTAGCATTTTAAATGCTAAGCGTTACAAGCTCCTTCAGCAAAGCCATTATGGCATTAGTTGTATTAGTCCACATCCTAAAATAATCCATAAAATAACACTTTTACATATAAAATAACATTTACTCTCTCTCAATCTAGCCATATGCAAAGCATTATGGCTGTCATTTTTGAGAAAAATCAAATTCGAACGGATATCAAATATCAAGCAATGTATTCGAATATATTTGAATATCTACCGTTCGCAAAGACCCGGCCCATAGAGATAGAAAAGGTTCATTTTAAGGTAATAACATAACGGTACATAAATACTTCCTCACACAATTCCTCACCCTCATGTCATTCCAAACCCGTAAGACCTTTCAGAACACAAATGAAGATGACTTTTTATGAAATCAGAGAGCTCTCTGACCCCTCCATAGACAGCAATGTAAATAACACTTTCAATGCCCAGAAAGGTATTAAAGACATCATTAAAATAGTGTGAATGCAGTTGCTCAACCTTACTTTTATGAAGCCACGAGAATACTTGTTGTGCGCAAAAACAAACAAAAATAATGACTTTATTCAATAATTTCATTTTTCACCTGAGCCAGTCTCCTATGAAGGTCTTGCATGTTTGGAAAGAATTTTCATTTTTGGGTGAACTAATTTCAGCAAGGATGCATTAGATTGATCAAAGGGGACATTTAGAATGTTACAAAAGATTGATATTTTAATTTAATGCTGTTCTGATCTCTTGATCTTTCTGTTCTTTGAACTACCGCAGTTCAAAACATTAAGTAGCAGCTGCTCTCAA
This sequence comes from Gobiocypris rarus, assembly GCA_023029165.1. NCBI lineage: Eukaryota > Metazoa > Chordata > Actinopteri > Cypriniformes > Gobionidae > Gobiocypris > Gobiocypris rarus. The sequence goes on along the minus strand of CM040921.1, from coordinate 33,603,636 downwards.
CATTGATGATATAAAAATAATAATTCTGTAGGATCATGTGAACCTGAAGACTGTAGTAATGATGCTGAAATTCTGCAAATTGTAATAATATTGTAATAAAATTGAGGTCCCCATGAAGAAAGAAGCTAATAAATCATATATCATTTAAGCTTATAAATAATACAGAATTAGTTTTTTATGTAAACATGCAGAAAGTTGTCTGTGGTGGCCAGGTTTAGGGGTAGGGTTAGTGTAGGGGGATAGAATATACAGTACAGTATAAAAACAGTATTACGTTTATGGAGAGTCCTCACGAAGATAGCAAACCAGACGTGTATGTTGTGTGTGAGAGAGAGAGATCTGGCACGTGTGGTTTATGGACAGAAATGTGTATAATGACATGGTTATTACCATAGATATGTATAAGTAGATGCCCCATTCAACCGTTCCAGGCACTTTGACGCCATCTTAGAACGGTCAACACACATCAAACTTCAGATGCTGTCAATCATCACTCGCATTTAAAAAACAAACAAAACAACAACAAAAAACACTGCAGCCTCTGTAAAACCCAGCGCCATTAAATTTCCCAAAGAAATGGGATAACATTTCACAGGTAAGAATATGGTTTTGTTTTTATAGTCTATGTTTCAAATCAATATTACAGGTTTTAACTACGGTCAGGCTACTTTTTTAATGCTGTGTTAACTAAAGCGTTCTTCATGTATTGTGTTATTTAGCAATTATAATGTTTATATCTACACAAAAACACGTAACATTTGTTAGTTAATAACAGGCTCCACGGTTCTTGATTTCAGACGCAGTATTCAAGGACTAGAAAAACAAACATTGGTCTATGAAAGTGCTTAAATTAAACTAAACTGATAGTTAAAGAAGAGAAACGGACACATGTCTGCTGTTCCATAAGCGCGCCCTACTGTCAGAGAGTGAAAGTGCCTCTTCATTCAGCGAGTAGTTGTTGTTCAGACGAATGCAAAATATGGCCCATGACGAGCAGTTCTTACACAGCTGACACACAGTTTTGTAAATCCATGTGCATTAAAATAATGCAGAATAATAAGCTACTTGAATATTATATATAATCTTATTTTAAATAAATGTATAAATCATTTATCATTTCCCTGTTCTTTAAAATTCATTAATATGATGAAGTTATTTTATAAAACGGATGATTTTAGAGAAGATAAAAAGGCTATATTGATGTTTATTAAACGCATTACTATTACTATTACACATTACTATTTTTATAATTGATTGATTTTGATGGCTGATTGGTTGATGGTTTATGATTTCTTTCCAAATGAACTTGTTTATAATGAGTTCACTGCTTTTATTAAAAGCTGAGCGCTGTGTCTGTATGGTTCTCTGATGATCAATAGTATTACTGATGTTAAGATAATGTTAAGATCTTTAACCAGTATTTTTAGCATGCAGAATTATCTACCATATATGATAAACTAAATTCTATAAAATCATCTGCTTCCATCTATTGCAGATATAGATATTCATACATGCATGGGTATAATTATGGCTGCAGACGCACAGGCAACTCTTGAACACAAAGCACGTTCATGACCAGCTTTGACCGTTCGAAAATGGTGGACAGCTAACGTATAACGGCCCATAGAAACAGTCGCTAATGGTGCATCTACGTATATCATATATATATATATATATATATATATATATATATATATATATGTATATATGTGGTTATTACAACGTAAGGGTGGTTTATGAAGACACTTCCTGTGTCCTCTAAAACCAAAAGGCTTATAAAAAAAAACATACTAAAACTGTGATTTTGATGAAATTCAAAAAATGCAGGATGTTTTCTGTGATTAATGTAGTGGATAGATTATACAATTTGTACAGTAAAAAAAAAACATTATGCCTATGGTGTGCTGTAAACCACATATGCCAGTTAGAGTGAGTGTGTGTGTGTTATTTGTCTATAACTACAGTCTCAATTGTGCAACTACTACCTTATTTTTTTTTTTTTTAAATTGTCAAATCAAATAGCCATGTTTTTCAGTTTGCAGCACATATGTCTCAGATGTAATATCTGATGTAATTACATATTGCACCCAATGATGAATGCGGTGGGCTTGATGAAGCAATAAGCACTGTCAATATCATATGTTTTGCCCTGTGGGGAATCCAGGGTGTACTGCTGTGTCAAAGCCCTGGGAGGCCAATGTGCTCTCCACTCCTTGCCTCTGGGTAAACTCGCTGCACAGCTGTTTGATTGATTACGAGCAAACCACAGTTACTTTGATTAACAGCCAGTCTCCAGCTTGTCACCGAAGTATCTGGTGTAATTTCTTGCTTTTTACTTGTCAGCAGATTGAGAGTATGTAATTTTGACCGGTGCACTTGTCACTAATCCCAAGGGGATATAAGCGGTAATCACATCTCGATTAGGGAGCTGTACACTGCAAATTACTCCATGTTGGTGTTGTGACAGTGTTAATTTACACAAGTTGAAAGATGGAAATAGGATGCCTGAGTAATGCGCAAAATGGAAGATACAGACCAGCAAGCGACCAAATTAATATAGTGCAATTAAAAACATTTGTTTTCACAGACCATTGATGCCTTACAGTTGGGTACAACTTGCAAAATGTCAAAAGATCTGAATTATTCTGAATCACACTGAATTCCAAAAGATCATATAAATTCTAATTATAACTCAATTAACTTATTCTGCAAGACATAAATTGAAGCCATAAGGACTAGAAAGCAGAAAGGCATTAGTGAAATAAAACAAATAAAAAAAGAACTAACAAATTAATATGAGTATGTAAGCTCTTAAATTTGAATATAATTAGGCATACAATTTTAGGATTATTTATGAAAATTTTCATAATCATAATATTTTATATTATGACCATGTAGTCAATAGTGCTGTCAAACATCAAAAAAGTTTGTGTTTACATAATATACAGTGGGGCAAAAAAGTATGTCAGCCACCAATTGTGCAAGTTCTCCCACTTAAAAAGATGAGAGAGGCCTGTCATTTTCATCATAGGTACACTTCAACTATGAGAGACAGAATGAGAAAAAAAATACAGAAAATCACATTGTCTGATTTTTAAATATTTTATTTACACATTATACATTTATTGTTATACTGTGTATAATTATCATATATTCATAAATACACATGCATGTATATATTTAAGAATGCTTAAATTTATATATAAAATATTTATATTTATATATGTGATATAAATATATAGAGTATGTGTGTGTATTCAAATATACATAATATTTATACACGGTACACACCCACACATATTATGTAAACAAACTTATTTTATTTTATTGATTTGACAGCACTAATGATCTGCAAAACATTATATGACGTACATTCAAACACAATTTAGTTTGAATCAAACAGTCTAGTTTGAATGTACTTCATAATGCTTTGCAGATCATTAAAGGGGTCATGAACTGGATTTTTAAATTTTTTTATACTGTTTTCTGAGGTCAACTAATGACGTTTGTGTGGTTTTTACATTCAAAAACATCATAATGAATAAGTAATAGGCTATTTTCTACACTGGTTTTGAGGCTTTCTACTGAACGCTGGGTTTCGATGGGCGTGCCGCTCTAGAGACTTGGAAGTAAAGTCTCCGCGCGCGCCCAGATCAAGAAAGGAATATTATTTCACTATTTGAGATTCATCGGCCTGCCGATGGGCTTATGTTTTGGTAGCCCGTCTGGAAAACACATAGCCCCAGGACTACTATTACAAATAAAAAGACGTTTTACTCACATACGTTTGTTGCACCATTCCTGTCGAATCCAATATAGAAGGCACAACACTGTGTCTGCAAATCCAGCACCTGAGACTTGTTTACAAACGATTCCGCAGTGAAATGAAGAACACACGTACATATCTTCCCCACGTGAGCTGGAACTTCATTAAAAATAAATGAAGTATCACACATTCCTAATAGTAGTATCCGAAGGAAGCTTATGCAGCGACTGCGTTCTTCCACAATATCTTGCTGTCTTCTTCGACTTGTTTATTGCTGCTGGCTAGCGTGATCCGATGAGTCGGTGGGCGGGGCTACTGTATTACACGTGCTTATTCTGTAGAGGCGGTGTTTTGCCACACGATGACGTCAGTATGAAGCACTCTATCGTTTTCTGGGCTTGGTGTCTATAAAAGCTTTTCTTTGACTAACAAGGAAGTTTTCAGCTCTGAAACTTACAGGATATTCTTATATTACCATGACCTTTCATATATCAAAAGCTCAAGGGAAAGTTGATTTCTCAATTCAACACCCCTTTAATATATTATTTAAAAATGATTTAAAGTGTTACATAATAATGCTGTGCGTTGACTTATCTATAGATGTATTTCATAACAGCTTATGTATCACGCTGTGTAATGCAATTCTTTTTGTTGTCACTATGCACAGCATATTTATCTCGTTACAGTGCAGTATTTACATTACATTCATAATTTAGTCTATTTGTCATCTAGTAATTCTAAGCATATACATCAAAGTTATTAAGTCGCTGGAGGTTTTCCACTGGTTCACAGCCTTGCGGGCTTGAAGCATTCCAGGCCTATAATACTCTGTTCTAAGACTGTGTTGATATGCCTCTGACACGCAGCCAAGGCGAGTCCCGGTAAACTTTCACCTTTTAAAAGTATTTATTCACGTCGTAACACAGGATCTAGTGCCATTAATTGGATATGTCACGAGTGCACCAGTGGCTGTAGGGTCAAGTCAACAGAGAAGACACTGTGTTTGCAAGATTCTGGCTAAAGACCAAAAGAATTCAGTCAATAGGTGGGAAAGAACAAGCCAATGGTTTAGAAAGAGAGAGAAAGAGACAGGACAAAAATCACAAAAAGACAAGGAGACGGGGAAACTAATGGGTAACATGAGAATGTACGAAAAAACACATTGAGCGCGAGGCAAATAGCTTGCCAATTAGCTGTTGCATAGGGGTGAAACTGAAGCATATATCGACTGCAGCTGTAAATAGAGACATCTCAGTTTTCAGCGCCCCACCCCCACCCGGCACAACCTGCCCTCACAGATCACATGATGTACAGAAAATACCATGCAGGCCACCCACTCACACTCCTCTCTCTCCGACGAAGACTCCTCTGATAGTACATCCAGGTGGATTTAGAGGGACTGGCAACTGCAGCACTGCAGGCTTAATATAACTAGTACCTAATACATGCGAACAGTCGTTTATATGGTACTCGTGATATGCCATTCCTGTTAGTAATATGTCAGGAGTTTTGGGCAGGGTTCAAGGCTGGGATTGTTCTTGTGTCAGCTTTCAAAGTGAAGATCAGGGTAATATTTATCTGGATTATACAATTGATTCAAAGCTGCGCTCCACCCACCTTCACCCAAGTCACTCAGATGTGCTTTACAGAATGCAAACAGTAAAATGTACTTGCAAAATTTGCATAAATGTAAAGTAGGACTTCATAATCAAGTTCAGAAACACTGCCAGTGTGAAAGCACAAAATGTGTATGTAGCTTCTGCTTTAAATACATTCTTATGCTTGTAGTGTGAACAAGCTTCGCATCCATTGGGAATGAATGTAAGACCTTGGTTGGACAGAAAAGGTCAAAAACTATAATTGGCAAACATTATTAACATTAAAAACATAGGTAACGCTTTAGTATAGGGTCCAGTTTTCACAATTAACTAGTTGCTTTATAGCATGCATATTACTCGGATATTGGCTGTTTATTAGTATTTATAAAGCACATATTAATGCCTTATTCTCCATGACAATATTCTACATTCTTAATCCTACCCAATTGCTACCCAATATCCACTCCTATTATTAATAAGCAGTAATTAGGAGTTTATTGATTGAAAGATAATTTCACTAAATGATTATTAGCTCAACTTGCAACAATCTTCCTTGTCAGTATTGGCATTTCTACAACAAGTTATAAAGTGTATTCTTCATTAAAGAGTTGTGAGCCATGAACTAAACCAATCAGATACAAACTGAATCACAAAATTATAAACTTTGATTTGAAGCAAAAAGTCTTCGAAAATGGGACAAAAAGACAAGACTGTGTCCTCAAAAGCTTTAATGAGGGAAAGGACAATGGATCAACAAAACAACTGATGTAAAGATGCTAATATGTATAAATAATGGATTAAAGGCACAATTCTTAGATTAAAATATCCAAAAACCACTAGAACAGTGTTATATATTTTGCTGACTTGTGTAGCCTATTTTCGAGTGCCATCAAAATTAGCGTGACTCTGAATTGTTGCCTCGTTTATGTAGTCCTTAAAACTGCATCTATCAATCATATAACTGCTCCACATGGCTTTATAGACTAAAATAACGAACTTCTTGTGGATTGCCATACGCATCGATTTACAGCGAAAGAGTAACCATTGACCCTTGATGCATGTGTACTGACAAACGCAGAAGCGCAGAGGATAGAGCAAAACAAAACAAAAGTCAAATTGTGTACTACAAGCTAACTTTTTTAGTCTATAAAGTTTTAAATATGTAAATATTTCTTACACAAACATGCCACTTCGCTTCAGAAGGCCTTTATTATCCCCCGGGGCCGCGTGGAGCAGTTATATGATGGATAGATGCACTTTTATGGACTTTAACTGCCATTATAAAGCTTGGAAGAGCCAGGACATTTTTATATAAAACTCTGATTCTTCTGAAAGAAGAATGTCATATACACCTAGGATGGGTGAGTAAATCATGGGCTAATTTTCACTTTTGGGTGAACTATCCCTTTAAAGGAACAGCAGCGACTAATGGTGTTTGTCATTAATGTTAATCACAGAACAAGCTTTCACAGCTTTAATAAGGAATGATTCTATATTTTATTTATTATGTATGCAGTGCAGTCGGTTTGATAACTTCAAATTTTAACTTCAACTAATCAATGTCTGTATATTTCCTACCTGTTAGACAGGTATGAAGGCCACAGGTAAATATGACATTTATTATAGGCCTAATGGGTTTATGTGAAGATTGTTTTAAATTCACTTAAGCTGAAAGTTGTTATTTAAAGCCTAATACTTACATGTTGAAAATGATGATGATAATGATCATGATGATGTCTATCATTAATGTTTAAAAGAAAATCAATTATAGAGACATCAGTAGCAGTTTTGGTGTCAGTGATAATGGCCTTAATGAAAGATGCCATTGCAACAAATAATTTCAAATATACTTTTTTATTGTTGTTTCTATTCTACATTCATTTGGAGAGTAACTGTGAAAGCATTACAATATAAAAATATTAAAAACAGATGTTTTTAAATTGCGATTAATTACAGAAAAAAATTGCGATTATTTAGTTGTTTTTGTTTTTTAATCGATTGACAGCACTAGTATTTACATTATCCCAAATGTTTCCAAGAATGTTTAAACCAGAGAAATAAGTAATTTTAACCAGGACATGGACCGTGTCCGTGTGTCGCCTATCAGTGAAATCATACCCACCTTCATTATTTTGTAGAAACCATGGAGACACCAAAGACGCTTTAAAGGTCCCATGGCATGGCATTTTTCTATTATTTTATAATGTTTTCTGAGGTGTAATTATATTGTTAGTATGATTTTTACATAAAAAAAGTCATAATTTAGAAATAAAACACATTTTTTCTATCCTGTAATTACCCCTCTGGCTGAATGCCCTGTTTCAAGGGGCGTGTCTGCTGTGAGTCTTCAGTGAAAACACCCACTGTTGTGATTGGCTGACATCCTTGCATTTGAAATGAGTGTTAGATTATGTTGCGGAGGGGGCGTGGTTTAGTGAGGCACTGCAGGCACTGACTGCATGCATGAGAGAGAGAGGCTGACTGCTGGACCGTACTCATGAATCATGGAAAGCTGGAGGAAGTTTTATTGTACCGAGTTATTAAAATAGCGCTGTGCTGTTAGCGTGAGCTTATTTGTATCTGAAAATTCTGATCGCTCTCTGTAGTTGAAATCACTTAATAAGGGATTTGTTTCATGCTACTAACAGAAACGATCGTTTTAGTCACTGGCTTGATTCACTGATGCATTACACTTAGGGCATCAAGACAGCGATCGACGATCTAGAAAGAAAGTCTGAGTGAACTTGGATGATTAGCTACACATCAGAAATCACTGATCACAGATCACAGATCAGGCATTAATGAACACTGTTACTCACTGTTTGTCGCGGTGCTGTCGAATCCATATCATAAAGTCTGTTTGTAAAGCCTGTGCAGACATAAACTGAATACATTTTCTCCGAATGCTATGGGAGGGCAAAGCAGAGGAAGGGGAGGTAACCTCTCCGGTGTTCCCGTCATTACCGGAGAGCTTTCAGATCAGCTCATCTGGGCTGTCATTTTCTCAAAGGCAGAGAAAAACAGCCATAACTCGGTTTACACTGATCAACATTTCTAGCCACTTGGGGACAATATTCAGGCTAGGGGAACTCATAATAATGTTGATAAACCTCATAAAATGAAAATTTCATGCCATGGGACCTTTAATATATGATGTGTTTTATTAGATAATGGAACAACTGTTTTTAGACATTTATAGACAGAAAACTAATTATTGTACAGTAATACAGCATTTTCTCCATCCTACAATGTTTTAAAATTAATTGCATGCCATTTAGCAACACAAGCCATCCAGCATTTATTAATATTATATGATATTGCTGATGTTTTCAACACACTCAAATCTATCTAATATGATAAAACAGCGTTGCGTTACTCCACATACGCATGAGCAGAAGAGGCGGAATCGGCGACTGGCATAATAAAAGTTTCACTGCTGTCGAGAGGTGTGTCGCGCTCGTCTCACACTCACAATCGCTTCAGTGACCTCGTTCAGCTCCCACAGCACTCGGCCCTGCTCTGCTTCATGTAAAGTTAATAATCTCATTCATGATTTCTGCCCATGTCCCGTCCTGATTCCGCATTCAACTGTGGCGTCATCGAGCTACCTTTTTGTTTGTGGCTTTAATGAAGAAATAAAGATATAGAGACAATGTATTTTATTTATTGCAAAATATGCACACTGTATATACGCACAAAAATGTTTAAATAGATATTGAAATAATATATTTTATGTTTATTGCCAAATATACAAATATTTAAGTAAACATTTTGTATATACTGTATATTTAGCAAAATCGTGGATAACTTAGTTTTTCCTCTAGGAATTCTATTGTTAAACATGAATATTTAAAAAATACGTTGACATTAAAATTATGAGGGCTTATGGCTTCACCAGAAGTATATACCACAATAAATAAATGTATAAATTCATTCTGTGGAGATAATGGATGGATTTTTTACACTCTGCTCCAGTAGTTGACACCGCCACCTAGCGGTTTGGCTGTGTAAGAACTATAAGGTCCAATGCAGTAGGCCTATACATCAGCCTTAATCCCAAGTAAACATTGTTTTACAAAACAATTCTGGTAAAAAGACTTGATATGAATGGAAATAGTACTGTGAGACTTCTCAGTATTAGTGGGACTTAGCTTAGTGTTCATTTTGCTGCTCTGGTTTCAAATATTTATTTCTGTCTTAACTTTACTGCAAGTGCACCTGGCTTTGTCAAATGTGATTGTGGAAGAATGTAAAAAAATGGTAGCTGTGTGATTGATTTTTGGAAGCAATTCATTTTCACACCAACAGAGTGACTTAAAATGAATCAGGCCTTGACCTGCTGGAGGCCGTCTAATACCCTGCACTAGTTATCATTTAGCCATGGGAGAGCTGGTTAATAGACTCTTGAACTAGATTTCCAGCATAAACATACCACTGAGAAGTTAACACAGGCCTGTAACAAAAACATAAAGATAATTTTCTCTGCAACACAGCAAAAATAGCAGCCTGTGGAAAATTCCATGCAGTTGTTTGAACAAAGAGAATTAAATGCAGTCTGAAAGAATTAAGGTTTTGATATTAATTGATGCCTGAAATATTGTATGTGCTGGTACACTCCTAAAAATAAAGGTGCCAGGAAGAACCAAAAATGGGTTTTTCACGGCGATGCCATAGAAGAACCATTTTTGGTTCCCTGAAGAACCATTTTGTGAAAGGTTCTTTAAAGAACCATTTTTTTCTAACCATTTTATAGTCTAAAGAACCTTTCTACACTATAAAGAACCTTTTGTGCAATGGAACCATACACCCCACCAAAGAACCATTATTTTTAAGAGTGTATGTATGTGTAACGGAGGCCAGCAAGTAGTCGCTGCGCGAGTAAAACTAATTCCACCGATCTCAAGAGACTGCAGTTTTTAGTCTCCTTGTTTGAGCGCCCGCCTCCCACAGCCGAGACCCGCACAGAGCGGGGCGAATAGGACCTAAGGGGTTTATGCTGGTTCCGTAACCCGGATGGGAGTGAGGTTTAGGGGGGTGAGTGTAGCGGAGGCCAGCAAGTAGTTGCGGTGCAAGTGAAAATCCCTCCTCTGATCTCAAGAGACTGCAGTTTTTAGCTTCCTAGTTAAGAGCGCCCGCCTCCTACGCCAGAGACCTGGGTTCGAGATCTGCATAGAGCGCACCCGCCTCCCAAGCTGGATACCCGGGTTCAAGACCTACAGAGAGCGGGGCGAGGAGGACCTGAGGGGTTACATTGGTGTCATGACCCGGATGGGAGTGAGGTTTAGGGGGTGAGTGCAACGAAGGCCAGCTAGTAGTCGCTGTGCGAGTAAACCTCACTCCTCTGATCTCAAGAGATGCACTAGCAACTGACACTAGAAACTACAGCCTTTAGCCTCCTTGTTAGAACATCCAACTCTCACGCCGGAGACCAGGGATCGAGGCCCGCACAGAGCGGGGTGAGTAGGACCTGAGGTGAGGGGTTACATATGGTAACAAAATCATCAGATTTACAGCCAGAAATAGACAGCACTGGTATTACCAGACTATCATGATGAATCATCTTATTTGGAAATGAATATTTGCATGTGTGACATGCCATGTTTATGACTGCAAGATGCAGCAATTCCAACTGATTAACTTTGTTACAGCTCTAAAAATGTACAAGCTGAAATTCACAGATAAGCTGTTGACATTTCATTATGCACAGATGCTATTTTCTCCTCAAATCCTGTGAATTAGCCAAAAGCTACAACATACACTGAATGTTGTTATTTCTTCCCAAAAGGGGCTTAGAACAAAGATGTTATGTAATATTCTCAATCATCTCATCTCATTAATGTTGTTTATAGGAAGGGTTGGTCACTCCAAAAGTTTCCCAGCCATATCTGAGATGGTGTTGGTTCTTGTAAATTTCAGTCTGCATATACAACTCTTAATAGACCAGAATGTTGTTTGAGTCAGTACACTTGCTAAATGGGGATAGAAAGATTGTACTAGATCAGACAAAAACTGGCCTGGATCAAATTGAATGGGTTATATTTACAAACAAACAGCCAAAAATTCAATTATTGCATCAAAGGTGCCAGAATGCTGTTCCGGATCATTTCGGCTCAATTTGACCCCTGCCGGCCCTTGTTAAACTGCCAACTTCAACCTAGAACTAGAGCAACATCAAAATCATTTTGAGGTACAATATCAGCATATTAGGATGAACGTGATTTATTATAATTACACTGTTATTGCAATGTTTTAAGTGTTTTTAAATGAAAAATTAAAAAAAAAGTATCTGCCAGTAATTTCCATAAATGGGTCGCAATTATATAAATGTTCTTTCAGCGACAACATCATGGGGTGTCAATAGATCTGGATTACCTTGGTGCAATGTGCAAGTGACAAACTTTTCCCACCTTCCAGTAACATCTCCTCAGCCAGTCATTTAATGAGGCCTTCCCTAAAAATAACTGCTGATTTACATGCTGTCTGGAGTTGTGTTCTGTGCAAGCTGTGCTGGAATGGCTACCATGAAGGTGCTGTAAATCAGGAGTCCCGTGTTAGGGCTTCAGTGGGTGACCTTTTGCCACTTAAAGGGTTTGAGAGTGATGTCACCCTAACAGTTGCTTACAACTCACAGAGAATCCCCACTCTAGATAAGGACTAACTAGAAAACCAATTGCTTCCTAGGAGGCATGAACCTTGCAAACACTAGCTGTAAAATAAAGGTTTATGTATAGATGTCCGCCACAAAATTTTGATTTTCTGGGCCATTGGAGCAAAAATAAAACAAACCAGAAAGCCTCATGAGGGCTGCATAATTTTGTTTAAATGGAACTTCAGTTATGAAAACCCAATTATACTTCAAAATCAGTTCCATATAGCTAGCAGGGGAAAAAAACATGTCATATCGCTGTTATAGTTCAGATGATGGTGCAAATAAACAGGGTTATTACAAACAAAAAAATTTATAGAACAAGAAGGGGTGTGGATGATCAAAAATAAACAAGGAGGGTATCTAAAATCCACATGTTGGATTTGCAGTTGAGGATATCGTGGTTCTCATAAAGTCACCACCACCAAATCAACACATCTCAGCTTCTCTTCTGGTCTCAGAATATGCCTGACCGTTCTCTCTTGCAAAACATACACTTTTAACAATAATTCTTTCTGTGATATAATTTTATTTACTTTGAAAAGGGATCATTACATTATTAATGTATTAGGTCTATAAAGAAGACCTGCAAACAAATGATGCCTTCAGATGAGAACATGGCATCAAGATTCAACAGTTATGGTTGAATTATACAGTGCATGTTGGACTGCTCAAAAGTTGTAAGTCTTGTCTCTAAAAAGTAATTCAGGGGACCGGTTACCTCAACTTAAATAAATGCATGGTTGCAAGCAAAAAAAGTCTGTTAAAACAGTTATGTTGATCATTACCTCAACTTAATATCGTCAGTAAAATAAAATAAAATGTCTGTGTTAATTGGCTTTTTTTATTACGTTGTAGTAACTTGTTACGTTGTCTTGATAACTTTGGAAATTAGGCAGTGGATTTTTAGATCCCAGCGTGCTGGATAAGGTCACGCGCGAATCACGCTTCTCTGTCTGGCATTCCGATGGATGAATTTGGGTTCGGCATTTGCCAGGATAACAGTACTTATCTGACTGCATTGTGACAAGTGTAATGTTTGGTGGAGGGGAATTATGGTGTGGGGTTGTTTTTCAGATGTTGGGCTTGGTGCATTAATACCAGTGAAAGGAATTTGTAATGCTTGAGAAAACCAAGACAATTTAATGCTCCCAACTTTGTGGGAACAGTCTGGGGATGGTCCCATCATGTTCCAACATGACTGCACACCAGTGCACAAAGCAAGGTCCATAAAGAGCGAGTTTGGTGTGGAGGAACTTGACTGGCCTGCACAGAGTCCTTACCTCAACCTGATAGAACACCTTTGGGATAAATTAGAGCTGAGACTGTTTGGCTTCTCGTCCAACATCAGTGCCTGACCTCACAAATGTGCTTCTGGAAGAATGGTCAAAAATTCCCATAAACACACCCCTAAACCTTGTGGAAAGCCTTCCCGAATGAGTTTAAGCTGTTATAGCTGCAAAGGGTGGGCCAACTCCATATTAAACCATACAAATTAAGAATGGGATGTCATTAAAGTTCATGTGCATGTAAAGGCAGGCATCCCAAAACTTTTGGCAATATAGTGTATATCTGCTGGACTTGCTATATCTTCTGCTATATCTTAATTTTTTAACCACTACATTCCTAGTTCACAAATATCAAATATTTGTCTGCATTGAAATAACTTAATCTCAGGCACCTGCTTGTAATGACTCATCTTTGTTATTTAGTCCAGATATAAATGTACATGGCAAATCAATTAATTTGCATATTGGTTAACACCTTGAAATTTGACTTTTTCTGTCTGCCCTTATTTGCACATGAAACACAAATTAACACCCTGGAAAAAATAATTGACTTTTTAATTTCCCACAGATGTTGTAATTAATTTACAAGTGAGGTCGGCTTAAGTTAGAGGATAATGCCGGATCAGGACAACTACAAGTTGCATATTATGGGTTTTTTTATTAATGAATGCAGAAAAAAAAAAATCACTTTTATTTCCGTAATATATTAAAACAATATGGTTTGACATTTAATAAGTAACAAAAATGTCTCAGGAAACATATCAATGCTAATAAGCACGAGTCATTTAATGCAAAAAATCTGCATATTCTGTTTGATCTTCTAACTGATGTGTATATTAATTAAAAATTGCAGAACATTAGAGTCATGCAACATGGCATTCAGTGTGTATGGCAATGCCGTAATTCTTGGAACATTTACTGCCACCAGCTGTGTTCACTCATTAGAGATTGTCATATATAATGGAAACTTTTAAACCAAGTGCAAAGCATAATTGAAGGTGCAAATATTATCTAATTTTAAAACATGGTGGTCTAAAACATGTTTATTTTCATGGATATCAATGATTTTTTATATGTTAGCCTAGGCAAATTTCCTTTTTGCTTCATGTAATATTATTCAATACTATGCCATCTGTATTTGTTCAGTAGCCTTAAGTTTAATAGTTGTACTGTAAAAGATTTATTTATAGTCTGACGAGTTTCAGTCTCAGATGAAAAATGGCTACAAAATGGCAAACACTTTGGGAGTTTCAAAGTCGTCATCCGATTGGTTGAATTTTCCAGGATTTCCGGGAGACGTGTGTTGCATTCTTTAATGGTCCACCTTGGAAACAAAGCAGTGGTGATGCCAAACCCCCTCACTGAAGAAGAAAGCTGTTGTGTTTACAACTGTAGCAATGAGCGCTTCGCAAGATTTTAGAGATTTTCTAAAGTATGTGAAGTTTACATTGTTGCAGTAAACTTGCATGTCTTGAATGAATGCATCCCTGTCTGTTATTTTAGGAAAAATCGCCCAAAATGAGCTGTGATTGGTTGCTTTACACGTCCTCTTGGGCAGTCCTTGGACAGTGAAATCTGAAATGGAGTCCAGACCTTCTGCAGTCGGTATGAAGGTCTGGCTATGCGAGAGTGAAGCCTGACAAATATGTGAAAGGGCCATATATATTTTCCTAACTGGGGATTACATCATCCATAATGTCATTGCATTTTTCATACACGGTCATCATCTTCCAAGGAAAGCGTACCTATAATTGTTGGTTTGCATTTCTGACATCAATATTTTTGTATCTTCTGTATTTTATAAATTATATGTTTAATATGTTATATTGAGGTTGTGTTTTTGAGAAAGTAAAATTTTAATGATTTGCAGTTCACATTTAGAAACCAGAACGTTGAATTCAGGTAAGAAGAATGAGTAACATTTAAGTGTCCAATTCTCACAATTAACTAGTTGCTTATTAGCATGCATATTACTCGGATATTGGCTAAACTTAACTACCTTACTAACTATAAATAAGCAATAATCAGGAGTTTATTGAGGCAAAAGTCATAATATTAAGAATTAGACCCTGTGACCAAAATATGTGCAATATGGTAATACTTTAGTTTAGGGTCCAGTTCTCACTGTTAACTATAATTACTAGCATGCATATTAAAAGGATATTGGCTTTTTATTAGTACTTATAAAACAAATATTAATGCCTTATTCTGCATGACCTTAATCCTACCCAATACCTAAATTTAACAACTACCTTACTAACTATTAAAAGGCAGTAATTAGGAGTTTGAGGCAAAAATCGTAGTTAATAGTTGGCTAATAGTGAGAATTTAACCCTAATCTAAAGTGCTACCTATAATATATATATATAAATAAACATCAACATTGCATTACATGAAGAAAAAACTAAATACGAAATAATCCAGAAGAACTGCGGCAACTTCCCCAAGATCCTTGAAGAGACCGGCCTGCAAAGCTACCTGAAAAACTGCCAGTGTATCTAGGACAAAAGCGGTTTTAAACGCAAAGGGTGGTCACGCCAAATTTAGTTAATAGAAGTTAATTAATAAATGAAATCTATTTATGACATTATTTTTGAAAGCATCATCACTTCATAGCTTTTTTGCACAAGTGCCTAAAAGTTTTTACAGTACTTTGCAGGCAGGTTTTTTTGTTCCAAGCGTCTTGAAGATGTTGCCGCGGTTCTTCTGGATTTGTACTGTCTCTGCTTCTTCATGTAATCCCAGATGGACTCGATGATGGTGAGATCAGATCTCTGTGCGGATCATACCGGCTGTTGTCAGACTTCTTGAGCATTCACAAATATCACTGGATTATTACAAATAATGGCAAAAGGAATGTTTGGAAATGTATATATTTGTATCTATATATACAGAGAGAGAGAATTGGGGGTTTATTATAGAGAAAAGGGAAAATGGATTTAGTGTCAAACTATTAGTTTTATGTTATCAAATAATTATACTTGAATATAAAAATATAAAAATAACTGAAAAGTGCAGTTACTTTATCTTCAGCTATTGTTTTATCATGTGATGCAGTCTCCTGGTTATGAACCAATTTGTTCTGTGTAAACAATATGTAAGATTTGTAACTGAGCGCTTAATAACAAACAGTCACTCATCAACAGAGAACACGCTTCTTCACTGTAGGCCTTCCTTACATAACTTTGCTCAGTGCACAATGTCACCCATTCGTCCTGCTTCCATTTGTAGTCTTCGCAGCAAGGCCATGTTTAATGGGCGGTAATAAAAACTTGTGACCCAGTGACCGTTGTCGTTCATGACTCCAAGAGGATCAGCCATCTTTTCCCACATCTTATCATGAGTACTTCAGGTCAGCCTTCACGTGGTCAAGAGAATGATAGAACATCCAAGTCGTTCCACTCGCAATCCAGTGGTATATATGTTGGGTTCAATTCCAAGTACAGGAGCTAAATGCAGAGAATGTCAAGGAGATTACAGTGAAACATGAGTATCAACAAACTAACATGGATACACTAATGCACACTGTACTTTATACATCTAAATAAACACATGCTGATAATTATGGAGGAGATTATATTTATGCTTGAACACAAATGCCTAGTTTATCTGGCTGAAATGAGAGGAGTGTATCTTTCTTAACACCTAACTGCAATCTGTGTTCCACTCCATGATTATAATCTAAATGATAAACGCACAAACATAATTGCCCAGGGATTGTTTACTGAATGAATATAATTATGTAAAATAATAATGTCATGTATTTTATGATTGCCTATTTTTTCAAGGCTGCTTCATAATGTTATGTCACGTATATAAGATACACGCATAAAGTCCAAACAAGACCAAACAATCTGGGATTTAAAAAACAAAAACACTTTAGGGTTGCAATGTTTTTCAAAGTAAGATTATGATTTGGGTTCTTTATTGGCATTTATGGTTCCATTGCGCTTAAGGTTCTTTATACTCTTAAAAATAAAGGGTTTTCAAAAAATAAAGCAGGTTTTCACAGCAATGCCATAGAAGAACCGTTCTGGGTTCCTCAAAGAATCTTTAATTAAACAATTCTTAAAATTACCATGCATTTCTCAGTGTTAATGAACATGTTAATACTCTAAAGAAAAACATTGTTTGCAATAGAAAGGTTCCATATTAAAGGTTCTTCATGGCAATAAACAACCTTTATTTTAAAGAGTGAAATAGTGAAAATAGTTAGTGAAAAGTGAAACAAGTTCTTCGGTTCTTTGAGAAACCAAAAATATTGTTCACTGCAAAATCTGTGATTGTTTTGACAAACCACCAGTGTCAGAACACTCCGGCTCCAGTTCTCTGTGCAGCTAAAGGTACATAAAATGCTTCATTTTATCAGAGACATAAAATCAAGTATTTTGCCGAGTCATATGCAAATTATGTCTTTAATTGCTTTGTTTTACAGGGAAATAAAGAGCAGAAAACACTAACTATTTGCACTACTGCTGAGATAATAAGTTGTTCTTTTTTGTAGTTTCAGAACTATTCAGTTAATTAATGCTAATTCAATTATTCAATTCAACATTTCATTCCGGTCAACTGTCAATCTGAAGTAAAACTATAAACTTCCCAGATTAAGATGCAATTATTTCAAAAGTCATTTCATAACAATAAGGTGTCAACAGAAATTAGGTTTCTTCCCAAAGATCCTCCCTTCAAACAGGAGAGCTTGCTTTTGACACACACACACACACACACACACACACACACACACACACACACACACACACACACACTCTCTCTCAAAGGATTTATTACCTTGGACAACTTGGAGGCAGCACTCAAATATCAGAAGAGGCCAGAGCACTTTGAAAGAAGCAAGAGAGGAGCACAGAGAACTGTGAACAGGTAGGGATTTTTTTATATATTTTTTAGCCTTTTTGTTGTTGTTGTTGTGACAGAACTAAGAGACGTGCACAAAGAACAAGAAAACAATAAGAGCTTCATACTTTTGCAATGTACCAAATTCTCTCACCACCCTGTGTACCTTGAACAGACTCTTGTACATTTTCTATGGGACACAAACTTTCTTTTGTACTCTGTGGGGTGTACTGAACTATGAATGTACTTTGACTTAACATAGAGCCTGTGGAGTTTTTACAATGCAGAGCTGACAACCTTGTGTTACTTTGAGTTCTGACACCTCTAAACTCTAAATTTATCATCTGGTTTAAAGACTTACTCCCTGTTTATAGACTTCCTTCATACTGTCTCATAACATTATTAGATGTTTTAAATGCAGTTTCTTACAGCTAATTTGGTGACCACACATCAGAATCGTTCGAGTTGGTCTTCCCGATTTGAGTTTCGGAGTCTGGAATCTGTGATAGCTTATAGTCAGGTGGCATGATGTCAAATCAGAACAGTTGCAGGGATGTTCTAACTATAGATACAAGTATCATATCAAACGAAGTCAAATGTACTTGAAGGATGTTGAATCAGTAGGTGGATGTCCATGTTAATATGTATATGTTTGCCACATGACATTTATAATCATAAAATTGATTTTTTCCATGAATTATTAGCAGTGAACATAATTTTTTATGCTTTGGAGTTTTTTAACAAATCATCCAAAAGACTATTGTAATGAAACATGTGATGGTGGGAAAAAACAGAGGAAGCATGCAAGTAATGTGGGATACTAATACAGAACGTCTGGATTATAAAAGTGACCAAAGAACTGCTTAAATCAGGGTACATCTCACCTATTTCGTAGCTGGATTCAATGTTCTGGTTGCTAAATGTGAAATCCGAATCATTCAAATGTTACTTGCTAACTCTCAAAAACACAACCTCAATATAACAAATTAAACATAATTTATAAACTACAGAAGATACAAAAATGATCAATGTGACAGAAATGCAAACCACTTTCCTCAGATGATGAAGACGCTGTGTACGAAAAAAGCAACAAGACCTTATGGAACAATAAAATCTTAATGTGTACCTATGGAAGTTGCTTTAAAATATTCAGTACGACTATAAAAAAACTTCTCATGCTGGCATCTGCATTGATGCTTTACAATATGGTGAACTGCTGAAAACAAATCTAAAAATGTTAAAGCTGATCCTGAAATATAGAAACAGGAAATAAACAACAAATTGGCTCAGCAATTATTATTTACCAGTAAAGCTAGCCACTGGCAGGAGCTTTACATTCATTTATTTTTAAATGTGGTCTTCTGTGAGCCACAGATTTTTATCTGCACACAGAGTTAAGAGGTGCATGGGGACATTTGAGATGCCTGGAGAGTCTATCCACAGGAGCCATTTTAACTGGGCAAGGCTGAAAGGACAGAGGAAGAGATTTTATCGGCAATCACAGAAATATAGGAGGGTGATAGACAGAGCAAAATTGGCTTTGCCTATTACTGAGGCTCATTTTGCTCACTTAAACACCCTGTGGAATCGCATCTTCTGTACTCTAAATAAAGTACTGACAAGCAGGCTGATTTATAACCTGGACATTTCCTCACCTAAAAAATAGACTTAATGCTCCCATCAATATTGCATTTAGTGCAAGCCTGGCAAGTGTGCTGTTTAAGAAAATTAGTTATGCACTGCAGTGATTAGGCAATTACTAAAATAATCATTGTTCTGGAAATACGACTTATTTTTATTAAAATTTCCCTCATGATGATTAAATATTATTTAGACATTTCAGCCTCAGGGTAATATTGAAAAGGCCCCTTGGAAAAGCTAGAAGTAGAACTTATCCATTGGTGTTCACATAAATGTCACCATTGTATGTTAATGATATGCATGCTATTACTTTCTAAGCGGCTCTCTTACTGAACTTCGGCAGTTTTTAGAAAATGTAAATAACTAGCGCCAACCGAGGTCTGCGCTAGCTGGCATGATAGCCTATCATTTGACAAATGACTGTGTCCTACTAAACATGTCAGCAGGGCAAATCTCAGAGAGGGAAAAAAGGGTTAGTGGTATAGTTTAAAACTTGAGCATGTCATTAGACTTGCTTTTCATATAGCTGTGTGAAGTGGTAGTTTACTCATGCACTGTCATTACTGCTATACAGCCCAGCCTGCCGCTGGCATGTAATTATGTTATGAAGCATGGCTTTGGTTTCTCAGCACGATGAAAATGTCTCCTTTTATGCAGCAGTTCTGAGATACAGGTGGAAATCCCTGGAAGCTATACTGACACAGGACTTTGCACAATGAACCACTAATTTGTTAAGTAAGATGGCTATATACCTACATTTAAGAGTAGAATACCCAAAATGGCAGTGAATTGAAGTGCTTTCTTGTCCCCATATAAGCATGTGATTGCGATGAGCAGTGTGAAGCTCAGGTTGCGTGTAAACTGAAGACCCTCAGCTTGGCAAGCTTCAGTGTCGGGATATTTTGCTCAGGAGGGTTAGATAGCTCGTTTTCCAAAATGAGCTGAAGCCAAGCCTGCTTAGGACATACTAAAAACTGGCATGGGTGTTCAAATTGTCTTTTTTTTCTGAATACCTTGTGCTGTAATCAGAGAATGTGGAATAGTGTTTCTCCAATAGTTTTGTTATAGCAGCCAGATTTTACACTGGACATCGAGTGGTGAACCGAAACAATACCGAGAAACAATACCGAAAGCATTTATAATACAAAACGAAAGGAAATTGACCGTTTTGTTTTGTACAAACCTCTTGAATTGTGTTGGTTTCGGGTTCTCACCACTAAGCAAATTGTGGTTGGAACAATCCCATGTTTACTCTCGCTTAAAGTGATCCGTTTTAATTTAGTCTAGTTCCAGTTTGTTCTACCTTATGTCATTGTGTCCATGTTTTTTGAGGATGGGTGATATCTCACAACCTGTCCGTGCTGGCATTCACCTAATTTGGCTGCTTCTACTAGTGACAGATGAATTTGCACCAAAATAACAAATTTGCCTGGACGCACAGCTGTTGAACAACACAAGATACTGGAAGCGTATTCCTCTCCCTATTAAAAGCTGGACCACAAAACCAGTCATACGGGTCAATTTTTTGAAATTGTGATTTATACATCATCTGAAAGCTGAAATAAATAAATAAGCTTTACATTGATGTATGGTTTGTTAGGATATGACAATATTTGTCCAAGATACAACTATTGAAAATCTGGAATCTGAGGGTGCACAAAAAATCTAAATAATCGGGAAAAACGTCTTTAAAGTTGTTCAAATGAAGTCCTTAGCAATGCATTTTACTACTAATAATACATTTTTTATATATTTACGTTAGGAAATTTACAATACATCTTTATGGAACATGATTTTTAATCCTTTATATCCGAATCCTATCCTAAAAGAAAGATCCATGCGATTTATGACACATATGGCTATTTATTTTACTATATAGCTATGTTACATTTTATTATATGCATTTAGAATTGATCCCTGCTGTCTGACCCACCAGTTGAGACCAGTGGTACAACAGATATCACGGTTTGGTAAAACGTTAACTGATGTTATGATGTACCTTATTGTAATGCATCAGTTATCATCAAATAACACTGAACAACATTTTTACAGCATTCAAAAATCTGTCAAAATTGATCATTTAATTGATAAATATACTATTGTTTATTGTCAACAAGATAATCCATGAACTAATTTATGCAACTTTAAAATGGTATAAATGTATGTAGAAATCAATATTAATCTATATTAATAAATGCTGTTCACTTCAGTTCATGATGCTCAATGCAAATTAATTTCTCATGAGCTTTATGACTTCAGTACATGCATTAAGTTGTACATGTATTAAGCCGATAATATTTAGCAAAATTTGTATTACTATCCGAAGCAGTATATAACTGTCATAGTGTTATTCAAGATGCAATCAATTGAAATAATAGCTGGCAGGTTTTACGCCAACAGAAATGACAAACCCAACCATGCATAATGATTAGTGCAATGAATCACATGCATGTTGAAGGATGACACTCAAATGTCAGATTTCAGCAGCTTGTGATCCACAAAACGATTGCATTTATATCACATTATGCTCTGTGCAGTGTCTATAAGAGGCCAATCACCATGCTATTGTGTATGGAATATGCCACTCGGTCAGATGACTGATGTAGCACAGAATGCAATTTCATAGAGTTATTTATGAAAAAAGATAGCCTGTGCATAAAACAACCTGCGTCATTCTGTTTCTGAGATGAGATTGAGACTACCATTAGCAGGAGTCAATGACAAGAGATTCACTGAGGGCCCTAGACTACAAGATCATTCCAAATAGCTCTGTCCAAAACCTAATCAACTGCCTACCTAGGCAGCATTTCACCTCGTTTGGCCAAAATTAGCTTTCAATGAGAAAATACCCTTCAATGAGGGAATCCTGTAATGCACTGCGATGAGCTTATTTTTTTTCTTTTTCTTTTTCATGTATTTAATCACTTTTTTGGTAGCAATGTGTAAACAGTTTGTAACAAAACTTAACTTAAGTAACAACTTAACGTTTACGCATGCACCTGAGAGTCTATTATTCCGCTCAAGGACATAAAATGAATGCTTACAATGTTCAGAATAATGCAGAAAGAACTATTCTGTACTGTACTGTAATGTCAATATGTCCTTCAAAGGAAAGAGATTAATTCAAATTATGTCTCACATAATGTTGGGGAAAGTTACTTATGTCCTCCTATCTTTTTTTTTGGACCTCGAAGGGAGACATTTAGAAAAAAGTCCTGCAGACGCTCCTCCATATAATGGCAGCGAATGACAACCAGGCTAAAACTTTATAAAAAAGGATGCAAAAGTATCACGCAATGATACAGTGAGCCGCTCGCCATATATTGAAAGTATTCAGGAGGCATGCTATAAAGTTTTGCGAGAAAGAAACCTTATTATTCAGTCAAAACACTGAGCTCAGTGTGAGCTCAGTGTGAGCCACTTAAACAAATCTTTCAACTGTGCTGCCATTATGTACTGTAGAAAAACAGTATGCAGGAGAAGAAAGTTACCACTAATAAAAACAAACAAATTTAAATCTCTGATTTCTGTCAACCTGGAGAGCTGTCAGTCAAATGGGAAAAAGTAACTTGCATTACTTGTTTCAAAAAGTAACATTTTGTTTTGTAAAAGCATTACTTTACTAGTTACTTGGAAAAAAGTAATCTGGTTATGTAACTCAAGTTACTTGTAATGCGTTACCTGGTCAGATCTTTATAGTCTATATACTTTATAATCAAACTAACAACATGATACTGGTCAATTGAGCACATATCGACATCACTATGATCAGATGCATTCTTAACTTCCGCTTTCTCACTGCTGTCATTTTTGTTGTGTTTATTTTGTCATTAAAGAGCACCTATTATGGCATTTAAAATGTTCCAAATATTGTTTTAGAAGTCCCCAACAACAGTTTTGCATGCATGCAATGACAAAAAAGACTTTAGTTTTCTTATAATATGCATTTATTTTTACCTGTTTTGACAGCGATTCTCAAATTATTCGTTTAGTGATTCACTTTTCAAAACCCCGCCTTTACGTGACGCTAATCTGCGGTGATTGGTATAGTCTGTGCAGATATTTTCGGAAACGGAACGCCCATCACCATAAATGGTTTTCGGTTTAACAAGTTTAAACGCGTATAAAGTGTATGAACAAACATGGCATCAAGTTTACCCTATCAATTCAAGCCTGAATATGAGGGGGAAACGTCTGGAGATGCGAATGATCAACAAACTCAATCGCAAACACCACATCTGGAGCAGGATATTTCTCAATGGTAAGCATCAATGTAATGTTACCTTAGTTTTTGTCACTTCAGCCCAATGGAGCGTTAACTCGATGCATAAACATAACGTTTTTAAACATAAAAGCAACAATTATTAATAACACTTACAGGTTGTGATACGGAAGAGGAAGCTGATGGAAATACACTTGGAACTGAACCTTCCTTCAATATCAACGGGCTTGCGAATCCAAGTTTGATTGCATTTAAGTTGTTAAAGCAATCGTCTTCGAAATGGCGTGAACAAAGCACAAGGCTCGGACTATACTTCTGTGGTACAGTTGTATATATGAATTGTAGCCACTTAGTCTTCAAATGCTCAGATGAAAAAAGTTTGCTTTTGAGTCGCACTTCAGAACACAGCGTCTCGTCGCCATGATGTTTTCTAGTTTTCACTGGCGTCTTGGAACGCAATAAGTCGGCGTATCGTATTCAAATAACTTGACAAGTTGACGTCATCAAGTCAGAGAAAAAGCTTCGGTCTTCTAACGATTCATAAAAATGACTCAGAGTCAACTCTTACTTTTGAAAGACAATAACTTTATATACGGTGCACTGTCATATTTCAAACTTTGCAGGATGTTTTTGTTCACTTAGATCTATATTACACACTACATGAAAGGTACATTTCAAAATTCCATGATAGGTCCTCTTTAAGAGAAAAGCGCACAGCACATATTTACATATTCAAAATGTCGCTGTCAGCAGCATGGAAGACGTCTGGATGTTTGTTATTGCTGTATAGGTATTTTGCTGTATATTGCCACAAAGGCATTTATAACTTCTTTTTACTAAGAAATTAAAGAAAAAGAACTCTGACGTGAGTATATCGGGGCCATCACTTTCAGTCTTGTGCGTTACGTGTGCAAACACAAGCAAGTTGCTGGCTGCACTTCACCTAACGGCCACCGGTGTCGCTAATAACAAGGGTTTCCAAATTCTATATATACCCCTTTACTTAAAATTTTACTCAAATATTTAGGTGTGGTATTGCATAGACTACTGCAATGTTCTTAGCAACATGTGAACGGCTAAATCTGTTTAAAGCAATTGTGAGTGCTTCACGCATTGAACACTATGTGGCATGCTATTGCAATTCAGTCAGGTTTTATTTCAATTAGTTGCTGCGTTATTTTATTCAGAAGAAGCTACCTTGTCATTGTATATATATAAAATAAAAAATAAAAAACGCAGGGTACATGAGTCAAATATGTCTGTCTACCTCATTTAAAACCGCTTACTGTACATCCTGTGTGACACCCCTATGGGTGCAGTAGACAGCACAATCGGTTGTGGAACAAAGCTAAAAATCTCAAACACATGCACACTAAAATATTTTCAGCTCTCCTCCTCAAAGCCAATTTGTCTCACTGCAAGAGACAGTTAAATCCTAACATGTCAAAATCCCATATTAGTACTATGCTAGTGCTAGTATACTGGTGAGGACACACTGACTGGATCTGAACTATGTATATGTGAGTGGATTTGAAAAGATGAATGACTGGAGCCGTGGAGGTTTTGCTGACTAGGCCCAAAGCCTCTCTAATGGAACATAATGCACCGCACTGTCAGACTGCATCACATCCCAACAGATGGGATAACTGCCGTCCTACTTTGCTCCGTCTCTGTGCCTATTTCACCTGAATTGCTCTTTTCCTAAGCTGTGTGGTATTAATAGGTTATTTAAATGTGCAAATACTAGTTGCACCTATTCTGAGGTGTCTGATTAATGGGATAAATTCTTCAGAAGCACATTGGCCGAATATCCTAGACTGATTGATGTATTTTAAAAAAAAAAAAAATACATCTAATTGCATCCTGTGCAAATATTTTA
Source organism: Gobiocypris rarus (assembly GCA_023029165.1). NCBI lineage: Eukaryota > Metazoa > Chordata > Actinopteri > Cypriniformes > Gobionidae > Gobiocypris > Gobiocypris rarus. Next base: position 33,577,744 of record CM040921.1, on the reverse strand, counting down.
ATCTCCCCAAATGTTTAATGAGACTGAAATTGAATTGACCTTTCATATTGCTTTTCTCTTACCCAGAGATACTTCTGAATTCTTGAGCCATTGGACTGCATCGAGATGATGAAAAAAGCCAAGGTTTTAGATCCAACTGCTGCCGGGCAAGGCGGTAAGAACAATATAATTGTTCTCTTTCCCATATGGCAGGCTGACACCGGCACCGAACCTTGTCCAACTGCTCTATTACTGAATTACTGAAACAACAAGTCCAGCCATGCTCTCCATGAAGACTTGCTAGTAGAGAAACATAGATGATGTTGGGGAAAAAAGGCTTTTTTGTTGTATAATTCTTTCTCTTTCTTAATGGTAACTATTCCCAGAGGATGTAATTTAGTTAATCGGTTTTCATTGTATTCATAATGACGAGAGTATAGCAATGGAATTTGACACACTTGACAGGACATGGGTCTCATTTAGAAAAGTTCTACTACAGTAAGCAGCTGCGTCAAAAGGCAATGCTGGATTTTCCAGATAAAATCAAACGACCTCCTCTACATGGCAAAGTGAATAATATATCGGTCCCTGGGGGGTTAGAAGAGCAAGATAAAAGCAAGTGTTGAATCTAACCTAGCCATTCAAATTGGTTTAAACACATGAATGATCAAACGGCTGGTTAAAGTCGTAGGTTGTGGGTTTGGAAACTGGCCACTGTGCACAAGATGCAAATGAAGAAGAGGTTGTGAATGTGGCTTATGAAAGCAGAGCCTTCATCTGGAAGCTCACTAAACAGCCCTGTGAGCATTTGTTGTCATTCAGCATGGGATTCTTTGAATCGTGTAACCATGGTTGCGGGGGACGACCATCAACCAACCCGAATGTGAAGTGTCTGTGTTGAGAAGGACAGTAAATAGAGACAGAAAAGAAGAGCGGGAGAAATGGACCCAGGCTGGATTTAAACCTCTAACTCTTACTTTTCAACAAATCAGTTAAGACCATTAAAAAAAAAAGATCCACCCACTTAACATTTATTTGCTTTGTTTATTTCCATTTTTTTTTTTTCACTTTATTTTATTTGCTTTGAGGAGGGGATTTATTTTACCTTATTTAATTCGAATTTTTTTTATTCCTTTTTTTCCCCCTATGTTATTTATGAACCCCTCCTTTTTTATGATGATGGGTGATAATATATAAATTGCAGGATATTAAAAACAGGCCTGTTTCACACGGCAAATGCAAGCAAAGAAGTGCGTGTATATTATATTATAACTTCCGCTAAGAAAAAAATTGTGTAGCAACCAGTCAACGCCATCAAATCATGCCAGATTTACTAAATGTAACTGGTAAATGATTACAGGTTCACTCATGTAATTTACTGTATACTAGCCTATATTATAGTATATGGTATTATGATATAGCGTTTTCAGCCGAAATATGCTTTGCACAGAAACTCACAGCTATACAGTGTGAATACTGTTACCAGAATAAAAAAAAAAAAAAACCCTGCTGCTTATGTATGCTGTGTGAAACGGGTCTTACACTTTTATTCCCTTCCCAGTTTGTCTGCTCTTTCTCTAATCTTGTCTATAGTAATCTCACATTCAACCCCTTAGTGGATTGAACAATTATGTTTTATTGCTTTAATCTCCGTCTCTCCCTTGTCCTGTCTTTTCGGTTGTATTTGTGAGTAAATGTGTGTTTGTCCATAATCCTGACAACGAAAAAAAAGAAGCCGGGATTCATAATTTTGTGTTCTCCTTTGTTTCCCTCCCTTTGTTATTGTTGTACTGTAATGTTGTGGCTATACTGTACCAGGACTGGACATTCTACCTCCTAAGAGACAAGGTAAGGTAACTGAATGACAGCAACCTGAATATGCATGCATGTTCATGATATCCAGTATATCATATCATATCATATCATATCCAATATATCATGATATCCAGTCAAACTTTGTAATGTGCATACGACTGTTCAGATTGCTGTCATTCTGAATCTGATAGGCTGACCTCTACAGTCAGTGTGTGGCAATCTTTAACGGTCTGCCAAGAAACAAAACAATGTTTAAAATTTCCAATACTGCAGTAATGGACTCAGAGGAGAAACTAAATGCGAGATTTAAAAAATATTTGTTAAGTTCAAGGTTTTTCTTATGTGGAGTAACGTATCAAATTAACGAAAGTATAAATCATTTCATTGAAATGTGCTTATATGAATAGTAGCCAATGGAAGCTTGTTTCCGCCACAGATTAAAAAAATAAATAAAAAGGGTAATGGCGACTTTTTAATCTCACAATCAAGTTTTTTTCTCAGAATTGCATAATAAAAAGTCACATTAGTGAGTTATAAAGTCAGAATTGTGTGGTATAAAGAATCTCACAGTTCCGACCTAATATCTCACTGACTTTACATCACGCAGTTCTGACTTCATAACACACAATTCTGACTTTATAACACAATAATATAATAATATCTGAATTGCGAGATGTAAAAAATTGTGAGAAAAAGGTTGCAATTATATTTGAAAATGTTTTATTCTGTGGCGGAAACAAACTTCCATAGAATAGCCTTAATATAGCTATGTTTTTTTATGTTTGCTATTCTTCACTAGAAATCCTCCACAAGTTGTCAATCAACAGTAGAGCGCCACCCTCAGGCTGAATAACGCAAACTCTACCAAAAGTCTGTGTGCATGTGTTCAGCTTTTAGAATCTGCCCTACTTAAAATTACAGTCAGGAGACGCTAGGCAAAGGTTTGGCTAAGCGAGACTACATATAGTGTCAACATGGCTCAGTACAGAAAAGGTCACAAAGTTCAATGCGTGTTCAATGAACTATATCTTTTCGGTAATAACAGTATAAACATAAGGCATACTATACAGAAATTGACTTTCAAAAAGAAACCTACTCTGAGAAATATTCAGTGAAGAGTGTGACAACTTCCAAATGTATTCCTCTTTTTATAAAATGTTTGCAAAACAAGAAATCTTCACATGTAAAGCAAATCAAGAAGGACATTTCCATGGTTCAATTATCATTGGACCTCTAAGATATTATCTCTTTTTCACTCCTGGAAACGTTTCAACCCCAACTTGAAATATATTGGATTTTGTGCAGTTTTGTAAATAGTTTTTCAATACAAAGACATTCATGCAGATGATTTTTCAGCTTATGTTACGTCACTGTGCACCTGTTGTTTTGTTGTTTCCCCCAATGTTCTGACATTGTACCCTGATTGTGGATTCTCTCAGGCATCAAAAGGAGATCTAAGGTTCCTGGTGTTATGATTACACAGTATGTTGAGGAACTTCCTGAGGGGATGACAACTCCTGACTTCACACGTAAACCCATCGCTTTAACCATTCAAGAAGGTAAGCACATTAAAAGAGAAGAAACTACAAAAGTGAATGCAAATATGATTAGAGACGAAAGTTGAGAGCTAAACGATCCTGGATGTTAAATTAACAAGATATGAGCACGTACAGAGGATTACCTCACAGATTTACTGTCTTAAATGTCTAAGCTGTGCAGCTACACAGACTTATCTTGCACAGTGCATGAGTGATTTATCAGGTTCTCTGCTTGTCCTCCAGCTTTAACATGTGACTACAGCTATATATGCACAGAGGGAAGGAAATCAAATAGCATATATCCCATTTCATGCACAGAGCAAGACCACAAATGTAAAAGCATATTTATGCTTATCACATCTTACTTTTCAAGCTATGAATTTATGCAATGTATTCTGCCTGTATTTAAACTATTTGACTTTGCTAGTGTGGTACTGCAATACAATGTTCCTGATCTTCTCAGGAAAAACTGAAGACAGTAATCATTTGGTACTAGGCCAAATATTTTTCACAGTTTGTTTTTGAAAGCCTTTTAACATTTATCTGATAAATAATTAAAATTTACATTTTTATAAACAGGAAAGCTGGCCATTTTTAAGGCCAAAGTGATTGGAAACCCAACACCCACTGTAACCTGGCGAAGAGCTAAAGGAGAAATGAACAATCCCCAAAAGTTTCTCAACAAATATGACCCCACAACTAATGAACACACTTTGGAGGTATGCACAGGCTTTAAGCCTTACTTTTAAAGTACTACTCAATATTTAAGGTGAAGGGTGTAATGTTTTAAATTTTATATCCCAGATTAATATGAAGAGTCTGTAAGCAAGCCATTTTGGGGTTCATTCGCCCAGATAGAGTAAATTCAGTTGCTCTGTGCCATGAAGGCATTGTTTGCTTCTGTTGTTTGAGCACCCCAACACAGCAACTTTGTCACAACCAACCCGTTCTCACCCCCAAACAGTCACATTGACGCTTGGTCAGGACCCCTTGGCGTCCATTTTTAACACACAGGGTACTCCGTTGTTCGATGTACAGGATACCCCACTGCTTTTAGTTGTTTGCCTTATGTGTCAGATCAAGAAACATAATTCTTTGCATTTGTAAAAGTAGACATGATTTTATAAATATTTATAGGCTACTTTGATCATTTGGAGCAACTAACCCCACTCCTACCCTAAACCTACCCACTTGTAAACAAATTAAACACATAACAGGCCAATTAAAGCACAGGTATTTATTGCAAAAACTGACCAAAAACACTATAAAAGTATTTACTCATGTTGCATTCCAAAACTTCTAAAGTCATACGATACCTCTATGTGAAGAATAGAGTTGATCTTAATGTTTTAATCGTTGAAATGATGATCCTGCCACTCCGTGAAAGCACGCACTCAGTCATATCTCAATCAAAAGACACTCCTGAATTTTGAGAGCCAATGACATTTTGCCAATGACATTTGCAATCAAAGCTGACGTTATTAAACCAATGGTCATAAGACATACGACAGCCAAAGCAATTTCACTATCAAATCTGACGTAACGTTTCTTCGGGTGGCATTTTTGCATGATCTTCGGGAGATGGAGACAGTGATCACTTTTGGCTTTCGGCCACACAAATCAGTCGTTTAGCCTCGGCACACTTTTTGAATAAACTGTGTATCTGCCTGTCTGTTTTATATCATACAATACACAAAGGTTTAGGAGTGCTGTTGGGTTATGTGTTCAAACGCGGCTATATACAATAGCGTAAATCAAATAAATGTGAATAAAATTATGCTGGCTGATTACATTGAGAATCACACTCCAACATGTCATAATGGCAAAATATAACCCAATATATCATTTTATCATGACATTCTGATTCCCTTGCTCAAAGGTTTCACGTTGAAAGAAATTGGGGTACCCTGTGCAGTGAAAAATTTGAACGTGTTGCAACAACCAATGGCACAACTTTGGGGCAGGACGTCTTGTTTTCTGACCAGTGGTAGTGGGTGGGGGGAGTTGTCAAGAAACCTGTTTGAAAATGGTCATTACTATTTTTACAATTTTCTTTGGTGGCTTAGACAATACAAGCTTGACCTTTAAATGTTAATTTCATTATCATTGTCATTCAATTATTATGCAAGATTTATCAAAACTACAAACTCCTTTCTCTGATAATTTACTTGCAGATACCTAAAGTCAGTGGTAATGAAGTGGACACTTACAAATGCTACGCCTCAAATGAATATGGGAAGGCTGTTTGCACTGTTGTCCTAAATGTCATTGAAGGTGGGACACACTTCTTAAAGCTTGTTTTAATTTTATTTTTAAGTAATTTCTTGTTCTATTCGCAACAAAGTAGAGCTAGTACCAGGAAAAAAGCTGCAAACACATTCTTTTCTTCTATCTTTTCAGTTGGATTCAAAAAAGACAAAGAAATGCAAAAGGCTGAAGAAGGTAAGACAATTGTGGAAGCATTTGGGTATTGGATTTTCTTCAGATTAGGATGGCAGTTCTTTATACCAAAAGCGATTTAATGGGATACGTGTGCCATTGCATATGGCACACACAAGCATTAATCTTACTTCTGTTTGTTGATTGCATTTTGAAGCTGTAACAGGTGACCCAACAGAGTTTAGAAAGAGGCTCAGGAAAGGGTGAGACATTTGTTTTCATTACGTTACATATTAATGCCATGTCATCAGCTGTGCAGTTTCACATTAGGCTCTATTCATACGTATGAATCCTGCCATTGTTAATTAGCCCATCTCATAATATAACAGTCATTTGCTATAATTTGGCCTGTAGTTCATATTTGTGATCACAATCTTTTCAAAGTGCTGGCAAAAAAAATGAGGAGAAAAAGGAAGGTGACATTGACGAGTCCGTTTGGGAATTGCTGCTGAGTGCTGACAAGAAAGACTACGAGCGAATTTGCATCGAGTATGGAATCACTAATTTCCGTCACATGCTGAAAAAACTGGTCGAGATGAAGAAGGAAAGAGAAGAGGAGCAGGCACAGGTAAAGAGCTGCCAGGATGACAGAAGGTTTCTCAAAGAATTGCTTTCACATTTTCATGACTGGATGCACAACTGCATGCGGAGACAAATTATGTTATATTCTGTTTGTTTCACTGCTTTAGTTCATCCAACATCTCAGTAATCTCAAACCCATTGAGGTGAAGGGTGAGGGTGGTGCAACCTTTGAACTGGAGATGGAGCTCAAAGACCCAAACAGTCGAATTTTTCTGTACAAGGTGAGAACTGTGTTGAATGTGTGTGATACAGATCAATGCTAGTTACAAGCAATCAATGCATGACATTAAGAGAAAAGAAGAGCAACTGCCTCTGACAATCGACCACAGCCATTTGATATTGGTTTATATATGATAATATCTTTAAAAAACTTCACACTTCAGTCCAGTAGGTGGCATACTGCTATTGTTGTGAATTCACCCAACCAGAAATAAATTGAATTATTAGACTTTTAACTGATTAATGACATTTATCATTAAAAAAACAAAACAAAGGCAATCTTTTGCAAGGCTATGAAGGTTGATTTTATCATTGCCGTTTCTGATATTGCATATATTTTGCAAATGAAAGCCTATGAGCACAACAATTAGGAGCACTAGTCTTGAATTTCAACATTCATCATGTAAAAAAAGAACTTTTCCCTTTTGTTCAGGATGGTGTCATGATTCCATACAGTAAAGAAGCTGAAGCAGAAGTAAAGCACTGTCTAAAAAAAGTTGGCAAGAAATATGTCTTCACTGTTAAAAATCTCAATCCAGAAGATGCCGGAATCTATCAAGTGGATGTTGAGGGCGTCAATATCTTTTCAACGGATTTCAAGAGTATGTTTTCAAAGCACATTGTCTGTTTTATTATTTTTATTTGTCATGAATTCCCATGCTGGTCTATGCTGCTTTGGTGCTGGTCCAGCTGGTTAACCAACATAAAAACACCTCTACACTGATGTGAGCTGAGTGCCACAATGCATCAAAACTAAATCGAGTCCATTATAAATCAATAAACCAGGCTACACTGGAAGTATCTATTTACTCGCACTTCTGACAGTTAAATTCAACACGTGATGTTTCTGGTCTCTGGCCAGCTAATAAAAAACGGGTTTTGCTTCTACACTAACATTATAATAATATGTATACCCTAAGTAAATTTTTTACTAGTGTATTTCGATAGAAAATTAAGCCTAGTGGAGACACCAGCACACCATCATCCAAAACACTATATACTGTGGTGAACAGCTTTGCAGATCTTTTCAGCAACGCTCTCACAGAATGCATAATGTCATCATGGATTGACTGAGGTGTGTTTATCCATATTTAACACACAGTTCCCCCTGTGGACTTTGCCCTGAAGATTAAGGAGGTGACGGCCCAGGAGAGAGAGGATGCCATCTTTGAGTGTGTCTTAACTCAGCCCATTAATGAGATTGTTTGGACCCTAAAAAATACACCTCTCTCTAACAATGACAAATATGAGATTACTTCTTCTGAGGATAAACTGATCCACCGTCTGAGAATCATTGATTGTATGCCTTTGGATGCTGGAATCTATGCTGCTCTAGCTGGCATTAAGTCTTGCAGTGCTTGGTTGATTGTAGAAGGTACGTACAACCTTTTTTTTTTTTTTTAGTCATCAGAAATAAGTTCTGTCAATTGTTAAGAATGTTATGAAATTAAATTAGTGCTGTCAAATTGAATAATCACAATTAATCACATCCAAAATAAAAGTTTGTGTTTACATTATATTTATGTGTATGTACTGTGTATAATTATTATGTATATATAAATACACACACACATGCACACCTTCATTGATTTTATATGTATATATAAAATATTTATATTTATACATAATATAAATTGTGAAAATACAGTATATACATGTAAACATGTATTGTGTATGTATATATATATATATATATATATATATATATATATATATATATATATATATATATATATATATATATATATATATATATATATATATATATATATATATATATATATATATATATATATATTACACACACAAATATTATATATATACACATACATACACTAGGGATGGTGAAAACATATATTATGTAAACACAAAATTGGTTGTGATTAATCATGATTAATCTATTTGACAGCACTAAATTAAAATACATCATCATGTAGATGTTGCAAGTCCCCAAATTGAACTAAATGTACATGTTAAATTGACTGCCCTTCTATTAGAAAACTGGGTTGTCAATAAATGGAAAACATTTTTATATCTGCATGATATGCAGGTTAAATAATCAATCACAAATGACTACAGCCCTTTTATTAGAACATATATCTGTCTTTTTTTTTTATCTAATCAAATTATGATTTGTTGACCAAGTATTATTAAAATACACAAATAATAGCATATCTCAATATTTGCCAAATTTGTCCACAACTAAAGAATCTATTCATAAAATAAAAAGCCCCTAAATAAAGATATTTCAGACTTTGGCTTTAAAGTCAATATATTGTATGTTTTGTTTTACTTTTTATAAATCCTTAATAAATATATAATATTTTGATAATATTGTTTCCACACTAGCTGACAAAGATCCTGCAACAAAGGGCAAGAAGAAAGCTCGTAAAACCACTCAGGCAGGCGGCGCTGGAGACGACTTGCAGAAGATTGCTGCTGAGCAGGCTGAGAAGCACAAGAAAGAGATGGCAGAATCTTTGGAGGCAGCTAAGAAACTCCAGGCTGAACGAGAGGCAGCACAAGCTGAAGCCAAAGCCAAGGCTGCAGCTGAAGCCGAAGCGGCTAAAGCGGCTGCAGAGGCAGCTGCAGCTGCTGCGGCCGCAGATGCTGCTAAAGCTGCAAAGGATGCTCTTGCTGCAGCTAAAGCCAAAGGTATGTCTGAGGCTGAAGCTAAAGCGGCAGCAGATGCAGCGGCGCGGGCTGCAGCAGCTAAAGCCAAAGCCGAAGCTGAGGAAGAGGCCAGGAAGCAGGCTGAACTCAAGGCCTTGAGTGAAGGCCTGAGTGCTGAGCAGTCTGCTGCGGCGGGGGCTGCGGCAGCTGCTGCAATGGCCGCACAGGCAGCAAGGCTTGAGAAGGCTGGAGCTGGAGCTGCAGGAGCCGTGGGGGCTGCAGGAGCTACTGGTACCGGAGAAGCTGGAGGAGCCGGCGGGGCTGGTGGAGCTGGAGGGACTGGTGGAGCTAATGGAGCTGGAGGGGCTGGTGGAGCTGATGGAGCTGGAGGGGCTGGTGGAGCTGGAGGGGCTGGTGGAGCGGATGGAGCTGGGGGAGCAGGAGGGGCTGGTGAAGCTGGGGGAGCTGGAGGGGCAGGTGGAGCCGGTGGTGCTGGTGGGGCTGGAGGCTCTGGAGGAAACGGTGGTGAGGGAGGAGATGACGAAGAAGCAAAAAAGCGCCAGCGAGCAGGACCTCTTGTCCCTGAGACTGTTATAGGTAAGAAATTCTGCAAGGGGACACAAAATATATCTACGCTATACAGATTTCCTCTCGCTTTCATCTCTAATTTTAAAAATATCTACTGTAACATGGCAAAAGTGGTTGGTTCTTACAGACAACATTGCAGACCTCTTGCAGAAAGCTTGGCCTGCTATCATCTTGACATTTTTTTATTTAATTTTGACCAAAAATACAGTAAAAAACATTTTTTTTTACAACAATCACCATCAAATGTGATCTGATCTTTGTCAAAATTACACAAATGAAAAAACAGTATCTGCTTTAACTAAAAGCACCCAAACATTTATGGGTTTTCATATTTTTTATGAGAATAACATGCAAACACTGACAGAAGGGGGAGGAATACGTAACTGAACCTTCTGCCTAAGGAGACTAAGGAAACAGAGCAATTAATACCAATTTTTACCAAACAATTTAAGTCAGGGGTGTGCCCAATCACTGAGGAGTGGCTTAAAGCTGCCCTGCTCACTATAAAACACACACCTGGTAAGAATTGTGTCTTGATGAGAAGCATTGTATGATGTGCACAATGGTTCGCTCAAAAGAGCTCTCTGAAGACCTGCGATCAAGAATTGTTGATTTGTATCAAGCCGGGAAAGGTTACAAAACCATCTCTAAATGTCTGGATGTTCATCAATCCAGTTAGAGAAATTGTTCACAAATGGAGAGAGTTTGGCACTGCTGCTTCTCTCCCAAGGAGTTGCCGTCCACCAAAAAAAAACAACTAGAGTTCAGCGCAGAATACTCAGAGAGGTAAAAAAGAACCCTAGAGTGTCTGCTAAAGACTTACAGAAATCACTGGCACAGTCCAATATCTCTGTGCATACATCGACTATGTAAAACACTGGCCAAGAATGGTGTTCATGGGAGGACTCCACAGAGGAAGCCACTGCTGTCTAAAAAAACATTGCTGCACGTTTAATGTTCGCTAAAAGGCACTTGGACAGTCCACAGAACTTCTGGCAAAATATTTTGTGGACTGATGAAACAAAAGTTGAACTGTTTGGGAGGAACAATGTCATGTGTGGAGGAAAAATGGAACAGCTCACCAACATCAACACCTCATCCCCACCGTGAAGCATGGTGGAGGGGGCATCATGGTTTGGGGCTGTTTAGCTGCCTCAGGGCCTGGAAAACTTGCAATCATATCATTAATGAAAAAATGAATTCAAAAGTTTATCAGGATGTTTTGCAGGAAAAGCTGAGGCCGTCTGTCAGACAGTTGTCAACCAGATATTAAATGCAATGGTTCAGTTAATTATTCCTCCCCCTTCTGTCATTGTTTGTATGTTATCCTCATTAAAAATATGAAAACCTATAAATGTTTGGGTGGTTTTAGTTAAAGCAAGCACTGTTTCGTGTGTCATTTTGACAAAGATCAGATCACATTGGATGGTGATTTTATGCAGAAATGTGAGAAATTCCAAAGGCTCCAGATACTTTTTCATGCCACTGTACATGTTATATATATATAACAACATTTTTATTCTGGCTATATCACTGGCACAAACAAGCAATTATCATCCTAACACACCTACATCCTGCAGGTGTTTTTAGCTCAAGTGGGACACACACACACAAAGCGTTACACATCCTATGTTGATTAATTTAAAGTTGATGATAGGAAAATCATGATAGGAAACTCAAACACGCCCAGCCCAGTTCCAGATGTGAGCAGGGAAGGGGAAGCTGCGGGCCGTACTCGTGTAAGACAAGGCCCACTGATACCAGACACAGTGATTGGTAAGAGTGTGGGATGAACACACTAAATCCAGCTCATATGAATTAAAATGAAATAAAACTAAAACTAAATAGTGTTTAACTAAAAAGTATCAACAGTAACACAAACAAATACAATTTTTCTTGAATGACTGATAAAATCTTAACAGAAAATTTGAAGTGAATTAACATTTTTTTAAATAATAATTATTTAAGCATGACTATTAATATTCAGTGATGAAGAGTGATTATAATGTGTATATTTAAGTAATACTACTTTTAACATAGGGGAAAACACAGAAGTACTTATAAAAAATATATAATCACAACTAATGCAATTTACAATAAAATGAACCAGTGAAATTACATCATCAAACTAAAAACTCATCAAATAATGAATCTTTTTCATTTTCTTTATCATTGAATGTTCAAAATTTAAATTCTAGCACACAATTTCTCAAACCATTAAGCTAAATATGCTGCTCGGTTTGTCTGTCTTTAATGTTTGTTTCATTTATTTGTTGTTCATGTACCTGTATTGTGTGTTGTTGAGTGGTGTGTCTGTGTTTTTCAGTGTCAGTGTGTAATGTTATGAAAACTATATTCTGGTAGTTTGGTTTCTGGTATTCTGTGGTGCCACATTGGGTAGCCTCGTCCACTGTGAAATCTCATTAGCCAAATATCAAGCTCTGCATAACTATGTTCTGATTGGTTGTGCAGCAGAGTCATGCAGCATTTTTGATCTCAGTGTGGGCAGACAAATTACTTTCTGGAAACTTTCTTGTAAAACAAAATTAATTAATAGTACTATGGTATATAAATCTTGTTCTTGACTTATAATAAATAATATGCTTAATGCACATACACTATATTGCCAAAAGTTTTGGGACGCCTGCCTTTACATGCACATGAACTTTAATGACATCCCATTCTTAATCCGTAGGGTTTAATTTGGAGTTTGCCCACCATTTGCAGCTATACGAGTTTCAACTCTTCTGGGAAGGCTTTCCACAGGGTTTAGGAGTGTGCTATGGGAATTTTTGACCATTCTTCAAGCGCATTTGTGAAGTCAGGCACTGATGTTGGAGAAGGCCTGGCTGCAGTCTCCCCTCTAATTCATCCCAAAGGTGTTCTATCGGATTGAGGTCAGGACTCTGTGCAGGACAGTCAAGTTCCTCCACACCAAACTTGCTCATCCTTGTCTTTTTGGACCTTGCTTTGTGCACTGGTGCGCAGTCATGTTGGAACAAAAAGGGGCCATCCCCAAACTGTTCCCACAAAGTTGGGAGCATGGACATTTTTCCAAAGTGTCTTGGTATGCTGAAGCAGATCCTTTCACTGGAACTAAGGGGCCAAGCCCAACAGTTTTTAGTTTTTTTTGACGTCTGCATGCGCTGACCCCTCTTTGTAATTTTACGTGGCCTACCATTTTGTGGAGTTGCATTTGTTCCCAATTGCTTACACTTTTTTATAAATACCACTAACAGTTGACCATGGAATATTTAGTAGTGAGTAGGGATGTCACAAGTACCGGTACTTCGGTACCAAGTCGGTACTGAAATGTTAAAAAAATGTGACGACACCAGCATTTCTGTAATACCGGTAGTAGCGACTCCAGAGTACATCGGGTACCCACAGCTACGTTCAGTGGCTTCGTGTTTATCTAAGCACAGGGTTCCAGACTGTAGCCGAATATATACTAGTGTCTGTGAATATTAAACTGCAAAATACAGGTGTCAACAGCTTGCACAGGTGGCAACCGATCACACTTGAATTTACTAAGCTCCTGAGAGTGACCCATTCTTTCACAAACGTTTGTAGAAGCAGTCTGCATGCCTAGGTGCTTGATTTGATACACCTTTGGCCATGAAAGTGATTGTAATACCTGAATTCAATGATTTGGAAGGGTGTCCCAATACTTCTGGCAATACAGAGTATGTGTAGCAGGATTATGGACCAATGAGATTTCATTATGGGTGGAATTACCCTGGATGACACAAAAGACATTTAGAGGCTGGACCTCTGAAAATGTTCATTGTTTGCATTTTTGTCACTGTTCTCTTAAATGTTCTTGTTTGTTGTAAGTGTTTTTCTTTTTATCCTAAATGTTCTTTTCAACCCTCTTAATTATATTAATGGCAATCTTCTAAATGCTTCACGACTGACCAAATGGCATTATTGAAGGCGGAGGTAGCCCATCAGATAAAGAAACCCCATCAGGGTCTGGCAACCCATCAGGTTCCAGTAATCCATCAGGTTCCGGTAACCCATCAGGTTCAGGAAACCCCTCAGGTTCTGACAACCCTTCAGGCTCCGAGAACCCATCCGGGGCTGGTGGCGCATCAGGTTCTGGCAGCCCATCAGGTTCTGGGGACCCACCAGGACCCGGGAAGCCACCAGGTCCCGGAGGCCCAACAGGGGGCAGCACTGAAGCAACAGGGGAAGAAAAAGGTGCTGAAGATGAAAAGGATGAGTCAGCTAAAGCTGGCAAGCGTTCAGGCCGTAAAAAACATGGCCTACAGGTTCCGGAGACAGTTGTTGGTAAGAGATGTTTAAAATTGCAGTGACAGTTGCATGGAAGCAATGTCATTATTCAAAGTCATTCAGAACAATCAGGAATAACTATGCAATCCTCTATAGGACTTCTGGATTTAATTCAATCAAATCATCTAAGCCAAAAAACAAAGTTATCCAAACACTTCCTAGTCTTTCACGTCATTATGAAGACATTTTTGCACACTCATCTGAAAACGTATTTAATTGAGTGGTGGTTATCAAAGATTTAATTGTTGCTCTACCACAACATCCCCAAAGGAGGAACTATTAGACATGCTTTGTGTTGTGGGTCTTATTTCTGCAGGACCAAACATCTAATCACAGCTTTCTGGATAATTTCCATTGAGAAACTTTGTCAGATCCACTGTCCCAAGTGCACTTCATTTAAAAATTAAACCCTTGGGTTCCATAGCTATAGAACTGGCTTTGTAAGCATATGCATATTCATATCAGCAGTTCTTCGGCATAATGTGCTTGGTGAAACTTTGTGAAGGCATATCTGATGAGCAAGCTCAGTTGATTTGAGCCTTTTTTCGTCACATAGTGCCAGTGGGTGTTGGATAACTTTGTTGTGAATTAATTCAGCCAAAAATTAAAATGCTCATGTTATTCCAAACTTGTATGTTGTTATTTCTATTTTTATAGATTTTTTTTTATTTTGTGGAAGACAATACTATTAATAATTCTGAATGAATGCTTACATAAAGTACTGTACATCATTATTAATTTTTATTATATTTTACTTAAGGATTTTAAGATTTTTTGTTTTTTAGTGCTTGTTTTGGATTCAGTTGTTAAACACAGGTTTAGGGTGACATCTCTGAGTAAACTATTACTTTAAATAAATGAAATAAAATAAGAATCTTTAAATAATCAGATCAGGGACCAATACCTTTGTGGAACATTTTTCTTGTGTTTTCTTTCTCTTGTCTGCTGTTTGTGCATATCAGTATGCGCTAGTATTGTCCTCACCATGCTTGTTTGTCTTGCTAAAGGCAAATCACCTCGCTCACTAATCAGAGAAACCGGGACATGATAAGATCTTAATAAATGCAACAAAATATGACTTAAACTTTAATTATGAAAAGACAAAGATTTTAAATGACTTAGAAGACCTGAAGATTCAAACGGAAGTCACACCAGCAAGATTATTAATTGCCAAAACAATCTTCATTCTTCTCACGAAAGTCATTACCTGGAGATTTTAGAGCAGATTCAGCACAAGAACACGTTCCATGTGGATGGTGTCCAGAGAATAAACAATACAAAATGGAAAAATAACTGGAAAGTATTCTAATTGTCATTAGAAAAGCAACAGTATTTAATAATACAACCAAAAGCAAAGGTTTCAAATATTTGCCCCAGAGTGGTGAACTTGACTAATAGTTCGAGTGACTACTAATTCAGAAAATTATCCAACTAAACAACCTTACCCAAGAGTGATAATTATGCACTATTGGAAAGAAAAGAATGACTGTACAATGCAGTTGAAATGTGTAGCGGTCCTTCAGAAATGCTTCATAACTTGTTTTTTTATCATCATGACATGAGTTCTAAGAAGATACGGATTCTAAGAAGTCAGCACTGAAGATAATGCCAGGACAATGGTTATCTGATTCCTCCAAATTTCTGTTAACTTTCATTCACATTTGAATAACGTTTAATGCATTTTAACACATGCTATAATATATGTATGCCAGTACTTGCTAAGTATAATTTCACTAGAATTGCTACAGTAGGCCTCAATTAATGTGTGGACTATAATTCACATAGCAATGCAGCAAAATGATAACTACACTTGAAAAATAATCGAAATGAATTAGGGATGCACCGATATGAAAATTTTGGCCAAAACAGATAACCAATAATTATTTATATTTGAAAGCCGATAACGGATATATTGATAAATCTAAATCCGAAATTTGTATCTATTTTTTGAGAGCCTGATTACAAAAACAAGTCTCACCATTAAAAGCCATGTCCCAAGCACACAGTTATAATGTTCTCATTATAATTTTATGTAGCCTTTTGACTTTAACAGTTCCAATCATATTACAAGCAATTCAAAACCATCATGGCGAACAGTGCACATATGAAGTGCCTCAGCTAAAGGAAATAATCCATTATTCAATATATCTGCCAAATTTTCGTATTGGGCCGATAACAATAACATTAAAAATGAACATATCTGGCCGATACCGATATGGTGGCTGATATCTTGCATCCCTAAAATTTATTCTCATGCATCCTAATTATTATTATTTATTTTATAACAAATCGCCTGCAGATCCTGGTGTTCATTTTGCTGCTGGGCTGGAAGACTGCAAAGCTATTGTGGGAGAGGAAGCCGAACTGATCTGCAAACTCAGCAAAGCTGACTGTGAGGGCGTCTGGTCCAAAGATGGCGATGAGGTATAAAGATGCCATATATGTATATTAGGGCTGGGCGATATCCAAAAAAAAAAAATCTCGATATTGTCCAAATTTTTACGATATTCGATATATATCTCAATATGTTTGCAATTGCTTTTAAATTTAAAAAAAAAGATTTTCTTTTGCCCCTTTAAAAACAACAAAAACTATTTAGATAGAACCAAATTAAATACAATACATTTTTTTATTTCTCTGTAGATTACTGATGCCACTGAGGGTATAACCATCAGTAAAGATGGAGTCATTCACAAACTGAAAATTGCCAAAGTAACAGAAGAATTTGCTGGAAAATACCGATTTGAGGCTGATGGGCGTAAAACCGAATGTGTAATTGCAGTTGAAGGTTTGTTTTCTACCATCTGCTAATTTGTGCTAATGCACATGCAAATGTTCTGAATTTCTGGTTTATACTTATAATTCTGTTTGTGTGTTAAGATCCACCAAGATTTGATGCCAAGGAAATTGAAGTGTTTTCAAAACCGATTGTAATCAAACACAATCAGAAAGCCACCTTTAAAATTCCATTTATTGGCCGCGAGCCATGCAAAGTTCAGTGGTACAAAGATGGTGAAGAGATCACGCCAGACTCTCACTGCAAGATTGAGATTTCAGAGGGAGAAAGTCGTCTGCTTCTAACCAAATTACAGCGTAAAGACACTGGGGAAATCAAAATCAAAATCAAAAATGAGTTTGGTTCAGTGGAAGCCATTTCTAACTTAGTTGTACTTGGTAAGTAAAAAAAAAAAAAAACAGGCTGTATGATTGAACAGGCTGTGATTTTAAAAAGATTGGAGCACAGATTGGTAACAAGTGTATACCAGTTTGCTCAAAATATACCAAAGTTCAACTTTTTACCTCATTTAGATAAACCTACCCCCCCACTGGGACCTCTGGAGATCATTGAAGCATCTTCCAACTGCATCGAGATCAAGTGGAGACCACCAAAAGACGACGGTGGTTGCGCTATTAAAAATTACTTACTTGAACGCAACCAAATTGGACGCAACACATGGAAAAAAATAGGCCAGATCAAAGGTGAAGCCCACTATAAAGACAGTGATGTTGACCATGGAAGGAGATACTGCTATCGAATCAGAGCCCAGACTGAAGAAGGCACCAGTGAACTGATGGAGACAGAGGATGTGCAGGCTGGCACTAAAGGTGACTCAGGCCAGGACACAGTAGACGATTTTCAAATCTTAACCAATTTTAAAACTGTAGGAAACCACAGAAATAAGGGCAGTTTCAACTGATTTTTAGTATTATAATCCTTTGAATGCACACAATACAAGATTTGTCCATGAGACTACACACCTGTCGATTGTAGTAACATTTCCACAGTGAGACGAGATCTCACAGAGACTTGCAAAGATCAAACGTGACCTGAGAAGAAAAACAAATGCAGAAGGATTGATGTTGAAGGTTGGTTCTTCTGGCATGAGTTTTGTTAAACAAAGGAGAAAAACAAAGAATAAGGTTGATCTTCTTTCTTAATACTCCACTTTTGTGGCATGTTTTTCGCTGCCAAGTTTTAGCTATAGAAGCACGCAACATCCGGTTGGTGAAGCTTGCTCGCTCTCATTGGCTGTCGCGGGTATTACGTTAGAGGCAGCTCGACCAAGAGTTGTTAATATCAAACTTGGTTGATATTTACAATTTGTGATCGTGTGCAATAAAATAATCGTAATGACACCACACAATTGAGGATTTTTGGACAAAATGTAATTTGTGGCCAGCCTTGAATCGTGCCATGCATCCCAATTGCTTGGGGGTACAAATCGGGATCAAAATCTGGCTTAAAGTGGCCAGTCTAACTAAAAAGAAAATCTCGAATGTACTTTTGTGTTTTTCAATCGCCATTCAGACTATTTCAGAAGGTCAAAACCTGTCAACTGTCTTTCTATACAGCTTATCCTGGTCAGCCATCTTCTCCTAAAGTAGCCAGTGCCTTCAAAGATTGCATCAACCTGACATGGACTCCCCCGACCAACACTGGAGGAACCAATATTTTGGGTTATAATTTAGAGAAACGCAAGAAGGGCAGCAATTTGTGGGGCCAAGTCAATCCACCAGAGCAGCCAATCCAAGGTTGGTCTCTCAAAATTTTACACAAGTTACTGCAAACTACTGTCTGGTAGTAATGTTTTATCTGTCAATTACCCTCCACAGCAAAGAAATATGCTGTAAAAGATGTAGTTGAAGGAATGGAGTATGAGTTTCGTGTGGCCGCCATCAACATATCTGGAGCTGGTGAACCAAGTCACCCCTCAGAATTTGTGTTTGCAAGAGATCCAAAAAGTAAGTATTTTCTCAGGTAGCTCATTATCTTCAGAAAAATAAGACGAGATCAGCAAAAGTATTCTCAAGGCTGTGCTTTTCGAAAAAAATAACCATGGCCTCCCTCAAAGATATGCAAAAATAGTGGATTTAGGTCAGAATTTTTGGACTTCAAAATAACAAGCTGATTTGAACTTAATTTGCACTTCTCCCTATTTTCTTTCAACATTTATTATAATCTTTCAACATTATCTCATGCAAATGCTTTTGTCTCAACATCCTATCAGAACCCCCTGGTAAAGTCATTGACCTTAAAGTGACGGACTCCTCTTACACTACTTTGTCCTTGTCTTGGACTAAACCAAAAGAAAACCCTGGGGTTCAGGATGAGGCCAAGGGGTACTTTGTCGATATCAGGCCTGCTGAGAACCCAGAGTGGGACCGATGTAACTCAAATGCCATCATCATGACCACCTACACTGTAAAGGGAATGAAATCAATGGCCATGTACTGGGTTAGAGTGATCGCCGCCAATGAAGGTGGAGAGGGAGAGCCACAAGAGCTGGACAACTACATCTTGGCTATGCCTCCTCCAGGTGAGTAGCATCACCTAGTCTATGGTCAGCAATGAAAATTGCCTTAGAATCATCTACCCCTCATTTTCCATCACTGTACTAGGTATGTTATTAAAGCAATGTTTTTTTTTCTTAGTGAGACCG
The DNA here is from genome assembly GCA_023029165.1 of Gobiocypris rarus. NCBI lineage: Eukaryota > Metazoa > Chordata > Actinopteri > Cypriniformes > Gobionidae > Gobiocypris > Gobiocypris rarus. The sequence goes on along the minus strand of CM040921.1, from coordinate 33,558,234 downwards.
AGATTTACAGATACTAAGATTAAGAGTTTCATGGTGGTCAGAGCTGGAAACTCTGCACGATTCAGCATCAACTTTGAGGTAATGGGCAATACTAAAACCATGCTTTTAGAGACCAAACCAAGGCTGTAGCAACCTTTATCGCTAAGTATGTCTCTTTTTGGGAGACAATCATTATATATTGCCTGTGGTATGAAGTAAAAATGTAACTGCTGTCATGCATCAGCAAATCATTTGGGACTACTTGCTGAATGTTATGTAGCATCATTAATATTCATGAGCCAGTGCTCCCTCCCCATACACTTTTCAGATCCTTCCTACCCCCCCTCATGTTTTGCATTGGCCACATGTCCAATATATGTCCTATATTGCTTTTTTTACAGGCTTCCCCTTGCCCTGATGTGATCTGGCTTAAAGATGGTATCCCTGTGTCCAAACGTGTCACTATTAGCAATGCTGAAGGTGGCTCTCAGATCCTGATCCCATCTGCAGAGCGTTCCGATACAGGAATCTATACCATCTTAGTAAAGAACATTGTGGGACAAGAGACCTTCAGTATTGAGATTAGAGTTACAGGTAAAATGAGGGATCCAGTGTGTATTTTATCATCTTCAAGATACCAGCTGTGCCACTCTTGTGCATCTGTTAGCATCACCTAACAGAACTTTAAAAATATGTGTTCCTAAATGGCCCCAGTCTGTCACTGGTTGAAAAACAGATACGCCCCCAATTCACCCCATTGGTTAAGCCATGTTGCTATGTTTGGCTGGTCAGAATTCTTAAACAAACAGAGCAAAGTTTTGTATTGTAGCCGCAGAATGCTTATACTTTACAAGGAAAACATTGTATGAATTACTTATTTATAGTCTCTACATATTATGCTGGGACAGTTAAAGGTATTTTAACATATTCAACAAAAAAGATCAAATGTACCCCACCATTCATAAGTTTCTTATGCTCACCAAGGCTGCATAAAAAATATGGTAAAAACAGTCATATTTTTATAATGAAAATAATGGTTTTCTATTTTAATACAAAAAATACAAATAATAATAATAATTCTGGGGATTGCAAAGCTGAATTTTCAACATCATTACTCCAGTCATTAGGGTAACATGATCGTTCAGAAATCATTCTAATTATCCTTTTTTTTTTTTTTACTCTTTATCTTTTATTATCTTATTATAATGTGGAAAACAGTCATTCTACTTAATTTTTGTTTCTACTTTTTTTATTCTTTGATAAATGGAAAGTTCAAAAGAACAGCATTAATTTGAAATAGAAATGAATCGAAACAATGTAATCTTTACTTTTGATCAATTTAATGCATACTTGCTGAATAAAAGCTTTAATTTTGCATTTACTCACCTCAAAAGTTTAAATGGCAGTATAGAGTTGTAGATAGTTATAAACACAATATGCTCAGCCACGCCTGCTCTGCAAAGGAATGTACATCTAAATAGCCTTGATCCGCCAGTCCTGATGAACTACTGATTTGTTTTGATGTAGACGAGCCAAAGCCCCCAGGTCCCGTAGAGTTGGATGAGAACGTTCCGGGCACAGTGACAGTTTCCTGGGAACCATCCCCAGATGAGAAACGTGATGATCGCCTGCATTACACTGTGACCAAGAGAGATTCCAGCAAGAGGACTTGGCACACTGTAGCAGACCGCATCTTCAACAACCGTTTCACAGCCTGTAACATCATGCCAGGGAGAGAATACCAGTTCCGTGTGTACTCCAAAAATGACATTGGCCTGTCTGCCCCTTCGGAGTCAGCAAAATGGCTAATCACGTGCAAGAAAGGTTTGTGATATGGAGTGATTATTCAAACTACAAACATTACTAGTCATTTTATAAAGCAGACGATATAGTGCAAATAATGTTTGTTTGCCCCACTGAAATGTAAATATAGATACTGCCTTTAACTGGTTTGTGGTGAAAATATTTCACAAAGGGATAGACTACAGAGTCGGATAAATGTTTTTTAACGGTTTTCTTCAACGCCCCGATTTTACAGATTTGGCCATCTGTAAAATTCTCAACACAGTACCAAAATTGCTGATCATAAATGTAACAAAAATGCCCTGAAAATCAAACATGTATTAATGTTAGCATGAACTGCATGTGCCCAACAATGTACCGTAAACATAACATAAGATATATACGAAAACTGACAAAACTGACAAAAAATAAAAAAATAAAAGCTTTATACAACTTTTACAGCTGATTCCATTGAAAAGTCGGTAAGTCTATCCCTCACAGTCTCACATTTATATCATTCATGGTGCTATTCTGAGTAAGGTCAATTACTTAATGTTAGTTCATTTCAACATGAATTAATACATCATTGAAATCAAAAGTTGTATTTTGTTAGTATTATTTAATGGACCTGACCTAGCATGAACTATTGAACTGGTGTATTTTTCTTAACTAACATTAAAAAAGAGGAGTAAATACTGTAACAAATCATTGTTGCTTATTAACTAATGGGACCTTATTGTATTGTAACCATATCATTACACTAATATGTTATCTTATTGCCAAGTGAAGTGAAAGATGAATTTGTGCTAAAAAAAATAATAAAATAAACATACAGAGTTTGATTGAATATCCTTCAACAACAAATTATATGGGAAGTGTTTTCCTCCACCCTTTAAAATGGTGGGGGGAAAAAGAAAAAAAAGAAATGATTTAGCTACCATAACTCTACTTGCTTTCACTGCTATGAAGCCCCTAAAGGGACATAGTGGTGGAAAAAATATAAGTCAATGTTTTTGCGTTCTCTAACAAATCTCAACAAAACCTTTGCATTCCCCTTTTTTGGAAGATCAAAAACCATCCACATTATTTTTCCTCCCATCTAATTTTTTCCACCACCATGTCTCTTTAGGGGCTCTGTACACAGTATATGGTCTTATCTATTATTTGCTTTTTGCATATAGTTTCAATATGACCCTTAACCCTCCCACTGACATGTGAAGGACAACTTAATCAAACTTCTTCATCTCTTGCAGAAAAATTCACATTGAACATCCCAGAGTCCAAGACCTGCAACTTAGAGAGGCCTCCGAGGTTTATGGTCCCCCTGAAAATCCACACAGCCCCACAAGGCTACGAGTGCTATATGAGCTGTGCCGTGAGAGGCGACCCCAGTCCCCACATCACCTGGTACCGCAACAACGTCAGCCTCAACACTAACACCAACTACTTAATAACTAACACCTGTGGAGTGTGCTCCTTGCTCATTCTCAGGGTTGGACCCAAAGACATGGGAGAGTATAAAATCATCGCTGAGAACGGACTGGGAAGAGCAGAGTGCTCCACCAATCTCACAGTGAGAGGTAAGGGTCTACATTAAGAGCTTGCCTTACTGGATAAAAGTTACATCATTAAGCACCAGATGACAGCTGGGTTTCTCAAAGCTCTAAGTACAATTTAAGAAGTCGTACTTTATATATAGGCAAGTTTCCCCGAAAGCATAATTAACCTACTTAAGGTGAGACGCTACAGGCAAAAACACTGTTTTCATGCCTCTTTTAAATTTGTCATTTTGGGCTTTTTGGCTTTTCATAACATGTTTTTTCAGACTAGCGGAAAGAAAACATCCAAAATACACTTTTATCTGTATCTTTTATAGCACTTTATCTATTTGCACCTGTAGATTTCAATTACAGTAAAATCTTTAAAGAGTCTGAAAGCTTCACTTCAGTAGCACTTACATACAGCAAACTTTTAAATTTCATTCCTATATTCTGAAGGATTTTGCAAAGAGGTTTGGTCATATATAATTTGCCTGATTTTATACAACATTCCATTCTTTTTTCAGGCTGTTGACAGTATTTTCAAATTTATGGCGTGATAAAGAGAGATATCAAAAATCACCCTGGCTATATCTCATATACAGATTTTTGTTCTTGAAATATATGCAAATTAGTGCATATGTAATTATATAATGCATCATTTGCATATGTTGCAATACAAAAAACATTTTCAATTCTTAATGTAATCAATCAACTGGAGAAGTATGGTGATTTTGTTTTACCCTATTCACCTTGGGTGTCTTGCCTTAAGTAGTATGTACTCTAAAACCTTGATTGTTAAATCTTGTTTAAAAAAAAGTAGTATTAAAACTACTTTTACTACTACATGTATATTTGACAAGATAACTTTACATATTCAGCAGCATTTTCAAACTATTTTCATGTTGGAGAGACAAACTCCTGAAGATGCAGATAACAATGCACTGCATTGTACTTAAAGTTCATTCTGTCATTAATTACTCACTCTCATATAGGCTATATATCTCTGGCATAGACTACAGTTTTTAAAATGGCATATATGCATTAGTTATACTCTCAATTTAATTTACAGAGCAATCCCTGCAAAGTTTTTAGTTTAACTATAGATTAGTGTGTGACGCACTCGTAACAGGGTGCATGGCATCACGAAGGTGGCGCTCCATCGTCATGTCGGTCAGCTGTCACGATGGAGCGGATGATATCGTCCATCGGCACAACCCTATCTTGCATGATCAAAATGCTTAGGAAATCCAGCAAATGCTCAGAAAAGTTAATAAATGGTGAAATGAAAACATGTAATTGCTTCTAAATCCAATTTGACAAAACATCATACCAATGCACCACTAACCATCTCTATGAAGTATATTTCTAAATATATTTCTAAATATATCTTCAAAAAAATCCTAAAAATAACTTGATTAACACTTCTATTTCAAATATTTAAGTATTTTTAGTCATAAACGTAAAGTAAATTTAGTAAGTTTAGAACATTTCATTGCACTATAAATAAATAGAATCTAACACCTTATCCATATTTTCCTTGTCTGTTTTTCAGAATAAAACCATGGCGTGTTGAGGAAGTCAAAACTAACATCTTGCAAATCGTTGTTTTTTGGATTTTAGGCCCTCTGTAGAACTACAGCATTGAATATTTCTGGAGAAAGATATGGCTTGTGGAAACACTGTACACTGTGTGGCTTTATTAGACAAAAATAGTAGAATCAAATGCATGTGGTAAAACCACATATAGTCTTACTGTGTTGTTTAATAGCACAAAAACATAAAGAAAAAACTCTGTGTTGTGCTTCTTGGGTGGCTGATGCTTAATATGGCTTACCTAATCCTGTTTGACAATGATTTCACTTTAGCTTAGCTCAGGTTTTGGGGGGGTTTATTGTTCTTGTACGCTATTTAATTTATTAATGTATGTATTATTTTCTTTTGTGTATGTACCCTGCTCTTTCACACTGTCACAAATTCAATTATACTGTATAACAGTAAAAAAAAAAAAAGTGTAAAGTGTCGATTGCTCACATTATTTTCATTATCTTTTCTTTTCTGCTCACATGGAAATGCTAAAGTGTTAAAGAAGCTTTTTCTTCTTCAGATTTATCGACAAAAATGGTTTGGTGTAAATAAATAAAATATCCCGGTTCCTTGAACAGTGCACTTGTGTACGGACTGTTATTGTACCCGAGAAGTTACTTATCTTTACAAATCCATTATCTTTCGTATGAATTCACAAAGCACATTATTATTAATCCATGATCCTATGGTCTTAAAATTCTCAAGAGCTGAACACATCTATTCAGAAAGAGACAAAAAGAGAGAAATATAACGCATAAGTGCCATTTGAATGCATACCGATGACACCATAAAGTCTCACTTAAAAGTACTTAAAAGCCTGAACATGCTGTCCTCGTTATATTTGGAGTATTTTACTGCCACTACATTTTTTAAATGGCCTGACAGTGTTCAGAAAATGTAACACCAGTCCGGTGCTCCTGTGGCGTAGTTATGTATGTGCTCATGTGCATATGTCAGACTTAAGGGTCACTTTATCATTATGAGTTATAACCTCACTGTCTCTTCTGATCCATATTTGGGCCATATGGATCAGACACCCTGGCCTGATCATACCATTGTAACCTTAAACTCCTATCCAACAAGATATTCAGTCTTGGCCAATTAAAAGTTAATGCAACCCTTAAATAATTAAGATTCACTAATCTCCAAAACAATGGCTTTTTCATCTAAAAGTGAGAACTTCAAGTTAGATTTTGTTCTTATACAGTCTCACATGACCATGCAGCATTTTTTTTAAAATGGTACACAATTATAACACCAAATGATACACACTTTTTTAGAATTAAGTCATTAATATCAGTAGGTTCAAGGCTCCTGCACATTATTCTGAGAAGCACACGCTTACCTTTCTCACATCATGGGGAAGCCGCTTCCACCACTGTGGCTGCTGCACTGCGTGTTTGCTCCTGGAGTTTCTTTTTCAGTGGATCGTTTATAAGACCCTCTAAGCTTCATTCTCCAGCCTGATCCCATATCTAAGGGAGGAGTCACAGATTCTGATCACACTCCTGTCTTTGATCAGTGCTCAAGGGTAAGCCTATCCTTCAGCCAACACCCCTAAGGAGAAACAGGACACCTTGAGGACCATCTCAAGCTGGGTAGTAAAGGTGAAGTCCTCACTCAAAGCTGAACAAAGAGCACGGGGCACAAGTCACAAGTCACAAAGTAAGTAGCCAATGCAATCTTTAGTATTTATACTATTATGCTACATTAAAGCAGGGATATGCACAAAGAGTAATGCACCTGGCCAATCTGCAGAGGTTGGTGTAGCGTGAGGTGTTAATGAAGGCCCTGGATTACTGCATATCAATGGATCACACAGCCTGCTCTGACCATAACTATGTATTGGTTTTGTTTTTTTGCTTTTTCTGAAAGCACTTTCATTTAATTTAGATGCATAATTTTGTGGCACCTATATGGTCTATTTTGCAAGAAAAAAGTTTGTTCTAGCCAATTGAAATATTTTGGTAAGCCTTTATATATAATGCATTATAAAAGTATTTTTAATGCATTAATTATGCTGTGTAATGCACCTTGTAATGCATTGGTCTCATGAATAACTGTAACCACAGTTGTAATCCATTCACTGGACACACCTTTAGAAAGTGTAATGCATTAAAACAAACAATTTCAAATTTAATGCATTTTAACACTACAACATACATTTCAATACCATTTTAAAGCATTACACATAAAGGCTTTAAGTCAATTGTTACCAATATTTTGTGTTATTTTTATTTCAAAACACAAGTAGAGATGCAAATGTTATATTCACACTAAAATGAACGGAGGCATTTTTTTCATGATGGTTTCTATTCCCTTCAAAGTGGTCTCCTATTATATTATATATGGCATGATGATACACCATCAATTTTCTTAGTTTGGAGCATGACATCCAGCGCTTACATTGATCAGTAAATGTAAACAATCTTTATTTTACGCCATTATTGTATTTTTTTCATCCCAAATCACGCTGCAACCACAGACTCTGAAAATGCTGGTCGATTATACGAAATTCATTTAATGGGTCAGGGAAAATATAATGCTGAAAACAGGTCAGAATTTATGGATTATTGAGAAAACAAGTAACAATATAGTCACAATATAGACTATTTTTAAGGAATTAATAATTGCTTACTGTATGTAATAAAAAAGTGTTAATGTCATAGACAACAACAAATGTACATTATCCTTAAGTAAATGAATAATGATGATAATTGATAACCTGATGTCTCAATATGTTGTTTATGCACTGGTCTATCCCTGTAAAATACCACAGGCAGTCCTAAGAGCAGGGTAAGCAGAGAAGGGGAAAAGATAATTCAATAAGTCATAAAATCTGACATAAAAATTGTCAGAGCAGTAAGAGGAGCCTTGCTTCCATTAGTTGGGGGTTGACGTCTTAGGACTCGCGACCCTTTCTAGGCCTCCCTTGGGCATATTTATAAATCAATCATGTCTCAGTTGCTAGGCATGGCTATTTTTCATCTCCTACAAATATGGTTATCCCTGATAAGAAGCTGTCTGCAGATAAACGTATCTTGATGTACTGCTTACACTATAAATCAACTCCTAATTTATAGTAGTTTGATTATAATGTGAGCAGTAGGACTCTATGCCTCTTCACTAGTATGTTTGTGTGTGTGTAATGCTGTTCTTTTGAACTTTCTATTCAACAAAATATCCTAAAAAGAAATTGTACACACTAGTTTTCAACATTGATGATAATAAACATGTTTCTTGCGATGCAAATCAGCATATTGGAATGATTTCTGAGGAATCATGTGACACTGAAGACTGGAGTAATGATGCTGAAAATCAGCATTGCATCACAGGAATAAATTACACTACCGATTTTTTTTTTCCATGTACAACTGCTACACATAAATATTAAAGGAAGACCAATCATATTGTTTATGAAACCTTTCCTTTCAATCTAGCAGTTATGAAACACATCTGGGAATAGTATTACAATCACAAGAGATTGAGGAGAAATAGAGCTCTTGAAAAATGTTAGCACTCTGCATTTAAGATGAGAGTGTGCGTCACAGGTGTTTTGATGGATAGTTTTATGAGCTATGTGACCTATAACAGACAAAAACACGCAGGGCTACTTGACTCACACAGCGGGCGCGTATAGTGTTAATTGAGAAGTAAAGTCCTCAATTTACTGTCACTTTAAATTACCACTCTACAGAAAGAAGCAATTTTGATGCATCTTTAACATGCTATTCTCAAAAACACTTCATTCTGAATCAATTCCAGTACTGCATTTGATGAATTTAAATACATACACTTTTGAAATCTCTGAATCTGCTTTCAAGTATGTCAGTTTAGGTTTTCATACAATATACATGGCCACACGTTCAGTAAGTCACAACCACTCTTCAGTTCATCAGAAACAAAACTAACAAGACTTTCTGGCAAAAAGAAGCTTTAGAAGCTTGATAAAAACCCATGGTGTAATCCAAGGAAAATATAAGTGCAGCAAATCTCTCACTAATTTACAGCCACCACCTCCAGACACAATTATTGTCTCACTTGTCTCACTCTCATTCCATGTGAGGTTTACTCAGAATGTGTCAGCATTACATTCCTATAGTAGACATATTGCTTAAATCCTGAGGAGTTGTGGATCTGTGTAAGTGACACTGTTGCCAGCTTTTTTTCCCTGTGACTTGCCCATGAATTACATTCTAGACAGCTGGAGTGTTCATGTTGCCGTAGAGAAAAGCTGACAGAAGCTCTTAGCCTAACCCTGCCGCTAAGCTCCATGCTTCCTGCATCAGGAAACAGACATGATCACAGTCAAATATTCATTACGATTTCTCACCAGAACCACATCTAGCACTTTTTTCAAATGCAACTAGGATTATTGCCCTAATTTCACAACAAATCACAAAATCTGAAAGAATAAACTGTGTCAACCTCATCAAACCTATCTAGAGTACAGCAGTTCAACTGGGTTTTGGTAAAATTCACATTTTAAATATCGAAAATCAATAATTCAATAAATCCCCCCAAAATTCTTTACATTATTTGACGTTTCAAACCCATAATTTATTTCTATGAAACAGAAGAAAAAAAAAAATCGGTACAGACACAGAGTACAGAGTAGTGCAAGGTAACTACATGGGTTAAGGTTAGGTTTAGGGGTAGGTTCAGAGTTAGTACCTAGTTATTACCCAGATAGTGTCATTACTACAATACACATAGTATGTCCATGAGAAACTGGACTGTAAATCAAAGTGCTACAAAAATATCCATACATCTCATAGTGGCCACATCTGAAGCGACCAAAACTGAATTTATTACTCACTCATAGTTTTCGACGCCAATGAGCTGAACTTGAGAACGATTCAATGAGGTTCATTGGTTCTATTACTCCACAAATCAGTCCATCTGTGACCACATCATTTTGACCGATTTGTGATCCGAATCAATTGGTTCGTTGAAAAGAACCAGCTCCAAAGAACAATTTGCTCTCTGATACAACTCTTGAGTTAACAGAGTATGAAATAGAGTAAAAGTTTCCTTTTGTGAAGACTTTTTAAAATATCTAATGTATTTTCCCCCTTGCAGAATAAAGAAAGTCATACAGTTTTTTTATAAGGATTAAAAAAATGACAGAATATTCTTTTTTGTGTGTGATTTTGGATCGACTATTCCTTTAAAACTGTTAAAAGTTTATGGATCTAATGAATTTTTGAACACTAATGTTACTCATCCCACAGGACTGAGTTCTCTGAATACCACATGCCAAGATGAAATTTGCAAAAAGTAAGGAAGAGGAACCCACTGCTCCTGGGCAAGGTAGATACTTTCAGTTAAACATTTTTTTTTTTAATCCATTGATTTAATGTACAAAGTTGCACAGCTTTCAACTATATGTTCTCTTTTGATTTCTCAGTGGCCATTAAGAAGCGATCTAAGGTCCCAGGAGTAATGATCACACAGTTTGTGGAGGAAATCCCGGCAGGAAAAAATCATCCAGATTTCTCCCGCAAACCCATCGCCTTGACTATTCAGGAAGGTACAGCAGCTCAAAGCATCTTTAATGCTAAAAAAAAGCCATAAGGACTTTTTCAGAAGTACTCAACTGACTTTGTTAAACCTTCTCACAGGGAAGTTTGCATTTTTCAAAGCCATCATTACTGGAGATCCAACACCAACCGTGACATGGGCTCGAAACAATGGAGATATGTCTGATCCGGAAAGATATATTGTTTCGTATGATCCAGTCTTAGGAGAACATCAACTACAGGTGCCGTTTTGTCTGCAATTTCAACAACAGCATTAACTCTATCCCTGCCAGATAAAAAAAAAAAAAAAAAGTTGACAGACACCACCATTGTTTTTGATCATTTTCACAAATATTTCATATATATTTGTTTTATTCTAGCTTCATTCTTTCTTTTTTTATATAAACACTTTCATAAAGTTTCTTAAACTAAGTTTCATAAAAAAGCAACATTTTGAGCTGAGAAAATCATATTTTTTTCAAAGACTGCATCTCGATCAGATTTAGAACAATGATCAAAACATAGATGGAGTAAATTGAGTTCATCAACACAATCCGGTAGCTCATCTTGGGCTACAGGACTGAGTACATTTCATTCAGTAACATTGCACTTTTTATTTATATGCAGTTTAATGTTGGAGATCACGTTAGTTTACATATGCATATGATATTGCTTGTTTCTGCGACTTCTTCATATGTGCTCAGGAGATTCTTTACTCTTTCAGAACATGTGTCATCATATCGCCCCCAGCGTTTAACAGTGAAAACACAGAAATCCGGTGTTTGGGCGGGGAAGTGTTTTCTCACAAATAACGGAAGATTTTGTGCAGGGAAAGAGTTAATTTGCATAAATAAAATAAAAAACATCTTTATATTCATTCTACTTTAGATGGCCAAAAAAAAGTTAAACACTTTTAATTTCAAAATGTTTTCTACTTCACCCAAATAGTGTTCAATGGGGTTCATGCATTGCCATGCTAAAAAAGAAAAGGGCAACAATAGCCAAACCTAAAGCCACGTAATTCTAACTTCGGAACTGCTTACATTTTACTTACATTTGCTTTTGTGTTATTATTAATTGAAACCAGTATTATTAATAAGAACCAAATTGTGTCTAACAGATGCCCAATGTTGGAGTTGACCAAGCAGACACGTACAAATGTTACGCAAATAATGAGTATGGACGTGCTATAGTCACGGTAACACTCAATGTGATTGAAGGTCAGTAGTAAAACCTCTTTCAATTGTAACTGGGAACAATGAATCCATTATCTGCCACAGTTGTGCTGAGAAAACCCCTTTTTTTCAGTTGGGTTCAAGAAGAGCAAAGCAATGCAGGAGGCACGTATAGGTCTGTTTGCATTCAAGTCTTGAGTGAATCACTGAAGCAAAAAACTTTTTTTTTTAAATACAACCTCTCCAAGAGAATAAAAATGAATAGTGCACCTCTATTTATTTTCAGAACAACGAGAAAAAGCAGTAGTCGATTTTAAAAAGACCTTGAAGACTCGGTAAGTTCCTGCTGTTCATGCAAATGATGAATCTAGCACAACTTTTACATTTTGAATGGTCTGTTTATGTTTGTTGAAATGCAAAAGCAGCTGTATGTGTCCAGCCTGACCGCGGACGTCCCGGGAAGGCGTGTTCATGGTGTTTTCTGTTTGTAGAACCGAGCAAAAGGAAGAGAGGAAAGATGGAGAAGTTGACGATAAGTTTTGGGAACTGTTATTGAGCGCTGATAAGAAAGACTATGAGCGTATCTGCATTGAATATGGGGTCACTGATTTCCGCGGGATGTTGAAGAAACTGAATGAGAAGAAAAGGGAAATAGAGGAGCAGCAGTCGCAGGTGCATTACAATGAACCGTGAAAAATCATTATCTATCATTGAAGTATACTGATACACCCCATTAAAAAAGGTCTTGCTAAGGCTTAACCCGAATTCAACACATGACATGTGAAATACCTCCGTGGTCTCTATTACTATTTATGCCCAAGAAGTGCATGTGCTAAATGTGCGTGTAAATCTAGCCTCTGAGGCATCTTTTGAAAGTTTCAAAAGTGTATTTTTAACTTGCTTTTCCTCCAACAGTACATTGAACACCTGAGCAACCTGAGACATATTGAAATCAAGACGCCTGGATGTGCCGAATTTGAATTTGAGATGGATCTCAAAGATCCCACAGCCAGAATCTTTCTCTTCAAGGTTAAACACACACATTTTTAATTACTTCATTTTACAGTAAAATAAAAATAAATAAAATATTTAAAAAATAATAATTTTGTTTGTCACAGGATGGTGTTATGGTTCCATTTAACACTGAAACAGATGAGAAGCATTCTTTGCGTCAAGTCGGCAGAAAATTCATCTTTAGTGTAAATGGTTTGAATCCAGAAGATGCTGGACTGTATCAAGTCGATATTGAGGGGATCAATGTCTTCTCCACTGACTTTAAAAGTGAGCTTTAAGCATTTAGAAAGAGATATGTGTTTAACATTCTGTCAGCATTACTAACCCTCATATATTTTCTTAATGTTTAGGAATTTCTTTCTTCTGTGAAACAGGGGCATGTATGTGAAAAAGGACAGTTCAGGCAATGAAAATGGATAGTGATATAACATGACAAAAGACCTGAAATTTAAATAATTTTACACTGAAATCCCCACAGTAGCTTTCAAATCTCATTTGTACTTTCAAATTCAAACCATTCAAATGAATGCAATGGCAATTTACATTTCTGTATTTTAGGGTGATTTTTTGAAGTTAGTTTGACAGTTTATAGTAAATCATCCAATTCACTGAATGGAAAATGAGCTTGGTGATTCAGCTCAAACATCTCCTTTTATGTTGCAATAAGCTAGAACAACATAAGGGTTATTACGCAATGACAATTTTCATTTTTGAACCAACTACACATTGTATGAAAACTATTGGCTACTTTATTAATGCTATTCAGGTTTATCAAACTAGTTAATTTATATGTTACCACATCAAGTACAGTTTAAGGGTAAATAATGCTTGTTTTTATGTCTTTACTTTGGCAGTTCCAATGGCAGACTTCTTAGTAAAGATTCAGGAAGTGAAGGCTATAGAAAGAGAGGATGCCATGTTCGAATGTGTCTTATCAGCTCCGCTCCCTAAGATCTCTTGGATGAGCAAGAATGCTCCCCTTGAACATGGTGAAAAGTATGACATCTCTGTCTCTGAGGACATGCTAATCCATAGACTGGTGGTGAAGGACTGTATGCAAGTGGACAAAGGCATCTATGCAGCTGTGGCTGGAATGAAGTCCTGTAATGCCTGGCTGATAGTGGACCGTAAGATCAAATTCAGTTATCACCTTACATTACATTAATCGGATTAACTGATAAACATGTAAAAGTGTGAGCTATAAATGTTATTTATGTAACCATAAAATGTTTCAAATCTAAATGAATAACCAGCTCAAAAGAAAACTGATTGCTTGCATTGTTTAACGACCATTTATGTCCATTATATCATTGAGAGCTGGATGTACATGTGCAGTGTCATATAGACATCCAGCAAGTTTTCCACTCAATGACCAGAATATTAACGCCTCATTCCTATGTTGGTCTGCCCTTGGAACAGCTGACCCAGATCCAAACCAGAGGGGCAAGAAGGCAGCACGCAAAACCACTCAAGCAGGAGGTGGAGGCAGACCTGATCAAGATTGCGACGGAGCAACAGGAGAAGCTGCAGAAGGAGCACGAGGAGAGGATGGAGCAACTCAAACAGATTCAGGCTGAGAAGGCTGCTGCGAACGAGGAACAGAAACCAGCAGAGGAGGAAACCGCTGTGCCGGAAGCACCAAAACCAAAGGCTAAACCTAAACCTAAACCTAAATCCAAACCTAAACCTAAGCCAGAACCCAAGCCAGACTCTGAAGGTGTAGTAGAAGAGCCAGAACCTGAGGAGGAAGTGGAGGTGGAGGTGGAGGTGGAGGTGGAGGAACAACCAGAACCAGAGGAAGCTGCTCCACCAGAGGAAGAGACACCCAGCGAGGAGCCAAGGAAGAGAGTGAGGACTGGGCCCTTAATTCAAGACACCATTATCGGTAACAGACTGATTTACCATTCTTTTGTTTTCCAACTATATTTTTCACTAAATAGAACCAGCTCATTAGATTGGATATCAGTGGGCGTGCTATACATTTTTTAATCCACAAAAATAGAATCAGCTCAAATTAATCATTAGCTCAGGATTCAGGCTTTACTAGTCATGAGCTGCAACCAAGATAATAAACTTTCACTTTAATTTATTCACAATAAGTACCAACAGAGTATGTACTTTTGGACATAGCCACAGTGTATGTTTTTAATTCACTAAATAAGGACTCAAAATAGTTTTTTCCTCGAGAATCAGATATACTGGTTGCACTGTATGTTTATGACGTAGAACCAGCTCGAACCAGCTCAAATATCTCATCATTACCTCAGGATTCAGGGCTTCTATTCATGCTATGTATTTAATCTACTAAATAGAAAGGTCTCATAGCAGTCATTTACTCAAGAATCGGCCCAGCCAGCAATAGCCGCCATTTACTATTTATAGCTAACTATAGACCCGATATAGTTATAGTTCGGCTATGAGTAACCCACTTCAAGCCAAAATAACTTTAGTTACAAAATGACTTGTTAAATATATGATATTCCATTTTTATATTCCACTGTCAACAGTGATTACAAGGTGTTTGTTTTCATTTCTTTGAAATTAATGACTAGTCTGTTCTTGGGCTATGGTTAGACATCTATTATATACTTTTTTATATACTTTTTGCTGGGGGACTTCACTGGTTGGCCTTTATGTTCTTGATTCTGTAATGTAAAAAGGAAAATAAGTGTGAAAAGAAAGGAGGTAGGATTATGGAACCTCACACTGAGGCTTTCCTTAATAAAAAAAACAAACAAGCAAAAAAACCTTTTTAAAATATTTGTTTCGTCTTTCGCAAAAAAGTCAGTGACTTTTTTCAAATTGATTTAATCTTGATATTTTGCCAGAGGAACCTCCATCCGAGTGTGAGTAGAAAGTAGGTGAGGGGCCAGACAGTGATAACTCATGAAAAGGGAAGTCTGTTTTTCCCTTTGCACATGAATCTGATCTTATGGTAGCACTGAAATGAAAAGAAATGGACAAGAAATGAAACACACTTGTTTCATTTGCGAGAGGTTCAAATACCGGACGAGCCCCATTCGGTTACACTGACTCCCTAATGGGAATAACTCTTTAATGTTACGTTTTAGCGAATACATAACAATTGACTAAAAAGAGCCATTAACTTGGGAATCAGACGTCAATGTCTCTGTATGTTTTTAAATCACAAATGAATAGTACGGCTGGAAACACTTTCATAGTATTTTAGGACAGTGTTCTGTGCACATCAGAGGAAAAATGCACATACAAAAACCAATAGCGGAAGCCAACGGAATAAAATGTATTAAGTTGAGAGTTTTTTTGTCTTGTGTTCTGTGTTAGTCTGTAGACTGGTCAATGCACAATTTTTCTTATGATATAAGTAGAAATATTTGTCAAACTGTTGTCAATGCACCTATTGTTCAGACCCGGGTGTTCACTTCATCAGTGGGCTGTCAGATGTTCATGCCATCATTGGTCAGACAGCTGAAATGGAGTGCAAGCTCAGTAGAGAGAAGTGTGATGGCATTTGGTATAAGGATGGAAAAGAGGTAAGCACAGGTTCCAGTGTAATAGCTTTCTACATTACCAATACACAAATCAATATTATTCATTTAGACATTATCTAGAGCAGTAATTTAATTCTGTTGAATATTTCTGTATAGATAACAGCCACAGATGATCTGAAGATCGTCAAAGATGGAGCAGTCCATAAATTAATTCTATCAAACTGCACAGAAGAGGATAATGGAAAGTACCGATTTGAGGCAGACGGACGTAAAACTGAGGCCATGTTGGTCGTGGAAGGTAATTAACATTTGTTATTATTCCTTAGCTGATAATATAAAATATGGAAGTCCATTTTTTGATAAACAAATCAGAAGCTTTACAATAAAAATCTATTGTATATTGTGATTCAGATCCCCCACGGATGAATCCTGATGACCTAGCTAAATTCTCAGAGCCTGTGATAATCAAGGTTGGCCAAAATGCAACTTTCAAACTGGACTTTGTGGGTCGCGAGCCAATGAAAGTGCAGTGGTACAATGAGGGTGAAGAGATGCTTGAGGATAATCACATCAGGATTGAGAAATCGGCCAGTCACAGTCGCCTTCTACTTGTGAAGTGTCAACGCAAAGACAGTGGAGAAGTAAAGCTGAAGCTCAAAAATGAGTTTGGAACCATTGAAGCCCTTTCAAGACTCATCGTTCTAGGTTGGTGAATGAAAGGCCATGTAATATCATGTAACATGTAATTAAGTAGTCTTCTTCCCACTCCCTTTCAGGCAGAATTCGATCGTCATATTTGAATACTTTATATTCTGTTTTTGTTTTGTTTTTTGTTTTCCTTGCACTATATGACTTAAATTATAATTTGTCTACCTTGTACTTTTTGAGCAATTGCCTGGAATAAATAAAAATGAAATGAAATGAAGAAGAATGCTGTATTTGTAGCTAACAGGGAAAGTTCTCATGATGCTAGCATTCTGGCAAGGTTTTCTTAAAGTTATGAACAAACATTCTTCCAGTAAGGTTAATAGAATGTTCGTTCAACATTATCTGGTCTTTAATAATGTAATAAAGCACACATACTGCAGTTCGTGAAGCATTTCTTTTCGAATATGTTAGTTGGACATTCATCTAACATTCTTTAAATGGTACTACAAGTTTAAGAATGTTCAGAGAAAGTAACACTCAAAAGTAACATTTGCATAAACCCAGAACCCAGTATTTATTTCTTGTACTTCAGCTAACCCTACCAACCCAATGGGTCCTGTTGAAGTATTAGAAGCCTCAGCATCCCTTGTGGAGTTCAAGTGGAGGCCCCCAAAAGACGATGGTGGTTCTCCTATAACAAACTACTATTTGGAGCGAAACCAAATTGGACGTAACACCTGGACGAAGATTGGAAACATCCCTGGAGAGCCCCATTACAAGGACACTGATGTGGACCACGGAAGGAAGTACTGCTATCGCATCAGGGCCTTGACTGCAGAGGGAACCAGTGATGTTTTTGAAACAAATGACATTCAGGCTGGCACCAAAGGTGAGATTTCATGTGTTTGGATCTTAAAGGGGGTAGTTTTGTACATTAACAGTAAAATTCTGTTATACTTAACTCACCCTTCAAGTTGTTCAGCAGAACATATACATTTATACAGGTTTGGAACAACTTGAGGGTGAGTAAATGATGAACATTTTCATTTCACCTGGCAAACATTTTAAATTGTTTGCCAGGTTTAAATTGTTTGCCCCCCCAACTGAAATCATGCAGCCCTACAGGAACGGTTAAATTAAAAGGACTCGTTTTTTACAGCATATCCTGGACCACCATCTACACCCAAAGTGGTCAGTGCCTTCAAGAACTGCATCACTTTGGCATGGTCACCTCCTACCAACACTGGTGGAACCAACATTGTTGGCTACAATATGGAGAAACGCAAACGGGGCAGCAACTTATGGGGTCAAGTGAACCACCCTGATGAGCCAATCAAAGGTTGGAATAATATAAAATATATTTTTGTGCTGCCATATAGTTCTATAAAACATGCTAGACTTTTACTTAAGCTTATTTCACACATTGTCCTCCCCAAGGCAAACAGTATGATGTGAAAGATGTTGTTGAAGGAATGGAATATGAATTCCGTGTGTCAGCCATCAACTTCTCTGGTGCTGGAGAACCAAGCACACCCTCTGAATTTGTGATAGCCCGAGATCCTAAAAGTAAGTCGACACTCAAACAATTATCATATTACCATGCCATATGTATTTTTGTAGTGTAAAATGAAATGCATTCAAAATCTTCTGAAATAAAACCACAAAAAACAAGGAAATTAATAATAATTCTACAACTGAACTACCCTGACCTTTTTGTACTTCAATTTGGGATTTCAGAACCCCCTGGTAAAGTCAATGACCTGAAAGTCACAGATTCCACCTATACCTCTTTGTCTTTGAGTTGGACTAAACCAAAAGAAGAGGAAGGTGTCCAGGATGAAGCTAAAGGTTATTTTGTGGAATTAAGGCCAGCTGAGAACACAGAGTGGGGTCGCTGCAATTCCAACCCACTCATTACAACATCTTACACAATTCTTGGCCTCAAGTCTATGGCTATGTACTGGGTCAGAGTGGTTGCCACCAATGAAGGAGGTGACGGGGAACCCCGAGATCTGGACAACTACATCATTGCCATGCCGCCACCTGGTATAATATGAATATATTTTTTGTATAATGTGTACAGTCAAAAGGTTGGACACACGTGACTGAATTTACGTTTCTTGTTCTTGTTCAAATTTAAATTACAAAGTGATTCTTATTTTTATAAAGTGATATTTATTTAATTAACTTTGACTTACTGCTGCAATATATATATCACATCATTACCGTATAGCATGAGCTTGAATGAGATTGCTTGCTCAACATTTAAATAGTCTGGTTCTTTGTTTGCTGTAAGCTAGAACTGCAGAGTTCCTCTGAAATCATCCACCTCCCCCAGCTCCACCTGCCAAGATCTGCTATTGGATTTGCATGTCAATGTCTATGTATTATCTTACATGCTCTCAGCAGTGTGTCTGTGTATTTATTAGCAAATTCATACTTGCTCCGCAGCAGCAATAATCAACAACAGCAGCGTAGCAAAACTAGTCCCCAAGACCAAATACATTAACATTGCCATTTTCAATAAAAAACTATTCCAAAAGTTGTCATGATTGAAATCATATATTTCAGCACATTGACTACTCTCCAAATCTCTTTTTCAGTAAGGCCAAATTTCACCGATCGTAAAATGAAGAGCTTTATGGTTGTAAGAGCTGAAAATTCTGCTCGGGTTAACATAAACTTTGAGGTAACAAAATGATGGCATTAACAAAACTGACATTTTTCCTCAGATGTCTTACTGAATTTATTAACAAAATATTCAATCTCATTTGCAGGCATCCCCAATGCCAACTATAATCTGGCTGAAAGATGGAATGCCTGTGTCTAAACGTGTAACCGTGAACAATGCAGATGGGACATCTCAGCTCCTGATTCCATCTGCTGAGCGCTTCGACTCTGGGATCTACACAATCATCATCAAGAACATAGTGGGCCAGGAGACGTTCAGTGTTGAGATCAGAGTGACAGGTGAGAGATAATATTAAATGTAAAGTTCATGAGGACTGAAATCTAATTAATTTACTCTGATTTTGCACCTAGAATGTGTCTCTGGACAAACATACTGTACTTGTTCATTCTGGATCAATATCAGCCAATCAGATTTTAGGATCTTCAACAACTTATCAGTAATTTCCCTCTGATTTCGGGGGTTGTTATTAGTCATTCCAGGATAAATAAATAAAATTGTTTATCAAGGAACACAATCTTCTTGGCAAACTCTCTAAGATATTATTGAGGAATTTTATGGGTTGTGTGGTTACCTGGCATATTTGCAGATGATCCCAAACCACCTGGCCCAGTGGAGCTGGAAGAAAATGTCCCTGGCACATTGACAGTTTCTTGGGATGCTTCCCCTGATGAGAAACGAGATAATCACTTGCACTATATGGTGATGAAACGAGACTCCATCAAACGCACCTGGCAGACAGTCGCTGACCGCTTGTTCAACAACAACTTCACAGCAGTTAACATCATGCCAGGAAGGGAGTATAAGTTCAGAGTGTATGCCAAAAATGACATAGGCCTCTCAGAACCATCCGAGTCCCTAACATGGGGCATTATAAGGAAGAAAGGTGAGCTGGGTGCTTTTACCTCTCGATAAAGAATATAACATCTACTCCTTAAGATTCTTTGTTCTATTTGGCATGCTTTCCTGTCTCCCGCAGAAAAGTTCAGCCTCAACTTAGCACCATCTAAATCTTGCAACTTTGACTCCGCCCCAATTTTCACGGTTCCACTGAAGACGCACGCTACCCCGGAGAAATATGAGTGCTACATGAGCTGTGCGGTGAGAGGTGACCCCAAACCCCATGTCACCTGGTACCGCAACAACGTCAGCCTCAACACTAACACCAACTACTACATTTCAAACACCTGTGGCGTCTGTTCCATGCTCATCTTGAGAGTCGGTGCCAAAGACAACGGAGAATACAAAGTAGTGGCAGAAAACTCTTTAGGCCGTGCTGAGTGCAGCACACAGCTGACAATCTTAGGTATGTTGTCAGAATTTGTGTGAAAATACCAGCTGTACTTTGACTCTGTCTTATATAAGTGTTTGAGCTACATTTGTGCAGATGCTACTGTTCAAAAGTTTGAAGTATCTTGGAGAAATAATTACCTTATCTGATCAAAAATACAGTACCAACAGTAATATTGTGAAATATGATTACAAAATGTAATTTATCCCTGTGATGGCTAGGCATATGCCGGTCTCACATTTTCATGAATTATCATCACGGTATACGATATTATCACGATATTGAAATGTGTCGCAAAAAAAAAGTGTTGTCATATTATAACAGGTTTAATAACTTTCTTATAACAAAAAAGAACAGACCATTTACATACAATAAAGCAATACGCAAAAATGTATAAAGTAAACAAATATTTAAAACAGATGCAAAAAAGTGCAAAAGAATAATAAAGACCAATAGGTAACATTTAAGGTCTCACAAGTTAATGCATTAACATTAATGCAATGCAAAGAGCGTACATTTTTACATAAGTTATTCTTCTTTGCTAACATCAGTTAAAAAAAGCAACTGTTTGTTAGTGTTAGCTCAGGTCCATTAAATCAGTGGTTCCCAAACACGCTCCTGGAGGCCCACCAACAATGCACATTTTGCATGTCTCCTTTGTCTGACACCCACATCAGGTTTTGGAGTCATTACTAATGAGCTGATGACTTGAATCAGGTGTGTTTGATTGAGGAGACATGCAAAATGTGCACTGTTGGTAGGCCTCCAGGAACATGGTTGGGAACCACTGCATTAAATAATACAGTTACAACTTTTGATGTAATTAAAATTAAGATTAATAAATGCTTTTGAAGTATTTTTATTGTCAGTTTGTTAAGTATTGAATTAACTTATGTTAAATAATGGAGCCTTATTGTAGAGTGACTGAACAATAAAGAATCAGAACATATTCAAACAATATCTAGGGCATGTAGTCCAGATTAAAATATTTTAAAAAAATTGAAATTTAAGTTTGAAAATGAATAGCCTTAAGTCTTGTATTAAGTATTTGGTTATGTGATAAGCACCGTATCCAATGCATAAAACTGAATGGCTGCGTGTTTAGTAGCGCAAGTGTTTTGTTTACGAGGATTACCGGGGAAACGGCTGCATTTCTGCTGTTCCATCAGCGCCCTCTGCTGTCAGAGAGTGTGAATGTGCGTGTCCTTCACTCGCCCCGCCATGCGCTGTTCATGCGCATTGGGTCTGTGTGTTGTTCATTTTAAACGGGGGATGGGTAAAGTATTCTTAAAATGCATTCTAAAAACCTGAATAATTCGTATTAAATAATTATTCACGGTATTTTGGAAGAGCCCATGATAATATCGTGCTATATCATATTACCGTATACCGGCATATGTCTAGTGATGGCAAAGATTTTCAGCATCATTACTCTAGTCAGTGTCACATGATCCTTCAGAAATCATTCTAATATGCTGATTTGGTGCTCAAGTAACATTTTTTATATATATATATATATATATATATATATATTTACTGATCTTACTGACCCCAAATTTTTGAACGGCAGTGTGAATATATGCTCATTGTACATTGTAATAATTTCTTCTTTTTTATTTTTCAGAGTGAGCTGGAACATTTGAAAGACTGTGGTGACTCATCTTCGATTTTCAATTTAAACATCTTAAAACCTCAGCCAAATATTTTAAGAGTTTTAATGTCAAATACTAATGCTTGATTTCATTATGCCAATATTTTGCTCATCTTAATGAGTTTATGTAACCCATTTGATCATTGCATTTCTTTGTCTGTAATTTGCCATAATTGACTGCCATCAATTAATAAAAGGAGTAAATTATACATATGTAGTGCCTCAAAAATACTTCAGACAAAACTGTATAAAAGCCATATTTGTCTGAAATATTGGTCTCCAAATTTGTTATACTAGACCCACTAGGGCAAAGGTTATAAACACTTAAAAGTGAAAACAAGTAACATTTGCTCTTAATAGCTAGTAAACCTGCTTGCAAATGTCAGTGTTGGGCAATAACTCTCCTTGTAAATATTTGAAGTTGGCTATAAACCATGATCATAAAAAATCCCTCCAACCAGTAAGGATGGAATGTTGAAATCGCCCCATAAAAGCATTTCTAAAATCAGTACAAATTATGTTACTCTGAGGCATTTTCAAATACATGTCACCCAATGTAAGAAATAAATAAATGAAAAAAAGCATAAAGGTGTTTTATTTTTCATAGACCTGGCCTTGGTCATTGCTTTATAGCTTTCCATTATTAACTTTCCCCTACAGGGACGAGAGTGCGTGCTAGTAGTAAATGTGGAAATGCATATAAACCTGGTGGCAGATGGGTTAGCGTGTAGCGGGTCAGAGAGGGACTAAGTCAAGTGGACAGCTGGCAGTTCCTCTGCTGACAGGGAGTGGCCTCTAGAAATTTACAGAACACCAAGTGATCATATCTGAAAATCTGTCCGCAGACAACAAGTAAAACGTAGACACAATCTAGTGCTATTATATCAAAAAAAAGTATTACCTTCTACCATCATTTCCTGCTCAATCTGGACCTTGTCATTGCAATAAATGCTTTCAAAAGGCAGACTAGGCTTGACCAGGCACTAAAGCTTACCATTCCTAAAATATCTGTCCCTCCAAGTGCATACTGCATGCATAGTATTTGTACATATAAAAGGTTTATTGAAAACAAATGGAAATAAATCTTCAAACTTAACCCAGGACAAACGCACTTTGCCATGTGGGTTCTGGCTATGAATTGTAAATGGATAAGACACACACAACAGAGAATAATGGGTCAGAGAAGGGTCACTGTGACTTTGCAAAGTAGACATGCTTCTGGATCAACATACTGTATTTTGTTGATCCTGAAACAACATTCCTGTGCAAAAACATGTTCCTAACCCTATCCTTACTCCTAAACCTAACCCTAACCATAACTTATCTCTAAAATCAGAGGGAAATTATAGGTGAAAAACACTGTAGAAGCACCTAAACCTTGTTGGAAGCTTACACTTGACATAAACTCTAAATGTGTCCCTCAAATCTGAATGGAATGTGGTTGCAGGATCAACAAAGATGTTGATCCAGGAACATGTTGTACTTGGTGAAATCGCATTCACCGCAAAAACTAGACAGACTGTGCAAACTGAGATTAGCTCAAGTGTGCTTTATTGTTCCTTATGTTAAGTACACTAGATTTCACAAGTTGAGCCACTTGTAATGAACTTGCTTTGTTTTACAGAGTAAAACATTGAAAGCACACAAATATTACAAATGTGTGGGGTTTATTGTAGCATAATGATTGGCTGACTGTGCATTATCAATAATTATGAAGCTACTTACTAAATGCATAAATAAATGGGCATTAAATATTGACTTGAGTTTAAATTATTACTGTGAGAAGGAAATTATTAAAGTGACAAGGAAGAGACTGCAAAGTGATATTAAGCACAGTCATGTAGGGACAATTATACAGGTTAGTGTCAAAAAATATGTATATCATTTTTATGTATAAAATTATATTTTGAATATTACCAAAGCCAGATTCTATCAAAAGGTATGCTGGACAATTTTTAGCAATGACATTCTGAGCTTTGCTGTGATGAGGTAATATGATATTAAATGGGCACTCCTTGAGGCAACCTAGGTTTAACTGCCATGGTCAATGGTTCAAATATGATAGGAACCTCAGTTTATGAATCTCAGCTGATTCCAGAATTAGCACAAAGGACTAGATTTGTAAGTGCGATAATACTGTCGCTCCATTTTGTTGGTTTTCAGCTTTATTTATCCATTGAGTTCTACTTCCAGGACGAGGCACACATGACTAATTACCCACAGCATATTACTTACTAATACACAACATCAGAGCCTCAGCCTCTTTATTTAAGAAATGACTAATTTAGACCACTCATCATAGAGAGGTCAGCTGTAATTTACATAATAGGTGTCACACTGTCCTTAGCAGTGTTCACAGCTGCCATAATATAATTTATTAATAAACCAGTCAGAGTTTATGAAATAGTTTCAAGGAGATAGAGCCACTTTTTAAGCTCTAAATAAAAATGTATAATGAGTTGATGACATTAATATTTAGAGAAACATAATTTATCCTCATATCCTCAATGGCTGTGCATCTCACCAACTTGTTTCACCGTCCCACAGAAATCTATTACTTTTCTATGAGCATTTAGGGAATGTTATATCACGCAAACAAGCTTGACATTTTAAATCAAAACATAATGGCACAAGACTTTTGTAATCACCCTACCCTGTCTACTTATTTCTGCATTTATTAAGGTTTGCAGACCATTTCCTTCCTGCTTTAAGTGTAGAGCACAAAAAAAGTCACAAAAGATTTTACAAAAGCCTTCCTTGTATATTCTTTATACTTAACACTTCCATTTCCCAGGTCGTTTCTGTATTCTCATCCCTTGTGCTGTGTGTCGTACCACATATAGATGTGCAAAAATCTCTTATGATCCTACTGAGGACTCCGTTTTAGCCCCCAAGGTGTCCTTTATCAAAAGCGATGTTCATCCATGCCTGACAGCGGTCAGAATGTATTGGTGTTCTTGCTGGGAACCTTAAAAACACTTGTCATTACTTCTCATTGCCTCTAGCCTGTGGTAAGAATCAAATAAATTCAGTTTCACTGAGAGGAGTTTCCAGCCAATCCCACGTGTCCTTGTGTGAACCTGGTGCTTGGCATCTTACGGCAGCTTAACGAAATTAATATATTGGATTTTCCTCAGTGATTGATATGCTACATCCAAAAGTAAACCATAATCTACTCTGCTGAAACTTGGACATCAGCAAATCTGATTTATTACAGGTACTTAAAGAAGAACTTATAGCTCCTCTCTCTTCCCATGAAATTATAAAATGAACCTTTTGGATGTCAGCCATTATAATTGCCGGCACTGAGAGACTCCAAAGTGGCAGTTAAAAACAAGCTTAAAGCAAGACTCTGTTGGCAATGACCTTGAGGGGCACAAAACATCAGCTAACCCTGCTGTTATGAAACCACCGACTGGTTAAATTGAGCCGTCTGTGATTGAAAGGATGCGAGTGAAGCTTGTTTGAAGAAACACATCTATGCCACCCTGCCATGTCAGAGAAACTGTTTACTGTTTATTTTAATCACAGTTGACTCATAGCTGAGTCATTGTTTTATGTAGCAAATGAGCAAAAAAGGTTCAATTTATCAGATAAATATTCCATGTTATAGCAGACATGCGATATAATCATTCACACACCTGTTATAATGGTAAAAAACAACAGTAACACTAAACTCTAAAAACAAAAACATACAGCGATGGATGGATGGATGGATGGATGGATGGATGGATGGATGGATGGATGGATGGATGGATGGATGGATGGATGGATGGATGGATGGATGGATGGATGGATGGATGGATGGATGGATGGATGGATGGATGGATGGATGGATGGATGGATGGATGGATGGATGGATGGATGGATGGATGGATGGATGGATGGATGGATGGATGGATGGATGGATGGATGGATGGATGGATGGATGGATGGATGGATGGATGGATGGATGGATGGATGGATGGATGGATGGATGGATGGATGGATGGATGGATGGATGGATGGATGGATGGATGGATGGATGGATGGATGGATGGATGGATGGATGGATGGATGGATGGATGGATGGATGGATGGATGGATGGATGGATGGATGGATGGATGGATGGATGGATGGATGGATGGATGGATGGATGGATGGATGGATGGATGGATGGATGGATGGATGGATGGATGGATGGATGGATGGATGGATGGATGGATGGATGGATGGATGGATGGATGGATGGATGGATGGATGGATGGATGGATGGATGGATGGATGGATGGATGGATGGATGGATGGATGGATGGATGGATGGATGGATGGATGGATGGATGGATGGATGGATGGATGGATGGATGGATGGATGGATGGATGGATGGATGGATGGATGGATGGATGGATGGATGGATGGATGGATGGATGGATGGATGGATGGATGGATGGATGGATGGATGGATGGATGGATGGATGGATGGATGGATGGATGGATGGATGGATGGATGGATGGATGGATGGATGGATGGATGGATGGATGGATGGATGGATGGATGGATGGATGGATGGATGGATGGATGGATGGATGGATGGATGGATGGATGGATGGATGGATGGATGGATGGATGGATGGATGGATGGATGGATGGATGGATGGATGGATGGATGGATGGATGGATGGATGGATGGATGGATGGATGGATGGATGGATGGATGGATGGATGGATGGATGGATGGATGGATGGATGGATGGATGGATGGATGGATGGATGGATGGATGGATGGATGGATGGATGGACGGATGGATCGATGGAAATGAATCTAATAAATTGATATGGTGCTCAAAAATTCTGGATGGATGGTTTTATTGTCTAGAAGAATTATTTACGGTTCAGGGTTATTTGCCATCCCACTTTTAGTACTACAGGGGTGAATATTTATATTTGCTGTCACTCAGGTAAATATATATACCGGTATACATCTTCTACACAACTCCCGCAAGAATATCATTGCTGCCAAAACCCTGTATCATTTTCTCCCTTCCCTGTAGGGGGAAGCATCTCACCAAGCATGAGGGCCCACCCTGGCTGTTAAGATTGTGATAGAGGGACATTAAATTCAAGGATTGTATTAGCTTTATGTGACACTGTACCGGACTGTTAAGCAAAGCTTAGAGAGAGGAGTTCATTTGACTGTTGGTAAGTTCATTACCAATCTACTGCTGCCCTACACACTGCTAAAGTCATTGTGAAAAATAATTATGCTTTTGACATCTGGTCAATATCTTAATCTGCTCTTGTCTTTGGACTCAAGAAACAACTTTGCTTTTACTGTCAATTTACAGTTTAAGTTTTGGATTTGCATTCTCAGTCAACAGCATACAAGTAAACAAAACATTAAATATAAACATGGAGTAAAATGTATCACCTCTTTGGTATGAAGCAGACTTGCACAGTAGTAGATTCATCTTATTATCAACTGTTTATGTGTCAAATATTTGTTTGGTACTAATGTTTGATTTGTTATAGCTCAGAGATGATTCATGCTATATTGTTCAGATAAAACATAGACGTGTTTCCTCCAGAGAAATACCTGTATGTGTATTTAACCTTTTACTAAGCTCTAAAACATTTTCCTCCACACACTCGCTCATCGATTTTGGATTGTCAGGATTGTTGTAACCTTAAATACAAACTCCTCAAATAGCCGTTGTTTAATGTCTAAAGTTTGTGAAACACAAAGGTCAATGCATTTAAATTAAAAATTAAAAATTACTATTAGAGCTGTCAATTTAATGTGTTCATTTAGCACAATTAGTTATACAGTAGAACTCAATTCCTTTTTAAGTCTGCTTTTAGTGGCCGCTTACATTACACAATTTCAAATAAAAATGTTTTGGCCATTCATTTACACGATAACAGTGTTTTGGAGTCCTAAAAACACAAACTTTTGAAAACCGGTTTCAAGGAGCAAGTTTTTGAAAACGTTACCATTACTGTCAGAAAACAGTGACAAAGCAAAAGCATTTCTGTTTTTAGTGCGTCGTTGATCATTTAAACGTACCTTTAATTAATCTCATCACAATGATAAGATATATCCATCTTCTACATGTTGTTTAAACATATGGATGGCTCAATGATTTTCAATCATTTCAAAATATCACTTTTTGTTTGGAGAACGACATATGGGCATTTATTTACTCACCTTACCTTACTTATCAGTTGAGTAATAAAAATGCCATCTCCTAAAATTTCAAGTCCCTCAGTTCTTGCCATCACCGAAAACCCAAGAAAGACTATTAGAAGGATTGAACTTGCTACAGTTTGTACATTTGGTCACTATGGTTTAACTCTTTCCCAGCCAAACACAGAATTTTCCATTATTTGTAAGAAAAATGCTTCCCTGCCAAATATGTAATTTTCCATTATTTGTGAGATAACACTTCCCTGCTTCCCTGACAAATGTTCTGTTTTCACTGTTAGACGCTGGGGGCGCTATTACGCATCTTCTGAATGTGCACAGAATCTCCTGATCAAAACACAGACGAAGAAGAACAAAAAAAACTAACAAGCGATCGTATGCAAGCAGATGCATGTGTTAAACAGCATATTAATCAAAACTACCTAATATTACCGAATGTAATGGTGACCCAGGATGAGCTGTATGACTGTGCAAGCATTAGGGGTGTTGATGGACTAATTTTCAGTCCCCTTTTTCAGAATTGTATGTTTGCTTTGTAGCTTTCTAGTGAGTTTTTCTCAGTCCCCTTTATCTTAAACTGGGGTTGTAAGGCAGTATCCCTAAACCCTAACCCTAACCCTACTCCATCTGTGTTTGATCATCGCTGTGAATCTGATCTGGATGTAGTCTTTGATAAAAATGTGTGATTTCTTTTTGTTCAAAATGTTGTTTTTATTGAACTTACCCATATTCAAGTGTTGATAAAAAAGAAGTGGATGGAGCTAGAATATATATATATATATATATATATATATATATATATATATATATATATATATATATATATATATATATATATATATATATATATATATATATATATATATATATATTTTAAAGCAGATGGTCTATTTTGATATATTGCATGTTCACATATTTATATAACAAAATATTCTATAGTAAAAACCCTGCTGGCTGGCAACTTTTTTAAAAAGATGCTGGTTGAGAAAGAGTTATTAATAATAATAATAATAATAATAATAATAATAATAAACATTCTGTATTATCCAGAAAAAATGACAGGGGATTCAGTTGCTAAGAGGATCCAAACTGACTCATTTTGAGTTCAAAAGGCGTTAGATATTTGTCCCCTCCTCCAAGGCATTTTAAAGTCTGAGTCCCATTTGATCTACACACAAGTCTCATTTCGAAGGCCACATACATCTTAAAGGATCTTCTTTCAGAACAGTAACCATTATAAAATTGATCATTATTCCTAGTGAAGCATTAAATTGTTGTAATTTTTAATAACTTTGGAATGTAGTGGTCAGTTTACTGAAATGAAGCAGCCTCAATGACGTATGCCAGGGGTTTTCAAACTGGGGTCTGGGGACCCCCAGGGGTCCTCCAGCAGGTTCCAAGGGGTCCCCAGAAAATGTCAGAGAATAAAAAGCAAAAATGGATTCTGAACATTCTAACTGTTTCATTTCTAAAGGTTTCTCTCCTTTCTTGCCATATATGTACTTTTCAGAATTGTATGTTTGCTTTGTATCTTTCTAGTGAGTTTTTCTCAGTCCCCTTTATCTTAAACTGGGGTTGTAAGGCAGTATCCTTAACGTAGTACATAAGCTGCTTCCATACATTTAATGTGAAAGTTGCTTATAGTTTCCTTTTTATTTTCAATAAATAATTTTTAGTTGAAAATGTTCTTCTTCAGGTTTATACATCCAACATTAAGTATATACAGTTTTAAAATATATAGATGGATTTTAGGAACTGGGGGTCCCTCATAAAAGGTTCATCATATTTGGGGGTCCTTGGAATCATCCCCTGACGTATGCAGCCGACAAACGCGACCTCCGGCAGACGCAGCCTTCAAAAATGAGACAGCTATAGTCAGCTGAGACATGATGGCTGTTCCCAAACCAGTGAGCCATCTTCAGGTCTCTTTAGGCAGCATCCTAACTGAACTGGAAACTAACAAAAAAAGACCATTTGGAAGGCTCTACATTGACAGTATTATAATAGCACATTTAAGTTTAAACTTTTGCAAAGGAGACACTCTTACAACAGAACATACTGTATATTAAAGCTCATATTTTATTAAGCTTATATTTATAAAACACACTACGTTAAAAAAACACTCCATATTTAATTATCAATTATTAATAATTACTCTTTGTTATTAAATTAACTTGCTTTGCCAGCCATCTTCAATTATTTATTTTTTTCACTGAGCTCACATCAATGCTTCATGAGACTGTCCATGCGATGCTGCCAATTTTGCTAAACAAAAAGTATCTTAGACAGCATAGTGATTCTTTGGAGCAGAGCCACTGTCGTGTTTTAGAAGCTTTGGTGCTTGATCTCTATACAGTGAGCTTTGCTTTAAATGATTTAATGGTCCTGCCAAAGCTAAGAACATGTGTGGCAGGTGTCCGGGTTTAACATTAGCATGCTTGGCGGTCCACGTGGCCCATAAAAACTAACCCACTTTGCATCAGGCATCTGATCTCAATGGTGTTCTGTCAGTGCATCGCAGGCTCATTTTCAGCCACACTTCCTGAGCCAAGAAAAGAGCAGCTCCCAGTGGATTTGTCTGACCATGTTTCACAAACCAAAGATTAGCACTTTATAAACAAGACCTACTTTCACAAGACAAATTGTTTAATTGTATATATATATATATAAAAACATTTTTTTTTACAGTGTGACTCAATATTTGAGACAGATTTTTTTTTTTTACTGTCTTCTCTTAATCATTTTCTGAACAGTTGAGGAAATGTAAAAGGTGCTTGTCATTCATCAGAACATCATGACATTTATGATGGTATGATCTTGTTTATATGTGACATGTGACCTATCAAGTGACTGTGTAACCTGCTACAAGCCTAAAAAGGCCAGCCTGGCATACCCCATAATATCACACACATGCCATTTTAGATTACTAGAGATGCATAAATCAAAATCCTAATATATCTTTATTAGATATTCCTGATAGGTCAAAGGCACACAATGTTTTAGAGCGCCTGTTCAATGTATACAATTATTGAAATTGAAAAACAGCAGACCAATGTTTTACGTAACTGACATTGTACATATATAGACCAAAAAAGGATTTAGGATTTACTTTGAAACATTTTTCATTCAGAAATTGGAAGTACATTTCACAAATGATTACAGAGATCCGGAATCCGACTTTCAAAAAAAAAAAACATTTGTTTAGTGTAGAAAACGGAGATATATCTTGTAAGAGTCAATTTTACCAATTCCTTTCTATGGCAATATCACCCGTAACCCCAAAAATCATGCTTTTCATCAAATTTTCACCTGCATTCTAGGCGATTGAAAAAGAAAAAAGTGTTCCACTGGCAACGTCTCCTAACCTCTGTTTCAGAGGAATAACTCAGCGAGTCCGGAGATCACTCAAAACATGTCAGCATTGCATGCCGCAGTGATATGTGTTGATCTCCATTTAATGCTTGAGGCCAAAATATGAGTGACACCTGCTGACTTCTCCCATCATACACAACAACCCAAATGATTGGAGACAGGCACGGCTCCTCTTTAACTCAATGTCACTTGGTGTCACCTGGCTCGAACCCTTGTTAAAAAAAGGCCTGACACCAACAGGCATAGTTTACATTCCCTTTGAGAAGACTGTTAAAAGAACATACCATACTCTGTCTGACCAAACTCATGACTGCACTTGAGTCTTGCTAAGATTGGCCCCTGTCGGACAGTTTTTGGAACCTGTTCAAGAGACGAATGATATTTCAATGAATCATCTTGCACCGCAGGGGTTTTAACTACATTGAAGGTGCCAGAAAAACATTGTCATCAGCTGTAATTCTTCCAAGTGATGCTGGGGCCTTAGTGATCAAGTGATCTTAAGAGGCTCTAGAAATGCAAGGTGAAGGATTTACAGACTGAGAGCGTTTGATTAGCACTTAGCAGAGTCACAGAGGGCAGTGGGCATGTTTTGAGGTTATGATATTAAGATTAGCGCAGTGTTTACCTGCTTGATGAACATGGACAAGTCTGAAAGGCATAAAATCACTTAATGTTCACAGAGAGCACTTTGCATTAATAGATTTCACAAGCACTTCTGGTCAGAAAAATCAAGGATTGCATTTGCAACTAGTCAAAATGTATTATTATCATTACAAATATTACATTGTGTGTGTGTGTGGTCATACTCTTTTCTTATAAATGAAAAGGTCCAACCTGAAGAAAAAACAACAAAAAAAAAGGGTTCAATCTGACTGAAGTTTATCAAATTAATCAAATGATATTGCGGTTTCAAGAAAAACATTTCTTGAGGACTGAGTGTAACATGATGAGATTTATAACAATATTTCCTGTGACCACAAATGGTCTTATTCGATGAACTGATGGCTTCCAAAAAATAAAAACCTTCTATCAAACTTTATGTCAACTCCGACAAAACAATTTCTTCGGCGAAGCCTCGCTATTATCCCGCAAAGCAATTTCTGGTGTGACAGTGGCACGGTTTCAAAAATTACAGGTCATGCTTTCAGTGTACAGACCAATTTTTTCTTGTCACCAGGCAGATCCATATCCATCAATGGCCAGTAAGAATATAGTGGTTATTTGGAAATGCAAATTTAAAAACAATTTATCATCTGTCATCGGAAATGGTTTATTTGCTTGCTAGAAGTACAAATCTTTCACTGCTCTAGTTTGCTCTCTCTCTCTCTCTCTCTCTCTCTCTCTCTCTCTCTCTCTCTTTATAATGGACTATATTTACAATAATGCAAGGTAAAGATTCAATGTTTTCATTCTTTTTTTTTTCTTTTTTTATTATTCTTTTTAAATTAATCTCAGGTTAATCTTATTTAAATCACTAGACGTAAATGAACTAGGCTGTTAATAATCTCTCTCTCTCTCTCTCTCTCTCTCTCTCTCTCTCTCTCTCTCTCTCTCTCTCCATTATGGATTATTCACACAATCAAACAAACTAATCAAATCACTAGACGTAAATGAACTAGGGCTGTTAACAATCTCTCTCTCTCTCTCTCTCTCTCTCTCTCTCTCTCTCTCTCTCTCTCTCTCTCTCTCTCTCTCTCTCTCTCTCTCTCTCTCTCTCTCTCTCTCTCTCTCTCTCTCTCTCTCTCTCTCTCTCTCTCTCACACACATTTTTGTTACTATGTATATATTCTGTGTCATTAGTGGGCATCAAAAAGAAATCCAAAGTCCCAGGAGTCATGAATACCACACACAGTTCATGAAGAGAGATTCCTGAGGAGCCATCCAAAAAGAATAAATCTTATCACAGTTCATAGAAGAGCTCCTGAGTGGAAAGAGCCATCCAGATTTTATCCGCAAACTTATAGCTCTCACCATTAAAGAAGGTATGACACTCCTTCCCTTGCTTACAAATCTTTCTACATACACACGTTTTTTTTATTTTTTATTATTAGGGTCCAATTCTCACTACTAACTAATGAATAAATAATGAATAAAATCCTAATGAATGATTATTAATAGGTAGTTGTTAAGTGTGGTATTGGGTAGGATTAAGGATGTGGAATATGATCATGCAGAATAAGGCATTAAAATGGTGCTTTATAAGTTCTAATATACAGTCAATATCCTAGTAATATGCATGCTAATAAGCAATTAGTTAAAGGCACAATATGTAAGATTTTTTTATTAATTTATCCAAAAAACACTAGAACAATGTTATATATTTTGTTGACTTGTATTTGCATTATCACAAAGGTTTCCAAGAATGTTTAAATCCAGAGAAATAAGCAATTTTAATCCAGGACACGGACCGTGTCCGCGCGTCACCTATCCATGACATCATACCTCGTTACCCTTGCTTAATTTAGTAAAAACCATGAAAAATCCAAAAGACGCTTTAATATAATATGTGTTTTATTAGAGAGGTGAGCAACTGTTTGGAGACGTTCATTGACAGAAAACTAATCATTGTTATATCTCAACACAGTCTTATTGTTTAAAACTCGTTTTCTTGATTTTCCGTGAGTGCCATGTTTTACGCACAGAGTAGCATTATAACAACTTTCAATACACTCAAATAATGCATCTAATATGATAAAACAGCGCTGTGTTACCACACATAAGCATGAGCAGAAGAAGCGGAAGCACTAAATCAAGGCGTTATCAAGCTACGCCTTTGTCTTGATTAAGCGACCTCTAGCTTTAATAGTAAGAATTGGACCCTAAACTAAAGTGTTACCTTTTTTTATTAATAGCGCGCAATATCAACAAATATCTGCCATATTTTTGTAAACTTGCAGATAAATTGGCTATTTTCAAGGCCATTGTAGTAGGTGATCCCACTCCTACTGTAACATGGGCAAGAAACAATGATGTTTCAGATCCAAAAAAATATCAAACCAAATTTGACCCAGATTCTCATGAGCACACTATTGAGGTGAGCTGAGCTTTCCGTTTCATCTCACAAGGTAAAAGTATATTCCAGAATGTGCACTCCTACTCAATGTTCTTTTTCTAGATGGCAAATTTTTCTCCAGACCAAGCAGACACCTATAAATGTTTTGCAACTAATGAATTTGGAAATGCTATGGTCACTGTTCTCCTCAACATCATTGAAGGTATGAAAATCAGGAACTTTCCATTCTCAACACAGGAATAAATGATCCCAAACATTTGTAATTTGTGCGTGTCACTTTCTGTTTAGTGTGTTTCAAGGAAAACAAAGCAAATCAGGAGACTAGTGAGTATTAATAATATGGGTGATACCTTATGTACTGTTAGAAACTTAATAATGTCAGTGAATTTGTTTTTTTTTGCAAATGCATTTTTCAGCTGAGTGTGGTGTTGTAAATCTTATGCTGTTATTATAGAGGAAGTTATTTTAGGTGTTCTGTGACTAATGCATTAACAATACTGCATCTTTGTTTTCATTCTAACTTATGAACTGCTTTGGAGAGGTAGGAAGGGATGGGCCCCCAAAGCTTTAATAAAGTTCAGTGGTTGGAAAAAAATATTGTAAGAAATTAGGTTTAAAAGTTTGATATCCTTCTCAATCCTTTCCTAAAATATATCCCATATCCTCCTATATAGCCATAGCTATACCTTTCCTTTAATCAACTGTGAAATGCCTTTTAACCCTGCAGTAAGGTTCGTCCGAAAACCGAAATAAGGAAAGATGGTGAAATTGACCCAAAGTTCTGGGAGATTTTGCTGAGCTCCGATAAGAAAGATTATGAGCGCATCTGTGCAGAATATGGGGTGACTGACTTCCGCTGGATGTTGAAGAAACTGAATGAGATGAAAAAGGAGAGAGAACAAGAGCAAGCAGAGGTGCGCTTTTTTTTTTTGGGGGGGAGATACATTTATGCAAAATTATATTATAATGATATTTCTACTTATAGTTCATCAAAAGTATTTCCAACCTCAAACACATTGATGTGAATCCTGATGGAACTGCTTCTTTTGAAATTGATCTTAACCTTCTAGACACCAGCAGTAGTATTTTCATCTACAAGGTAAATTGACTGATTATTATAACACATCGGAGCTCATATCTCCCCAAGGTTTCTTTGCATCTCTGTGGGCTTTCGGTTTTTCCCTCAGGATGGTGAGATGATTCCATATTCTCAAGATCTCGATATAGAAATGGAACACAACCTGGATCAAGTAGGAAAGAAATACATCTTCACAGTTAGCGACCTTGTCCCAGATGATGCTGGCCTTTACCAGTTGGACATAGAGGACGTCAATGTGTTCTCCACTGAATTTACGAGTGAGTTACATTCAACCTTACCTAGTTTATTTGCAGAATAATTAAGTGATTACCAACCAGAACACTTTCTCATAGTTCCCAAGGTGGACTTTCTAGTCAAGTTAAAGGATGTGAAAGCCATGGAGAGGGAAGATGCCATTTTTGCGTGCGTCCTCTCTAAACCTCTATCTAAAATCATGTGGGTTGGAAAGAACAATCGATGAGAACAGGGAGAGAAATATGATATCACTATGTCCGAAGACAAACTGATCCACAGGCTGGTGGTGAAGGACTGTATGCAGCTGGATAAAGGCATCTATGAGGCTGTGGTTGGAATCAAGTCTTGTAACGCCTGGCTGAAAGTGGAAGGTATGATCTCATCATCTCAACATATCAAAACATCTTTGGATGTGACTGCAATAAGTGTCTAAGATCAGTGGTGGGGAGTAACAGGTTTCAATATCAATATTGCAAAACATTTTTAGTAGCATTACAACAGTTCTCATGTTTTTAAGATGGTATAGCTCAGTGGTTTTCAACTGGTTTGGCCATCTGGGACCCTGAATTTCCCACCCAGCAAGCAATTGCCATCATTTCACCGTCTCTGTGAAGTATAGACCCAATATAGCCCGGCTATGAGTAACCAAATAACTTTGAATTTGGTTACATGTCGTTTTTGCCTAGATTACTTGTGGGATGTATGATATTCCATCATGTAAGCAAAGTCAACAGTGATTACAAGGTGTTTGTTGTAATTTCTTTGACATGTTCATGTTCTAGTATAATCTTGGGCTTTTGTTAGACGTCTATTAAATTTTCACTGACAGCCCAAATTTGGCTTGATTGCTTGCTGGGCAAGGTCATAATATGACTGATGAATAAAAAGTAAGGTAAAACTATTAAATAGTTTTTTTTTCTGAGTTGAGAATTTTTATTTTGGTAAAAGTTACAAAAATAATGTTAGACAAATGACACTGACATATAGCCTGCAGGCCATTGACAGGCACTGCAGGAGAGTCAACAGCTTCCACAGTCTTTTAAAATAAAAGCATCAGAAAAAATATGTAGATTAAAGTTTTTGGTTCACACTGTCAAAGAATCCTCATTTTAGTATAATAATTTAATTAATATGAATCACATAACTCATCGCTCAAAAGCATGCCATTAAATTTTTTTTTTTATAAACACATATTTGCACATTTTTTCACACTTTTTTAATCAGTGTTTCAAATTTGGAGTTCTGTTAGATGAACTGGCTGTTAATATAAGACACATTTTTATAGCAATGATCATTATTTTTGTTTCAGATATACTGTACATGATTTTTTTAAATAAATTATACAATTTAATAATTTATCATCCATATTATCCAGGGAAACCCTGGGGCCTGCAAATTAATGCTAGAGCGTCTGTGTTCCCGTTTAGTGAAAGAAGTGTAACAAATGTAAATAAATAAATAAATAAATAAATAAATAAAGACTTAAAGGGATATTTCACACAAAAATGTAAATTAGCCCATGATTTACTCACCCTCAAGCTATCCTAGGTGTATATGGCATTCTTCTTTCAGATGAATACAATTAGAGATATATATAAAAGTATCGTGGCAAAGAATAGAGCAAAACAAAATACCGGTCACGAATTAGAAGTCTAAAACAAGAATTTTTAAAGAGAAATATCGGAGGATTTCGATATAAGAGAAGAGGAGCTTTGAGTTTGTTGCACAAACCCATTTCTTTAAACCGTGAGAGGCATCAAAGATTACGCTACTCCTTTGTTGGTGCAAGTCGTTGCGCAGAATGCGGAGTGTATTTTAGTTTATAAAGTTTTAAATATGGATATTTTTCTTTAAAAAGAAAACATTGCTTTGCTTCAGAAAGCCTTTATTAACCCCCTGGAATCATATGGATTACTTTTATAATAGATGGATGCATTTTTGGGCTTCAAAATCACGACCCCATTCACATTATAAAGCTTGGAAGAGCCAGGGTATTTTAAAAACATCTCCGATCGTGTTCGTCTGAAACAAGATAGTCATATACACCTAGTATGGCATGAGGGGGAGTAAATCATAGGATAATTTTATTTTTCTTTCATGGGATAAATTTTAATTTTCATGTGTGAACTCTCTCTTTAAATAAATAGTAAATAAATACATTTGATTAAAATACATTAAACAAAATCAAATAAAAGAATATAATAGTGCAGTGTTATAGTGAGTAGAAAAATGCAATAACATAATACTAATATTTTACACTTTTTTAATATTAATTTTTCACAATGGGTCTTTATATGGGAAAATAACTGCCTTTTAAAAAGGGAATCCCTCGCACTGATGATCCTATTTGGGGTCCCTTGGCATCTAAAAGATGTTTTTAAAAAGATTATATACTGCACTCCCAAGTCACTTGTTGTTTAGCTAGCTACTTCTTTAAAATATTAGCTTTAATGTAGCTGTAAATTATTGTTTGCAAATTGTAGCTTGCAATTTTGTGAGCTACAGTTTCCCCAACGCAGTAATAGTTCACAGCAATGTATCTGAAAAGACTTGTATATTGCGCACAATACATCTTATTTTATATTCTTGTCTGCTTTGTGGTTTTGTTTTGCTGTGTCATGTTCTATTTGTCATTTGTCTAATGTCACGAACCAGCCGATAACAATCTAGATTCTAAGGGCAAAAAGAAACCCCGAAAAACAACCCACGCCTGAGGGGCAGGAGTTGTCTTGGCAAAGATCGCTGCAGAACAGCAGGTCAAGCTACAGAAGGAAAGAGATGAGAGAATTGCAGAAGTCAAAACAGCCAGTGCTGAGAAAGAGGCATCAGGTGCGGTAGACAGCGGTGCTTTAGCATCTTTTTCTGGAGATGATACAGGTTCAGATAAAGAGGTCAGGAGAGATGACTCTGCCGACACTGGGCTGGAGAGGAGTGCACCAGACACTAAAGACACAGGGCTGGAGAGGAGTGCGCCAGACACTAAAGACACAGGGCTGGAGAGGAGTGCACCAGACACTAAAGACACAGGGCTGGAGAGGAGTGCACCAGACACTAAAGACACAGGGCTGGAGAGGAGGCGCCAGACACTAAAGACACAGGGCTGGAGAGGAGTGCCCAGACACTAAAGACACAGGGCTGGAGAGGAGTGCACCAGACACTAAAGACACAGGGCTGGAGAGGAGTGCACCAGACACTAAAGACACAGGGCTGGAGAGGAGTGCACCAGACACTAAAGACACAGGGCTGGAGAGGAGTGCGCCAGACACTAAAGACACAGGGCTGGAGAGGAGTGCACCAGACACTAAAGACACAGGGCTGGAGAGGAGTGCACCAGACACTAAAGACACAGGGCTGGAGAGGAGTGCACCAGACACTAAAGACACAGGGCTGGAGAGGAGTGCACCAGACACTAAAGACACAGGGCTGGAGAGGAGTGCACCAGACACTAAAGACACAGGGCTGGAGAGGAGTGCACCAGACACTAAAGACACAGGGCTGGAGAGGAGTGCACCAGACACTAAAGACACAGGGCTGGAGAGGAATGCACCAGACACTAAAGACACAGGGCTGGAGAGGAGTGCACCAGACACTAAAGACACAGGGCTGGAGAGGAGTGCACCAGACACTAAAGACACAGGGCTGGAGAGGAGTGCACCAGACACTAAAGACACAGGGCTGGAGAGGAGTGCACCAGACACTAAAGACACAGGGCTGGAGAGGAGTGCACCAGACACTAAAGACACAGGGCTGGAGAGGAGTGCACCAGACACTAAAGACACAGGGCTGGAGAGGAGTGCACCAGACACTAAAGACACAGGGCTGGAGAGAGTGCACCAGACACTAAAGACACAGGGCTGGAGAGGAGCCAGACACTAAAGACACAGGGCTGGAGAGGAGTGCACCAGACACTAAAGACACAGGGCTGGAGAGGAGTGCACCAGACACTAAAGACACAGGGCTGGAGAGGAGTGCACCAGACACTAAAGACACAGGGCTGGAGAGGAGTGCACCAGACACTAAAGACACAGGGCTGGAGAGGAGTGCACCAGACACTAAAGACACAGGGCTGGAGAGGAGTGCACCAGACACTAAAGACACAGGGCTGGAGAGGAGTGCACCAGACACTAAAGACACAGGGCTGGAGAGGAGTGCACCAGACACTAAAGACACAGGGCTGGAGAGGAGTGCACCAGACACTAAAGACACAGGGCTGGAGAGGAATGTGCACCAGACACTAAAGACACAGGGCTGGAGAGGAGTGCACCAGACACTAAAGACACAGGGCTGGAGAGGAGTGCACCAGACACTAAAGACACAGGGCTGGAGAGGAGTGCACCAGACACTAAAGACACAGGGCTGGAGAGGAGTGCACCAGACACTAAAGACACAGGGCTGGTGAGAGAGTGCACCAGACACTAAAGACACAGGGCTGGAGAGGAGTGCACCAGACACTAAAGACACAGGGCTGGAGAGGAGTGCACCAGACACTAAAGACACAGGGCTGGAGGAGTGCACCAGACACTAAAGACACAGGGCTGGAGAGGAGTGCACCAGACACTAAAGACACAGGGCTGGAGAGGAGTGCACCAGACACTAAAGACATAGGGCTGGAGAGGAGTGCACCAGACACTAAAGACACAGGGCTGGAGAGGAGTGCACCAGACACTAAAGACACAGGGCTGGAGAGGAGTGCACCAGACACTAAAGACACAGGGCTGGAGAGGAGTGCACCAGACACTAAAGACACAGGGCTGGAGAGGAGTGCACCAGACACTAAAGACACAGGGCTGGAGAGGAATGCACCAGACACTAAAGACACAGGGCTGGAGAGGAGTGCACCAGACACTAAAGACACAGGGCTGGAGAGGAGTGCACCAGACACTAAAGACACAGGGCTGGAGAGGAGTGCACCAGACACTAAAGACACAGGGCTGGTGAGGAGTGCACCAGACACTAAAGACACAGGGCTGGTGAGGAGTGCGCCAGACACTAAAGACACTAAAGACACAGGGCTGGAGAGGAGTGCACCAGACACTAAAGACACAGGGCTGGAGAGGAGTGCACCAGACACTAAAGACACAGGGCTGGTGATGAGTGCACCAGACACTAAAGACATAGGGCTGGAGGAGTGCACCAGACACTAAAGACACAGGGCTGGAGAGGAGTGCACCAGACACTAAAGACACAGGGCTGGAGAGGAGTGCACCAGACACTAAAGACACAGGGCTGGTGATGAGTGCAAGACACTAAAGACACAGGGCTGGAGAGGAGTGCACCAGACACTAAAGACACAGGGCTGGAGAGGAATGCACCAGACACTAAAGACACAGGGCTGGAGAGGAGTGCGCCAGACACTAAAGACACTAAAGACACAGGGCTGGAGAGGAGTGCACCAGACACTAAAGACACAGGGCTGGAGAGGAGTGCACCAGACACTAAAGACACAGGGCTGGTGATGAGTGCACCAGACACTAAAGACACAGGGCTGGAGAGGAGTGCACCAGACACTAAAGACACAGGGCTGGAGAGGAGTGCACCAGACACTAAAGACACAGGGAAAGGTAGGAGAACCACAGAAGTAATTTCAATAAGGGAAATTGTATCTTTTGCCACAAAGACACCACATTTGCATTTATCTTTATACTAAAGGCATCCATACATTTAAGTGTGACATAAGTGTCTAAAAACAGAATTAAACACGTAAAGGTTGTAAAAAAAACCTTAAAAAAACCCTGATACACTGACCGACAATTTGACCGGTAT
The DNA here is from genome assembly GCA_023029165.1 of Gobiocypris rarus. NCBI lineage: Eukaryota > Metazoa > Chordata > Actinopteri > Cypriniformes > Gobionidae > Gobiocypris > Gobiocypris rarus. The sequence goes on along the minus strand of CM040921.1, from coordinate 33,516,223 downwards.
AGTCAAGCCGATAGATGATGTTTTATTTCCTTCAGCTGAGACAGACGCACTGTCCACCATGATGGGTTTGAATTGCTCTAAATATGATTGGAATCACTTCGAAAAGGAAAATACAGTTATGTGCAACATGTGTGGCGCAAGTTTAACATATAATCTACATAAATTGATAATGAGAATACGGCTGTAAAAGAACGTTACGTTTCAGCACGTTTGTTGAGGGAAGAGAGCGCCCACGGAGTTACACCTTCATGATTGAGCACAGTCAAGTTTGCTTGTGCATTCACAGCCTTTTGTGCCATTGTAAGTTGTAATATTATATGTATTATTCTGTGTAATCTCATATAGGATGCGTTTGGTTGAGTTAATTAACGATGCAGTAAAGCACTTCATTCCGGTCTTTGGCTTCAGCGCGCATTTCAAACAGAAATGCACAGCATTAATAACTACTAGGACTGTCCTGTACGTAACACTGTAATGAGAATAATTTTGTTATAAAACGTTGTGAATTCTCTGGGTTTAGTTGTTGTCTTTCAGCACGCTGTTGTAGGAAGTGTCCACAACGCATTCTGACCAGCACAAGCGCTTGTGCAATCGCGTCATTTTAAGCATATGTAATTCGTAATATTATGTTTTTGTAGTATAAACATCTGATTCGTTAAGTCAATAACCCGCAGAGCTTCATTGTACAGGCGATCATCTTCAGTTTCAACATGCGCTCTCAAACAGGGAAGAGCATCCACAGGAGTTATAGGCCTTCAACTGTGCGTGATTTTGTGCTAATATAAGTTGTAATATTATATTTATTTTGTATAAATAGTGTATCAAAATACCATACCAAACAATACCATAAAAACACACTGTACCTAACAATTTTTCACAACCAGAAAGGAAACAAAACCAAGTCTAAAACAAGCTCAAGGTCAATAATAAACTATAGCCTACTGATCTTGGCACGGCGGCCCAAAATGTAAAAACATAAAACTCACTCATTTTAGTTGCTTTCTCCTGGTCTTTCTTTCGGCAAATTCACCCACGATGTCATAATTCACAGCTTTGTGCATTCTCGATGGAAAGAACTGCCAGTCCCGATAGTAAAGGGACCAGATTTCTGAAATGGAAACGGGGACATTTCCTCATGAGTGTTCAAAAATCACTAAAATCTCATTTGTTATTATCTTTTAATTAAAAAACAGGGACAGGGACAATACATATTGAATGTTTTTGTTGTTGTTGTTGTTTTTGTGAGCTCCCTATATTATTATTAAAGGAACACTCCACTTCTTTTTAAAATAGGCTAATTTTCCAAGTCACCTATAGTTAAATAGTTGAGTTTTACCGTTTTTGAATCCATTCAGCCGATCTTTGTATCTGGCGGTAGCACTTTTAGCATAGCTTAGCATACATCATTGAGTCTAATCAGTCCATTAGCATCTCATTCAAAAAATTACCAAAGACACTTTCAATATTTTTCCTATTTAAAACTTGACTTTTCTACAGTTACATCGTGTGCTAAGACCAACTGAAAATGAAGAAAAATTAAGAAAATCTGAGACTATTACGCAGGAATGAGAAAGTAGTTCCAGCCATATAGGTGTAGAAAATCGCACCTTTTCATTTTCAGTTGGTCTTAGCACACGATGTAACTGTAGAAGAGTCAAGTTTTAAATAGGAAAAATATTGAAAGTGTCTTTGGTCATTTTTTGAATGAGATGCTAATGGACTGATTAGAATCAATGATTAATCCTAAGCTATGCTAAAAGTGCTACACTCTAAAAATGCCAATTAATAAAATGTTGGAGGAGCAAAAAAATATATGTTGAACTAATTTTCTTTCGTTTCTTTCGTGTACTTAGTTAAGAAGACAAATTATATTAAGTAAGCAGAAATATATTTGAAAAACATTAAATCAATTGATATTTTCAAATCCAGTTAACATTTAGAATTGCAAATGTTGACTGGACTAAAGAAGGCAAATCCAGTCAATATTTTATAAAAGTATTAGGGCCAACACAATATTTTACTACAGTAAATAGATTTTTGTTTGTGCTGTTGAAATGGGCTGTTAAAAACATTTGATGATATATCAAAACAACATTTGTGAAATTAGATGTATTGTCGATGTTTTGTTTATGATGGCATCTGCATTATGATGAGAAAGAGATGTCGAACGATCTGTAAGACCTAAGACCTTTGTCTATCTTCAGAACACAAATTAAGATATTTTAGTTGAAATCCGATGGTTCAAAGGCCTCCATTGACACCAATGTCATTTCCTCTGTCAAGACCCATAAAAGATACTAAAGACATCTTTACAAAGTCCATCTCGCTACAGTGGCTCTACAAAATTTTTATGAAGTGACGAGACAAGTTTTTGTGCGAAAAAACAAACAAAAACGAAATAACGACTTATATAGAGGTGGCCGATTTCAAAACACTGCTTTGAAGCTTCGGAGAACTAATCAAATCAGCAGTTCGGATCGCCAAAGTCACGTGATTTCAGCAGTTTGACAGTTTGACCAGCTGATTCATAGTGCTCCAAAGCTGCAGGAAGCAGTGGTTTGAAATCGGCCATCTCTTTAGTTGTTATTTAGTAGGTTTTTGTGTGTGTGTGTACAAAAACTATTCTCGTCGCTTCATAAAATGATTGTAGACCCACTGTTAGTGAGATGGACTTTGTAACGACGTCTTTAATACCTTTTATGGGTCTTGAGAGAGGAAATTACATTACTGCCAATGGAGGCCTTTCTGAGCCATCAGATTTCAACAAAAATATGTTAATTTGTGTTCTGAAGACAAATAAAGGGTAAGGGTAAGTAATTAATGACAGAATTTAAATTTTTCGGTCAACTAAACCTTTAAGCATTACCAGCTGAAACACTGGCAAGTAGCAAGAAGGCTCCACTGTATCTACTTTGACTATGTGTGTAGTTTCAAAACTAAAGGTGCACTAAAGACTCATCTTGCAAGAACTCCCAAGAAATGTTGCAGATGTAAAAAAGAAAAAGTTTTATCATCTTGGCTTGGCCAAGATCATGTTTAGAAGGCATATAAGGTTTATGGATTGTTATAATGTCAAATAATAGCCTATTCAGTTGTTAGTTTAATGTTGTTTTTGAATACTTTTGATAAAATAGTTGATATCCATCCGTTGTTTTTTATTTCATGTTTTTTAATATGTATGTAATGCAATATATTTATAACTAGACAATTGATGGTAGCCATTGCCTTTCACTACTTTTTTTACCTGCTGTGGATGTTAAAAACGATTTCTAGTAATGATTAAAAGCCATTTAAAAATGATAAAACCCCTAATTAAACCGTTTTAGTTGAACGAATTATAAAACAGATTGAGTAAACATATATTTTAAAGTTGAAGTCAAGTTTGAGCCAATTAAAAAATGTTAATTCAAATGTTAATTAATTAATAAGACAGAGAACTAAAACGGTGCACATGTGTTGGATCTCACCACTAATCTCTGTGCCCTTTCGTATATCGCGTTCTTCTCCTCAGTTGCAAGTAGGAAACTCTGAAAAAATCGGCATTGATCGTAAAGCAGAAAACCGCCGAGCTGGGAAATTAAGATATCTAGCCGCTAGTAACCTCTCATACTGTACATTTTAAATTTGCGCGGCGATGTAGCGTCATTTGAAAAATGACGGAGTAGTTCTACGGCAGCCGCGAGGTGCAAAAATGAATAAAGGCATACAAGATATGACGGAGATATTCGACATTACGGAGAAACAAGAAGTTACTACACATGGCATGCTTACAAATATGTATTGTGGCGACGAATTAAAAATGAATTCCCTCGTTTTAATTAAAAGTTCCCCATGGGCGGGTCTATTGGCCTGGGCGTGCATTCCATGCCCAGACGCTAGTGATGTTACATGTGACACTATGTTTCCCACCAAAATTGCGAATGTAATTTGTGTGCAAAATTGCATTCGCATAAAACATTTACGAATAAAGCGTTTCCATCCAGTGAGTCGTAGAGAACATAATAGTGACTTCCTGATAAACTACCGCTAAAAAAATCACTAAGAAACATAGAAGAAGCCACCATATATAATAATTTTCGTATATTATACATTTCAGAGAAACTCGTGCGACTTAATAAACGTGTTGTCTTGCTTTCAGAGGCAGATGCTGCTGTTTGGGAAGGCATGCAGGAGGAAAATATACCGAGCATCTTTGCAAACAGACTTCTGAATGACCAAAAGAGCATTTCAGATGCTTTTCAAACAAGCTTTTTTTATCTGGTTAGCCTACAGTTATGCTGTTACATCGCGAAAGTCACATTTTTTTATTGCGCATCGAGGAATTTATTCGGTAAATGCGTTTCCATCGTAGCTAGTTTATGCGCATAACATGTTCATTTGTTATTTATAGATTAGCCTGTATGATCATATATTCTGCCATATAATCAGTATAAAAACCATGAAATAATTAGAGCACCATTTACTTGCATCAAACAACTCTGTTGGTATTATTAGCCTATAATTATAATTGTAACATTTAATTTATTGCCATGCTTTAATAAGTGAATTGTATAATCAGAAAACTGAACATTTAGCATTGTCAGGCTTTCATTTGTGCTTTATTGATAAAACAACGGCGCTGCGCACTCGGGTTTGGATGCTATAAATTTGACCTGCCACAAGATTGCACTGTTTTCATCACTCCTGATGCTTCGAATATATTCCCGAAACAATCATGGGAAAGCCTCAGTGCTTCACGAGGCTTCATTTGCCCATCCCTACCAGGCGCTACGCCACTGCATGATGGACATTATATGAGCAAGTGTAGCTCTGGCATTATTTCAGTGCCTTAGTCACACTTAGCCACAGTGTGGCACTGTATGAATGATCAGCACATTATCAGTCTGAGGCAAACAGTTTAAAGCAATTATTCACTACACATTCAATTGACAAGATTAATGGTCCTTACTGGGGAAGGGATGTAATTTAGGCAGTTTAGGCAAGTGATTTATAACTCAAATATAATTGATCTATCCAACTGTATTAATAAGTTTCCATTTGATTGGGGTGAGTAAATCTGCAAACTTTTATATTTTCATAATTTGTTTTTCTTACAGACACAGAGCTTTTGTGTAATCCTTTTTTGTTTGTTTTTTCTTCCATTTTATGTTAATTGCATAATTATGTTTATTCAATACTGTTTAAATCTAATGTTTTACATATAAATGCTAAAGGATTCACATTTTCGGTTACACTATTCTACAGTATCCTTGTTAAACATCTTACATGTACTTACTAACCACAGTAAATGTAATTACAAGCATCTAACCCTAAACCAGATCCCCTAACCCTAATTCTAGTAAATACATGTTGAGAATTAATATTAATCAGTACTTAAAGTGTTAGTTCACCCAAATATGAAACTTCTGTCATTAATTACTCACCCCTGTTGTTCCAAATCCGGAAGACTTTTGTTCATCTTCAGAACACAAATGAAGATATTTTTGATGAAATCCGTGAACTCTCTGACCCCTCCATAGACAGATTGTTAAAATAGTCCATGTGACTAACCTGACAGAAGGTAATCATTTCGTTCAGGACCACTATTGTCAAAAATTATTAGCATACAGTTTTGATTGGTGGTATGGTTCTGTTCAGGGCAAGAACTCCCTGAGCATCCATGCAGCCCATGGATAAGAGCAGGGCGAGCAGCAATAAGCAACTACGGTAAACAGAACAGAACCAATATGATGTATTGCAGATATGGATATTTAAATGTAGAAAATAATTGAGGAATTTAGTCTGCTACAAGGGGAATCAGAATGCCAAATCCTGACTGAACAACAGGAGGAGCTGGGGATAGAGGAGGGTAAATGAGCTCTGGAGGAACACAATAGCTGCTGATAGTACTTAAGGAGCTTATATGCGTATGTATGCTGTGATAGACGTCATATTCCTATAGGTAGACGTGATCAGCTGACAGTCATCTGATGTGAGCTTGACTAACGTGACCTGCCTGAACTGACACTGCGCTTGATTCTTGGGTGAACTAACCCTTTAATACAAGGAATGTATTGCGTGCCGTGTAGAATCCGTATCCTAGTGCTCTTTGATGACAGTTCAACTCATTTAAACATATCAAACCAAGGCACTAAAGAATTTAAGGAAAAATATAAAAAGCCTTTATTCAATCAGGGCTAAGCCTGGAGACACATTTGAAGATTTTAAGCTTGATTTTGAGCCCGATTTACACCCCCAAGCGATCGGGGGGCGAGGCCCAATTTGAGGCTTGTCGCAAATGACTTTTTTGTCCTAAAAATTAGCCCATGATTTACTCACCCTCAGCCATCAGGTGTATATGACATTCTTCTTTCACCAAAACTTTCAGCTTTAATGAATGAATGATGCTTTTGAAGCCCAAGAAAGTGCATCCATCCATCATAAAAGTAATCCATACGACTCTAGGGGTTAAAAAGGCTTTCAGTATTTAAAACTTTATATATTAAAACAACTAGCTTCTGACAGACAGCCGTACGCATCAATTTACTGCGAAAGCGTAACCCCTGACCTGACGCATGACATATTGACGAATGCGGAAGCGCAGAGGATAAAGCAAAACAAAACACTGGTCATGAATTAGAAGCCTATAACGGGGATTTTAAAGGAGAAATTTTGATATAAGATAAGAGGAGGTTGAGTTTGTTGCCCAGCCCTATTTGTTAGAACCACAAGAGGCATCAAAGCTTATACTGCTCCTATACATCCTACATTATACATTGCTTCAGGGGTTACTCTTGTGGTGCAAGTTGACTTGCGTAGGCCATCTGTCGAAAGTTATTTTAGTAAAAAAAGTTCTTACAAAAACCCATTGCTTTGCTTTAGAAAGCCTTTATTAACCCCCGGAGTTGTATGGATTACTTTATGATGGATGCACTTTTTTATACTTCAAAATCAGGACCGCCATTCACTGCCATTATAAAGCTTGGAAGAACAATATTTTTGTATATATATATATAATTCCAATTGCTTTCGTCTGAAAGAAGTGAGTCATAAACACATAGGATGGCTTGAGGAAGAGCAAATCATGGGATAATTATCACTTTAAGTTTTAACCTGAAAGTACAGCTGCATATAATGAACACCATAACTAATGTTGGTACATTTCAAGCCCACATTAACTTGCTTGATAAATTTGAGTTCTTGCACCTACACAATATTGCATTTCTCCTCCTACTTCTAAGCTCAAGACAGTAAATCTCTGATCCATGCCTTCATACCTTCTTTCCTCAGCTGTTTCAGTTCTCTCTTAATTGGTGTGCTTGCTAAAACCCCTGCCATATTTGAATGCAACAGTTGTCCCCCACACCAATCAATCTGCCCATATCTGTGTTATACTCTGCACTGGCATTATTCATTACAAGATTCTGTTAACATCTTCAAGTCTCAGTAGTTCCATATGTTTCTGAATGCCAGTTACATTTGTGTTTGTTCACAATTCATTTGCTAAGCAAACATTAGCTGTGAGAAAGGCACTGAATAACAAATTAAAAATAATACATTAGATAATTATTATAAATATCTTGTTTTTTTCTAGATGATAGAACTCACTTCACCAGTGGAGAGTCAAATGTACATATTGTAAGAGGTGAACCAGCAGAAACCCAGTTTGTAACCTGAGCACAAACAAAGCCAACAGGGATGGGGACATGGGGTGAAGGTGAATTCATTATACTATACATTATCGATTTATGTGTTAAAGTCTTTTGTAATTGCTCTTTATTTTTCATCTCTCACTTTTGCTAGTTGTACTCTACAATTGGAGATACACAAGAGTTGGTAATACAAAGCTGCAAAGATTCATCCTCAAGACAGAATCGGGCTGAAGTGATTGAGTGTAAGACTGACGCCATGGCAACAGCTGGAGGTATAGCTATTACTTTTTCGCAATGGTATATTACTAGTTTACACATCAGTAAATGTTTATTATATTAAGAAAACAGCCTCATAGGCCCAGTTTCACAGATAGGGCTTCGATTAAGTCTTAGGCCATAGTTAAATTAGAACATTTAAATAGCTTTTATAAATGTGCCTTAGAAATCAAAAACATTACTGGTGTACATCTTGAGATAAACAATGGCAGTGACAGAGCAAGATGCTTTTTAGTTAAAACAGCTCAAATATGTATTTTAGTCTGGGACTAAGCTTAAGCCTTGTCTGTGAAACCAGGGGGATAATGTTAATAAATTAAATCCATGAGTAATTATGATGAATTAGTATTAAAAACATCTCTAAATATTACAGATATTCCTAAATTTGACCATGATGACCTGCACAAGTTCTCCAAAAATGTGCTGGTTAAAGTTGGCCAGACTGCCTCCTTTAAAATGCCATTTCCACATCAAGACTCGTCGGAGATCAACTGGTTTAAGGATGACACAGGGCTTTTTGATGGAGGCAGAATAAAAGTAGTAAAGAAATTAAACCAGAGCCGACTTCAGATAAAAGAATGCCTGCGATCTGACTCTGGGGAAATTAAGATCCAGCTTAAAAACTCCTTCGGTACCTCAGAGGCCTTTTCTAGGCTTATTGTGGTCGGTATGTTTCTACTCCACTGTATTTTGAATGTATTCTGAGATAAATATTTATAAGCCTTCCGCCCTTTTACATAAAGACTCATACATTAACATTAAACTGACACATTAAGTATTTCAAATAACTCTGCAGACAAACCAGGACCACCACAAGGGCCAGTAGAAGTGATTGACAGCTCATCTTCTGTCATTGAACTTAAATGGAATCCACCAAGTGACACCGGTGGCTCTGAAGTGACAAACTACCTTGTTGAGCGTCCGCAGGTAGGGCAGAGTATGTGGAAGCAGTGTGGGATACTTCAGCCGAGCGCCTGTCCTTTCGAGACAGAAATGTTTCTCATGGCAAGAAATACATATACCGAATCAACGCTGGGAACTCGCTGGGTATCAGTGATCCTCTGGAGACGGAAGGCATCAGGGCTGGAACTCTGAGTGAGAGACTGCATGAGTGCTGATCCTTAAGGGACATAAATTATACATATTATAAATAAATGAATACAGAAATACAGAAATAAAACTAAATGCTCCTGTTTTTTTATCAATTTTTTTCTACTTAAACAAATAATCAAAACTTTTATGTTGCAGTTTTCCCTGGTCAACCTGCCCCACCGAAAGTGGTCAGCGCGTTCAAAAACTGTATTAACCTAACATGGACTCCACCTGAGAAAGATGGGGGAACCAAAATACTGGGCTACCAGCTGGAGAAACACAAGAAAGATACAAACCAGTGGGTGACTGTTAACGACCCTATTCAAGGTACCTTTTTCCCCCAACATTGGCTCATCAAAAGAGTTTTTCTACCTACATTTTTGCAAAACAAACTGCATTTTTCAGATTAAATGAATACTAGTGACTAAAACATCAAACAATTTTATTTCTTTTCACACAAATTATGATCACATTGGCAGATTAGCGATTATAAAACACTTCCGTGCAGTTCCTTGGACGCCGAAACACTTTATAAAAGACTTGTAGAAGCAAGATAAAAATCACATGGTTGCTTCAACAAATTAATTTTTATCTCACGTTTGCTATTGGTTAAAGTGCGCCTATTATGTTTTTTCGAATATGTCCTTTCATGCAGTGTGTAATATCGCTGTTTGTGAATGTAAATGTTCTGCAAAGTTGTAAAGTCGAAAATGCACAATACATTTTGTGTCTCCAAAACGAAAGGATCGACTCTGAACCGCCTATTCGAGTCGTTTGTGTTTCGAATCTCACTGTGTGACGACAATTCAACATCACTAGAAAATACATTTGCATAATCCCCGCCTATGTTGAACATTGTCCTAACCTACAACATAATTTTACTGACGACTGCTTCTCAATCTCGGAGTTCAACATGGGATACGCAAAACGCTTGCTCTTGAAAGATGAGTCAGACCTAGTTTATTTGGACCAGCTGGCTCCTCAGAATCACAACCTGTAAATATGAGTAAATGTTGATGTATATATTTTCTACCCGGTGTTCAAAATGCATAGTTTTGTATTTTATATTGCGTACATTCCCGGCGTTATTACTGTCTAACTGAAATACTTCTGGTAATCAGCTGTCGGCCAATATTACCTAAAACTGTCTATTAATGCAGATTGTCATTCTTACCACTTATAATGATAAAGAATGGAGCATTTTTTTGGAGATTTGTTTTACAAATATGTTCCATCAGTCATTCACGTTAGTGCTGGGCTAATGTATGCTTCTATTGAGTAGTGTGTAACTGAGAAACATTCTGTCCAAGTCGTTCTTGCTATGAAGGTTCGGATTGAATAACTAGTTCCTCTAATGTTTCATCATTGGGCTCGCGCTCGGATTGATATGGTAAAATTGACGTCATCGTTACTGTCTTTACAGTGTGTACAATTGCTGAGCTTTAGGCAGCCTCCAGATGGAGCTGAAGTTCAGTTATGGTAATGGCGGTTAGCTTCCGACAAGCGATGTAAGCGGTAGACCAATCACAATGTAAGACTAGACCATCTGGCCAATCAGAGCAGAGTAGCTTGTGGAAAAGAGGGATTTAGATAGACGAATTCATCTGTCAAGTCGTTTGAGAATCATTGAAAAACGGGGTGATGTGCAATGTATATTGTGAGAAAATGAAAAGTTTGTTGACCATTGAGGCATGTAAACCTGTTGGAGACTCCAAAAAAAACTACAAGCCTTTAAAATCGCATAATAGGGGCACTTTAAGTTTAGGGTAGGGTTTAGAGTAGGTGGTAAGTTATTAGAGCATGAATATTTTAGCACCATTCAGACATTTCATTTTCGAACTGCGTGCGATACGTACAACAACCAGCATAATAGTGTTGCAGATTTATGATAATCTGTTTTGGATAAAACTGAACCCGCTTTTAGCACTGCTCACTAGACATTTCATTTTGAAAGTGTTGCATGGCATGCAAGAAACAAGCACCGCAGTATCATTTTGGGGCTTCACTTTCAAATCAAAGGGTTTTTGGTTCAACTACAGTCATATGCTTTAACAAGCTAATTGTCACATCCCGAACCCTATAATTCAGCTTTACATTGTTGAAGTTAAAAAAAAAAAAAAATCAAGAGTGGGCATAGCTAAAGTGAAAAATGCCATGAGCTTTCCAGCTAATAAACCCAATGAATGTATAGCAAGTGAACTGGAAACCCTTGATTGTAATTACTGTCTATCTTTAAGTTACAATTAAACAAGAATTATATGGTTTGAATTGGACATTCATTTGTGGACAGAAGCAGCTTCCAAAGTAAATGGAAATGATTTTTCCGCACTTTTAAACTATGTAATTAGAAAACAATAGTTTTATTATTAAATGAATTCAATTTAGATAAAAACACCATGTAATTCATATAAGTAATATTATATAATATACATCGATTTCTCAGTGTTAAGTTGTCTCTTAATTTTTCCAGAGCTGTATATAAATAAAACTAGTTCATGTAGACATGAATAACTTTTCAAGACATGGATGACTTTTAATTGACAAAAACCTTTACAGTGTTTAGAATCGTGAGGTTTGACTATTCTAATGATTAACATATTCTTCTGGGTCTCATAAATATGCAATATTTCCTAATGCGTTTTTATGAGTACATTCTGAACAAAACACTTCAGCACACCAAGCAGCATTCTTGTCATCATTACGTTTGTACATTGGTGACTGTTGACATGAAATCCTCCATAAAAATCTGTGGTTATGATTTCTCTTCACATTTCAGAAAAAAACAGCTGCAGTAAGCAATCTGAGGTTATTTCACTATGAATCCCCATTATAGACACTAAAAAAACTTTAGTTTAAAAACAACAACTTTACAACTTTATGTATTATCCAATATGGCAATATGTAGCAATATTTGGCACTGAGAGCCTGTGCACAAGGCTCTCAGACATGCATCTCTCATGTGAACACTCACCCTCCCAGTGAAATCACACCAATATGTCACTGTTATTGATACACCCTTCATTTATTTAATGCATTCAACAAAAAAAAAAAAAAAAAAAGAATAAGAAAAAAAGGAGCAAATGTCAATTGAGCAAGATTCAAAAATGCAACTCTTACAGGAAGAAATATTCCTCTGAGCATCAAGAGCTCATGTTTAGGTAGAAGGCTCAGGCCCCCTAAGACTGAAATCCTATAATAGCCTCGGGTAAGGTTCTAAACAGCCTTGCACTTTACCTAAGGGATCTCTTATGAATTCTCATAGAAACCTCCAATCAGTTTCAAGACCTTTCTAGACCCCAAGCCCCAGATTATGGTTCTCCCACGATTCTGAAAACAAAACATTAGACAACTAAACAAAATATACATTTAATTTACTTGAGGTTCTGACAAAATTTTCTTAATCAGTCTACTTAGAAATGTCTAAAATGTTATAAATGAATGTTATAAATGAACGAGCAGATCCATTTTCTTGCTAGAGAAGCGTTACGTTTTTCTGCTTGCAAATTCTACCATGTCAATAGTGAATCTGCCATGGCACAAGCACAACTGGCTTTTAAAGGGAATGGGAGATGACACTCTGATTGGTTTATTGCACGTTACGTCCAAAAAACACTCACCATTACTCATTAAGAGAATAGGGATAACCATTCAGACCATGCGCCGGCCATTTTTCCTGTCGTTAAACTAGCAAAAATGAATTTGGAGATGCCCTAAGTGCACTTGCACCATGCGCTTTCGACCATGCGCTCAGATCGTTAAAATAGGGTCCAATATCTTGTGTGTGCAAACTGTTTGATTACGTTGTTGTTATAACAGTATGATATAGTAAAGCTCAACCAAAGTTGTATTCGTTGGCAAATGGTAATGTAGCGTTATACAAGTTGTATTTGGAATAAAAAAGTATGTTAGATTCGGTGGAAATAACGATAGCAATTGTTAAATCAAAACAAATCAGCCATGTTGGGCTAATTAACAGTCTCAAGCTCTATGGCATTTGGTTTCAAAAAGGTAAATTCTCACTGAAAGGTGAAATATATTCACTGTGAAATATTTCTTTAAATTAAAGTACAATTAATTCATTTTCTGATTATCTCATGACGTCTACACCTCATAAATAACAACTCTTCATTCATTCCAGGAATACCCTGATATCAACGCTTAATCTCCTAATGGAATTAACACAATCTCACCTAAAGGACCCTCTTTGATTTCCTGTGATACATCATCTTGCAAAAATAACCTCCACTTGATAAAGGCAAGATTCAAACATGTCCTAATGAGCACAATGGCACAATGGTGTGACTCCTCCGGCAGATAACGGTACTAATTATGCATCTCCAGACATGTTGGTTATCAAGTCACTGGCTTTGACATGCTACTATGACAATTAAAATAATCTACTTCTTACAGCTCTAAAGTATGCAGTGAAGGATGTGTCTGAGGGGTCAGAGTATGAGTTCAGAGTAACATCCATTAATATGTCAGGGGCTGGAGAACCCAGCGCTCCCTCTGGGATTGTCTGTGCTAAAAACCCCAACAGTAAGTTCTGTTCATAATAGTTTCTTAAAAGATATTATAAATGTACTGAATTTAACATTTTATCCTTCTTTCAACTTCCCAACCATTCATTTACAGTCAGACCTCGCTTCAAAGATCCTGTAGACTTCATGGTTGTGAGAGAAGGAAATTCTAGCAGAATCAAAGCTGATTATGAGGTACTTTGATTTATTGTGCATGCTGTGAATTAAACTAAGTGTCAGCCCTCATCCCCAAATGAACATGTCTAACATTAGTAAGAACATGTGCATTTGTTCCAAAGCAAATTAATGTTAATAACTTGATAAACGTTTGCAGTTTCTTTTTAATCATGCTACTGCGTAATTTAATAGCAGATAAAATGATTTGTCAAACTTCATTCCAGCCAACATAAAAAAACTTTCAGCCCGTTTTACTGGATTTTATTTTTATTTTTTTGCAAATTTGCAGAACGTTATAGGATGTTCTGTAAAGCTTGTCCATGCAAGCAACAATAGCCAAGCACTCAGGTGCAAGCAAAAAGGTACAGCGCTGTCACTGGGGCAGTACCCTAAGGTACAAAAGTGAAAAGGTACATCTTTACCCCTAAATTATATATATTAGTACCTTAAAGGTACTATCCTTTTCGTACTGCCCCAATGACAGAGCTGTACCAAATGTCTATAATCGGTCATGAAATTCAGTCTATCATTTCATTTTAAACTGCGTTTATGTTCAGGGCTCTCCACAACCTGACATCACATGGCTGAAAAATGATGAACCTGTGTCCCCCTGGGTAAACATCATCAATGTTGTGGACGCATCCACACTTGTTGTCCCCTCGTCAAAGTATTCAGACTCTGGTGTTTATACCATCATGGTAAAGAACTCTAGTGGACAGTCCAGCTTTGACATAGAAGTCAAAGAAGTCATATTCCTCTCTGCAGAAGTCTTGACACTCTATGGTGCAAGCGCAACTGGCTTTTAAAGGGAATGGGAGATGAGACTCTGATTGGTTTATTGCATGTTACACCCAAAACACACCCATGACTCATTAAGAGACTTTCCGTTGTTAAACTACTAGCAAAAGTGGATTTGGACAGAATTTGACCCAGAAGATGGTGCAGACATTTAATTAGGTTCAAAAATGGCTTTAAAAATGTATTGGAAATGATCATTTCCGTCACTGCTGTGAACTGACCTACCACGGTACCAACACAATAAACACACTCAGCAAAATATTGTCTAATTATCACTATTGATAAAATCCATAAAATATCGAGATATAATTTTGTGTCGATATCGCGCACCCTATATGCACTGCTCCACCGGAGAAGTCTCTTGCAGCACCTTAAGTGACATTTATATTATGTTGAGAACAAAAAGCAACAAAAAAGCAGACCAAAGTGCATAACTACTGTGAATGTGACTGCACTGTCCAGTTTATCACACTAATAATTAGGCCTTGCTGCATCTAGGAGCTGCACTAAGCAGGGGCAATGACCTTGTGTCAACAAGCAATCCTGCAAACTCCATAAATACAGTGCCCCTGTAAATTTGTATATAAGCAAGTCATTTTAATTAGTCTATTTTTATAGGGCTGACTAAATGAAACATTCACAATTTGCAGCACTACTGCCTACAAGGTCCTTTGGGGTAAACAGTTTTTATCTGATCACTCAAGTGGCAATTTTTTATTTCTTTTATTGCTTCACAAATTTGCCAACCCCTGCAGCATGAAAACTTCTTTTATTTTTCTTCTGGCTACAGATGAACCCAAGCCTCCAGGCCCAGTGGAGCTAGAACAGATTGTTTATGGTAAAGTCATTATCACATGGGCTCCATCTCCAGACCTGGGGAAAGACGATCGACTGCATTATTTGGTGGAAGAACATGATTCCAAGACATGTATTTGGCGCACAATAGCCGGCCGTCTGTTTTGCAACACTTACACTGCCACTGTCCACTCTGGTCGTTCAGAGTCTATGTAAAAAATGATATGGGATTTTCTGATCCATCTAAATCGCCAACGTGGGGTATTAACGAGCTGAGAGGTGGGTTGCTGGAGAGCACAAACTAATTACTAAGTGGCTCATTTTATTCAATTGTCATATCAATACATTTGTTATCATCACAGTATGTCATTGTAATCTGTTGCGTGAAAGGAACAGTTTAACCAGAAAGGAAAATGGTCATTATTGACTTTTTTTCGTGGAACACAAAAGTAGAAATTTTCAAGATTTGTACTAATTGCTAATTTTGATGCAATTACAATGAAAGTGGTCTGATGCTTTTATGATTAAAGTAGGATGTACAATAAATGCACCATTAGTTCATACGACGCAGTCTATTGATACAAAGTCTATTGAAGCCATAAAATAACTTAGTGGGAAACAGACCAAAATAACTAATACAATCAAAAGTTCTCCTTGGTGCATACTAGTGAATGTCTGCTTCATGAATAAACCATTCCTTTGAGTTACTATCTTTTCAATTACTCAGCTGACCCAGTTTCAAAACTACTCTAAATGAATCATGGACTCCCTGATCTGGTCAGTACAGTAAGAACCAGTGCAATTCTCCATTTCTTTTACCAAAAAAAAAGTCTTACAGGTTTGGGATGACATGAGAATCATGAGAAAGCAAACAATGAAAATCTTTTTTTCTTATTTCTAGTGCCACTAGTCACAAGCTTTCTGGCTACGATAACTCTTGAGAGGCCTCCTTCCATCTTGGTTTCACTGAGAGTGCACAGTCCAGCACAGGGATATCAGTTGTACATGACCTGCACTGTCCATGGCTCCCCCACATGTCACATGGTACCTCAATGGCAACTCCAACAACACCTACTACATCACAAATGCATATGGCGTCAGCTCTATGTACATCATCAGAGTTGGGCATGAACATGGCGGCGAGTACAAAGTGTTGGCGGTCAACTCATTTGGCAGAGCAGAATGTTCCACCAAACTAAGAGTGAAAGGTATGTTACATTTAATACTTATTTCCAAATTTAACATGCATTTTTTTATTGCTACAAATCATAAATTAGATTTTTATTCTGATTGAATTCTTTCTGATTTATTCACAGATTGAAATTCACACCTGAATGACACCTGGCTAGCTTGTGTACTGCAAACCAATACAGTGATTTATTCGATGTAAAGCTACTTTTAATATGCATTATGAAAAGCACTACAGTATTGGCCTGGAAGATATATCACTCTGTGATATTTGATTAGATAAAACCAGAATATATTAATTAACAGTATATTAGCGGTTATGATAGCTGTGATAGCTATAGTAAGATAATGTGAACTGTGTTTAATAAAATGCAAATAAACAGCTTTCTGCCAAATTCTGTGCATGGTAATTTTCACACACAAAAAAACTAATGCATGGATGTCACTTTCCCTCCGGAACACACCCCCTTAGCCGGACCGAGAGGCAAAAGAGCTACTGCATGACTGGATTTAATAGGGGAAACTGTGAAAACACGAGTAAAACAAGCAGTTATCAGTTTAAACTAAAGGTTAGACTCGATATAGTGTTCCTTACAACTTAAAGATCCAGTGAACCATGGATACTGACATGCAGCCAAGATGTTTCCTGACATTTATTTATGACCGAGTTCAACGTCGGGAAGTACATAAAGCACATTTGCCTGTGACGCTTTATATAAATATAAATAAATACAAAAAGTAGGTCTAAATCTGTGTGATCATGTATATCAATGTTGTATATGTATATATGTAGCGTAAGCCTTTGAACTGCAGGGGCACTTTCAACACCTTTTCCATAAACTGAATACGGAAGGCGATCGGCCGAAACTTACTTATTAAAGTTTTAAATTTGGATATTTTTCTTACACAAACATATCAATTCACTTCCAAAAGCATTTATTAACCTCCCAGAGCCGTGTGGAGCACGTTATTTGATGGACAGACACATTTTTATGGACTGCCATTATAAAGCTTGGAAGAGCTAGGACTTTTTTAATATAACTCTGATTGTAATCGTCTAAAAGAAGAATGTCATATACACCTAGGATGACTTGAGGGGGAGTAAATCATGGGCTAATTTAAATTTTTGGGTGAACTAACCCTTTAACTGATGAGTTGTCAATACAATATATAGGGTATGATTTTACCACACAAATTCTGCACAAAAAGATAACTGCAAATCCACATTTCGCTGCCTGGAGTCTAGTTGTTTCTGTGAATTGCAGCAATGAATTTGCTTCTCTTTTCTGTAGCAGTCGGCAGTCTGTAAAAATATACCTCAGATTTCTTGTCAACTCTATTTGTACCGTCAATCTCAAAGCTCTTTACCATTTTAGATGTGTTTTTGCAGCATTCGTGCTGAAACCAATGCTGCCAGTCAGTCTTTCTGCCACTCAGTGGGCTTAACCACAGTTACTCTGGACGATGGTGAATTCACATGCATACTAGTCTTTTGTAGCCAGACCTTCAGACTGATGGCAGAAGGTCTGGACTCTATCGCAGCTTTCATTGGTTGAGGACCGCCCAAGAGGACGTCTGCATGTCAGTATCCATGGTTAACTGACATGTAACGCAACCAATCACAGTTAGTTTTGTTCAGCATCATGTTAAGGGGCATGAAAAAAGTCGATGTCCCTGCAATTACAGACCGGCATGCATCTAGAAATTATTTATTCAAAAACGTTGTGCAAGTTTACTGCACCAATGGAGCCGCAAACCGTAAATACTTCAAAAATCCAGCGTTTAGTTGATCCTGGTAAGCGCTCATTGTCACAGTTGTCACAAACACAACAGCGTTCTTCTTTCACAAGGGAGTTTGGGGTCATTTGTTTCCAGGTGGACCATTAAAGAACACAACACACATCTCACGGACATCCTGTAGAATTCAACCAATCAGATGACGACTTCAGAATTCCTTAAGTGTTTCGATAAGTGTGCCATATGCATCAGACGTTCAGCCTACAGTCCGTGGGCATGACGTCTGAGGCTGAGACTACGTGCATGTCCTCTCAGTTTTCCCTTATTCAACAGAAGCTTTTAGATATGAAACACAATGCCTTTTATATACCAAAAAAGGTTCAAGTACATTACTATACCGCTGCAAAGATCACCTGCCCTAGGCCTAGCCAATAGATTTTGTACAAAAGTGATGCAAGTTATCGATGACTTTGCTGAAGAATAAACAAACTAATTTTGCTGCATACCTTGTGGCATTGGGGTGTTTCAGGTCGTAGGGTGACGTTTGTGTTTACTCAGTTTCCTGAAGTCCAGAGATGTCTCCAGGCTAACTCAAGCACAGGTCCTTGCCATTCGGCTGGCTCCAGACTTCGAGACAAGCTGTCTGGGCACGTCAAGCTTGGTAAATCCCTGTCAATGTAAAATGAAACCTTCCCTCGGGGCTGTGAGGGAAATATGCTGCCACATGAATATATATTTTTTTTACAAGACCCAGCGTTCATATCAGTATGAACCCCTGAATAACAATTATATCTGTAAACGCTTTATATTTAGATCGCAAAGCAATAGTCAAAAATCACCTGCAATAACTGCTTTCAAATAACACTTTAACCAGCAACTAATGCCTTAATTTTAATAACCATTTAAGATACAATTTAATTGTCCAATAAACATGCAATATGTTCGGTCATGTTACAAGAGATCGTCATCCTACTGTAAATGGCAAGGCCTGTATATGGCAATTTAGGACACATGTATGACTTTAATCCTAAATACTCTCTCTGTGGTTCTTCAACTTAAATATAATTCGAATTCATAATTCTAACATATCAGCTATGCAGCTAAATAAGAGCTGGGATGGAGTTCATTATCAGTTTAATTAAGCAATGACAGTAATGGACAAATGTCTTATTTTCTACAGCAAGACTTTGAGATGAGCTTCAATTCAAAAGATAAGCATAAAAATAAAATGGTAAACAATTTTTTTTTCCCCACAATGACTGACATCTCAGAAAACAATAAAAGTTAGCTTCACATTTAGTCAGGATCATAAAATGATATATGAATATCTGCTTCATGGGCTGGACATCCCCCCACCTCACCTTCTCAAATAAAAGCTTTAATGTGACTGTGGCTGATTGATTCAACTGCATGGAAGTCTTCCATTCAGTCCACCAAATGTTCTTGACGCAGAAGCTGAAGGAGCAGCGGGATTTTAAAGGTGAGTTTCCATTTTCTTTGACATGCAACACAGGGAACCATCAGGAATAATTCAGCTCATCTATAGTTAGGAATTTCATCAGTCCTTGAACTATGAATAAATAAAGGAAACAAATTCATTCACTGGGGGAAAAAAACTTGAGCACAAGATTTCATTACCACAATGGGAAGTTAGATGTACATTTAACAGATAAAAAACCTCCATGAGCTACATCACACAGAGCAAGAGTTAGACAAATGTAAGTGGTCATACATCATTCATTTCCGCTATGAGCCGAGTTCTTGACCGAACTTAGATCATTATGTTTACCTGAGGATACAGAATTAAAGGCAACACGTACGATTTTGGGATTAGAATGTCCAAAAATCACTAGAACAAAATTATATATTTTGTTGACATGTGTACCTGCAGATTCCAAAATGTTTCAAATAATGTTTAAAACCAGAGAAATCAGACATTTTAACTGGTACATCGCCTGTCAATGACATCTTATCCGTGTTAACTTTGATTTCCAGTGTTATTTTTCCGTAACCATGGAAAGACCAAAGACACTTTAAATATTATGAGTTTTATTAGACAGGCGAGCAACAGTTCGGGTACCTTTATTGGGTTAGTCTAATTGTTTGAAATTCTTGTTTTCTTGATTTACTGCCTCAGAGACAACACTATTTTGTCAAGTGGCTAACATATCATAATCAGAAAGAGCTTTATTTGTAGCAACAGTGATACAGCATTTTCTCCACCTTACAATATATTTTCAAATGAACTGCATGCCATTTAGCAACATTAGAAAGCTTTTATTAATATGATATTCTAATATCGATCTACTGCAGAGTGCAACAAGTGTTTCATACCATCATGAACGCAAAACGTTACATTACTTTTAACACACTCAAATGTATTCCTAGTGTGATTGTTTTGACCATGTAAAACAGCGCTGTGTTAACCCACAAGGTTAATTTGTCAAACAAAGTGACCTGTATGAGAAGTAATTCAGCACTAGAATGAAAAAAAAAACAAGTAAACTGCAACAAACTCAGACATTGAACGCAACTTTAATTGTAAGCAGTGATTGCGGCATATGAGCATAATAAAAACAGCAATGTAAAATGTCCCAAGCTCTCGGGCGCGCCCTGCTTCATATCACGGTAACGTTAATAAAACTTGAATACATTAGCTCATCCTTGAACATGATTGCTTTCCATCGGCTGTGGAAATGAAGACGGCAACTCCCATGATTTCACACTCATTCATGCCGTCATCAAGCAACTCCTTTGCTATTGTTTTGAAAAAAATGACCTCTAACGGCGAAACTTACAAACTGCACCTTTAGTAAGACTTCTATTTTAAAATGTATGCCTTTTTTAATCCATATTTGCACTGAAATTATAATAATCAATATTTTTGGTCAACAATTGTATCATATTTTATCAAAATATACAAACATTTTACTTGAAAAGCAAATTAAGAAAATATGGATTGTTTTCATAGACTGTATCTTAATAATGTTTTCTTGTTTTAAACATAAATCTAACAATATTGTAGTTCAAGCAAAAAAAAAATGGTTCTCGATTTACTAACCCTCATGCCATTCCACACCTCTATGACTTGCTTTCTTCCATGGAAGACATAAAAGTTGGCCAGAACATTTAATTTACATCTGATGAAAGAGAATGACTGAGGCAAAAAAAAGGGGGTTAAAGTCAGGACCCCAGATCCTCTTCATCCCAACTTTATAATGGAGGGCCATTGCTTCAGCTGCTGAAGAAAGTCAAATGTGCTTCTTTTCCCATACCAAGCACCGGAAGATTGTCAGATGTTTTGTTTTTGAGCTAGGCAGACCAACTAGTTTTAAGACTGACATAATTTAGTTCATGTGTGATCTGTCAAATGTTGGATAACTGTTTCTTTCCCCTTTGGCCTTGTAAAAGCATTGCTGGGGATCCTGTGAATCTTGGAATGCCAATACGTATTTTACTACAAGTCTAGAATTACGCAACATGATATGCATCAAATCAAATTCTTAATATATCTTTATTGGTTAACTTTTTTAAGATCACAGCATGATGCATCTTATTGAGGGCCATTAGGAGCAAAAAAGGAGACAGCATATAGTAACACTTAAATATAATCTTCAATAAAGTGCAAACTGTCTGTCTGGGGTTTAAATCTTGAAAGAGATAGTTCACCCAAAAATGGAAATGATCCCATAATTTACTCACCCTCAAGCCAGGTATTTATGACATTCTTCTTTCAGACGAATACAATCAGAGATATATTAAAAAAGGTCCTGGCTAATCTAAGCATTATAGTGGCAGTAAATGGCAGCCCAAAAAAGTCCAACCATACCTCATAAAATGGGGTTAATAAAGGCGTTCTGAAGCAAATCGATGGGTTTGTGTAAGAAAAATATTCATATCTAAAAAATCAACACGATCACATGATCGTTAAGAAAAATATTATTATATGTTAAATATTATTATTATATTATATAAATATTATTATTATATACTAGATTATTATATGCACTAAGATTATTAAATTAAAATATAAAAATCTATACAAAAAAATGTATAGAGAATGTAGTTAAATGATTTGAATTTAGGATTGGATTTACTAAAATAATCTTTTGGTGCATCAGCACAGTAATTATTACTCTCTCAACAGTTCAGTGGTTATGCAGAGAAGAAACAAACATTCATGCCCCACTTTGCTGTTCTCGGCCACATCACTTTGATATTACTTTCATAACAGCTTCTAGTTAGTGTTTGTACATTGTCTCACAAGTGGATGGAATCATCAGTGTGTTCTAGACTCTGTACCACATTGATTAAAGGACAAACCCTGGTTGTAAATCAATGAGTATATATAAAACATATTTGTTTTTCATACACAGCCATAAAGTGACCATTGGAACTGGGATAAAACATTCTGAAGATGTCACAGCCTGCAGAAGAGATTCCTGTTGGTCAGGGTAAGCTATTTTGAATAAAAAAAATGACATGTAATGTAAAGTGTTCATTCAAATACATTACAACTAATTCCCAAGACAAACATTAAGGCTTAGCCCTATATTGCATGTGTTTGAAAGCTTTTAGTACATCAAAACCTCAACAGCTGCTAAATTCACAGCCAATTTTTTGAGCAGTTTCAAGTCAACTGCCAAGAGAACACTCTGAATTTGACTTTTTACACACATATATAATAAATGCACCCTCAAGCCTAAAGCATTTATGGTAGGAGGGTTCAAAGTGTCATCTTGTTCTGTATTTCGATACCCCTTCATTTGTTTTGGTCCAAACTTTAAAGGAAACATTGCCCTCATGTGGTTAAATGAATATCAATTGTAAAGGCAGTCTGACAGTTCAAATTTAAATGACATGCTTATTTATATGTGGTGGCTTATTTACAAATACAAAATATTCAGCATTTAATAAAGCACATAATTAAATGATTAATGCACACATCTTTCAAGTGGAGATCAAGAAGAGATCTAGAGTGCCTGGTGTTATGATCACCCAGTACGTCAAGGAACTACCACGTGGAAAAACTACACCTGATTTCAGCAGGAAACCAATCGCCATAACAGTTCAAGAAGGTATCAATAATAATAATAATAATACTAATAGTAATAATCATCATCATTGCAAGTGTTGCTAGTTAAAAAGTATATATTATATATAGTATAAGACAGCATTTAAATGAGTTGCTCTGCTCAGTTGTTAATACATTTATGCTATAATTGTCCAATAGACTATATTCTGTAGATTAAACATTTATGTGTTAGTTGAGCAGTCATTTAGCTATAATGAAAAAGTAGTAGCTTCGGGTAGTAGATCCTTCATAAGCATAAAACTCAGAAATGATGAATGGGTTTCTTTTTTTCAACTGCAGGCAAAGTGGCCATTTTCAAAGCAATGGTGAGTGGAGATCCAGCACCAACTGTAACATGGTCTCGCAACAAGGGTGACACATCTGATCCGGAAAAATATAAGCCAAGATATGATGAAAGGACTAGAGAATATCATCTAGAGGTAACATACTGTACCAAACACCAAAATTCTGAAATTACAACATTATCATACAAAGCAGTATATTATGAAGATGGGTCTTTCTACAGCAATTTCTTTTTTCATTTGTTCTGTTGAAAACAACAGATACTAAATGTGCAAGTAGACCAAGCAGATACATACAAATGTTTTGCTACAAATCCATTTGGAAAAGCAGTGTGCACAGCTACATTGAGCGTACTTGCAGGTAGGCAACATATCTTCATGTAACAAAGGACAATATTCAAGAATATTACCACATTCAATGTGCATAAGTAGGCAATTAAAATATGAATGCATGCGTTACTGTGCAATTTTCTCTGTCTTTTAGTTGGATTCAAGAAAAAGAAAACTGATACATCTGCAAACAAAGGTGGAAATAATCATCCTCAAATGATAAATTAAAACGTTTTATTTAGATTTTGTAGTGATATTGTATGATATTTTCTTCTGATTTATTTAAGATGGCCAAACCAATGATCCTGAGGACTTCAGGAAAATGCTTAAGAAAACCACGTAATTTTTTTTCTTTAAAATGTCTTTAAAAAAAAAGAAAAGAAAAAGAAAAGATAATTCACAGCTGCTTTCTCTCTTATCGCAATGAAAATCTTCCATCTAGCATTGTCAAGAAGAGAAAAGAAAAACCCAAGAAAGAGGGAGAGATTGATCCAAAATTCTGGGAAGTGATGCTAAGTGCCAAAAAGGCAGATTATGAGCGCATCTGTCATGAATTTGGAGTCTCCGACTATCGCTGGATGCTAAAACAGCTTAACCTGAAGAAAAAGGAGAAGGAGGATGAACAAGCAAAGGTATCTGTCAGGAATTTAATCATCTGATGCTGAGCTGTCAGTCCATTTCCAATTTTTTCGATTTGGCTATAGTGAAACTCTGCCTTGAGCCATTTCTGTAATTGCAACAATGCTTTCTATAATAATTCTTAAATTTAATTCTAAAAACCAATTTCTTTTATGTCTTACAGGTGGTTGAAAACATTGACAACATGAAGCAGATTGAAGTGAAGACAAGTGGCAGAGCTGAATTTGAGCTTGATATGAAGCTTAAGGACCAAAACAGTAAAATTTATCTGTACAAAGTAAGTTCAAATGGTTTAACATTAATAACTAAAATGTCTTTCAGTAAAGAAAAAAAAAAGTAAACTCTTTACTCTTTCCAGAATGGTGAAATGCTTGATTATGGTGATGGCACTGATGATTCCTCTAAACATAATATGAAGAAAACTGGTGATAATTACTTGTTTAGCATCAACAAACTTGACTTAAATGATGGTGGACTTTACCAAATGGATGTTGAGGATGTCAACATTTTCTCAACAACCTTAGCAAGTAAGAAGGCGTTTATTTTTTATTAGATTTTTTATTAGCATTTTTAACATACATGTGCTTCATTACTCATTTCCCCGCAGTTCCTGATGTGGAATTCAATGGCATGCTAAAGAATGCTAAAGTGGTTGAAGGGCAGGATGCAGTGTTTGAGGGTGTTTTTTCTGGTCCTGTACCACAAATCACCTGGTGTGCCAATGACATCTCTGTTGAGCATGGAGACAAGTACAATATCACAGTCTCTGAAGACAAGCTAAGCCACAGATTAGTAGTAAAGAACTGTACCCAAGAGGACAAGGGCGTGTACACAGCAATTGCTGGGATTAAATCATCCAGGGCCACCCTTGCTGTTGATGGTAAAACTTCAAGAGGAATAAAGAAACAAACTACAATCTTTAAAATACTTCTGCACTGCAATGTATATGAATCAAAATAACGTTCTATTGTTTCTCTATGCCATATCAGAGGATCCTAACGCCAAGGGGAAAGGTCGAGGTGATGCAATGGATGGAGCAGATGACCTTGCAAGATGTCTGGCAGAAGAACAGGCAAGACTGCAGAGAGAAAAAGATGAAGCAGCTAGGAGAGGCAAAGGTACGGATGGGAGTGGTGATGGAGCGGATGGGAGAGGTGATGGAGTGGGTGGCCGTGATGGAGCAGATGGCCGTGGAGGACTTGGTTTGGGAGATGGAAGTGGAAGAGATGCAACAGGGAAGTACGGACAAGGAGGAGATGGTACAGAAGAAAGTGGGAAGAGTGGAAAGGGTTCTGGAATGGGTTTGGGAGCAGATGGACTGGGAGGCCAATCAGCTTTGGTTGGATCTGGTAGAGACAGTACAGGTATGTTCAAATTACCTTTTAAATAGCTTATTCTTCAATTTCCATGAACAATTTACCACTTAGTATTATAATTCATTCAAATGTATTCATTCCAGATGATAAAGTGCACTTCGCAAGCGGATTATCAGACAAAAATGCCGCCCGTGGCAAACCTGCAGAGTTAGTGTGTAAACTAAATACTGACAAAATTGACGGTGTGTGGTATAAAGATGGAAATAAGGTAAGTTTGTGTATTGTAGCAGTACATCACTGACAGTGTTTGACATTCATGTAAATCATTTTCATCAGCTGACTTCCAAAGATGGAGTGGTCATCTCTAAAGATGGTTGTACACATAAGCTCATTATACAGAACTGCAAGGATTCTGATGCAGGTCTATATCATTTTGAGGTTAATGGTTGCAACACAGAGGCCATGGTGAGAGTTGGAGGTATTTCAAATACAATTTTCATTTTTTACATTTGGCTAAAGCATACGAAAGTTACTGTCAGTTTGGAAATTACAATAATGTTTTCTGCTGTAATTTGCTTCTGTATTTCCCAGATCTTCCAGAATTCGACCTAGATGCGTTGCAAAAGTTCACTAACCCCGTGATTGTGAAAGCAGGCCAGACTGCATCTTTTAAGATGACATTTCCTCCACAAACCTCACTGGAGATTAAATGGTTTAAAAAAGGCTCTGAGCTTCTTGATGGAGGTTCAGTTAAGGTGGCAAAGGAATCAAGCCACAGTCGTCTTCAAATGAAAGACTGCCTGGGATCGGATACTGGTCAAATCAGAATCCAGCTAAAAAATCCTTTTGGATCTATTGAGGCTTTATCAAGTCTTATAGTACTAGGCAAGTACAATATTTGCAATTTAACTGTTACTAAAAGTATACTGTTACTATATTTTAAGTAACACACATATGTGCCCCTGACAGACAAGCCTGGTCCACCACGAGGCCCATTAGAAGTGAGTGAAAGCACATCCTCAATCCTTGAATTGAAATGGAATCCTCCGAAGGATGATGGTGGCTCAGCAGTGACCAACTACATAATTGAGCGTCAACAGGTCGGGCAGAATACCTGGAAAAAGGTTGGGGATATTTCAGCTAACTATCTAATCTTCAAAGATAGAAACGTGTCCCTTGGCAAGAGGTACATCTATCGCATCTATGCTGAGAATCTTGAGGGCATCAGTGAGGCGATGGAGAGTGAAAAAATCATGGCTGGCTCCTTAAGTAAAATCCTTGAGTCTTTACTTCTGAATTTTTCAAATTAAGAAGTACTTAAATCATCTATTTATATTAACTATGTGTTGGCAGTGTTCCCTGGTCCACCAGCCCCACCGAAGGTGGTCAGTGTGTTCAAAAACTGTATTAACCTAACATGGACTCCACCAGAGAAAGATGGAGGGGCTAAAATCTTGGGCTACCAGCTGGAGAAACGCAAGAAAGATACAAACCAGTGGGTGACTCTGAACCCTGTTAATGAACCTATCCAAGGTATTTTCTATGTTCTATCTCAAGGTAAGTTCCACCTTTAATGAAAAGCACTGACTTCTGATTCAAGACTGTAAAAATGTTGAGTCTGGAAAACAATTGCTAGTGCAAATCAATAAATAACCATTAGCGAACACCTTATTTGAAGTTCAAAGACCTCAAAATACAAGATACAATAAGTGGTCTCTGCTTCTTACAGCTCTGAAGTATGCAGTGAAGGATGTGTCTGAGGGGTCAGAGTATGAGTTCAGAGTAACATCCATTAATATGTCAGGGGCTGGAGAACCCAGCGCTCCCTCTGGGATTGTCTGTGCTAAAAACCCCAACAGTAAGTCACAGTCATATTATCAAGAAATCGAGATACTTTAAAATATATTTACTCATTTTGACCAATTTCCAGTGAAGCCCCATTTTAAAGATCCTGAAGATTTTATGGTTGTGAGATCAGGATATTCTATGAGAATCAAAATTGATTATGAGGTAAAAGTGCACATCTAGACATTCACATTTTACACACCCCTTGCCTCTATGTAGTCAATCATCTTCTTAAAAATATATATTTTTGGCACACAGGCCTCTCCACCACCAGACATTACGTGGCTTAAGAATGGTGAACCTGTATCACCCTGGAACAAGATCATTCATTCTGATGGCACGTGCACACTTGTCATACCCTCCTCAAAGTATGACGATTCTGGTGTCTACACCATTGTGGCTAAAAACTCAATGGGGCAAGCCAGCTTTGACATAGAGGTCAGAGTAACAGGTAAAGTCATGCCACATTTTATGTAAATTATAAAAAGGTGTGATCACAATAGATTTATTTATTAGCTTTCACTCATTTCAGTGGGATCTTTTGCTGCATACAACATTTTATTTGAACACAAACCTGCAATTTTGGGTAGCATCATTATGGGATCTAAACTTTGCAGACTAGAAAATTAGCAAGAGATAGGATATTTTTTGTCATAATTCATCAAAATAACTTCCTCTTCTGTTGCAAACATACATTGCAGGGTCCAAAGTAATTTTGTGTTCTTAATCCTATGTGAGACATCACCTTCAGAGACTAGACATTTGCCAAAGAAACAAAGAGTTACTTGTAAGTGAAAATAACTATTGCATACCTATTCCTATCACTTTACAATTATCCTTCTTTATGTGGCTACAGATGAACCCAAGCCTCCAGGCCCAGTGGCTCTAGAACAGGTGGTTTGTGGTAAAGTCATTATCACATGGGGTCCGTCTCCAGACCACGAGCGAGACGACCGACTGCACTACATGGTGGAAGAACATAACTCCAAAACACGCATTTGGCGCACAATAGCAGACCACCTTCTCTGTACTACATACACTACCAGCATTCAACCAGGTCAAGAATATCACTTCAGAGTCTATGCAAAAAATGATATGGGACTTTCTGATCCTTCAGATTCACCAACGTGGGGTGTAAACAGCAATAAAGGTGGGTTAGAGTTAGAGAGTTAGAGTAGCAGGACCCCTACCAATGTAACTTATTATATTGGACAATGCTAAATACTTAGACCTTTTCTTTACTTTTTCCAACCAGTTGTAGCAACCTCAACTGTGCCGCCCGTAATCACTTTAGAAAGACCACCTTCCATCCTGGTTCCACTGAAATTCCACACTCCACCAAAAGGATACCGGTGCTACATGACCTGTGCTGTCCGCGGCTGCCCCAGCCCATATATTGCATGGTACCATAACGGGATTTGTATCAACTCTGACAAAAACTACTACATCACAAATATATTTGGTGTCTGCTCTATGTACATCCTCAGAGTTCGGCCCGAAGATAGTGGCGAGTACAAAGTGGTGGCAGTCAACACATTTGGCAGTGCCGAATGTTCTTCTACATTAAAAGTGAAAGGTATGACAGCTGCAGTGATCATTTAGAGGCTTGAGAAGTGTTTACCAGAGTCACCTGATTTACATACTGGTTTGTCCTTTGTGAATGAGTCATGTTGCTACTAATTTGGAACGTGGATATATAATGCAAATGGGCAGATTGGTCTATAGCCTATGCCAGAGCCAATCAAAATGAGACCTGCAGGTCAAATATGGACGTCTATCATTTTTATGCGGTCAAAGATTGATTTAGATAAATTAACAGCACCGATTGATGCATTAGAGCGCTTTCTGTGCAAATCTCTATGGTGAGCACTGAAGCACTCAGTGGTTACAATTAAAAATAAAAAAACTAATCGGAAAAGACAGATTACACTAATGTCTGCAACACTGTCCCTTTTGACAAAATCAAGAATGGCGTGTGTACTTGCATTGCATTATCAATTCCAATATGACTTATTTTGAAATTCAACAACAAAAAAGCTTGAGTAACTGTTTTAGTTCTGAAAATGAAAGATGAAGAGATGAATACAATCTGAAAAATTAGATGAAGAGCCCTGGTCAATGCATTATACATGTAAATCCAATTACATTTACAGATGCGATTTTCTATTCAGCTTTTACAAATAAACCTAGGTTTAACAAAAATGAAGAACTCTTAAATCAACAAATCTTGTTTGCATAGGTAGTCATTCATTTTATTCTTCTTTTCTCTTCTCTCTGTTTCAGATTGATCTTCATTCTGCTGGACATGGCAATTTTCCTATGCTTCTGCCACAACTAATTTCATGCATACATTTTAAGCTAGGGTAGTGCATGCATATAAATGAATATAGCTGTGGTTTATTGCAATTGAGAACACATTCAATTTGCTATTATACCACAATGTGAACTACAAAAAATATAAGCAATTTGAATATATTTAAGTGTATATGGCGTTCAATATGCAAATACATTTTCTGACAAGCATAGTTTCCACCATATTATTCTTCATCTCTAATCAAGTCCAGTTATTCACCAGTGTACTATGCTATTATTCTTAAACATGATTGAAAAAGCTTCACAGACATTTACCCCTGGTTTCACAGACAAGGGTTAAACCTAGTCCAGACTAAAATGCATGTTTGAGCTGTTTTAACTGAAAGCAACTTGCACAGGCTTAATATGTCAGTGCCATTGTTTTGTCTCAAGATGCACATCAGTAATGTGTGTTTTTTTTTTTTTTTCTAAGCCACATTTATAAAAGCTACTTAAATGTCATAATTGAACTAAGGCCTAATTCTGGGTTAATCTAAGTTTGTGAAACTGAGTTTTTATCACACACAAGGTCCTCTTCTCCAATCTCCAGCATTATTCTTCTGGTTGAAATTACAGTTTGAACAACTCCATGACATGCAGCGTTCAAATTAACCAAAATTGGCATATTGCCCTAATGCAACAAAGATGGCTAAAGTCAACAGATATTACTAATAGACCTACCAATCTCTGTGTCAAAATAAAATATACTGCAATCTTAAAGACATTTTACCCTCTGTAATTTGGGTCCAAATCTTTGGTAAAAAATGCAATTTTGATTCCCCTCTACAAAACAGTAGATTACCCAATAAATATTCATCCATGACATTTAATAGTTTGCCTTTCTACTTCATTTATGTATGTCTTGCACCAATGTGAGCCAGGGACCTCTGGTTGAGTTGACAGGGAATGCACTCAGTGAAATCCAAATCTGTGATAGAACATGGATTGTTTCAAATTGCAACATGAATAGTTCCAGTCTCAGCATGGTTCCTTACATAAACAACTCCAATGTCAGTAGGCATCTCTGACTTCCTGGCAGTTGAAATGGAAACCACTATCAAAAAGCAAGTGTGTAGCGCATAATCCAAAAAAAATGTTTAACCATATAAAAAATATAACCTTTTTCAGAAGTCTAACATTTTTAAATATAATTAAATACATTAAATGAACAAAACAATGTTGCAATATTTGTACAATATCAAATACAACAACCTAATGTTTTATATGTAGGCCTATGCCACTACTCTATTGGCTTACATTTACATACTACTATAATGAATTTGTAGGAGGGACTGACTTACATTTGTAGATGACTATTCAAGGACTGGAGTATTTTAAAGATTATCTGGGCCACTCTTCTTACCATAATGTAAGTGAATGAGTGAGGACTGGGACTGTTATACTCCAAAATGTCAAACATTTAGGAGTTCCTCCTTTCCTATCATTAATAATATTAGGCATTATCTTCTTAAAAAAATTGCGAGATTCACATTAGAAAAAATACATACTAGCTTGGCACAACATGAGCAGATAAATTAGGATGATTTTCATTTTGAGTGAACTGTGGCTTTAAGGAATGTTCATTAGATGTTGCTAGAACAGACGTCAGTTAACAGCATCCCACATTCTCACTTTGCTACTGTCAGCGTGTGATAAACGCTCACCTGAAATCAACACTGCCTCTTCATCGCTCCTATAAAAGCAACAACACGTCACATAATCCTACTGGATACCATACAGCGACCACGCGCACTTTTGGATTTACGCGCTTCTCTGTGATCAGTCAGTGGAATTTCAAGTATCGCACATGCGCATTTGCTGCTGCGCTTAGGTCACTCACTCACTCTCTCAGGAAAATGTTGAGGTGAATGTAAAAAATAGGAAGAATTGTTTGTATTTTTTATTTCTTTATGTATGTTAAAGTTGTAATAATAATAGTAATAATAACGAAAATAATAACTTGTTGCTTCTCTTAAAGGAGTGGTTGATTGCCCCTTTTTACCATGGCAAGTAATACAGCTACTAATAGCCACACTCCTCATCATAAACTTTTATAGTCTATTGGCTTCCCTGATAAAGAGCTGCAGTGTTGATATATTTTTGTAGGCCAACTCAGAAGTTTGGCATCACATTGGTTGCCTTGACCAAACCACAATACGATTTTTACATTGGCTTTTGGATAATTGCAAGAAATAAGCTCACTGATAACAATACTTTATGATTCTTAAACTGTTTTGTCATGATCATCTTCACAAATGAACAAACCTTTTATTAATTTTGAAGCATAAATCGTCAAAAGTAAAAAGATAAATGTAGGCTATAAATGAACTACACTACGGTCAAATCAGGCAAATAACTTAATGGAAGCACAAATGCTAAAAGGCTAATTCATTTCCAGGTTTTGGTCTACAAAATATGTCATCCCAACTGCACTCGGGACAAAGTTTCAAGTCATAAGGTTATATGTGTTTTATTGGGCCCAAATAATGTGAACAGTTGTGAGAGCTGCTAAGCTGTCTGGGCAAAGTGGGCATATAAAAAACATGGTCAGATCCTGTGCATGTGAAATGGCACCTGCGTTCTGGGGCTACATACCCAACACATAAGTCATAATATCCATTTATTGCACAATTTTTATAAATAGCATGCACCGTTAACACAAGAATTTAACATAGGACATACAGAATATGTGGAATTACTGAAATGAGTGCTGCTATTGTGGTGCCTTCCAACATCACACTTAGCTTATTTCTTATTTTACACCTAATGTAAGGTCACTACATAGAGATGGTGTTAGATGGTGTAACTAGTTCAAATAGTGTGATAAGGCATAAATGAGATACTTGTGTTTTCTGGCAAAGGTGAGGTTTCTGGCATCTTGTCCCTGGTAATGGCAAATGAACAGTTACCTTAAAAGCAACTTGAATGTCACTCTCACTATTTACAGAATACGTATGACCACGAACCACGGACAGGGCCTCTGTCCCTTTGCCACTGTAAACCTCACCCAAATAACAGATTTAATGTGACAGCTAATATGACTGCAGTGCTTGAGAGGTTTCAATTTGGCCCACTACTGTTTTATTGCTGAACAAAATAGAGAGACTGCAATAAATTGTGGGAGTCGAACACGGTTGTGTTGACAGAGCAAGTTAGCTACATGTGAAGGTGAGTTGCTTCTCTTTCTATATTCTTTTACTTCCTTTTTTCCCCAGATGAGAACATGAAAAATACAATAATATATATATAATAAATAATATGCTAAATCATTTAAAGCAGTTTTTCAAAAATCTTTTTTCAGGCTTGACTTATAAATGGGAAGATATCCTACAGCAGATCTGACTCTAAGTAGTGATGCATATCAAATAGATCAGATTCCAGATGGTACTCGTGTTGTGATGCTCAGAATGCACTAAAGTGTTTTAGATGCTTGCAAACAATGTTAAAGTGCTTTCACAATTGCACTAAAGTCAGACTGAAAATAATTATATCTGAATGTTGAGTGGGTAATCAGTGATGGATCATTTTCTTGTAAATATTACATTGCGGTTTTCATTTTTTCATTTTTTTCATATACTTGGATACTTCGGGGAGCTAATATTAAATAATTTTATTATTTTAAATAGGATTTTCACTCCTAAGCTAAAGCATAATTGCTCTGGTAGCACAGCTCTGATAAGTTTATGAGGTATGTGACCTATCAAAGGGTTAAGACTAGCCCTGCTTGTAAAATCATTGGAAAGATCCTGTCAACCTGTCAATGCTGTTAAAAAGATTTTATGTCAGTCTTGTGTTACTTTACGTGCAAAATATATAATATCACCTCTTAATATATCTTTATTGGTTCATTGGTTCAGTTAATGGCATTAAGGGCTAAGACAGCATGCATCAAAACAGTAAATAGTTATTATTTACATCTATGTATAACATTTCCCATGTGGTTATGAAATGAGTTATATAGGTATGGTTTACAAAAGGGCATATTGCTTGAATTTTTTACAGAGGGCATATTGCTTGAATTTTACTATCTTTTAAAGGGGGCATTCATGGCATACTGATTAACGTCTACTTATCAGATAGTGTTTCATATTCCTTATTTACACATATCAGGCCTTCATCAGAGGTAAGACCTTATGATAATAGGGTTCTTAATGACAATAACAAGAGTCTCTCTGTGAAACAAGACAATAAATGCAGCTGTTAGAGTGAATCATATCCATTTGCTGAATATAAAGTACACACAATTATACAATTTCATTTTCCAAACTTTTCTAATATGCTATTGGTGAACTGGAACAGGGCTTCGGTTGCTCACTTCTGTCCAAATATTGCATGACATGCCCCCAGAAATTATGTCAGAACAAGAAGCCCTTTTGTGTCATCGCATTTTAGTTTAGTGCTGATGTTAGTAAGGGAAGAATAAATATATTTAAGCTTCGGTCAACCTTTACTTACCCTATAAATTGTTATAATGACAATAATATATGCAATTGAATGTTTTCTGCCCTATCTTTTCTCTTTTTATAAGACACTGCAACCATTACGAACCATTACAGGCAAATCCTGCATTTTGAAGATGTCAAAGCCAGCAGACGGAAGGGGCGGTAAGTTCAAATCATTATGAGACATGCCAAATGCAGCTGTCAAACTTCTTTAAACCATCTGACTCATTTATTGTAGATTTGCTTTGTTCCATCACCCAAGGCCTTATTGTTAATCAAGCAGTTTAGTAGATGTCATGATCAGGAAGTAGTTTATTCATGATGAAGGCTGATAAAACATCGCCATCATGTGGTCAACAACAAGTCCACAGCTTCAAAGATCGTGCTTTCCTGAAGCATAGCTACATGTGAATTGATATGACTAATTCATATAAATATGCCATTTCATGTTTGTTGGCCTTGCCCTTGACTGTATAGATCAGAGAAAACATATTCCACTGTTTTACCAAATTAAACACCATGCAATTGTTTTGAACATACTTTTCTGATATTTCAGTGGCAATTAGGAAGAGATCCAAAGTGCCAGGTGTTATGATCACACAGTATGTTGAGGAGCTGCCACCTGGATTTACTACTCCTGATTTCATTAGAAAACCCATAGCCTTAACGATACAGGAAGGTATTTTTTATTTTTATTTAGCATGGATCATTTGGATTGATAATATAATTTAAACATGATAATTTCTTTTAAATGGAAAAATAAATTACATGTATAGTATGTAATTTAATCTATCTATCTATCTATCTATCTATCTATCTATCTATCTATCTATCTATCTATCTATCTATCTATCTATCTATATATATATATATATATATATATATATATATATATATATATATATATATATTATTATATCTGTCTATCAGCACTTCTATCAGCACTTGAGTAAAATATATGAGTGTTAAGGGTCTGATTACTTAGGACCATGTTATTTTTTAGTTTTTCTTTTTTAATAAATCTGCAAAAATGTCAACAATTATGTGTTTTTCTGTCAATATAGGGTGCTGTGTGTACATTAATGAGAAAAAAAACTTAAATGATTTTAGCAAATGGCTGCAATATAACAAAGAGTGAAAAATTGAAGGGGGTCTGAATACTTTCCGTACTCACTGTAACATCACAGCTACCTGTTCCATTTAATTTTGCAGGCAAATTGGGCTTTTTCAAAGCTGTTGTTAATGGAAATCCAATACCGGAAGTTTCATGGGGACGTAACAAGGGAGATATCTCTAATCCAACAAAATATGTTTCACGATATGAAGAGAAGAATGGAGAATATATTCTGGAGGTGAAATGAAATTTTCAGAGTGTGAAATATCAGCTATTCCATTTTGATTTTACATTTTTAAATTGTACCATTACTACCTATACTGTAGATATTAATAGGTAAGAAGATTATGTATTTTATATGAATGATATAATTCATGTATGTATTATAGATATAATTTATTTAGAATTGCGTTTATTTCTGTGTTTTGCTTTCCTTAACAATATTTGGTATGGCGTTTTACACCTTTCTCCAGATACCAAGTGTAGATTCGGATCAAGCAGACACATACAAATGTCTTGCTATAAATCCATTTGGAAAAGCTGTTTGTACTGCTGCATTGAATGTCATAGAGGGTAGGAAACTCATAAAGTTGAACATAATGATCTTAGTAGTCTTCCATTACTGATTAAGATTGAAAAATATATATCATATAGGCATGAATAAATCTGTTTCTCTTCCTTTCAGTCGGATTCAAGAAAAGAGAGCCAAGTATGTAACTCAGAGCTACTGATAATTTAAATGAAATAAACACTATTGGAAGACCTATTGATTGGTTAAAAGAGTTCTGTGTCAAAATAACTTAAAATATGTCACATTTTTCAGCCCCCAAAAGTGACCCTGAGGAGTTCCGAAAAATGCTGAAGAAAACGTAACGTATCATATATTTACATTTTATGTACACTATATTGCCAAAAGTTTTGAGACACCTGCCTTTACATGCACATGAACTTTAATGATATTCCATTCTTAATCTGTAGAGTTTAATATGGAGTTGGCCCACCCTTTGCAACTTTAACAGCTTAAACTCTTCTGGGCAGGCTTTCCGTATGGTTTAGGAGTGTGTTGGGAATTTTTGACCATTCTTCTAGAAGCGCATTTGTGAGGTCAGTCACTGATGTTGGACGAGAAGGCCTGACTCGCAGTCTCCGCTCTAATTAATCCCAAAGGTGTTCTATCAGGTTAAGGTCAGGAGGTCAGTCAAGTTCCTCCACGCCAAACTCGCTCATCTATTCCAATGCTTTGTGCACTGGTGCGCAGTCATTTTGGAACACAAATTGTTTCCACAAAGTTGGGAGCATGAAATTGTCTAAAATTTCTTGGTATGCTGAAGCATTAAGAGTTTCTTTCACTGAAGCTAAGGGGTCAAGCCCAACCCCTGAAAAACAACCCCACACCATAATCCCCCCTCCACCAAATTTTACACTTGGCACAATGCAGTCAGTCAAATACCGTTCTCTTGGCAACCACCAAACCCAGACTGGTCCATCGGATTGCCAGACAGAGAAGCGTGATTCGTCACTCCAGAGAACTAGCCTCCACTGCTCCAGTGGCGGCATGCTTAACACCACTGCATCCGAAGCTTTGCATTGCTCTTGAATGAGCTGCTCGGCCATGGAAACCCATTCCATGAAGCTCTCTACACACTGTTCTTGAGCTAATCTGAAGGCCACACAAAGTTTGGAGGTCTGTAGCTATTGACTCTGCAGAAAGTTGGCGACTTCTGCGCACTGTGCTCCTCAGCATGCGCTGTTCCCAATTGCTTCCACTTAGCTACAGTACCACTAACAGTTGACCGTGGAATATTTAGTAGTGCTGAATATTAATGATCACTACTTATTGCAATTATGGACTTATTGCCGGTGTCAACCTATTACAGTCCCACACTGGAATTCACTGAGCTGAGAGCGACCCATTCTTTCTCAAATGCTTGTAGAAGCAGTCTGCATGCCTAGGTGCTTGATTTTATACACCTTTGGCCACGAAAGTGATTGGAACACCTAAATTTATTATTTGGAGGGGTGTCACAATACTTTTAGCAATATAGTGTATATAGTCCCGCCTCTTTTTAGCGCTGCACTTGTTATGTTGTCTTCCGGTTTTTATTTCCACAATATGAAATTAAGATCTTACAGATTTATGAATGAACTGCTCGTTTTAAAATCTTCCCAGTCTACTGACATATATGTTATGACAGCTGCTTTAAACATTACAAAGACAGCGATGCCATAGAAATATACAGAGCTACCGCTAACACGGAAGTTAAAAGATAAAATTGTAAAGATGGCTGCATGCTCGTTTCTCTAGCGCATAAGGTCTTTGGGGTGCAACAAATATGATGTTATGGGGGAGAAATAATAAATTAAGGGAGCCCAGTGTTAGTTATCATTTCAGGGTGGGTCTTGAAAACCTATTGTACATTTCCACTTTAAAAAAAAAAAAAGGTGATCGCATACACATTGACCACTGGGGCATGTTATCACTACTTTACATAAGAGTTGTAATAATAAGAAAATGTCTTTTAAAATCGTGCTATAGACTATTTAATGTTTTTTAAGCTAAAGTAAAACAGTCCAAATTAGCATATTCTGAGAATTTAAAATCTACCTTTATCATGTAGGATTGATTTAATGTATGCCTTACTGTGTTCATTTGTTTACCCAAACGTTTCCTTTTTTTGTTGTTGATGTACTCTATTCATTTAGGGTTGTGAAAAGAAAGCAAAAACAAACGAAAGAGGGAGAAATCGATCCAAGGTTCTGGGAGTTGTTATTAAGTGCAGCCAAGAAAGATTATGAGTGCATTTGTCTGGAATATGGAGTCACCAACTTCAGGTGGATGCTGAGAAGACTGAACCAGAAGAAGAAGGAAAGAGAGGCAGAACAGTCCAAGGTCTCTTTTGCTTTGAGTATTAGTCAATTGTACATCAATGCTTTTTTTTTTTTTACATTATACAATATTTAAAATCTCTACCCTTGATTTTTCTCTCAAGTATGTTGAAAAAGTCCACAGCACCAAACAGATTGAGGTAAAAACGGATGGCACAGCGGAATTTGATCTGACATGCAGTTGAAGGATCCTAACAGCAAAATCCTCCTCTACAAAGTAAGTGCCCTCATTAAAAAAAACCTTAATGTCATCAAAAATACTTTAAGAGTAATATACTTCAATTTCCTTCACAAGGATGGGGAAATGCTTGACTATGGAGATGGAACTGATGATTCCACAAAACATAATATGCAGAAATTTGGTGAAACTTACTTGTTCAGCATTAGAGATGTTGGCCCAGAAGATGCTGGGTTATATCAAGTCGATGTAGAAGAGGCGAACATGTTCTCAACTTCACTAGCACGTAAGAAATTATAATACCAATGTTTTTTTGTTTATCTGTTTAATATTAATACTAACTATGTATTATAGTACTGGGTTGCTATTTGTCTGCATACAATATTTGAAGCTACTGTCACACTACTTATTCATACTGCTTTAATCTTGATTCAAATTCATTTTTTACTCGTTAACCATCAATATATTTAAGAGTTGTTTTGTGCCTCCAGTGCCTGATGTGGAGTTTAATGGCATGCTGAAAGACACTAAAGTGGTTGCGGGGCAGGATGCGGTGTTTGAGTGAGCCTTATCGGATCCTGTACCACAAATCACCTGGTGTGCCAATGACATTTCTGTTGAGCATGGGGATAAATATGACATCACAATGTCAGAAGACATGCAAGTCCACAAACTAACAGTGAAAAACTGTACAAAAGACGACAAGGGAGTCTATACAGCACAGCTATTGCTGGGCTCAGGTCAAGCCAGGGGACTTTGGCTGTGGAAGGTAGGATTCTTTATTTAATTATTTAATTGTATTTAATGAATTCCAAATTTTTACTGAGCAAAAGATGCTTTGCAAAATAAAATTTTACAATTGCCACTAGAAGCCAGTGCAATTTCTCAAATAAACATAAAGACTTAGTGGCAAGACCATTTAAATATTTAAACAAATTTTACAGACAAAGTTAGCAAAGCGTAAAATCTTGTAATTTCCCTTTTAGCTGAATTTTGAATGCACTTTAAATGCATACAATACCGGTCAACAGTTTGGAATAAAAACATTTTTTAATTCTTTAAAAAGAAAAGAAAAAGTGTTATATTCACCAAGGGTAAAGCTGCATTTATTTGATCAAAAATGTGGTAAAACAGTAATATTTTGAACTATTTTTACAATTTAAAATAACTGTTTTCTATTTTAATACACCTTTAAAATGTAATTTATTCATGTAATGACAAAGCTGTCAATATTTAAAATCTCTACCCTTGATTTTTCTCTCAAGTATGTTGAAAAAGTCCACAGCACCAAACAGATTGAGGTAAAAACGGATGGCACAGCGGAATTTGAACTGACATGCAGTTGAAGGATCCTAACAGCAAAATCCTCCTCTACAAAGTAAGTGCCCTCATTTATTTGATCAAAAATGTGGTAAAACAGTAATATTTTGAACTATTTTTACAATTTAAAATAACTGCTTTCTATTTTAATACACCTTTAAAATGTAATTTATTCATGTAATGACAAAGCTGAATCTTCAGCATCATTACTCCAGTTTTCACTGTCACATGATCCTTCAGAAATCATTCTAATATACTGTATTCCAAACTTTTGACCGGTAGTGTATTTTTGCTTAATCAATGTATATCAATGACAATGTATTGTATAGTATAGTCTGTATAGTATTGTGTGGTGTATATTGTAACTAATACTGTTTTCAGATGATTCCAATGCACGTGGGGAAAGTGCAGATGAACTAGCCAGACGTTTAGCTGAGGAGAAGGACAGACTGCAAAGGCAAAAGGACGAGGCAGCCAGGAGGGCACAGGCTGAAAAAGATGAAGCAGCCAGGAAGGCCCAGTCTGAAAAAGATGAGGGGTACAGAAGGGCTCAAGCCGAACAAGCCAGGAGGGCACAGGCTGAAAAAGATGGAGCAGCCAGGAAGGCCCAGACTGAAAAAGATGAGGGGGACAGAAGGGCTCAAGTTGAACAAGCCAGGAGGGCACAGGCTGAGCGGGAGGAGGCAGCCAGGAGGGCACAGGCTGAGCGGGAGGAGGCAGCCAGGAGGGCACAGGCTGAGCGGGAGGAAGATGAAGCAGCCAGGAGGGCCCAGGACTGAAAAGATGAGGTGGACAGAAGGGCTCAAAGGAGGCACAGGCTGAGCGGGAGGAGGCAGCCAGGAGGGCACAGGCTGAGCGGGAGGAGGCAGCCAGGAGGGCACAGGCTGAGCGGGAGGAGGCAGCCAGGAGGGCACAGGCTGAGCGGGAGGAGGCAGCCAGGAGGGCACAGGCTGAGCGGGAGGAGGCAGCCAGGAGGGCACAGGCTGAGCAAGACGAGGCAGCCAGAAAGGCTCAGGAAGACCAAGATGATGCAGCCAGAAGGGCCCAAGTTGAAAGAGATGAGGCAGCCAGAAGGGCCAAAGCAGAGCAAGAAGCTGCTGGAAGGATGGAAGCCATGGCAGGAAAAGGAGGTGTACATGGCAGTGGAGGATCTAGCCTGGGAGATGGGAATGAAGGTGATGGAACAAAGAACACAAAAGGAGGAGATAGTACCTTGAGAGATGGGTTGGATTTAGACGGATCAGGTGGAGATGGGTCAGGTGATAAGCGCAAGAAGCGTGCAAGAGTCGAACTGGTTCCTAACGGCATGATAGGTCCGTTTTTATGTCTCTAGCTCCATATTAGTATAAAGTCATATGATTCTTAGTGGTGAGATGATGTAATCTGACATATTTCCTGTGCACTTTTATCCTAGAACATAGAGTCCACTTCCTGAACGAGTTGTCGGATACTGCAGCCAATGTTGGCGAATCAGCAGAGTTGTCCTGCAAACTTAGCAGTGAAGATAAAACTGGATTATGGTACAAAGATGAAAAAAAGGTTTCATTATATTTATCCTAATTTGTTAAACAAATATTTCATGTCAATTATTGTTGGTGTTTAAGTATCAATCATTTTTTTAATATATATGTTAAAACAGTTTTTGCTGCTTATTATTGGAAACTGTGATATATTTTGAAGGAACAGAATTTATTTGAAATAGAAATTGTTTGTATCATTATAAATGTCTAATATCAATTTAATGCATCCTTGCTGAATAAAAGTTTTTTTTTTATGTTAGTTACCCCAAACTTTTGATTGTTAGTGTATCATGGATTCCACAAAAATATTAACTGTTAAATATAACTGTTTTCAACATTGATAATAACAATAAATGTTTCTTTAGCATCAAATCAGCATATTATAATGATCATGTGACAATGAAGACTGGAGTAATGACGTTGAAAATTCAGCGTTCTTTTAAATTGTAATAATATGTCACACTATTACTGTTTTTACTTTATTTTTAATCAAATAAATGCAGTCTTGGTGAGCAAACTTTGACTTTTTATTATAATGATTTTGTTTTTCTTATGCATCAGTTAGAGCAAGGATGGAATTACAGTTGTCAAAGATGGGGCTATTCACAAACTAATCATCCATGACTGCCAAGAAAGAGATGCTGGGAAATATAAGTTTGAGGTAGAAGGACGCAAATCAGAGGCTACACTAATTGTTGAAAGTAAGTGTGTTTTCTACTGTGCTAAACATAAAACTGGCAGTTATTTGCCTTAGCCACTAGAGGGCAGTGAGCAGTGTGTTGGGGGCAGGTGGTTAGATAAAGGTGTCGGGTGATAATAACCTCTCACCAGTTGAATTAGACCAGGATCTTAGATGATATTCTTAGATGATATTCTGTTTTGATGTAGTGCTTTGTATAAAATGTAATGCCTTCATTAAGTGAGAATCCAGACTCAGAAAAGAGACATTGCTGCGTGGACATTTATTTTTGTCTACGAATAAACAACACCTCTGCCCTGGTTTATGGCAAAGCAATTACAAACTCTCTGGTGGCCTTAACTACAATGTACTTGCATCAAAAAATAAGTACAATCTATATATTGTGTTCATACTGTAATGCAAAATACTTCTGTTGATATTGAGGTGGGATAGTTAGGGACAGGTGTGGTGGTGTGGGTAAGTTTAAGGGACGTGTCAGTTTAATTATACATGTAACTACAGAAATAAATTGCAGATGTAATTCCATGCAGGTATTTTTAAAAATGTAAGTACAATGTAAAAACATGTATGTTCACAATAAGTGCACTGTATCAAATTATTAATTTAAATGTTAGTACAGTAGTCAAGAACACCTAATATAAAGTGGGTCCAATTCTCTTTTCTCTCTCTTCAGATCCACCCAAAATTGATGCAGATACCGTAAGTAAATTCTCAGAGCATGTTATTGTGAAAGTGGGAGAAAATGCTTCCTTTAAGCTACCATTTTCAGGAAAAGAACCAATTAAGATTCAGTGGTTTAAAGAGGATGAAGAGTTGCTGCAGGGTCACAGTGTCAAGATCGAAAAGTCTCCAGCTCTTACCCGTCTACTTCTTGTGTGCGCAAAGACACTGGAGAGATAAAAATCAAAATCAAGAATGAATTTGCTACTGTAGAGGAAACATCAAACCTTATTGTAATTGGTATGTATTACAAAGCTTAAGAAAAGTGTATGAAAGCATATTTTGGAAGAAAATAAAATGCATGCATCATGCAACAGCCAAAACACAAAATGTATGTTACAATGCTTTAGCTGTATAAATGCTAATTGAAGAACCACCACTAAAAATATAAAAATCTATAAATAGAAGAAAAAAATCTGAGACTAATGGACCTCAGCTATTTTAGTTGTTATCATTGTGACCCATCACTACTCCTATATTTTTTGTTTTGTTTTTCCAGACAGGCCAACTCCACCACAAGGACCTGTAGAAATTGTAGAAAGTTTCTTGTCTACCATTGAGTTCAAATGGAAGCCCCCAAAGGATGATGGTGGTTGTCCACTGACTAATTACAACCTGGAGCGGCAGCAGCTGGGACGAAACATCTGGACTAAAATTGGAGACATCCCTGGACAGCCTACCTACAGAGACACAAACATAGATTGTGGCCGAAAGTACTGCTACAGGATCCGGGCAAAAAACTCGAGGGCTTCAGTGACATCATGACAACTAATGATATTGCTGCTGGCATTTTGGGTGAGATTCCTTATTTCTGTCCATATTTTGAAATAAATTATCAGTTGTTTGCCTTTAGAAAAAGGAAATGCATTTTAAACATAATAAAATGTGTTCTTTCTGTCTCCAGCATTCCCTGGTTCTCCTGCCCCTCCTAAAATAGTCAGCGCCTTTAAAGACTGCATTAACTTGGCCTGGCTTCCACCCTCCGGCACTAGAGGGGGCAGTATCATTGGCTACAATTTGGAAAAGCGCAAAAAAGGCAGCAATTTTTGGAGTCAAGCAAACCCAAAAGATGATCCAATCAGAGGTCTTGAAAATATATTTAATTTTAATTAAATCAACCAGGTCTTCTCTCATTTTAAATACAGCGCAATGTTAATTTTTTCATTTAATATCTAGACAAAAAATATGCAGTAAAAGATGTCATCGAAGGTGTGGAGTACGAGTTCAGAGTGTGTGCTATCAACACATGTGGCCCTGGAGAACCAAGTGGGCCCTCTGAATGTGCAATTGCAAGGGACCCCAAAAGTAGACACAAATTCATACTCAATGCCACCATATACAGAAATGATGACTTGTCAGATAAAGTACAAAAACATTTCTTCATTTGTAAGTAAATATTTGTGATGTTATTGCCCCCAGAGCCTCCAGGTAAGGTCAAAGACCTCAAGATAATCTGGATCGAGCTACACCAGTCTGTCTCTTTCCTGGACTAAAC
Organism: Gobiocypris rarus; assembly: GCA_023029165.1. Classification (NCBI taxonomy): domain Eukaryota; kingdom Metazoa; phylum Chordata; class Actinopteri; order Cypriniformes; family Gobionidae; genus Gobiocypris; species Gobiocypris rarus. The sequence continues at coordinate 33,471,776 of CM040921.1, read as the reverse complement.
CTACAGAAGTCAAAGGTGAGGAAGATGAAGCAAAAGGCTATTATGTGGAAATCAGGCACGCAGACCAACTGGAGTGGAGCCGTTACAATTCAAACGCAGTGATTCAGACTTCCTTCACTGTTGTGGCATTGAAGTCAATGGACATGTATTGGGTGCGAGTGATCCCCACCAACGAAGGAGGAGAGGGGCTTCCACAGAGCTTTGACAATTACATCATCGCCATGCCTCCTCCTGGTAAAGATTCATTTATATTTGACTTTTAGCTTTTAGTTTCACACAAAAATTAATTGGAATTAAGTTAATTGGAAACTTTTTTTTTTTTCAGTAAAGCCAAAGTTCACTGACAAAAAAATGAAAAGCTTTATGGTTGTTAAAGCTGGAAACAGTTCGTGCCAGCGTCAGTTTTGAGGTACAGTATCAAATCATTATGACCAAGCCAAAATATTTAAAGAGGACCTGTTATGCCATTTTACAAAGTCTTGATTTTGTTTTTGAGGGACTACTAGAATTTTTTTATATATATTGTTGCAGCATCTCTTCCAAGTCTGTCAGTAACACTCTGTCTGTCTCTATAAAGCCCCTCTTTCCGAAACGTGCATTGTGCTCTGATTGGTCAGTCAGTGGCAGTGCTTACTGATATAGAGAATAACTCCCTTTGGAGTGACTTTGTGCTTTTTCATGCTCAAACAGCAACATACACACTAAAGAAAGTTCTAAATGTTAAAAAGCATAATATGCCCTCTTTAAATGTCTAACCTGTTTATGACTATTTTATCTTATTTTACCAAAAGCATATACAAACATTACAAAATGACTCATTAGTGTTAATATATATCATGACTTTCGTTTTATACACAGGCCTCTCCTTTACCAGACATAACTTGGCTAAAGGATGGTGTTCCTGTAGCCAAACATGCGACGATTACTAATTTTGATAAAGGTTCTCAGCTACTTATTTACACATCAGAGCTGTCTGACACTGGCATCTATACAGTCAATGTGAAGAATATGGTGGGCCAGGACACCTTCACTATTGAAATAAGAGTCACTGGTAACATAACTCAACAAATGTCCTATCTATCTATCTATCTATCTATCTATCTATCTATCTATCTATCTATCTATCTATCTATCTATCTATCTATCTATCTATCTATCTATCTATCTATCTATATCTATCTATCTATCTATCTATCTATCTATCTATCTATCTATCTATCTATCTATCTATCTATCTATCTATCTATCTATCTATCTATCTATCTATCTATCTATCTATCTATCATCTATCTATCTATTTTTATCTAAATGTATTTAACACCATGGTGCTTTTATAACTGTTTGAATGACTAGCTAATATACTGATGATAACTATATGGGTACCTGTTTATTTTCATCTTCAGATGACCCCAAGCCTCCAGGTCCAGTAGAACTGGAGCAGAATGTCCAAGGCACCGTGACCCTGTCATGGACTCCTTCTCCCAATGAGAAACGAGATAACCATCTGCATTACATGGTGATGAAGCGGGACTCTGTTAAGCAAACATGGCGCACATTGGTTGACCGCTTGTTCAACAACCAATTCACAGTCATTAACATCTTGCCTGGAAGAGAGTACAATTTCAGAGTGTTTGCCAAGAATGATATAGGTATCTCAGAGCCATCAGTGTCACCAGTTTGGGGAACCACCAAACAAAGAGGTTTGTGGATGACTTTGTTTACATTTTTTTTAGATTTTTAGAAATGTGTGTATATATATTTCACGAGTTTGTGTTCCCATATAATCTTAGTAAAAGTGGTAAACAGATTTGGCTTGCTGTCTGCTATAGAGGGGCTCGGAGAGGATATTCTACCCGAGCTCCGATTGCCCCCCTATGACAGGCAATTTTTTTCAAAAATGGGAGGAGCCGGGGAGGAGAAGGGATGCTGCAAGAACTAACAATGGGAAGAGGTAGGCTGCTGGTTTTATACCTTGGTATTAATTGGAAGATTAGATGGGCGTACTTCCTCCCGAAATTACGTTCATTAACTTCACATACATCCTGAACAAAATTATAAATGCAACACTTGTTTTTGCCCCCATTTTTCATGAGCTGAACTCAAAGATCTAAGACTTTAATACACACAAAAGGCCTATTTCTCTCAACTATTGTTCACAAATCTGTCTAAATCTGTGTTAGTGAGCACTTCTCCTTTGCCGAGATAATCCATCCACCTTACAGGTGTGGCATATCATGATGCTGATTAGACAGCATGATTATTGCACAGCTGTGCTTTAGGCTGGCCACAATAAAAGGCCACTCTAAAATGTGCGCAAGTTTTGAGGGAGCATGCAATTGGCATGCTGACTGCAGGAATGTCCACCAGAGCTGTTGCCCGTGAATTAAATGTTCATTTCTTTAACATAAGCCATCTCCAAAGGCGTTTCAGAGAATTTGTACATCCAAATGGCCTCACACAACCGCAGACCACATGAATGTAACCACACCAGCCCAGGACCTCCACATCCGGGCATCTTCCTCCTCCAGAATCGTCTGAGACCAGCCATCTGGACAGCTTTGGCACTCATCAAACTAGCTCAAATCTTTATGCTTACCCATTTTTCCTGCTTCTAACACATCAACTTTAAGGAAAAAATGTTCACTTGCTGCCTAATATATCTCACCCACTAACAGGTGCCGTGATGAAGAATCAGTGTTATTCACTTCACCTGTCAGTGGTCATAATGTAATGCCTGATCTGTATATATATATATATATATATATATATATATATATATATATATATATATGTATATATATATATATATATATATATATATATATATATATATATATATATATATATATATATATATATAATACTAAAAATAGTTGATGTCAAATGCTATTTTAAACATAATTTTACTTATAAGTTTATTCTTACTATGCATGCAGATTTTAGGACCTCATTACCACAGGGACGTTTTAAATGCATAAGCATTAAGCAATAATATAAATTTTAATCTAAAATCTTGAAGGTGATTAAAAAAAACCATAGTCACACTATGCGTCAACTACAGAAATAAATAATTCTGAAAACAAATTATGTTTGGGCAATCTGTGGTCTAAGCTGCAAAACCAACAGTGCAGTGGGCTAGACTACTTTCCATTTAACAGGCACCTTTTCCCAAAGCAATTTACAGAACACTAATTGCAGTGAGTCCCTTGGAGAAGCCAGAGATGAGTGTCTTGCTCAAGGGCAGTGATGATAGAAGATCTATGAAACTCTCTTTATGGGTCACCCTTATCCAGGTTCATACCTCTGGGATTTGTGCTGCTGTCTCTGACACATAGCCACTAAACTATCTCTGCCTGGTCTTGCCCTGAAAATGTTCTACCAAGGATGACAGCTGCAGTATAAGGCTGTCTATTACATTATTGCTCTGGATAATTATTTTGCCAGTAAGGGTCTGCACTTCTTGTGCTTCATTTGCTCACATCCCTCCAGCTTTCACAGTATCTTCACTTGGACAGTATTAGAAGCTCAAAACAGTTAATGCAGTGATGTTACCTTTTCTTGTGAGGTGACTAAAATGCACATTATTAAACTGAATTCAATAGAATTATTCTCTTTCATTTTCAGAAAAATTCACATTTAACATGCCTGTATCAAGGACCCTTGACTTCCAGACAGCCCCCAAATTTATTGTCTCTTTGAAACTTCACGCTACTCCACCGGGTTATGAGTGCTACATGAGCTGTGCTGTGACGGGCAACCCAACCCCACATATTACCTGGTACCATAACAATGTCAGCCTCAACACAAACCCCAACTACTACATAACAAACGTGTGCGGTGTTTGTTCTCTGCTCATCCTGAGGGTTGGACCCAAAGACACAGGAGAGTACAAAGTTATAGCCGAAAGCCCTCTTGGTTATACCAAACTTATACTCAAAGGTATGCCTTCTATTTGAATATTAATTCTGCAATTTGTAATTTTTGGAATGAGGTTTTTCATTAAAATTATTTACATAATTATTATTATTTACGTTATTTTTGCTTTTAGGCATCTAACTACAGCTTTTTTGCTCTCTTGTCCTACAGAGTAAAGAAAGAATGACTTCAAAAGGGCAGTTTATAATTGATGTGGTCTTAATAAATTAATACAAATATATCTCATAACATGTTTGTATTCAACATCTGTCTGTCTATCCATCTATCCATCCATTGTAATGCCCGCCCAATCAGCCCAACGGCGCCTTCCGATAAGCTGGCGAAGGTTTCTGAGTGTTGAGTCTTTTCATTTATCCGACTCCATTTTTTCATGACCTTGAATTTTAATACTAATTAGTTATTGGTTATTTGTATATAGTTTAGCTACGCATTATGGGCTAATCTGACTACAGATTGTGCCCTGAGCCTTTTGCAACCTTTCCTTAAATACCAGATCAAGACAAAGCATCCCTTAAGACATGAACTTTAAATAGGAATTTGGTTTGACTACGGTCGGTCTGTCATTTTGCTCATTTTGTTTACATCTAATAAAACTGTAATGCTATCCAGATGTAAAGCTCCATAAGATCAGTGTTCAGAGAGTCTGCAAAATAGAAAAAGATTTAAAAAATCTGTGGATCAGGATCTGTAAGGATAGATAGACCGACAGGCAGGTGGATTAGTCAGTTTAGTTTATTTTTATATATATATATATATATATATATATATATATATATATATATATATATATATATATATATATATATATACCCATAGGCCTAGATTCTTATTTGAAGCCTCCATAAAAATTCTCAATTTTCAAACATGGATGTTGTATTATTGTAAAATTATTTTAAAAATGTCTATAACATTCTATAACCAAACATTTTAAATCAGATTTTTTCTTTATTTAAAATGATGCAATAAACAAAATAAATGATGCTTTTTATTACATTTTCTCTAAAAACATTAGGTAAGTATAGTACGTGCTGCACAGCGCCATGAAACTGAGACCGCCTCCAGTGCGCAACGCCCCCTACTCACGGTCCTCGTGCTTGAAAGTTCACTTTTGATTGTTCCCCGTCGAAGTCGGCAAATACAGCGTTAAGGTCTGGTAGAGCAGAAATTAAATCACTGAATAAATCAGAGTAAGTGAGAGTTACATTCTGCAGTGCAGATCTTCCGCGAAACCAAGATGACCAAGCGCAAAGGAAAAAGTACCAATAAACAGGACGACAGTTTGCTGCTCTTGGAGACGCCAACTATACCAACACCACAGAGGGGATTTAAAGAATATGCGGTCCCTGCCATTGTTATATTTATTTTCGCTGTGGGGGGATCAATGGCACTCTGGTTCTCCATCCAGCAACAGCAAACCATCGACAGTCTAACTGAGACAGTCAATGCAATGCAACTGAGGATAACCAAGTTCCAACAGCAGTTGGGGATGGGTAATGCACAGGTATTTGATTTTAAGACACTCTACAGTTACTTAACACGTGATATATAGGAAATTAATTTTTAATTTCTATAAATTAACTTTGAAATAAAATAATACATTTTCCTTATACTTTTACGCACAGGAAAACAATGTGAGCGCGCTGGAACATTTTGTACTAGACGCATAGTACTTGCTCAAGTTTATACATTAAGGTGTACATATTATAATAGTATTATTTGTAATTTGACTGTAAAAATACTTAACACTGACAGGTCTCAATGCATGCCTCATGTGCCCTTTGAATATTCCATTTGCTGAATTGTGTCATGTGACCCCCAGGCCATTAATAGTCTGTTCTGAGCAGGATCATGTTTCCTTTTGCCAGGCTGTCTTGTTTAAAGGACATTATACAAATGGAATTCAAAGCAACAAGTAAAAGTGAAAATATATAAATAAACATGTAAATTACTACTCCATCTGAAAGGTGGTCAGCTCTGCTATCACTGATCAGAAATCCAATGTATTAAAGTTACACCAATTGCCAAGCATTCTAGAACTGCAGTACCAAATGATGTCCATCACTTTAACAAAGCAAAAGTTAACTCTGCATCCTATAAAAGATGTACAACGTTGGACGAAAGATCTAATTTAAAATTCTAGCCTAAATAATGTTATTGTAAAATATGAAGTCCTAAGCATACTTAGCACTTTAATTTCATAACATAACATTTCATTTTTTAATTAAATTTTTATTTTAAAAAAATGTCACCATTTTAAATGTCAGTGGTTTTACAGCAACTACACTCAATAGTCCCTTTGTGGAAACACTAGGGAATCTTTTCAGGTCAGTTGGAGGAGTGAGAGGTTAATCGTAGCCACATGGCGTTTATGAGAACACGTAAATTTCATTTAAAAACCTCATAATGCGTTAAAATGTCAGTGGTGTTGAGCTGGTAAAATGTGTTATGTTAAGATTATAATCAAATTATAATACAATTGAAATTATGCATTATAATTACAGATTTCTTTAAAAACAATTGCAACTATCTAATAATCTAAAGAGAAACATCTGCATTGTTTTTATAATTCCTTTCTCTTGAAAATCAGCTAAATCATAAAATTATTAGTAGTGTAGCTGGCTGGCAATACCACTGACAACAGAGCGAGTGAGCCACTTATAAATTCAACGGTAACATGGTCGGAATAATGGTCATTAGTTAACATTAGTTCACTACATTAGTTAACATGAACTTATAATGAACTGCACTTATAAAGCATTTATTTATATTTGTTAATGTTAATTTCAACATTTACTAATACATTATTAAAATCTTGTTAACATTAGTTAATGTACTGTGAACTAACATGAACAAACCATGAACAGCTGTATTTTTATTAACTAACATTAACAAAGATGAACAAATACAGTAACAAATACTGCTTATGGTTAGTTTGTGTTAATTAATACATTAACTAATGTTACCTAATGACCATTATTCTAAAATGTTACCAATTCAACTTATTTTTTATATCCTAAATGATTCACAGTGGCCCTGTATGAAATGATAACTGAATTACTATAACTATTACTATTTTCAGTTGCAAATTGCACCATTGCACAAATTGAACCAACACTAACAACCAACGTTGCATTATTGATCAGATGAATAATTGAACTTCATTGCAATTCAAATATGTTGTCTGTATATCTAGATCGCCAATGTGGGTGTTTTTGAGGAGCGTCTACAAACACTGGAAGAAGCCTACACGCAGGCCCAAAAAAAAGCAGACGTTGCACTGGCCACCTCGGAAAAAATAAAATCTACTGATCTTCAAAGCCAAGTCTGGTCTCTGCAGTCTGAGATGAATGGCAAACTTTCTGAACTCCAGCAGGAGTTTGTTTCCACTGCAACATTGAATGCAGTGGTCAAGAATAAGACTGAAGAGATTGAAACTCTGAAGCAGAGGCTTAATTCTATCCTCACTGCTAACTCTGAGGTAGCGGTTACCATTTCTGGGCTCACAGACACTGTCTTGGTCACCGAATCACGTCTCGACGAGCAGATGTCTACTGTACAGGGTCTCACATCTGAGCTGGAGGAACAAAGAATGGAACTTACAAGCCTGAAGGAATATTTTGTTAGAAACAAGAAGGCTCTTGAAAGAAACAGACAAGAGGTGATAGACATCAAGTGAGTAGAGGTTTTGCGGGATCATATATTATGGCATTCTCTTTAGCATTTTGGGTCTTGGTGTTATTACTGATTATTCCTAATTCATCTTTATTTGGTCTTTCTCCCAGGGATCTGCTGGAGATGGAACAGACAAGAAGATCTCAAGCTCTTGAGGAGCAGCTTGTGGCTGTCCGTAGGAGTCTGGAGGACCATCAGAAAAGTACTCTCAGCCTTCACTCTCACCATGCTTCCCAACTTGAGATAGTCCAGAATCAGGTATAATAGTTTTGGTTTTTTACATATGTGATCATTTTGGCATTTGGCACAATGTTCTTTATGTATTTCAGATGGTAACTGAAAGCCAGCAGTCCAGTTCAGATGAAAATATTCCAGTAGAAAACCAGCAAGTGGAGCAAGCAGCAACTCAGGAGGAAGTTCCAATCCAGGATCAACAGGATCAAACCGTTGCAGAGGAGGAAACCATAGCCAAGGAGGTTCATGTTGAAGAAGGGGAGCAAGCAGTACCTGAGGAGGAAGAGCCAGCTGAGGAGGTTCATGTTGAAGAAGGGGAGAAAGCAGTACCTGAGGAGGAAGAGCCAGCTGAGGAGGTTCATGTTGAAGAAGGGGAGCAAGCAGTACCTGAGGAAGAGCCAGCTGAGGAGGTTCCGTTCCACAGAGAAGAACCTGCTGAAGATCTAGCTGGTGAGAAGGAAATTCCTGAGGAAGTTGAAGTAAAAAAAGATGTATCTGAGGAGCAAGTAGTAATTGAAGAGGATGAACAAACCGATGAGGTTCCAAAGGAAGAAGTTGAGGAGGAAGCAGTAACTCAACAGGATGAAATGCCTGATGAGCTGCAGGTATCTGATGAGGAACAACCAGCTGAGGAGATTCAAGTCCTGGGGGAAGAAGAAACTATTGAGAAGCAAGTAGTAACTGAGGAGAATACGATACCTGAGGAAGTTCAGGTCAAGGATGGAGATGGTTTTGAGGAGCAAGCAGTAACTGAGGTGGATGGAATAACTGAAGAGATTCCAATCCAAGAAGAAGAAACTGTCATGGAGCAAACAGAAAGCATTGTTTCTGAGGAAGACCCAACTTCCACAGGGGAGACTGAAATTGACACAAGTGTGGTCGAGGCTCTGGAGAACTTCTCACAAGATCATGCCATTGAAGATATCAGCCAGGAGGAGACGCCGCAGGAGCCACTAGATGAAACTGTGAAGCAGAAAGAAGACTTGGAAGAAGATGTGCCAGAATCTGAGGAAGAAGAAGAACCGGCTGAGGACATTGTGGAAGACCTAGATGAAAAAGATGATGAAAGTTAAGTTACTGAGATAACGAATCAAAATGAAAGACTTTTTCTGAGGACTTGAAAGGATCCCGATTCCCCACTGAATGATGTGAAACATGATTATTCACATTTGTTGAAATGTTCCTCAGTCTTACTTTGTACTCAAAAGTGAACTTTGAACTTAGCAGCGATTTTTCGAATCCAATGATGAATTTGTTTTTCTAGTGATATCTCTTAAAATCTTGAAGTGCTCTGTTTACACTGAAATGTAGAGAGAGTTGATATTGTTTTACTAGGTTACACATTTAAGGAATTGCAGCGTTTTTTCATACAGTTGTTTGCCAGCTTACTATAAGCTCAGGAGTGTCACCTGAATAAAACTGCTTTTTATGTTTTTTACTATTTCCCTTTCCCTGCCTCTCTTCTGGTGTTTAGTTGTCAGTTGAAATGGGACACGTGCTGTGTGTGTTTATTTGCAGCTCTTAGGTCAGGGGTTCAGGAATGTGCCGCTGATCCTGGGCACTGGGGACATGCGTGTCCCATTTGTAACTATAGTGCTGATTTAAGCTCATCAAATGCCTGAAAGACGAGATGTGTTGTGCCCTTAAGCAAAGCACAATTCATGTTGAAACTTAGTTGTATGCTCTGAGGCAAGATATGTTGCTTATTACATTTTGATTATCTACAGTAGAACAGGAATAGAAGTAATAATAAGAATGGACTAAGAGTAAAGAATAATGCCAAAAAGGTGCATTATTATGCCTTAATTAGGAGATGTTTAGCAACAACAGCTGTGACAACAGTGAGAATGGGTCTAAGAAGCAATATCAATCTAACAAGTCTGCCTCTAATATATGCATTCAATACAGCAAATACACTATTTTTTTTCCAAGTATACCTAAAACATTGTAGTATTAGGGGAAATGCAGAATATGATTACATTTGAGAATATTATATTAATTTGGTTTGCCATGGTATCCTACTGTTTTATTGAGACAAGTTACGCAGTTTTTTGATTATCTTCTGTGATGATTCTCATTACATTAATTTTTAATCATATAATGACACTGAACATTTTTTTAATACAAATTATTTATTTTCTTTATCCATGTGAAATATTATCGTGTCTCCTTTAGGACCTCAAGCAATCCCATTGGTTCAAATTGCTGCGTCTGATTACAATTCCTACAAAATCATATGATAAACGCTGTTTCAACTACTTCATAATTACCATTTGTCTGAATTAGCTTATATACTAGCATAGCATACAGATAAGCGATTAGCCCGGATAGCTTAGTTTATACATACATTTGCACGTACCCTACTCTCAGTAATTTTTAATGTAAATTGTTAAATTATGTGTTAAATGTCCAGAATTTCAGTTATAAATAAAACAAATCAATGTTCAATTATTCACTGAATAGGCTATTATTATTCATATTGGTTAATTAACAGTAGTCAAGTGTAAGAAATTACTTATTATTATGCCCCAATGTGTTTTTGTAAGCGTAGTTTAAATTAACATAATTCATATAGGATAGGGTAATCATTAACTAACAGTTTGGGGAGACTCGGAGGACATATTTCGGGGGCTGACAGGCTTCGTGGCATCCGGATGTCGAGACTTTTATTATGAAACCCAATAGCCGCCCTTATGGTCCGCTTCATAAGTCAGTCCGTTTGTGTTCTGTAATGCGGGACGGTGTGAGAGAGAGAGAGGCGTTCACTGTCTCCTCGTGCCTCAGTCCTCCCGCATTGAAACTTATTAATGATATCAGGGGGGTTACAGTCACCTCGGGGGGTTTCTGCAGTCCGAAGCAAGTCAGCTCTCTATCTGTTATTGGGGAATGAACGACGAGAAAATCCCGGATAACGACAAGAGAAACTCTGGGTATACCAGGTAAAAATGAATCATTCGCCGGCTTTTAGCTCATAAATGACCACGACAAACAGATGTGTTTATATTATTTTGTAATGCATGTTTTTAATGGTAAGACAAACAGGACCAGTGTTTCCTGCCTTCCAAAACACATTAAATGTAACGTAACGTTTGTGTCGCTCTGATTAGAACATTCGAATCACTGTCTAAAGACGTAAATGGTTACATAGGAAAAATTGCTCGTCATACACTACGGAGGATATACACCACTAGTGATGGGGAGTCGACTCCTTGACTCTTATTAGCCCTAGTGTCAGAGTCGACTCTACCACATGAATCGACTCTTGTTGCTGTGTTTAAAATCGCTCGTGGCAGAAGTAGTGCCACAGTCACAAATACTGTGATGTAACAGATATATGCACCTTCTGTAAAAATGAAAGCGGAGACATTTGTCTTTTTCTTGTTATATTTAATCCCTTTTCAAAAAAGTCATCAGAGTGTAATGTTAACTTATTCTTGTGGTAATTTTATGTTCACTGTTTCTTCAAAAGTGCCTACTTTTATAGTTTTTATGGGAAGTACAACATTTAATCGAATCACTAAGAATAATTAACAATACTAATAAAAATACTTTTTTTAACGATGTGACGAGACCTTTCATGTACTGTAAATGTTTTGGTTTTTTATTTATTTAGAAAAAAAGTTATCATACATGTAGCTTGTTTACAATAAAATAACATCCAGTTACTCTACATTGTAATAATCAAAACGTGCCAGCTTTGTGCTTTCATTGGTTTTATATTAATTTGGTTTTCCATGGTATCCTAATTTGTTTTCACAATCATTAAACTAATCATATTTATATAAATAAGTTTTAGAAATGCATTGCGTAAAAAAAATTTGCGTAATTTTATCTTATTAAATATAAAAAATAAATTTTCCTCTGTTCCCTCCCCATTCTAGCTCATGCTACTCTAAGCAATGTCCAAAAGCTTAGCACTTTTTGTCAATCTTTTTTTTTTGCCTCTTCATGACGGATCGCTTCCTGTATTCCTCAGTTGTAAGTCGCTTTGGACAAAAGCGTCTGCTAAATGAATAAATGTACCTGGAAAACCATCTAGATAAGACTTTAGCATCCTTCTCTATGTGTTTCTCTGTTCACAGTATTGAGCAAATGCTGGCTGTGAACCCCGGGAAGACGCCCATCAGTCTGCTGCAGGAATATGGAACGCGGATAGGCAAGACTCCAGTGTACGACCTGCTGAAGGCTGAGGGTCAGGCCCACCAGCCCAACTTCACCTTCCGCGTGTCTGTGGGAGACATCAGCTGCACCGGCCAGGGCCCCAGCAAGAAAGCTGCCAAGCACAAAGCTGCCGAAGCTGCCCTGAAAATGCTGAAAGGAGGAATGCTGGCAGGGATCGGAGGAAATGGAATGGAGGGAGAAGGGTTTGTCGGGATTGATATGGAGGGAGAATGGTAAAGATCTGATTGTGTGCTTGGAGCCCATTTGAACAGAAAATACATTACATGACGTACAGAAATGAGCGAAATAGTGAAAAAAAATGAACAGAGGTTTCTGTCTTTACATCATTGTGTTTTAGCACTCAGTCAGAGATGAAATCATCCAATTCAACACAACAAGCTGAGTGCAATCCAGTTGGAGCTTTGCAGGTGAGCGATCAAGATCCTTAGCCTGTATTGAACTGCAGATTTTGTGCGCTTTGTACTTCATAGATTACAAGTCAAAGAAAAGAGGTCTGTGTGTGCTGCTTTTTGATGTAGCAATTAAGCATGCATAATATATCGACTGATATTTATGTTTTTTTAATTATCAGAATTAAGACTGATATTGGAAAAAAAAATATTTATTTATATATTAAGGTATTTTTTTCTTCTTCTGGAGGTTAGCCCGGATGTTATCTGATCCAATATTAGTCTAAATAGGTTGATTCAGATAATAAACTCCCCCCCCATAAATATCAGTCGCTATATTATGCATGCTTTATAAATATAAATAATTTCCTCTGCGGTTTAAAAAATCTTAAACGTATACTTATTGCTCCTTGATGTATCTTTTTGTTGTAAAGAAGAAATTAAAAAAGCGTACCTGTTGATAATATTATTGTAATCAGCCAAAATAATGCAATAACCATACAATTTCCACAGGAACTAGTAGTGCAGAAAGGCTGGCGTTTACCCGAGTACACAGTCACTCAAGAATCTGGACCGGCACACCGCAAAGAATTTACAATGACCTGCAGGGTGGAGAGGTTTGTTGAGATAGGTACGCGCATATTTTTTTATGTCTATAGTCGTTATTTCTAAATATTCAACCCATTCAAAGGATTGAATGTCTTTTTGTTTTGATGTTTCTTTGTCAAAACTGTCATCTTAATTGTGTTACATTGTTTTGAAGGTAGTGGCACATCAAAAAAGCTTGCTAAAAGAAATGCAGCAGCAAAGATGCTCTCTCGTATCCATGATGTACCAGTGGACATGCGTAGCAGCCATGAGCCCGAAGCAGAAGATGACACCTTCAATACGGTAAGACGTGCATTATCTAGTAATGGAGATTATGCTGTAGCCTCAATTTTAGTGTGGTTTTAAGAATTAGCCTGTTTTTCTCAACAGCAAATGGGCAGCAGACTAGAGGGAGGGAAGTCTAAAGGTCTCGGCTGCACGTGGGACTCTCTGCGGAACTCGGCTGGAGAGAAAATCCTACAGTTGCGCTGTCATCCTCTCGGCCAGCCCGACTCCAATGACTTCAATTTTTGTTCTGTCCTTCATGATCTTTCTGAGGAACAACGCTTTGACGTCAGCTACCTGGACATAGGTGAGATTCAAGGCTGAAACCACTAAGTACTCTGCTCATGTGAATAAGCTAAACGAGAACCAGCCTTAGTGGTGGTTTAGATTCTGAAGTTGAATGTCTTTTACAAATTGACCATTATTTGGACTTTATTTGTTCATTCAGAGGAGCGCAGTTTGAGCGGCCTTTACCAGTGTCTGGTGGAGTTGTCCACGCAACCGATTACCGTCTGCCACGGATTTGCCTCCAGCCTGGATGCGGCACGTGCCAGCGCTGCCCACAATGCCCTTCAGTACCTCAAGATCATGGCAGGGGGGAAATAAGCCACAATAATGGCTCACCTGTAACTTTTTTTTTCCCCCTTCTTTTTGTTCCCCAGTGGAAAATAGGAAAATCAGGTGAATTTAAATTGAACTCCTCTAGCACAAGTTCTGCGACGGGGCTTGACTGTTTGACACAGTAGATGCACTATAATTGTCTTCAAGGCACCTGTGTTGAGTCCCAGTTGGAGGATGTACTGATTGCATAATTTTCTCGAATATGACAGAAAAAAAGTGTTCCCTTGCTCCACAGTGCCTCCAAACAAAGACTGGGTACATTATTCATTTGAAACCTAAGGACAAAGATTCACAGGTGTTCCATGTGAGTTAAAACAGTGAATTTATTTCTGAAATTAATTTGGGAAAAGTCATATTTATTTCTCTACAAATAATCTGCCCAGATGAACTTTACCTCTTGATTGTTTCTTTTATTTAAATGATGGCATAAATACTGTGTGAACTTGATGAATTGAGGAAACTAAATTAGACGGTATGACCTTTTTTTTGTTTGTTTGTTTTATATTTGTAAGTATTTCACTTTTGTATACTTATTTTAATTTCATGATTTTTTTTTAGTAATAGAAAATATTCATTAACATTTATTTTGTGTCGTAGAATATATTTGTGTAAAAAAGTATTTTCCTCTCGGCCATTGAAGCTATATCATTTTTAATATGAGCCTGACAGTTTGTGGTAAATATCTACCTCTGTGTAATTGTTTTTGGCTGCATGATTACATTTGGACTGGCAAAGATTGAACTCTGTAGTATAATAGCATTTATGACCAACAGTAGTACTGTGATGACAGATGTGATTTGTACCAAATTGCTTAATCTGTAATCTATTGGATATTTTATCTTGAACAATAAACTGTTGAAATTGAAATTCTTATTTATTGATTTTGGCAATTAGTTATTTTGCCATTTAGCAAATTCAGACCCACTTTGTATCAGGAGGCCTAAACTACTATGTACTAACATTTAATCATTTGATACAATGCACTTATGTTTTTACATTGTACTTATTTACATTTTAAATATTACCTGCATGTAATTACATCTGTAAATAATTTCTGTAGTTACATGTATAATTACACTGTTGACACGTCCCTTACACACACCACCACACCTGTCCCTAACTTTACATGCATCCCACCTCAATATCAACAAAAGTATTTTGCAATAAATTATGAATTATATTCATCTTAGACAAAAGAGTATTACTAGAAAGTGTACTGCAAGCATGGTCCTGTTGTAATCACTTAACATGCCATACTGCACCACAAGGGAAGTAGAGTTGACTTTAAATGTGTCGGTAGTCAACCTGATGAGGAATGTTTATGCTAATACCACATGTAGTTGAGTTGTGTTAGCAATTGTTTGACGAGACATGCTGGTACAAAGGCTGTCAGTCAACCAAAACTCCATAATTCAAATAAATAATTTATTACCATTGAGGAATTACAAATAAAGGCAATATGTACTGCAGCTCATTCATCTCAAGAATACGACCAAAAAGTGCACAGAGTGAGAAGCCTAACACAAATAAAACTAGTTAAAAACCAGAAGTTAATATTCATCACTGTATGTTTTTCATTACACATTAAAATCAACATGAAAGCAACATTAATACACACTTGAGGGGCCAGTTGCATGTTTCTTAAAAACGAATGACCAACTAACAGTAATCTTACTTTTTTAGATTCAAATGAGACCATTCTTAAAGGGTTCACCCAAAAATGAAAATTGTCATTATTTACTCACCCCATCTTGTGCCAAACCCATGAGACTTCTCATCTTCATCTGTTGACAGCTACGCAACAATTACTTCAAAACGCTTCAAAAAGTTAATCAAACTAATACATACGAATTGAGCGGTTTATTCAAAATTTTCTGAAGACTCGATCACTTTATATGATGAACTGATTTAATTTAGTCTTTTATTCACATATAAACATTAATCAGCGAACGTCAACAGAAGCTCAAACGTGCTGCGTAACACGAGAATGAACCTCATTGGTTCTTGTGGAAGCTCAAACGTGCTGCGTAACACGAGAATGAACCTCATTGGTTCTTACAGAAGCTCAAACGTGCTGCGTAACATTGGTTCTTGTGGAAGCTCAAGCGTGCTGCGTAACACGAGAATGAACCTCATTGGTTCTTGTGGAAGCTCAAACGTGCTGCGACACACGAGAATGAACCTCATTGGTTCTTACAGAAGCTCAAACGTGCTGCGTAACATGAGAATGAACCTCATTGGTTCTTGTGGAAGCTCAAACGTGCTGCGTAACACGAGAACGAACCTCATTGGTTCTTCTGGAAGCTCAAACGTGCTGCGTAACACGAGAACGAACCTCATTGGTTCTTACAGAAGCTCAAACGTGCTGCGTAACACGAGAATTAACCTCATTGGTTCTTACAGAAGCTCAAACGTGCTGCGTAACACGAGAATGAACCTCATTGGTTCTTGCTGAAGCTCAAACGTGCTGCGTAACACGAGAATGAACCTCATTGGTTCTTGCAGAAGCTCAAACATGCTGCGTAACACGAGAATGAACCTCATTGGTTCTTACAGATGCTCAAACGTGCTGCGTAACACAAGAACGAACCTCATTGGTTCTTACGGAAGCTCAAACGTGCTGCGTAACAAGAGAATGAACCTCATTGGTTCTCCCATGTCAAGCGAACGTGCCTGAGCTTATCACAACTGATGTGTGAGTTGAATGTTACATGTACGAAAGTCTTGCAGTTTTGGAACGACATGAGGGTGAGTGATTAATTTTCAGAATTTTCCTTTTGGGGTGAACTATCCCTTTAAAGAAAAAAATAATATAGATTACTAAGTTAAGATTAGTCTGAGCAGTTAATGCAACAGGCCACTGGTCTTATTGTGCATGGTTCATCGGTACACAATTTCCAAAGAAAAAGTCAATCCAATCCATTCCAAAACCATTTCATGTTGACTTTAAGGGTATTAGTTGACACTTCATTAGGCTAAGTTTTGCTGTTATGTTTTCTCTGGGGTAAAGAGAGAATGGTGCACATCCTCTTCAGCGTATCCACTGCTGTCTGACTGAAAACTGTCCCCTCGCAGAGGCGATGCTGAAAAACAGAAATGGTAAATGCTGATGAATAAAAACAGATGAATTTAAGCAGTCAAGACACCCAGTTCTTTTTTCAACAGTTTCTGTGAACAAAAATGATTTTCTTGCGGCTTCCTGTTGTTTCCCCTGAAATGTTTTACCGATAAGGCAGACAAGATCAGCTGGACCAAACTCTTGCTTTTTACTGCATTCAATGTGTTTTTAACAAGTCAGCACAACACCTCCCTTTCTCACCACAGCAACACATGCTGCTTACTGTGAACTTGTAAGGGTGATTTTGCTTATTTTGGTGATAACACTGCATGGCTGATTAACACATGTTCAGTTGATTTGGTTTTATTAATCTGATCAAGAATTAGTCAAATTAGAGGCTAAAATTTGCCTCATGAATTCTGATCATGATAAAGACTACTCATGTTACTTACATTTGGAATGCTGCGTCGAAACAGACAATTTGACAGTGGAGCAGAACTCTGATGAAGTGGCTTCCTCTTCCTCGGCACTGTGAACCTGAATTGAAACTCCATACTTAATTATGATACCACAACAGTATTAAAAACTAGATTTTTACATTGTCAGAGGATAATGCGAGTGCTGTTTTCCATTACAAAACTACTACGCTCTTGCTAAGGTGTTTAAATCCCTGACCTGAAGTATGAGCAACTGTGTAAAAGAGCTTGCAGCATTAAAAATAGCAACGAGCCGCATAATATCTATGCAGAGGTGGATTCAGCAATAAAGAGTTCTGTTAATGACGTCTTGTGGGAGAATTTGTGTGGGCAAGCTTTTACTCTTAACATAAAAATGCTTTAAAATGATGAGATAACGTACCTCTTCCAGTTCAAAGGAGTTGCCTTGTTTGCTCAGGTTTAGTGGTTTCAGAGGGCTTAGGTAACTCTTGATATTGGATGAACACTGCTCCTGTGTGTCTCTGCTGGGGAGGGTCGTGTCATCCTCCCATCCAGTGACTGTGATCTGACATGCCGACTTGGGTAAATTCATTGCGTTAGATTGTCTTACGGAGGGTGTATTTGTCATCTGGTGTGCAAAGTGGGAGTCTTTGGCATTTATGCTATTTGTGTGTATGCAGCGATAAGGTGCCTGATTGACATATTCAACAACCTGAGGGCATATGACATCATGAGTAACGATAGGAACAGGTTTCACGGTAAAGTTGAATGTATTCGAGTGAACAGAATGCAGGGTACAACCTTTGGACTCCATGTCTGTGTTTGGCTCCTGACAAGGTGTACACTCTGCTAATGTATGGCTGAGGCTGTGTACATCTTCATTTTTCGCCTCGGATAGTGGATGGCAAGATATATGCTCAAAATAATCAGTCCTTTCAGTGTTTTCCTTGTATGTCTTCTCCTCAAGTTCTTTCTTGCTCTCTACAAACCAGTCCAAGTCATCTACTTCCATTTGAAGGCATAAATCTTGGTCGTTAGCATCGTCATTTTCTGCACTCTTCTCAATTACACCCGAAAGACTATATTTACGCTTACGAGGTGAATTGCTTGGAGACGTGGAGTCTGAGCCACGGGATCCCGTGTACAAGCACATCTTGGAGATGGTGTCTTTTAGTCTTTCAACAGGAGAGCGTGGTTCACTGCGGATGCTGGTTCGAGACATGGTCCTCTCCACGATTGGGGAGTTGAAGGTTAACTGGGGTGGCGCAAGCTTCTGGAGTGGCGTTCGGGATACATGGGAGTACAGCGAATAGAAAGCATTGGCCATTGCCGTCAAAGCTTCTACTTGTCGGAAACGACCTGTGCCAAAACAAGATGAGTGAATGTAACAATGTTTCTAAGGCCCTGTTTACACCTGGTATTAAGATGCATTTTGATCAACCAGATCACAAGCGGTCGATGCTAAATACAGGTGTAAACGGGTGTAAAAATGGTCTACTTTGGACCACATTCAGAGGTCCATTTGACTGAATTCCTTTCTTAGTGTAAACCCTCATGTGGTCGAAAGTGTCTGAAGAGCCGCAAAAGACCACCTACTGACCTACTGCGTAAACATTATGGGAAGTGCGCTAGCCAGACGGGATATAAACTTTGTCGGCTGGAGACCCAAGTTTTGGTTTGAAGACGTAAACGACAAAAAACGTACCAAGCCCAAGTTTCTCTCACAAGAGCATATGTTTTTCCATCGTGTGTGGTCATGCTCATTTGTAAATTGCACAAGCTTATTTTTAGGGATGCCCCCTAATAGCATACTAACCGTTAGTCGACTAAAAGTGGCTTGGTTGTCCAAAATGGTATTATTTGGTTAGTAGCAGAAAAAAAAACCCCTCAACAGATCATTAACGGCAGGAAATCCAAACATTTGCCTATCAATCATCTAACGCAAATATGGCTTATCACTTGAAACATGTAAGTAGAAGCAACTTTACCAGTCCGCTCTCTCTAATGTTAATCTAAATAAATGTGCGCTATTATTAGGCACATATCCAAGTGTTTGTGTGGAGAGCACTCTTACTGCATGACATATATGTGGCAACTTAAAATACAGATAAGAGTAATGCAAACTATAAAGGGTCTACTTTTATTTCTGTAAACTCACAATAACAAAAAAATGTTGTGCTTTTGTAAAATAACTCAAACAATCCAGATGCGCTTTTGCCGTCTCAATCTCAGTGAACTGTAGCGCGTCATAAAAATGAACCGAAACTATATTTGCCTCACAGACTTGAGAAATATATCTATAGAAAGCTTGAAATGTCTATTTCCAATTCAAGTGGAAAACATATTCTCACATTATGTCATCTGTATGAAACGTGTATATATGCGTGTCCACTGCGGAGATGACGAAGTCAGCATTGTCGACTTAATTTCTGCAGCCGAAAACAGAAAACATTATCAATAAATTATTAAAATGTTCACAGTCTCCTTCTGCTTTTTCACGACTCACTCATAATCATTACTTTTGCCGGTGCGCTGTGGCAAGCTTTATGTTTGAGAGCTGATTAGGCTATATATTAAAGCGATAGTTCACTCAAAAATGAAAATTTCCCCATGATTTACTCACCCTAAAACCATCCAAGGTGTAAATTATTCTTTCAGCCAAAAATGTGAAGCCCAAAACAAGTGCGTCCATCTATCATAAAAGTACTCCTCACGGCTCCTAGGGGTTGATAAAGGCCTTCTGAAGCGAATCGATGGGTTTGTGTAAGAAAAATATCCATATTTAATACTTAATAAAGTAAAATATATAGCTTCTACCAGACCGCCTTCTGCTTAAAATTTTGGACCACCATTTACTGCCATTATAATGCTTGGATAAGCCAGGACATTTTTAATTTAGCATTTTTTTCCTGAAAGAAGAATGTCATATACACCTAGGATGGCTTGAGGATAAGTAAATCATGGGCTAATTTATGGGCCAACTATCCCTTTAAATATATGCAATTAAAGGCTTATTATTATGATTTATGACTTATTAATATAAAGGTGCAATTAGTCGACAAAACGCTTGAACAACTACTAGCCGACTAGAAAAATTCTTAAGTCGAGGACAGCCCTACTTATTTTGTCCATTAGATCGAAAGGTCTGAAAAAAACATACATTTACCCACCCATAGACCCTCACCTTGAAGAAATCAGGACAGAAGTGGATGAAAGTGGACAAAAGTGTACAACCAGGTGCAAACGGAAGGTATCTCCCTCATCTACTTGTGATCCGATTGACCAAAACACATCTTAATACCAGGTGTTGAAGTAGCAGCAACATTCTGTAATTCCTTACTTGCTAATGAAAGACAAGGGTCTTCTTGGCGTATCCTGGTGAGTTGGGATTCAAGGAACAGGCGGAAATTGATGCCTCTGAGCTGGGATGGAAAGTTGAAGAACCGGACTGGGATGCGGGCGGTCACCTGTGGTTCCTCGCAACCAAAACCCAGCTGGAAAAGGGTCTCTTCTGCATCTTCGGCACGCATCTGAAGGACCTCAGACACACTGGTGGATTTTTTTGAGACATCAATAATGAAAGATTAAAAATAAAAATGTATGTGAGAGAACTCAGGTAGACGTGCATGGAATCTATGCCCTCGGAATTCCAGTGGCTGTCATTCACAAATTTATGCACATTCTGCATCCCTTGCATGATTAATTTTTCGCATCATTTCATAATGCAGATACCAACAGCAGTGTGGTATTTCAGTCCAAGGAATTTTGTTTCTGTTAACAATTCAGAAAATGTGAAAAAGTAAGCAGATTCAGTGTTGCCCTTCTTATCAGGAGAGCCACAAACAGGTTATTAATATTATGTGTCTTATTGTCATGCAAGTAGCATAAATTGACTAGTTTATCATGCATCACACTGCATTGGCGACCACCTTGTTTTGTCAAAACCATTTAAAGTTCACCTTCATAAGAGGAGCAAATCCATATTAAGTATGAAAGCAAAGTGCACAGTGGAGGAAATTGTTTAGTTTATTTCCTCTAAGCTGGAAACCTTCATCCAAGAGGCCAGTTAAATGAGGTGTTATTTGGTTCATTCTGTTTTGTCGCAGCAATGCCCTTACCTGGAAGCAGTCCTGCTGGTAGTGGTTGAGAAGGCACTGGATGCGACACTCTGGCCCATGTTGAACAATGGCAGGTTTAGCTTCTGTTGAGGAGTGCTGTTGATACGCAAAAAATCCATGTAAATACAATAAAAGAAGGGATTTGGAAGCATAAATGCATAACCCTGAGCCAGAGAATGAAGGCAAGTCAATGGTACAGCATTTCTTACCTAAAATGTGGCGCACCTGATGGAGCATATAATGCTGTGGCTGTGAAATAAATAATAGCAGGTATAAGTGAAGGAAAGAAAATCATGATGTACAATAATGTTCGGGTTCACATTTTTTTCTAAAATAAGGAATCGGATGCATTATATTGATCAAAAGTGACAGTACAAAATATATTTCACATAAATTAAAGTATGAAAAAATCATGGTTTCCACAAAACATTAGGCAGCACAACTGCTTTTAACATTGATGATAATATTTCTTGAACACCAAATCAGTATATCAGAATGATTTCTGAAGGTTTATGTGACACTGAAGACTGGAGTAAAGATGCTGAAAAAGTAAGCTTTGTCATCACAGGCATAAATTACATTTTAAAATATATCAAAACAGAAAACAGTTAAAAAAAATATGAATATTACATTGTAAAAGTTATTACTGTTTTTACTGTTATTTTTTAACAAATTAATTTGATGAGTCTTCTTTCATAAACATTTGAAAAATCTTAGACTGGTAGTGTATAGCTTAAAAACACCCACCTGTCTTAAAAGACCATTTATTAATTATCATTACTTGCTGTACAGTACTAGTTGTACTAGATGTAGAGATTTTGTAAGAATGGAGGTTCGCTCTCAAACTAAAATGCAGCGTCTCTTCGTACAGAACATAATCACTGCCATCAGACTGATTATGAGACCCTTGCTGACAAATACAAGGATGTCACTCAAGAAAGAGGTTTGACATTTCAAAGAATCCATTATTCAGAATTCATTGTGTCTAACACAAAATTGGCTTAAATTAGCAGTTAGCCAATATGTTGTGCAGACATGGAATATAATGCATCAAGGGTTGAAATCAAAAGTTTATGTTGAACTATTAGTCATTCAGCAGACATCTTTAGAAGAGAACTGCTCATTAAAGGTGATGTGTGTGTTCTTTTACATTGTTAAAACACTTCCAGCTGTCATTATACCTGAGTCACTGTTGCTATTGTGTTGCTTCTACTCACCTTCTGCACCCAGACTCAGATCATCCTCAAAACTGGGACCTGTCTTCAAAGGGCCTGTAGTGTTACATTTGACAACGTTATGAGGATTTAGATGCATCTCAAAGGTGTGATCAATTAGTTATATTATATATATATAGCTATATTTGATCATGCTTTTAGCTATGGATTTGATCTATTTAAATACAGTCAAAGAATTCCATGAACATTACTGCACAATCATCATGTAAAATGTGAAATAGTATACTGGTTTGATTACATTATTATTATTGCCCACCTCATGTCCTCATAATGTAATGTGTATTCAAGTTTTTAGGCCATGCCCCCTACATTATGAGGACATGCAGATTCAAACTGCTAAATAATCATACTAAACATTTGTATTAATGTTAAGGGGTAGGGGATGAAGAATATCATTAGATCAGTATAAAAATCATTAAGTCTATGGTATGTTCCTCATGTGATAGGTGGGTTACACTTTATTTTAAGGTGTCATTGTTACAGTGTAATTATATATTTAAGTACTGAGTAATATTAACAACATGTACTTACTATAGGGTTAGGGTAGCATTAATGTTTCGGTTGAGACTTAGTTGCATATAATTATGCATAATTCATTGTTATTACTATGGTAAAGTACATGCAACATATGTAACAAGGACACTGTACAATGAAGTGTTACCATTAGGTGTACAGGTTCTGTGTAGGTCCATCTATTGCATATCTAAAAATGACATATTTTTTATATTTTTGACATGCAATGATTGTGCAGGTTCAGAGAATTAATATTCTGAGTCAAAAACTTGTTTTGACCTCAACCTACCTGTTGTTAGGTGACTGCTTTTGGCAGAACTGGCTTCATTCCTACAGATAAGATGGAGCAAAGAAAACAGAGAGAGAGAGAGAGAGAGAGAGAGAGAGAGAGAGAGAGAGAGAGAGAGAGAGAGAGAGAGAGAGGAAATAAAGATGAAAAATTCACTTTTATCAAGTCTGAATCAGCAAAGGTCTGTGGGCGGGTTGCGGGCATGCAGTAAAATACTGCGATAAAAATAGAAACACATACGCAGATAGGACAACTTTCAATCCTTGTGGCAGTATCTACCGTTCGCCATTATTAAACAAATGTAAGAAAGATATATTATTTGATTGTGCTGCTTGTCACCGAGACAAAGTTCTTAAAGTGCCCATATTATGCTATTTTAAAATGTCCTAACAACAGGTTTACATGCATCAACAGTTTCATTTTCTCTTAATATACATTGCACATCACCACAATGTTCAATGATTCTCAATTCTGGATGAATATGTCTCTCTAAATCCCTCCTTTCTGTGAGCCTACTCTGCTCTGATTGGTCAGATGGCCCAGTCACACAAATGCTCATTACCATAACTGAACTCTAGCTCTGTCCGGAGGCTTCCTAAAGTTCAGCGATAATACACACTGTAAAGACAGTAACAATGACGTTGGTTGTACACCAATCCCAACGCGAGTGCGAATCGATGATGAAAGCCGAACCTTCCTCAGTGCAGGACGTTTCAGTCATGCTACTAAGTTTGAGTTCAGTATGAGATGTTTCAACTGTAATTCCTCACCATCAGCATTAACATGTGTGTGTCCATCAATAAACCTTTGTGTGTTTCTAATATATTGGGGTGCACATGTATCATGTATCGGGAGCTGTATCAATAACAGGGCATACGTTAGCCCAGCACTAACGTGAATGACTGATGGAACATTAAAGTTTGCAAAACAAATCTGGCTCCATCCTTTAAAATTACTCAAAGTAGTAAGAATTACAGACAATCTGCATTAATAGGCAGTTTTAGGTAATACTGCAGCCCACTGCTGATTTACAGTGGTATTTCAGTAAGACGGTAATAACGCGAGTTCGCCAGTTAGCCAGAGACCAACACAATATGAAATACAATAAACACATTGTAGAGTACAGCGTCTTCCCAACATGATGCTATCCAGTATCCGCTGCAGCATTTGAGGGGGTTCAAGTTTTGCCTGGTGTCTGCACGCTCAATAAGTGGATGGGCAATATGCTAATGTTTCGTCTTGATGACGTCACAGTGAAACGGCTTACGACTCATTTGAAAAACATTATGTTTAATTGACTCAGAGTCTACTTACTTTTGAGAGACAATAACTTTATATACGGTGCACTTTCAGATTAAAAACTTTGCAGGATGTTTTCATTGACTTTGAAATATGAAAATCCATAATAGGAGCACTTTAAGAAGCTAGAATAATACACGCTTTTCAAGCACTGTGGATTTGTTCAGTCTCGCATCTGACTACTGCTGCTGTGAATGGGATTAGATAGACTATTTAATTTAAAGGCTTTGCATAAAAAAAGTCAATTCAATAACCTAAATGTGCTAAACGTTCTTTCCATTTCTAATAGATTGGAAAAAATGTGTCGATCCTTATTCTTGGAAATACTTTTGAAAACACGTTCTTCATGGCTTCTCTAGGAATTTGCAACGCCTAAACAGTGAGAAACAATAACAATACTGTCAAGTTTTCCTGATCCAGAAAGGAAAACATTTAAAACAGTTTCTTCCTCAGCACAATCTATAAATAGAGCAAAACAATGCAGCTCAAATACTTTTCACTAAAAGCTTTCAGGTGAAGGTACCTTGTGAAAACATGGTATTTTGACCCCTTTTTTTTTTTTTACCTGCATGATCTTCAACAAACAAGCTAAAAAAATATTTGTGGTTTTCCACTCACTTGCTGTTATTGTATTACAACTGACACACAATGACAGTCTTGTATAGAAAGACACACAAACACTCACCCACAACCTTGGAGCCAGGTTTCAATCTTTCCTGCAGAGCATCCTGTGGAAACAAAATAAAGACGCACATAGTGATCTTAGCCTGTCTGTTTGAGAATGTGTGTGTGTGTGTGTGTGTGTGTGTGTGTGAGAGAGAGAGAGCGATAGAGAGAGGTGTAAATGAGCTTTCTGTTTTGGAAATAGAGTTTATCTGGTGGTAACCATGTACTGTTTGTGATCTGTCCTTTATCTCTCACAGCAGCAGTAATAATGCAAGTTTAATTTCGAAGCAGCCAAAATCAAAATACAATTGTATTAACATTTTATGCCAAACAACCTTGTTGTGCATTTTCATTGCTGCTTGTGTTGATCTGATTATGTTTTGCTTATTTACAACACAAAGCATACAGCAGTCCCAAAAAGACTGGACTGCATGCCTATCACTCAGATAACCAAATATCAAGCCAAGAGGTGGTGTTTTATTGAAATAAATATACCACAAGTGCAGTTTTCAAGCAAAACATTTCACAAATGAAATAATTTTCTCAAAAACACACAAAAGTGAAGCCTTAATCACCCTTGCGTGTAGCTTTGAATTGCTTGGTTAGGAGGAAATTAGATATGCCGCTTCTTTCCATATTATAGAGCTACTGATATAGCTGAATGTGTTAAACATTAACTTGATGCTCACCCTCCACAAAGACGTCATCTTGGAGAGAGAAATGAGGCTGCTGTTCTGCTGTTGGGCTGCGGTGTTCTGCATCTCTTACGGTAAACTTGCGGCTGCTGCTGAGCGCCCACGCCTGTCGCCTCTCAATCTTGGAAGGACTCTCCATCCCTGTGGCCACCTACCATGAGAAAGCATTTCTTACAGGATTATTAAACCAAAACCATCTGCAGCATTTTTCCATTTTTGTGTAAAAAATAAGCAGCATAAATAAACATATATAGAAATCAAATACCCTACATATGTAATACCCTACATTAATGCTAGATGAATTGAGATAGAACGTTTTTCCAGGACTCATTTAAAATGCACAATCACAAATCAAATTAAGGTGCATTTAACTTAACTCTTTGTATAACTACAGATAATTATAACAAGGCTTGTTTTTAGCGATAATCCAAAAGCCTATGGGAAAATCCTATTGGGATTTTGAGAGGGAACCAGTGTGACGCTTACTGCTGGTTGGCCTATAACATGACGTCATACTTGCACGACTTTATAAGAATTTTACCCAACTATGGCCCTGTCCCAAATGGCACCCTAAACCCTCACGGTCTTCCTCTGAGTCCGCACTTTCACGATGTAATGTCGCTTTGACTGCTGGGTAAAAGTCCTCTGTGTAGCTCGCGAACTTGCGGGCTCAGCTGAAGTGCGCATCAAGGGCGCATAGCAGCTGCAAAGGGGGCGCTCACGAGCACCCTTCTTTAAGCTTAATTGACGAATGGGACACCCTACTACGTTCTCGCGGACTTAACGGACACGCACACACAGCGGCCATTGTAAGTCCATAAGACCGAAAGATCACAAGAAGTGTGCCATTTGGGACAGGACCTATTAGGACTTCCGCTTCAGAAACCTGGAAATGTGAAAAAGGTATATTGTGAGATTTCGGCCGTGTTCCAAATGGCACCCTAAACCCTCATGGTCTTCCTCTGAGTCCGCACTTTCACGACGTAATGCCGCTTTGACTGCTGGGTAAAAGTCCTCTGTGTAGCTCGCGAACTTGCGGGCTCAGCTGAAGTGCGCATCAAGGGCGCATAGCAGCTGCAAAGGGGGCGCTCACGAGCACCCTTCTTTAAGCTTAATTGACGAATGGGACACCCTGTGGACTTAACGGACATGCACACACAGCGGCCATTGTAAGTCCATAAGACCGAAAGTGCACAAGAAGTGTGCCATTTGGGACAGGACCTATTAGGACTTCCGCTTCAGAAACCTGGAAATGTGAAAAAGGTATATTGTGAGATTTAGGCCCTGTTCCAAATGGCACCCTAAACCCTCATGGTCTTCCTCTGAGTCCGCACTTTCAGGACGTAATGCCGCTTTGACTGCTGGGTAAAAGTCCTCTGTGTAGCTCGCAAGCGGGCTCAGCTGAAGTGCGCATCGAGGGCGCATAGCAGCTGCAAAGGGGGCGCTCACGAGCACCCTTCTTTAAACTTAAATGACAAAAGGGACACCCTGTGGACTTAACGGACACGCGCACGCAGTGGCCATTGTAAGTCCACAAGACTGAAAGAGCACATGAAGTGTGCCATTTGGGACAGGGCCAAAATCGCAATTGCAAATTATAAAGTCCAATTCTGAGGGGGACTCCTTTTCTACTTTATATCACGCAATTCTGACTTTATAATACATTTATAATAAGAGAAAAAAATCTGAAAGCTATTTTAAATAAAAACTAAAGTTTTGTCATATGTAAATCTATCTACTAAAGTAGAATAACAATGACAGTGTCAAATGTTATCCTTACTAAAATTGCTCCGCTGTAGGCCTACTTCTGCTGACGGTACGCGATTTCTGTTCTCGAGCATCTTTTTACCGAAGGTGATAAAACGCCCTCATGGCTAACTTTTGTAATGAGAAGCCTGCATGGCTAACTTTTTTGTTACTAAAAATATTAAAGGCAAAACCGACAGCCTATCTGTATGACAAACATTACTTTTAAAACCCCGCAAACATTTTGTTTTGACTTTATGAAGGTTCAAGCCCAAATTAGGCGTCATGCACGCAAACACTGCTTTTATCTTTCGCAGCCTCTCCATTCGTACTCTAACTTGCATAAAGACAGCTTGCGTTATAAAGGAAATCACGCGCAACAAGCAGCAATCAGATTCGATGGAGTAACACGGTACCATATCCCTTTCACTTATAAAGATGCCGTGCATATTGTTTATTAGTGAATAATGAATAGCCTACACGCACAGACAATACGAAGTTTATATGATAGGCTATTAAACAATCTTTTCTTGATGAGGGTTTACCTTGCGCATCATGTAGCCTACCTTAAAAAAGTGCCTCGATCAGTCCATTCTCATGGCAACGGCATAATGCTCTGGCGTCCTGCATCCCGCTCACAGTTGCATTTTAAAGGATGTCCATCGCATAAAAATAACAGAAGGGAACTTGAGAGCCACGCTTGAGCCGCCAACGCAAATGTTCGTGCTGCTTACAGTCATGACGCGCTATAGCCTAACTGACGGAAGCGGTAGGAGGAAGATGTGTTGCTGCTGAGAAGAATAGAAAGAGAACTCTGTTGAGGCCACACACTGTAGTAGGAAATACTGTTACACACCATCCATTGAGCAAGTTTTATCGACTGAAGCATATGTAAGTTAAAATTGAGGTGCAGAGTCTAAAATTAGAGTCATAGCCTAATCTAATTTTCATTTAAAAAGCCACTTGTTTTAAAAAGTATCTTTGTCCGTTATCCTGTGTGTGACACATGGTTTACTTTACTGTAAAATAAGTGTTAAGATTTGAAGATATCAGTTACACTGCCAGTAAACAGCAACTCACACAGCTCACTTTAACCACTAAACCAGTTAGTCACCATCAAAACTGACCATTAGATTTTTTTATGGAAAATTGCAGTATTTATTAATGATTTTTCCATACCAATTAATGTGTCATCATAACCTTTAAACAATATTTCTCTTCTCGCATGTTTACCTGCGCGAGGGAGGGGCAACCTGTCACTTCCATGAGATCATCCAATCAAGAACCAATGGGTAAAATTAAGTCCAGTCCAACATTTTCTCTTGTTGAAGCCATTTTACCTGGATTTATATGGAAGCTTGTTTCCGCCACAGAACAAAATAGAAATTACTTTTTATCTCCCAATTTTGACTTTATATCTCCCAATTCTGACTTTATATCTCACAATTCTGACTTTATATCTCACAATTTTGACTTTATATCTCACAATTCTGACTTTATATCCCACAATTCTGACTTTATATCCCACAATTCTGACTTTATATCCCACAATTTTGACTTTATATCTCACAATTCTGACTTTATATCTCACAATTCTGACTTTATATCTCACAATTCTGACTTTATATCCCACAATTTTGACTTTATATCTCACAATTCTGACTTTATATCTCACAATTCTGACTTTATATCTCAAAATTCTGACATTATATCTCACAATTCTGACTTTATATCTCACAATTCTGACTTTATATCTCACAATTCTGACTTTATATCTCACAATTCTGACTTTATATTTCACAATTCTGACTTTATATCTCACAATTCTGACTTTATATCTCACAATTCTGACTTTATATCTCACAATTCTGACTTTATATCTCACAATTCTGACTTTATATTTCACAATTCTGACTTTATATCTCACAATTCTGACTTTATATCTCACAATTCTGACTTAAAGCTATATCACGCAATTCTAAGAGAAAAAAAAAGAATTGCGAGATAAAAAGTCGCAATAATCTTTTCAAAATCCTTTTTATACAATCTTGTGTGTGTTTTTTTGTGTTTTTTTTACTTTGATATTTAAAAAAGTGTTGTGGGTAGAGGGAAAGGACAATGAAGAGGTGATGAGCGGAGGAGGGAAAAGAGATGAAGGCAGAGAAATAGCAGAGATGTAGGAAGAGGGGCGAGCAAGAGTGGTAGGCATTGAAAGAGCAAGCCGAGAAGAGAGCAGAAAGGAAGGGTGGAAAAGGAGAGTTGAGAGGGAGCGATACTGAAGAGGCTCAAATGAGATGAGAGCTTCGCTAATTAATCATGTTATGAAACACAGAACAGAGGGATCAACCGAATGTGAGCAGCACAGTGGCCAGTCTGGACACAATTTCAACAAAAAACAACAGGAATGTCATTGGTAAGTATGCCACAGTCAAGAAATGAACTCAGTTTCATAACACATTGAAGGTGAAATAAATCACTAAGAGGCTAGACAGTTGTTGTCATTTCTGTTTTAAGAAGACAGTAGTTCTGTGAAATTGTAAATAACAGGCCTACTGTAAATATTCCATTCAAAAGTTCGGGGTCAGAAGAAATGATAACTTTTATTCTGCAAGGATGCATTCAACTGGTCAAAAGTGGCAGTAAAGACACAAATAAAAGACTTCAAATAAATTCAGATTTTTTTTTTCTTCTATTCATCAACGAATCTTGAAAAAAAAAAAGAATCCCGATTTCCACAAAAAGTAATTAGAAGCACAACTGTTTCAGCATTGAAACTAAATAAATGTTTCAAAATAGTAATGTTTTTAATGTATTTTTGATCCAATAAATGCAGCCTTGGTAACTTTAATATATATATTAAAATAAGTTAAACGGGAACACCATTCTAATTAGGAACTGACACATTTTTTTGTCTTTAGTCTTTATTTCAAACATCATGATATCCATTTTAATTTTAGTGTTTAATCTCATGGTAAGTCATACCTTTATTAGGGTATTGAAGGTAAAAAGAAATAGCAAATAAAGTGTTTGCATTATACTGTCAAGAGAAAAACTGAAGGCACAGCAATAGCACTTTCTTGCTGTACATTTGTATTTAAACACTAGGTGTCAGTATGTGTCCATTTGTAATCATTGAGGTACTACGCCTGGGAGATTTTTTGAGAGTTTGGAAATCATACCGTGACAGATGATTTATCATTTGAATGAAGAGTTTGTCTAATTATCTGTCAAATAATGTATAATATTGCTTAATCCGTTTTTTTGTTTAGAACATTTTCAGATTTATGAGGAGTTAATGTGCTTCTGTCCCTAAATGTTAGAAAAATATGACTGATGGGTCTGTAAAGTGGTTATATTAGATGATTTATAATTAAAATGTGCAGTCTCTATTCATGAACCAAACATTTCCAAATACGTGAACCGCTTCATCCTCCTTTAATTGCATATTTGATTTTAATGCCATTTCTTTCAACAAACAAAAAGTTGTTTCCTTCTGTTCTTTAAAAATAAAAGATTGGTTTCATACTGAGAATAATTTACTCTTATTTATGTGGCTGCACATCTTTTCATTTATAATAAAAAAAACTGGAATGTCTTTTGATGCTATAGCCATGCCTGCTTTGAAATTTGAAAATTGATTTTGTCAGTGAGTGTTCACATTCAAAATCAGTTGAAAAGATTGCCATACAAGAAAAAAGAAAAAATAGTTTCCATCAGCAATTCATCATTCATATCCGCATCCACAGTCAAATGCATTTGCCACAACACAAAGATATTTAATACATACATTCTATCCTATTCAAATGAATCACAGCGACTTATTTACAGAATATTTCTACAAAATACTGATGTGGGAACATCAAAAAAAAAAATAAAAATAAAAATTGACTTACCCTCACATCCAACTCCATATGCATTCTCTCTAAACTTTATGAAGAAATCATATTGCGTTATCATGCTGTCAGCCTTAATGAAAGCACCATAAAAGTCAATATAAGTAATACACTATAGGCTAATCATAGTCTTCTGAATCCATGCTAAAGATTTTAAGATTTTATGTATACCCCTCTTGAATCTTGTGCACATGCATATTCAAACTCATGTGAGGTTTAAACACACACAAATGCAAATGACATTTGACATGTCTGTTCCTAAAACTATTGCATGGCTTTAGAAGAATATAGCACCAAATTTATTCAAAATCATTGATTTTGTGATCCACAAATGAAGAGAACATCAAATAGGTTTGAAGGAAGGTGAAAAGTAAGTCCGCAATTTTCTCTTTGGCTGAACTGTTTAATAAAAAAAGTGATTCCTTCTCACACATTTACTTATAATGAGGAAAACGTGCTCATTCTGAATTTATATTTGTTACTGTCATAACTTCATATACTAATGAAAGGTGCTGACATGGCAACGGTTTAGAAAGATACAGTCAACAGGTCAAATGCTGTTTTTCATTACAGTGTATTTACCTGGTTAAAGCGCATAAGTGTTAAGAAACTACAAGTAAGTTTTTTTAAGTCAGTTATATAAAACATAGATTGGTCAAGACTGATTAACCCATAACTAACTGCTAGTTTTTAAGACAGTCTTAACTTCTTTTTTTTAAGTTAAGAAATGTAAAGTTTAAGTTAGCAGAAATTTTAGCTTTTTATTTTGTAATCATACATTTTAATTGCTCTGAACTTGAAATATTTGAGGTTATTTCATTCATTCAACCTAAAATATCATGTAATCTCACATTTTTAGTAGTGGTAATTTAGCTAGCTTTAACTAGCTAATTCAATAAATGCCACCTTGCTAATTGGTTACACAATGCTTTGGTAGCATTAGCATTGCATTAGCCGAATAAGGACAGCAATATAAAACATTTGACATATCTATTCTCAAACTAAACTCATGCTCCACTCGTCACCATGATAGAAACCCTACAAAAAAACAAACAGAAACTCTTCTAAACTAGCATAACAAAACATTAAACACTACTAAAATCTCCCACTTAACATTAATCATGCAAAAAAAAAACCCAACAAAAAAACCATTATATAACACTTAATTTTGTTATATAAAGCATTTACTGTCCCTTTTGAATGTCATGGCAAAGCATGCTGGGAAACAGAAATCCCAGCCCAGTTTCAGTTAAATTTAAATCTATCTAAATAAAAAGAAACAAGCTCATAAAACTTAAAACAACAAAACAATTGAGGTTACAAAAAATGTGTCAGTTTTGTGAACTCAAAAGAAAAATAAAAGTTCTAAATACTCATAAAAATTATTTTTTTATTTAAGTTGGCTCTACTCAAACCAACTAATTATTTTGAGCTTAAGTGTATGTTTAAGCAACAATTGTCCAGAATCCTTGATCTGAAAATAAAAAGACTTTTTTGTACCAGATCTCACAGTTTAATGGAGCTGTTAACTTTGCCAGGAGCTTCATAACTCAGCAGCTGCTTACCTAATTGTTGCGAGGATTATTCATCCAGCATCCCTCCATTACCTCCATTGTGTATACTTTACGCTTTTAAACGGGATACATTTTATCCAAAAGCAAAATTCTGTCATTGTGTTAAATTCTTGTGTTCACAGAAAAATTACAGCATACGGGTTTGGAATGAATGTGAGTGTTTAATGACAGAATGTCCAATTTTGGTGAATTTCTTTGAGCATACAAAGGTAAGCGGCTTCTGTGACCCTGCAGAGGATAAAGGCCTGATCACACCAAAGAGGACAATAACTACTGTATAATGATAATAACAATAAAGATACAGTTCTAAAAACAATTCTAAATATAAAATAACATATCCACACCATAAACATAAATACAACAACACAGAGAAACGATATCGTTGGAATCACTTCAGAAGAGTCTTTTTAAGATGATGAAAAACAATGACAGCCAATCAGATTCCATCCTGCGTTAAAGAAACGGCAGACAAAATTCTGCAGCACGTGCTTCGAATAAACAGATTGATGCCATCCGCTGGAATGGACGCTCATGTAGTTATCTTTATAGTTATCGTTATTGGTGCGAACGGGCCTTGAGCGTTTTGGAGAATGCATGGACGGATGTAAATGGCTCCTGATTGCTGCAGGTCAAGCATTACTTTTATAAAGATACATATTTTAGACTGAAGAAGATTGCATGGCTACTGTTGCTGAGGTCTGCACCACAGACTGTGGTGTCCATGATGTTCTGTCCATGATGATTCCAGCTTTCTTTCATGTGGTAGAGAACTGTGTCACACTCTTCTGGCTGCTGGTGTTCCTCATTGTTCCCATGCCTGATTGGCTCTTAGATCTCCATTGCCTCTTACAGCCACAGTGTAACGGCATAAGACAGCGCTGCATGAGATCCCGGAACAGATGACCAGCGAAAAACATGTAGATCCAGGGGTTACAGCAGCTGTTTAGACTGGCCAGAAGCATTGCAATGATGAATGCCATAGCTATTAAAGAGACAAGTTAATAAAAAGTTAGTGACGCACAAGTCATGAGACTATTAAATATGAACATTATAAATGGATAGATGATAGACAGATTGACAAATAGAAAGATAGATAGATATATGTCAAATGTCATCTTGCACCACCAAAATGTCACTCATTTACAGTATTCAGTTTTGTCAATCACTAACAGTATATTCTTTATAATTTACTTATTATACAATGCTGCTCTAAAATCACTGGAGGCACAATGTGAAATAAATGAAGAAATTGCTATTTATTGGCAAGAAGAAGCCGGTACCCAGGTCCTGATAATCCATCACTGCTTCTAGCAAAGTCCTAAAATTGAAAAAAAAACTTTTAATAATGTTTCTTAGATAAATCTTTTCTGAGGAAGCATAAAAAAAAAATCATAATCCTAAATCTTCCTAAGGTTTTATAATGTTATAGGCTAATAAACTGAAATGGACAACAATGTCTATGGTCATTCAAATCTGTGTGTTCATTACACGGTTGATGCTCTGAAAATCATCACTGAACAAAGACAGCAGAATGAGACTTTCTGTCATTTTCCACAAAAAACAAACAAACCTGGTAGCACTTTATTTTACAGTCCTGTTTTGTATGTGCATACACTGTAAAAAAAATATTGGTTTAACTTAAAAAACTAACCCTTAACCTACCCTAACCTAACCTTAACCATGTAGTTAACTTATTACTCAGTATTTCAGTGGGTATTGTAAAATAAAGTGCAACCAAAAAATCTTAATGACAATATCATTTAAAGCTCTTTCTCTAAATTAAATCTGAAATAGGTTTAAATGACAGATTGATACAAACCCTCCGTGGATGTGCACCTAAATTAAATTTATCGTTCACTCAAAAATGAAAAACCATGAGCAATATAATCTGCCATTAAGAGCTGCATGCAGACTCACAGATGCTGAAAGATATGAGCACACGAATGATTAAAATAATAAGTAATGATAACATTTTCTCATATAATACTAAAAGTAGCTAATTTTTGGATGAGCTACTTTATGTAAGATTTTATGTCTAATTTAATCTCTATTGTCCTTTCAATGCCTTTTAGAACTCCAATTATTTTGAATCTGATTATTTTAATGGTCTTTCAGCTAATAAATTTAAAGCCCAGACTATGAGAAGGCATAAGTGTCATCTTAAATGGATAGTTCACCCAAAAATTAAAATTGTGTCATCATTTACTCACTCTCAAATTGTTCCGAACCTGTACACATTTATTTGTTCTGCTGAATACAAAGAAAGACATATTTTGAAGAATGTTTGTAAACCAAAGAGATCTCAGGCCCCATTGACTACCATACAAAAAAATATTATGGTAGTCAATGGGCCCAAATACTATGGGCCCAAGATCTGCCTGGTTACAAACATTCTTCCAAATATCTTCCTTTGTGTACACTACAGCAGAACAAAGACATTTATACAGGTTTAGAACTATTTGAGAGTGAGTAAACGGTGACAGAATTGTAATGTTTGGGTGAACTATCCCTTTTAATGCAGTGTTTTATAAGAAAGAGTCTATTTATTAAAATAAAAAATTCTCATCTGTTTCTTTAAACATGATTTTAAACCTCTGCACTGTTTACATTTAAATTACAATGAGGTCCAGAAGTCTGAGAACAATAGTGATATATGAATATACTTCTATTGTACATTTCTTAAAAGGTGCATAAATATAGATTCTTTTTCAAAAACCTTTCAAATTAAAATGGACATTTTCTGCAAACCCCCCTTCTAAAAGGAAATATGTTGTCTACATATGGGCCTTGTGGGTTGGACAACAGCACATGACCTCCTCACAAATGATGTTATGAAATTACAGGGAAATGATACTCCTAACAATCTTGTCAGGATAAAGTAAGACCGCTTTGATGTCACGCTACATTTACTTTATCAAAACCAGCTGAGGTTTTATAGCTTTGAACTACTATTCTAAGACTTGTTTTCATCTTTCTCTGTCTAAATTCTATTCTGAAGGATATTTTTGGGTTATCATGGGCAGTTTTTATGAAGTTGAATAGAGATGACTGTAGTGGAATGGGGAGAACACCATTACAACGAAGGGCACGAAACATCTTGTTTTTGTATTGCCATATTGTACACGAAACATCTTGTTGTATTGCCATATAATAGATTTCTCATGATTTTTGGAACTCAAAGACCAGAGAGTTGCATAACTTACATTTTACATCGATGTAAATGTTTTTTATTACTGTTTGAGGGCAAGATCAAGGCCTGCCTTTATGGGCCAACAGAAGTATTCCAGGCTTCCCGATGAATTTCCATGCATGGCCTTAGAGGTTGTTTACAGAACCTTATTTTGAACCTGATCTTTGTTGATCCAGGAACAACATTCCAATTAACCAATCAGATTTGAGGGACAAGTTTACAATTTATATTGGTTTACACTCAGACAACCAGGACATATTTCTTCTACATCAGTGCTATTCACCATGGGTAGGGTTAGGTTAAGGGGCAGGAATATGGATTAAATCTTTAGTCTGGAATGTTGTTCCAGGATCAACAAAATATGGAATGTGTCTAACTCGCAAAATCAGGATGTGCCAACAATTTATTTATTTATTATAAATATGAGCATAACTAAAATTTAAACCATATTCACTAGACAAATTTCCACTTAACAAAATGTATTCATGACTTAGTCAAATAACAGGAATTTTGTGCCCAACAGTTGGAACATCTGGACACTTTAAAATGTATAATTTCCATTGCATTGGATATAATATCAACCCATGTCATTTTTGGTGAAATATTTAGCTTGAAAAGTGCTTGTATTATATATGCTTAAAATATAAAATAAAGAGTTTTACATAGCCTATGTAATTTGATATCAGTGATGTTGTACTACGGACAATACATGTATTTTACACATTTTATTAATTTCAACGAACCTTCTCTTGGAGCCATTGGATCCCAAGCTGACCACATCTGAACGAAGAAAAACGGCGTCCAGCAGATAATATAAGCCAGGACGATCACAAACGTCATTTTCACCGTCCTGATCTTAGCTTTGGAGATCAACTTGACGCTGCTGACGCGGGAGAGCGCGTTGCCCTTGGCCGGTCGAGGGGTCAGCGACATGCACTGGTCGCGTCGGGTCTTCAGCTTAAAGTTTTGCCATATTTTATAACTTATAAGTCCATAACAAACGCTTAAAATAGCTACAGGGAAGATATAGATGGTGAGACTAATCCATGTGACGTAAGCCTTTGCGCCCCAGGGCTGAACAAAATCCCCCCAGCAGTCGAAAACCCCATCACCCACTTCTCTGAGGGAGAAGATGTAAACCTGGGGTAAACTGAAGAGCAGACTTATAATCCAAGAGGCCAAGACGTAAAAACGGTCATTTCGACGGCGCAAGGATCGTAGAGGCTGCCATATAGCCAAACATCTATCGATGGACATCAGCACGAGCATGTAAGTGGACGCGAACATGCCAACCACCTGTAGGTACTTCACCAGGCGGCACAGAACGTCTGGCCCATAAAAGCGAAAGGTGATGTCCCAGATAAGTTGGGGTAGAACTTGAAAAACCGCCACCACCAGGTCAGCAATGCTGAGGTGTTTCATAAAATAGTACATCCGAGACTGACCGTGTTTACTCGTCTGGATAGCCACAAGAACACACACGTTGCCGGTGAGCGCCAGCAGCAGAATACACACAAGGACGGTTACTTCGACTTTAGCCACTTCTTCGTTGCGCTTGAGAGGGTTTACGGTTTGGTTCGATCCCCTGCTGTCGTTTCCCCTGCTTGAATTAGCCCAGGAGTCGTTGAAGGGCCAGAGAATCACGTCTTTCAGCAGGCTCTCCATTGTGCGTAAAACCCGCACTGTCGGCGCTGTTGTAGCGGCTCTCACGCGCTATATATCATGACACATGTGTCGAAGGAAGCAGCTATGATGTGCATAAGCAGTACTTTATGTCGATGATAGGAATTCGGTCCAGTTCACTGCAAAATAAACATGAATTAAGATGGTTTAAATAATCTCACTCTATTTTTTTATTTATTTTTTGGTAAATAAATTTTGGTTGGGGAACTCAAATTATATAATATTTATAACGCAGTTAGCTAACTGTCAACTATCTTGAACACCTTTTAAACGAAACACTAGTTTTTATGTGATATATTTGTAATATAAAAAGTTATAACGACAGTTTTGTCAATGTTCCATTTGTCAAGGATTCTGACATGGCTATGCTAATCTCAAACGCGATTGCTGTTCGCGTGCGTCTATTCACCGGAAGGTAAAACACTTTTGTGGTTGATGAAATGTTCGAATCGCCAATTTAACCTTTAATACAAACACGTAAATATAAGACTATTATAAACAGCCTTTTGTTTTGACTTCTTTTGGGGTTAAGTCAGTGTTTTCTTTACCACGGAACATAATATGTATTATTAATAGCAAGCTATTTTATTTATTATTAATAGCAGGCTATTTCAATTTTAATTTTAATAGGAAATACCAATACAAGTTGGTTATATTATACATTAATATTATTATATATAGATATTCACGTTATTGTGACAATTAGGCTACCATAAATAAAAAAAATAATAATAAAAAACACGTACCTGAAATGTATTTCGGGAGAGATCCATTCTGTATGTCTTGGGTTTGAAATGGAAGGATTGCTGATGTATAGAAAAACTGCTTCGTTTACTTTCTCCTATGGGCTCTATTGGACACAGCAGCTCTGTCTGCACAAATCTCAAAGCAGAGCACTGTTATATGCGAGTGCACTGGGTGGATTTGTCCTGCTGCACTTACACATTTCTACCACTGAGTGCCATTGTGCTGCGATGTATTTTACCACGCAGAGACAATAAGGAGCTAACATGTGACAATGTCCCAATATACTGTGAGAACATGCTTTGCTATTGGGGCACATTCAAAAGCTGTTTTGAAACCAGAACCTAAAAAGGGTTAGTTCACCCAAAAAATAAAATTCACCCTCATGTTGTTCCAAACCCGTACGACTTCCATTTATTATCGGAACACAAATTAAGATATTTTTTATTTTTATGAATTGAGTGGTTTACTCCAAATTTTCTGAAGAGACTCGATCACTTTATATGATCAACAGATATAATTTAGACTTTTATATATAAACATTGATCAGCGAACATCAACAGAAGCTCAACCATCCGAACCTGCTTGATGTGTGTGAACAAACTCAAACGTGCTGCTTAACACACGAGAATGAACCTCATTGGTTCTTGAGGAAGCTCAAACGTGCTGCGTAACACAAGAATGAACCTCATTGGTTCTTGCAGAAGTTCAAACGTGCTGCGTAACACGAGAACGAACCTCATTGGTTCTTGCAGAAGTTCAAACGTGCTGCGTAACACGAGAACGAACCTCATTGGTTCTTGAGGAATCTCAAACATGCTGCGTAACACCCGGGAATGAACCTCATTGGTTCTTGCTGGAGCTCAAACGTGCTGTGTAACACGAGAATGAACCTCATTGGTTCTTGAGGAAGCTCAGTCATGCTGTGTAACACGAGAATGAACCTCATTGGTTCTTGCAGAAGTTCAAACGTGCTGCGTAACACGAGAATGAACCTCATTGGTTCTTGCAGAAGTTCAAACGTGCTGCGTAACACGAGAATGAACCTCATTGGTTCTTGCAGAAGTTCAAAGCGTGCTCACGTAACACGAGAATGAACCTCATTGGTTCTTGCAGAAGTTCAAACGTGCTGCGTAACACGAGAATGAACCTCATTGGTTCTTGCAGAAGTTCAAACGTGCTGCGTAACACGAGAATGAACCTCATTGGTTCTTGAGGAATCTCAAACGTGCTGCGTAACACGAGAATGAACCTCATTGGTTCTTGAGGAATCTCAAACATGCTGCGTAACACCCGGGAATGAACCTCATTGGTTCTTGCTGGAGCTCAAACGTGCTGTGTAACACGAGAATGAACCTCATTGGTTCTTGAGGAAGCTCAAACGTGCTGCGTAACATGAGAATGAACCTCAAGCGAACATACCGTTTACCAGATCTGATGTGGGAGTTAATGAATGTTTATTTGTGAATAAAAGTCTCTTCAGAAAATTTGTACTAAACCGCTCAATTCATATGGATTAGTTTTACGATCCATATTTTTATGAAGGGACAGAAAGCTCTCCGATTTAATCAAAAAGTTCTACATATGTGTTCCAAAGATGAACGAAAGTCTTACGGGTTTGAATGACATAAGGATGAGTAATTAATGACAGAATTTTCATTTTTGGGTGAACTAACCCTAGAGAATTCTCTACCAGTTAATTCAAAAAGGCTTATCTCATCCCTTTGATTCCCCTGCTTTATTCTTTTTCCATGTACTGTATCTCATGTTCAGTTCTGTTCTTTCATTGCATTTTCCACTGCACAAAATATTCGTTCCATTTGTTTCTAAACAACACTGACACCTTCCTCATGACTTGATGCATGGCTTGCTTCTCTCAGGAGCAATATCCTGCCCCTACACTTAATGCCCTGTCAGGTACAGTAAGGAGTCTACCAGCTGAAAATAAATCCATTTTAGATGCATACTGAGATACAGTAAGAGTTTCAGGACACACTGTTAAACTTTGCCACAGCCAGTTAGGCCACTGATTAAAATGTATAACCGGTCACACATATTGATTAAAATATTCCTGCTGGACAAACCAAAACCAAGATGGAGAATCAAGTTGTTTTTTAGTTACATTTCGGAATAATTTTGGTCTCCATTTCAAAGATAAAAGGATGAATTTAAAACAGTGAGGAAAAAAATTCCCTGAGAAATGTGTCTGGTTGGGTAACTATTTATCTAACAATGCAACTGTGCTCCAATTATTTTTCAAGGCTCGGAAGTTGAACATTGTTTTCATACAGAGAAAAAATATTTTGTGTTCTTACGTTTCATTCCTGACAAATGGAGGATGTAACCCCTCCGATACACCCCTGTGTTTTTGTCAATACATTTATAAAACCATCTTTGTAGGAATCACAAAATAGACTTTGTTAGCAAAATTACGAATATGATTATGCATCAGAAATTTAGACCATTTGAATTCATTATATGAGTTGCATCGTGAATAGTAATTATGATGTCACTCTCACAATGAGCCTCACAAAGGAGAACACGTGCAATTAAAGCACTGATTAGCACTACTTATGATTGCACCATCCTGCTGAATGAAAACACCAGATTAGACCAGCATGATTTCAAACATGATGATAATGGTTGACCAAGGAGGTAAACTGGTCAAAAGGACTGGTGGGAGTCACCAGGGTATCTTATTAAAGATGGCTCGCTGACTCAAAACAACTCTTTGTTGTTGCATTCGAACAAACTGTGTCTGGATAACTGCTTGCATTATGTCAAATTGACAACAGTTCTGCAGTAGCACTAATGTGGCACTGATAGCAACGTTCTATTCTGTTCTTTTCAGCATCATTATTCACATGATCCTTCAGAAATCCTTGTAATATGCTGATTTGGTGCTTTAACAAAAATCAACAAAATTACTAAAAGGAAAATTCAAACATGCAAACCCTTCTACCTTGACATTCACATAAATATAGTCTAAATCTTGACATTGCACAACATTGTATTTCAATGCAAAGAACAGAGAAAATTTCCGTTCCACTTTATTTTAAGATGATGTAGTTACATTGTACTTACTCAAATAAGTACTGAGTAATGTACTTGCATAGAGTTATGGTTAGGGTTTGGTTTATGGTTAGTTACTTGTAACCAGTGTTGGGGGTAACACATTACCAGTAACACAAGGTATGTAATCAGATTACTCTTTTTAAGTAACTAGTAAAGCATTACTTTTAAATTTAAAAGATATCTGAGTTACTTTTTCAAATAAGTGATGCAAGTTACTTTGTTTTCCCATTTATTGACTGACCGCTCTCCTGTCCCCACCTTGAGAGAAATCGTAAGTGCAGAGTTGTTGTGTGTGAACATGAAAAAAGATTCAGTATTTTATTCCTCAAAATGAATAAAATAAGTGAAATGCAAAATCAGAATACTATGCAAACCTCCAAAAATTCAATGTTAAATAAAATAACATATTTACATGCATTTAACCTCACTTTATTGACCAATGCACTTGTTGCTGACCTTCGATGATTCAGTTAAACTGTAGGCAAAAATGACTTTAGATTTTTTGTTTTTTGGTGAATAAGAGTTCAACTTTCTTCTCCTGCAATCCAGAATGGCAGCACAGCTGATATGAGCTGCACCCATACTTTAGACATGTGAATTTGTATTTCCTTCAACCTTATTATTTTAATTTTGGTGTAAAAGGCCTTTACCTTTGCCACCAAAATCATCTTAAAATCAAGTGTTACAAGAATTTCATAAGGTTTTCTCATCACACCGATGAGAAAAATCAGTTTCTTGTTTACTTAATTTATATTTTTATTTATAAGCATTGTTTCGTCTAAATCTTCATGCACACAAAAAGCGCATGCATGTACTGCCATCACAGCAATTCAGGAAAACCACAAGATGTTTCCTTTAGATAAAGAGGTTGATTCTGCAATAGTGCCACAGTTGTGTGAACCATTCTGAACATTTGTCCCTCACTTATCCCCACAGCAAATTTCAAAACTGTTTTCATTAAAAATGGAATAGGCCTATTTGTCAAATTGAGCAGTTTGGACTTTAAATGTTCCATCTCTACAAACGTATAAAATGCAAATTCAGAGGCAGGGAATGAAGGAAATTGTTGTATATTCCTGTGTTGAAGAGATGTTTATTGCTCTAGAGACTGAATGCTAATCAATGTAATGCTAAGTACACATGTCACGCTCTATCCACTGCACAGATGACCAGAAAATAGACAGGACAAGACTACACACGGGATAATTACACCTGTGTGTGACTGTAATCTACAGAGTCCTTTAGGTTACAGATAACCATAATTACCTAGGACCTCAAATAGCAAAAAGAAAGGCAAAACAGTTTTCTGAAGCAGTAATTTTCATATATCAAACTGCTGCAAGCCTTGATGATTCAGATCAGTACATTTCCAGCAATGATTTTGTCTAAATTGGTTTGATACAGCTCTACTTCAAAGCACTGGATGCACTACGCCTTCAGTTCTGGACCTTTACAGGTTGGCAAAATCATCAGTGACCCATCACATTGTAAGCATGTGATCTTTCAGTCTCTATACCTTGCAAGATGTATTTCAAAACCATCACAGAAAAAAAAGCCCCAACCAAGCCCTTTTTGCAAATCAGAAAGTACCTTGATACATTCAACTCACTTTAAAATAAATAAATGATCTTCAGTTAAATAAAAAAGAAATGAAAAATCAAACAAATTGATTTTTTTTTGGCATTTGTTTCATAAACACTTTATGAAACACGTTAATCTGGTTGAAACTTTTCACATCCTGATAGCAATTAATAATAGATTAAAACATATCTACACATCTTCTGTGGAAGTCACAGGACCAAAACATTTTCATCCAATCATTGCATTCGGTCCGAATGCAATGATAGGCTGTCCTACCTGCCTTTAAGTGTATGCATTTCCATTTCCATTTCCACCCTGCCTGCGCAAACATCACACGTCATCATTGTTTCCCATGAGGCCATGCAGAGTTGTAGACAGACAGTCACAAACAGCAGTTCCACAGTTTACAGTTCAACCTGAACCAAAACAACATGCTTATGCTGCCTTCACACCATGACGGAACTACTGTAATCACGAGATGACAACCCATGCCGTTTTACCCGGAGCTGTTCATGTCTTTAGAATCGGATTAGCTCTGTAAGTTTACGTTCAAGTAATGTTTTGTCCTTTGAGATATGAGGTAATTTAACGCTGTCTGTTGACTTGTATACACTATTGTATATTGTGTGCGTATCCCACATTGTATGGCATTTAGACCAAAGGAGCTGCTCTCAGAGTCAAATATATTATGAGTGTAAATTTGATTGGCCAATGAGCTTCATTCTGCATTTCGATTCTAACTGCATTGCTTTCTATTATCCTGCCTGAAATCTTTGGTGCAATTAACAGCCATTTTGCATGCAGGAGACCTAAATCACTGGCCATAAAAGCACACAAAAATCTGAATAAATGAGTGAGTGCACAATGGGAAAAAAATCTAACCTGCTACTCTGGGAAACAGATCAGGCATAACATTAT
Organism: Gobiocypris rarus; assembly: GCA_023029165.1. Taxonomy (NCBI): domain Eukaryota; kingdom Metazoa; phylum Chordata; class Actinopteri; order Cypriniformes; family Gobionidae; genus Gobiocypris; species Gobiocypris rarus. The sequence continues at coordinate 33,427,155 of CM040921.1, read as the reverse complement.
AACCATTGACGTGACCGGTGAAGTGAATAACACTGATTATCTCTTCATCACGGCACCTGTTAGTGGGTGGGATATATTAGGCAGCAAGTGAACATTTTGTCCTCAAAGTTGATGTATTAGAAGCAGGAAAAAGCAAGAATGGGCAAGTAAAAGGATTTGAGTGAGTTTGACAAGGGCCAAATTGTGATGGCTAGATGACTGGGTCAGAGCATCTCCAAAACTGCAGCTCTTGTGGGGTGTTTCCGGTCTGCAGTGGTCAATATCTATCAAAAGTGGTCCAAGGAAGGAACAGTGGTGAACCGGTGACAGGGTCATTGGTAGCCAAGGTTCATTGATGACGTGGGGAGCGAAGGCTGACCACCCTAGTGTTTTGGGTGGTTGCTAGGGCTTTACTTACTGAACCTTTATTTACATAGCACTTTATTAAATACAGATTTTTTTAGTTTCAAAGCAGCTTTACAGTGATAAACAGGAAAATGATTCAATGATGCAAACAGAACTCAATTCTGCTGTAAAGCAGCACTAATAAGAAGGTAGAGTTACATTTTCAAGGTGGCAATTCAGTATGAATTTGTATAATGTGATTTGTTTGGAAAAACATATTTCTTTAGGCAGTAATGGCACATTTCTTCGTAATAAGCTGAATGATTTGAGGTATAATTAAAGTCAGCAGCATGAACAGGGGATCAGTTACACACCAAAGTTTAATACTTAAGATAGAGGTTAATATAGAGGTTTTTAGAAATATCTCAAGCAAGCACCAGTAATGATAGCAATAAAGCCCTCTGAATTTTCAGTATCAGACAATCAGATCCTGTGGTCTGTATTCTGCAGGGCCAAATCTGTTCTTTGTTGTCCCGTTTAGCTCTGTTCTTGATTATTCTATTAATAAACTTTTAAGCATTGACAAAAACCAATGACATTTAACCAAACTAGTTTAAATTCAATATGTTATGAGAAACGTTTCTTCATCATATTTGAAAAACTCTCCTAAAGCAGGACAGCTCCATCTGGGCCTCATTGCATGCGTGTGGATTTCAGTTTGGGGTTTGAGGAGGCATCTGCTGCACTGTTTTGGATTGTACAGTATGTCCCTTACTGTCAGAAAGCTACTGGATCAAGTAATGCATAGCCAAGAACGCTTTTTTTGCAGCAATGCCATAGAAGGACCATTTTAGGTTCCCAAAGAACCAGTGATCAGTTCTAATAAAGAGAGAGCTTTTTCTTGAGACAAACATTTTAATTACCTAAAGAGGATCTTTCCACTATAAAGAAGCTTTTGTGCAATGAAAAGGTTCTACGGACGTTAAAGGTTCTTCATGGAACCACTGATGCCAATAAAGAACCTTTATTAATTAAGGGTGTCCCTGCATTTTGGGGGAAAATTGGTTTAGCTTAGATTTTGAGATTTGTAACTGTTTGTAAAAAATGCATTGTTGTCCAAACTGAACAATGTATGGGTTTGTTTAAATTTTGCAAATAATAAATAAATGAGAAATACACTACTGTTAAAATCTGTTTTTAAATAATATTATTTTTACCCAGCAAGGATGCTTTAAATGAATCAAAAATGACAAAAGATTTGTACATTGTTACAAAAGATTTATATTATGCTCTTTCGAACTTCATATTCATTCAAGTATTCAAAGAATACTTTCCACAAGTGTCTACTAAATTATTAGCTGAACTTTTTTCAACATTGATAATAATAAGAAATGTTTCTTGAGCAGCAAATCAGCATATTAGAATGATTTCTGAAGGATCATGTGACACTGAAGACTGGAGTAATAATGCTGAAAATTAAGCTGTCATCACACGAATAAATTACAATTTGTAAATATATTGAAATAGAAAACATTTTAAAATGTAATAATATTACACAATATTACGTTTTTAATGTATTTTATGATCAATTAAATGTCACCCTGACGAAACTTTTGAATGTTAGTGTATACAACTTTTACAGACTAACTTGTGTTTAATGAGCAAGGAGGAATGAGGAGAATTTGACCTTTCCAAATATATTTCACATCATCCATATCTTAAATCGTCATAATCCTGATGGGTACAAGTTGTTTTGACTGTTGCGCTGCAAATTATAAATCAGTCAGTTAGATAAGTTACAGTAAAAAACAACACAAGCATAAACTACCTGAAAAGGGAAAAATGTATGCTTGGGAAATCTTGTGGAACTCCCATGAGAAATGGGATTTTGAGAAATTAAGTCTCTGATGGATTGTAATGCACAGATCTGAAGGTGAAACAGACTGTTCTTATTGGATTAAGCTTAAAGCCTTGCAGTGTGTGTGTGTGTGTGTGTGTGTTAGTGCTCAACGGTGCGGAGCTGTGTTGACGTGCGAGTGAGCAGTAAAAGCAGTAGATGGTGTACACGTGCAGACTTACACACCTGTGTACTTACATCCACAATTACCCTCTTTCTCCCAGGGACAGGACACTTAGCGTCCATTTTCGTATAATGGATAGTCAATTTTAACTCTCTCTCTTTCTCTCCGTACAATATTAAAAAAATGCCCCCTTGTAAATGCTAGTACAAGTCACTGAATGAGAGCTGCAAGATTTTCATAGTGAAAATTGAATTTTTAAATCAGAATCACACTGTTACAGACTGCTCTTAGGTGACTCATACATACTCAAGAGTTTCAATCTATACTTAATTTTGTGATACAAATCACAGCTCTGTTGACAGTCCAAATATTCAGATTTATGTGATTTGAGGCTCTAAGTTGGTCAGAAAACAAGTATAAAGCCATTCCATAAATTAACTCCTTTCCTTTCCCTTTAGTGTCTTCAAGTAAATGTAACATAGGAGTGCATTTGCAATCTCAGTTGTTTTCAATATACAGTTTTCTGTAGCAAAGCATTAATGTAACACAACTGTGCTATTCATTTTCACCTGGTCAACAGCCTTTTGAATTTGTTGAGAGAATCAGTGTTTATGAGCAGCCATTTGCTCAGAGTGGACATCTCATCTGGCCATCTTAAATGCTGTAATCTGTTTAAGATCCATAAACCTGTTTCAGGAAGAGGAAAGAGTGTGACCTTTTACAAATGCTATCTGTAGCTGCAGGTAATGCAAACAGTAGTTTTCCAAAGAAGTGGGATTTAATATATATATAATATATATATATATATATATATATATATATATATATATATATATATATATATATATATATATATATATATATATATATATATATATATATATATATATATATATATATATATATATATATATATATATATATATATATATATATATATATATATATATATATAATATATATATAATATATATATATATATATATATATATATATATATATATATATATATATATATATATATATAAATAATAGGGGTGTAACGATACCCTGTCACGATTCGATATATATATATCACGATACGGCACTCACAATACAATATTATTGCGATACTACAAGACATATGGTAAAAGGTTAACAAAAAATGTACTGTTAATAAAAATGCCAAATTTGGTATTACATTATGGGTGGAAATGAATAGGTTTGGGGCTGGTAACCAAATGCATAGGACAATGGTGACACCAGAATAAAATTATTCATGATTCTGAGGCTGAAAATACAGAATTATTGTAGACTAATATGCTTGCACTTGGTCACAGGCTAGATATATTTAAAATAATGTAGGCCACTTTTTATTGGTAACACCTGGGATTATCAGGACCCTCTAATATTCCCCTATTGCATTATAAAAAAAAAGTAAAATATCTTCCGCCAGATCGGAAAAAAAGTAACTAGTGTGCAATGTCGTCAGATGTAGTGTAAGCATTTTGAACTGAGGTGCTACACTTTTTCTGCAGGTTGAATACGGAAGGCGATCTGGTGGAAGCTAGATAATTTACTTCATAAAGTTTTAAATATGGATATTTTTCTTACACAAACGCATCGATTCGCTTCAGAAGGCGTTTATTAACCTCCTGGAGCCGTGTGGAGCAGTTATATGATGGATAGATGCACTTTTATGGACAACAATACACTGCCATAAAGCTTGGAAGAGCCAGGACTTTTTTAATATATCTCCGATTGCATTCGTCTGAAAGCAGAATGCCATATACACCTAGAATGACTTGAGGGTGAGTAAATCATGGGCTAATTCCACATTTTTGGGTGAACTAACCCTTTAAGTATATGCCTATTTAAAGTCCCCATTAACCGGAAGTTGCAAAAGACTATTCTTCAGTGTTGTGACGTATTTCCAAGTGAAGCTGAATATTGAATAGAGGGCAGGGTTTTACTGTAGCGCACCTCCTCGCCATCCTTCACTCACAGCAGACTGACGGTTGGAGAAGAGGGGAGTGGTTAAGGATATTAAGCGGAAATATATCAGTTGTACGGATTAATTGTTCACCACAAGACTAGTAATGTGCACTAACAACGTAAATGGGGTCAATTCTCTTTAAATCCAAAAGGCAACTTTTTTTGGCCCTAATAATATTTATATATTATTTAACATGTTATGTATTATTTTTGTATTATTTATTAAATAAAAACTATAATAAATATTAAATGTGTTCAATAGACATATATTAGACAAATATTGGTTTGTGTGGTTTAGGAAACCTGTTTGAAGAAATCATTATTTTTACAGTTCTGATTGTTGCCACTAGAGGGGCTGAAAACACCACACAACTTCAGTACAGAGTTTGCTTAACTGTCACTGTTTTCTTTCTGGCCTTTCGTTTATGGAGAGATCATTTGTCTAGGAAAGCTATCGGACTTTAATACCCTCAGTATAATAGTTGAGAACGCAAAAGTTCAGCAAAAAAATTTACTGGGTAGGTCATCTTGACTATTGGGAAGGAGCTTATGAAATATGGCTCTGCTGTGGTCAATGCTCCAACTTAAATTCCTTAAAGAACTCGTGTGAAGATCATCACAGTATAAACTTTGAGTACCTGTAAATATCCCAAACTCCCACAGTCAAATGCAAATGATCCGTATCACTGAGTTGGCAAATCTTTACTTCACTTTGATTATAAAAAAAGCTTTTATGTCCGTTTAGGACTTCATTTCGACTCCGTTTAGCAATCCGACGTTGCACTTTATACCACAGGCCTCCAGTTTGATTTCAGGCCACTTTTTCAGTTTATATTACAGAAACAACTAAATTTAGAAATCATTATCTTTATTTCCTGCCAAGTATCTCAAATCAATAATGATCCTCTCATACTTGTCTAAAGAGACATTAAATCAATCTTCTTGGAGATTCATCAATTGAGATTTGCATCAGACATTTAGACAGGCAGACTTCAAGCAGTGGCAACACTTTCTCTCATCAGTTATTGGGAGACCAAAATGAAGTTGTGTGTATTTCTGTTGGGATCTAAATAATGACAGAAGTGATACATCTTCAGAATGTGGAGTGGTATAGATGTGAATGAATGAGCCCAAAAAGCAAAAGAACATTGAAAGTCATACTGCAAAAAAAAAAAAAAGGAAAGATGGAGGAAATTGTAGTTGTTGTGTATAATGATTCAAAAAAGCCCATCTTACTGTCTTATTCTGGTCTCTATAGATGTGACTCCCTCCAAATTATAAACACCAATATAAGTACAATTGCTCAGAAAAGTAATTGCAAGGCTCCTCATCTCATCAAACTACACAAATTGAGGTATAATTCATGCATTAGCACACACAGTGCCAGATAATGCACTTCACAAATTATTTTAATAATGTTTCATTCAATGTCAAAGGTGCAAATTTCTACATTTGATATTGCTCATTCCCTTCGCAGAGCTGCCACCCACAAAGAAATGCACTGCTGGTGATTTAATCATAATCAACAAAGAAGTTGTTTGACTTTAGACCTTAAAAGGAAGTATTTATATAGGCTATATGTTTAGCACCTGTGCGGTTCAAGATAGAAAACACAATTATGCACGCTGATCTGACTTCTCCCTGCCTTGAACAGGCTGTTCCCAAGCCTTTTTATTGCACAAACAATTACCATCAGAAAGACTTTTGAAGGCGTTCTCGAAATATGCTTCTCCATTTGCATAAACCTGATACTGTACTTGTATACTGTGCACGAGTTGATAAGAGAAGAAATGTAAGGCCAAGCCTGGGTTGCAAAGTGACCTAATAAGTACCTTGTAGTAAGGTAGTTATTAAGTTTAGATATTAAGCAATGTAGAAGTCTTGTAGAATAAGGCATTAATATGTGCTTTCTAAGTACTTACAGTATAAACTCCTGTATTTAGCGTATCCTAATGTGACCCTTATGTGGCCTGTGTAGAAGAAATAAAACGTGAAACTGTAAAAATCTGACCTTCTCAAGAACCTTCTCATTCAAGAATATTTACACAAGCACTGAAGGGATGAGGATGTATTGCCCCATTTGAACAAGATACATAATATTTTGAAGCTCTACAAAGGATAAAGTTAGAGATGTCTTGCAGGTTTTTGAGACCTGCTGGAGCCTGGGAAATACATCTTGGCAGATGAAGGCTTTACCAACAAAGGAAATTTCCAGTGGTAGAGCAATACTTATAAATGATTTTAAAAGAACAAGAATGTGCTGAGAATGCATAAAATAAACAGCCAAGATGATAATTTTCTGAACATGGCTACATCTAAATCTAATAAGACTAGTTTGCAGTATACATACCAAAAAGGAAAACTCACATTCACCCATCTAAGTTCATCACTGTGCGCAAATAATACAAAACCAGAATCAGCCACTATGATAGTTTCACTACCAAACATGGTTCATCCGTGTAAGTGAACCTTTTATGTTCAGCATAAATTCAATCCACAGTCAAATCATTCTTGATAAGTTTAACAAATCAGTCTTGTAACTGCCATATGCCAGCGGATTTTGGTCATGGTGGTCTGAATATTTACAATGTAGAAGAGATGTGAAAAGATTCCATCAATATTCATGTTTAGATTCAGGGCAAACTTTAAACTGTTTAAAAGTTTTGTACAATATCTTTGTCATCATCACATTTGATTCTTGCAGTTTATCATCCGGATTGCCAAAGGCTAGTTTGATGACTCACTCTGCCCGATGAGACATGCTTCACAAAGTCAACTAAAAGTGAGATGACGCCAAACTTAGTTAAACAGAGGAGATTTCTGCCAGCTCTTGGTTCACTTACAGGAGAAAAATGTTACCTAAACTTAAGACCAAAATCCAGAGATGTATTGAAATATATTTGCCATGAATCCGTGATAGACTTTTTTTTTCCCTTATTGTGACGTATATTCGAGTGAAATGGCTTCTTGAACAAGAAATAAATAGGTAGAGCAGGACTTGATTTTGTCCATCGGGAATTGATCATTGGATTGTTGTAGTTTGCTACTGCTGTGATGTAATGTGAGTGACAGGTTGCCCTGCCCTCACGCCAGTAAACACGTCATCAGAGAGAGAGAGAAAAAAGAGATGATGTTGCTGCCAAAGGAAGTTGGTTTGATTAGATTTTGAGGGAACATTAATTTTTATAAGACAGTTATGTGTATGGATAAATCATAAGGAGCAAAAACTGTTCACAAAAAAACTGGTGTAGAATTTACTAACAGGTCAGGGCTGTTATGGCCCTGACCTGTTAGTAAATTCTACACCAGTTTTTTGTGTTGAGGCATGAACTCCAATTATGTGTTATCTGGCACCAATATGTGAGCAGCAGATCCTTTCAGTCCTGTATGTTGCAAGGTGGGGCCTCCATGGATCAGACTTATTTGTTCAGCACATCCCAGAGATGCTTGATTGGATTGAGATCTGGGAACTTTCGAGGTCAAGTCAACACCTCAAACTTGCTGTTGAGCTCCTAAAACCATTCCTGAACCATTTTTGCTTTGTGGCAAAGACACATTATCCTGCTGAAAGAGGCCACAGCCACGGCCACCAGGGAATGCCTGAATTCCATGAAAGGGTGTACACAATGCTTAGGTAGGTGGTACATGCCAAAATAACATCCACACGGATGGCAAGGCCCAAGGCTTCCCAGCAGAACATTGCTTAAAGCGTCACACTGCCTCCGACGGCTTGCCTTCTTCCCATAGTGCATCCAGGTGCCATGTGTTCCCCAGGTGAGCGACGCACACGCACACGCAAACTGCCATCCACGTGATGTAAAATAAAATGTGATTCATCAGACCAGGCCACCTTCTTCCATTGCTACGTGGTTCAGTTCTGATGCTCACATGCACACTGTTGGTGCTTTCAGCAGTGGACAGGGGTCAGCATGGCACAGTGACTGGTCTGCGTCTATGCAGTCCCATACACAACAAACTGAGAAGCACTGTGTATTCTGACACCTTTATATTAGAACCAACATTAACTTCTTTGAGCTACAGTAGCTTGTCTGTTTAATCGGACCACATGGGCCAGCCTACGCTCCCCACGTGCATCAATGAGCCTTGGCCACCCATGACCCTGTCACTGGTTCATCACTGTTTCTTCCTTGGACCACTTTTGATAGATACTGAGCACTGCAGACCGGGAACAACCCACAAGAGCTGCTTTTTTGGAGATTCTCTGACCCAGTCGTCTAACATCACAATTTGGCCCTTGTCAAACTCGCTCAAATCCTTACGCTTGCCCATTTTTCCTGCTAACACATAAATTGAGAACAAAATGTTCACTTGCTGCCTAATATATCGCACCCACTAACAGGTGCCGTGATGGAGATAATCAGGGTTAGATTATCAGTGTTATTTTCCCAAAAAGAAAAAGGGGAAACCCTGAATTTTTCTTCCCACACTCGATTGTACTCCTCCCATGCTCTTTTTTTAATCTTTTGGGCTTAGCGTCACACCCATTTCTTTGGTGAAAGACAGTCTCAACTGTATTAAGTAATATTATGTACTGTATTACGATTTGATGTACAGGCTCCAGTCTACCAATTGTTACATTTTACAGACATATTTTCAAAGAAATTTAAAGAACTATGAAATAACTCCTGGTTTTTTTTTTTTTATATTTGCTTATAGGAGGAAAGGCAATCAATAAGAACAGTGCAGAATACTGCGTTTAAGTCTAAAACACAAAGCATGTGTTGTAACTGTCGGTTTGGCCATTTTAAAACTGACATTAAAAGCTTGTTTTGCTCTAAATGATTGCTCCAAAATAGGTGCAACTGTAATTCATTACAAACCCACGGTGAGTTTGGGCTGCCAAAGACTGTACACCATCAATTTAGAGCTGCAAACAATCAATTTATATTAATTTGTTGTATCATTAGCAGACACACACACACACACACACACACACACACACACACACACACACACACACACACACACACACACACACACACACACACACACACACACACACACACACACACACACACACACAAATAGGAACTGCATTGACATTAGGGGGCATGAACATGCATGTATGCACCAATTTTGCGAGGGGTAGCATAATGTAAAATAATAAAATAAAAATTATTGTTATTGTTTCTATAAACCATGTGGTTGCTAGTATCAACAAATTTTGCTTGGTGACCCAGGTCAATTCCCGAATACTATAATTATTAACACATAAAACACAAGCACACATACTGTACACTCATTAGTGTACTAGCACAGGATCAGTGAGGTGCAGAGCACGTAATCATGTGTACTTTGGAGGCTGTTCGTCCTTTGTGCAGTGAAGATAACCTTGCATGAAACCCTCATGCTCTGCAAATATACACCGTGCTCATGTTTCTCTTCTCGCTAATTGGTCTCAGCTGCAGATTCTATCTTCCAAGATGTTCTATTGTCAACAACTGGGGCAGAATATTAATGAAACTAAAATAATTCCCAGGGCTAATTTAAATGTTGTCATATGCAACATAATATAGTTTATTTATAAATTAGCATTTTTGGATAGGATGCGAGTCTTACAGTAATTGACTTATTCCCTGAGGAAGCATTTGCTTATCCTTGCAGTAAAATGCTTACAGCATGATCGAAAAATTAAGAAAAATGTGTACAGGCTGTTAATTAGTCAATTTGCAACTTCTCTGGCAATGTAAAACTTTTGCGATTTCAAATTTTGTGAATATACCGATTTCTAGTTTATTTCTAGTTTTCTAGTTCATTAAAAACATTTTATGATGCTCAGTTTAGTGCAAGTTATATGGAAGCTTGTTTCCGCCACAGAATAAACATTTTAAAAGATAATTGCAACATTTTATCTCACAGACTTTTTTTTTTATATCATGCAATTCTGACTTTAGCCTATAACTCAGTTTTTACTTATTTTCTCAGAATTGCCTTTTTTATTTTTTATTCTGTGGCGGAAACAAGCTTCCATAGCAAGTTTGTAGTATATGTAAAAAATAAAACATACTGTGTGTGTATATTAGGGATGCAACAATACTGTTAGTCCACGGTTCAGTACATACCTCGGTTTTTAACCACGGTTTTCGGTTCGGTTCTGATGGCTTGTCACATACATTTTTGTTATTCTATTCTTAGGCGATAGGAACAGCAAGAGGTTAAAGAGAAAAAATACTAATTTTTTATTGCAATACTTTCTTTATTTTACTTAAAATAATTGAAAAACCTTTACACTGGCAGCTCAGAGCTGTACAGCCGCATTTAAGTATAAAATCGAATGAATAAATTACAAATAAAACACTATAGACTTCACTATAAAATATACACTGATTCTTATTAAAGCTACTGTATTCGTTTTTCAGTCAAGAGCAGAGGGTGATTTTCTCTTTGTCTTTTGTTGTTGTTTTAACATTAAAGGGATATTTCACTCAAAAATGAAAATTCTGTCATCGAGAAATTAATACAGGTTTGAAACAACATTACAGTGAGTAAATAATGACCTCATTTTAGAGGTGAACTGTCCCTTTAAGGACCGCGTGTTCACTTAGGCTGCCCTGTTGTCAATTTAAGACCTGCGTGCATTTAATATGCAGATACGATTTTACTTTCACTTTAGGCATAACCGACTGTGTTTATGTTAACCTTGTGTGTATTTGACAGTATTAGCGCAGTATTAGCACAGTAAGACGACTTAGTCCAGTAATCACGTGTTTGACAGGCGTTTGGTGCTCACGCTCTGAAAAGCGCATGTTAAAACAGTGCACGTGAATGAAACCGACAAGGCTTTAAAACGCATGCATATGATGAACTGTGGTGATTGTGAATAACTATAGTGTCCCGTGAGTATAACTCTACCACTAAACTGTGATGTGAATGTATGTTGCATTGTTCAGTATGTTGGGATGGAGGCAAATTATAGAATGTGTGGAAAAATAATTTATTAAATGCGAAACCGAAAAAAACACAATTCACAAGCGCGTATTGAACCGTAAATGCCGTTCCGAACGGTTCAATATTATATTGAGAATTGTGGCATCCCTATATATATACAAACACACACACTTTTCCAGGTGGTTGGACCCAGTAAACCCATGTATTCTAATGGGACGCAAGACAAACTAAACAATCGAATTACACTTCAAATACATTTTTTCCAAAGATGCTTTTTGTCCTTTTAGGTAGTTTTTATCATGCTGATGTAATTTCAATTGTTAATTTTTTTAAATAAGTTTGATTTTAGTTAGTTATTTCATGCTATAAAAAGGGGGGTGTGATGTCATGATTGACAGCTGTGATTGACAGCTTCTCTGAGCAAAGTTGTCACTGGGGCACCAACTGACCTTTTCCGGGATTTTCGGGAGGAGATTGGAGCATTAACTTGAATTTTTTACATTTCCATGACTGTTTATTTCACACCAACATAATGAGTTGTTCAGTAAACTGTACTAACAGATTTCGCGGGAGTGTGGGCGGGGTTTTGATATTGCGGCTCTACTTCCTGCTCTCTACTGTGCAGATGCAGGTCCCAAATCAGCACAAGATGTGTTCGTAAAGGGTCAATTGTATGCACACTTCAAAATCTCACCGGAAGTAGTAGTTAATCCAGAAATTTTGTTCTACTGTTTTTCGAATACTATGTATTCAGACATACTCTATGGGCATATTACAGTTTTTCACATGCTATATAGTAGGGAAGTATTCAGTTTTGGACAAAGCTTTTGAATTCTTGCACCCAGGAACAATATAACAATAATAAGTCAACACCATTGTGACTAAAAGTTTGCTAAAAATTATTTCCTACTAAAGCAAGCAAGCCAGTATTTGACTCTGGTCAAGCCTATCCAATACTAGCAGGCAACATCAAGTGCATTAAGGGTGTGAAAGTTTTCTTCCCAAAAAAAGAAAAGAAAGAAAGACAAATGGCATTTTTCCCTTTTCTCTAGTCAGGTAGCAAAATGTCAAAAACAAAAAAGTGTCTTTCTACCAAGAGGCAGCTAGGTTTTACTGGAAACCCATTTTGCCAAGGATGAATTACCCCTTAAAGTCTTTATACACGAATTGAATGTCCTCTGTTACTAAAAAGAAGAGTATAATTCAGCACACACAAGAACCCAAAAGTGGGGAACTTGCCAGTAGAGGTGTCTCTTTTGAATGCTTGATTCTGATTAGTCAATCGTCGTCCTCAGTGATCAAATATTGAATTATACATTTCTACATTTGACAGTGTTGATTTACAATCTTTAATTTATTCATGCATTTTTGCCAATGGATGCATGAAATATTTCAATTAATTTACTCAGGGGTCATGCATTACTGCCATTTGCAATTACTTATGGTAGTAGAATACATAATGTGTCTTATCATAGAAATACCTCTTTCTCTCCAGATATATAGAAATTATATTTTCTATGCATGTAGAAACTGTTACTATTAGTATGCAAATGGTGCCGTTATACGATTATCACTCAAAGCCTCAAAGTCATGATGCATTGCTCTGGTTTGAGGCGTTGTGATACAGTACATGATGCTTTATTTCAAATCCAGCTGTGATGATACATGATATTATTACTGACATTGCCTAAAGGAAACTCTGAAAGATCGGAGACTTCATATTTGTGAAAAGATATATCTTAGGCGTGCTAATATAGTTACCAAGGAAGATAAAATGAAAAACAGCATTTTAGCAGATCTTTTGCAAAATTTGACTTTATCTCAGCAGACAAACTACATACACTTAGAGATACACTATTGGCAAAAGTATTGGGACACCCCTCCAAATTGAATTAACTTCTATGGCCAACAATGTATTAAATCAAGCACATGCAGACTGCTACATTTGTTAAAGAATGGGTCACTCTCAGGGGCTCAGTGAATTCAAGCGTGATACCGTGATAGGTTGTCACCTGTGAAATAAGTCCATTTCTGAATTTCCCCCATACTAAATATTCCACGGTCAACTGTTAGTGGTATCATAACAAAGAGTAAGCAATTGTAAACATCAGCAACTCCACAAAATGGTAGGCCATGTAAAATCACAGAGCGGGGTCAGCGCATGCTGAGGACCACAGGGCGCAGAAGTCGACAACTTTCTGCAGAGTCAATAGCTACAGACCTCCAAACTTCATGTGGCCTTCAGATTAGCTCAAGAACAGTGTGTAGAGAGCTTCATGGAATGGGTTTCCATGGCCGAGCAGCTCATCCAAGCCTTTTATCACCAAGTGCAATGCAAAGCGTCAGATGCAGTGGTGTAAAGAACACAGCTGTTCCAACATGACTGCACCCCCAGTGCACAAAGCAAGGTCCATAAAGACATGGATGAGCGAGTTTGGTTTGGAGGAACTTGACTGACCTGCACAGAGTCCTGACCTCAACCTGATAGAACACCTTTGGGATGAATTAGAGCAGAGACTGTGAGCCAGGCCTTCTCGTCTAACATGAGTGCCTGACCTCACAAATGTGCTTCTAGAAGAATGGTCAAAAATGTAAACACTCCTAAACCTTACGGAAATCGGCAATGGGTGGGCCAACTCCATATTAAACTCTATGGATTAAGAATGGGATGTCAATAAAGTTCATGTGCATGTAAAGGCAGGCGTCCCAAAATTTTTGGCAATATAGGTGTATGTGTATCAGCACATTTGTACGCAAGTTACTGTTGTAAATTTAACTAAACCCCTCAAGTGGTCAGAAACATTAAAAGTGTATTAAAACTGCAGATGTCTTAACATATTCCCATTAGGCTCAAAAACACACAATTACTTAAGCATTACAAATTAATAATTCATTTAATGCTTGAAGGTCTTGCTAATTAATATATTATGTACAATAAAGTATGATAAATTGGATAACCACTTAGATCAAATAGCTTACTGTAAAATGTCCACAAAATAAATACATGCAAGTGTGTATTAGGCACTGTATTCAAAAATGCAGGTCAAAGGCATGTTTAAAAGCTTTGTACCAAAGAGTTAAATTTCCCTACTTAAATGATTCATGGCCACAAGAATAGCTGAATGATGTTTCTTCACGTTCATTATTCAAATGCGTTTAAGCAAACGTCTGAATATCAATCGGCCATGTTTCACTTTCAATGTGTTTGTCTCTTCTGTCAAAGCAGTCTTAGTCAGGCCATTCTATAAATACAATAAATACATAATATAAAAACCAAAAAATATCTTTAGAAAAATTGTCAAACTTGCCTGGGCAATGAAATGCCTATCGTACTTTTTCTTCACGAGACAACTTGGCAAACAATTGCAGACATTATGCAAATCATTCATTGTTGAAATGCTGAATCATGCATTTGCTGTCTTACATAATTTATCACCTAAGTCAGACAATTCGGGCTTAAAGGCACAGTTCACAATAAAAAAGAAACTAAAACTCCAATCTTGTTGCAAGTGGGTTTATCAAGATACGAATACAATGCTTAATGTTTAATACCCTAATTGGTTATTTGTTTACATTATTTATTTAAGTATTCAGTGACCAACTAACAAGTACAAGCAGTGATTTTGAATTAAACACTCATCTTCCATTTGCAGGCTTCTAATACGTTGAATGGAAAAGTGCTAGTAACGGACACGGGTCTGTCATTTCACTCATTTTGCATTGAAATTATCTTATATATTAATTGAAATATTGCAATGGATGGGGAAACAGCAGGGAGCTTACTCGTTCAGTCATTCACATTCAACAAGAACCCTATTCAACCCAAATTGAAGTAGCTTCCAAATGTTAATGTAGCACTCATCTTTCATTTTCACCAGTAATTTACCATCCTGTGCATGTCACATGAAAAAAACCTGAAGCCACAAAAGCTCGTCTTTCAAAAGGAAAGGTACAGCTTTCTTTTTTTCTTCTTTTTTTAGCTCATTTAAATGGCAGGTTTTCATTGAGACAACCTCAGAATATTGTGACAACACGCGACTATTGGGCCATGTTGTCACAAAAAGCTATTTTTCTTTTTTGAACAATAGTGGTACAGTTTTTTCTCAGCCAAAATATGTTTAATTTAATTTTTTTGGGAAGCTTGGAAATTACATGAAATAAATGCTTTTCTCCAAAACACATTGGCCATAATTATTGGCACCCTTTTACTAAATACTTTTTACAAACTCCTTTTCCTAAGGTGACACTCTGAATCTTCTTCTATAATGCCTGATGAGTTTGGAGATCAGAGACCATTCCTCCATATCTCACCAGATCCTTCCCAGCTCTTCTCTTCAGTTCACCACACTCATTTTCTATAAGGTTCAGGTCAGGGAACTGGGATGGTCATGGCAGAATGTGCTCAGTGACACATTTGTGTGTTGATTTTGGATCGTTGTCCTGATGGAAGATCCAACCACAGCCCATTATAAGAATTCTAGCAGATTTGATTTTCTATCTGTTGGTATTTGCTAGAACCTATTATACCATGTGTCTGAACAAGATGTCAAGGACCTCCAGCAAAAAATAGGCCCACAACATTAAAGATCCAGCGGTATTTTTAACCAGGTAATTTATCTATAAAAAGCGCTTTATAGTTTCATCTGACCATAGAAACAGGTCCCTTTTGAATTTCCAGTCGCGTCTGACTGAAGTTGCTGGAATTTGCTGGAGTTTGTTTCTGGATGGGCAAGGATCCAAGGATTCTTGAATTCCTCCCAAACAACATGTGGCGATGTTGGGGTTGTTTTTTTTTGTCCCTTTCTGATCCCAACTCAACTAATCTCTGCGATTCTTTTGGCCACTCAAACTCTCCTCCTCACCGTGTATTAGGACGATATAGACACACATCCTCTTCCAGGCAGATTCGTACCATCTTTAGCTGATTGGAACTTCTTAATTATTGTTCTGATGGTGGAAATGTGAATTTTTAAATGCTTTAGCTATTTTCCTAATGCCACTTACAATTTTGTGAAGCTCAACAATCTTTTGCAACACATCAGAACTATATTCTTTGGTGAATTTTTTTGAATTATAGATCAAAAGGATAAACAATGCATATTTACCAGTGGTGCCAATAATTCTGACCACCACTCTAATTCGGAGAAAAAAGTCTTTTTATCCCTCAGAATTTGACTTTATAACTCACAATTGCAAGTTTATATCTCACTATTGTTAGAAATAAAGTCAGAATTGTGAGATATAAAGTCAACTCTCTACTCTGACTTTATAACACGCAATTCAGACTTTATATCACACAATTCTGACTTTATATCACACAATTCAGACTTTATATCACACAATTCTGACTTTATATCACACAATTCTGACTTTATATCACACAATTCTGACTTTATATCACACAATTCTGACTTTATATCACACAATTCTGCCTTTATATCACACAATTCTGACTTTATATCTCACAATTCTGACTTTATATCACACAATTCTGACTTTATATCACACAATTCTGACTTTATATCACACAATTCTGACTTTATATCTCACAATTCTGACTTTATATCACACAATTCTGACTTTATATCACACAATTCTGACTTTATATCTCACAATTCTGACTTTATATCTCACAATTCTGACTTTATAATCACACAATTCTGACTTTATATCTCACAATTCTGACTTTATATCACACAATTCTGAATTTATATCTCACAATTCTGACTTTATATCACACAATTCTGACTTTATATCTCACAATTCTGACTTTATATCACACAATTCTGACTTTATATCACACAATTCTGACTTTATATCTCACAATTCTGACTTTATATCACACAATTCTGACTTTATATCTCATAATTCTGACTTTATATCACACAATTCTGACTTTATATCTCACAATTCTGACTTTATATCACACAATTCTGACTTTATATCACACAATTCTGACTTTATGTCTCACAATTCTGACTTTATAACATGCAATATCTAAAAATTCTGATAAAAAGTCAGAATTGCAAAATGAAAAGTCAAAAAGATATTTGAAAATGTTCATCTACACCATATAAAAATAAAATTTTATGACAATCATTTTATGACATTCAATGTTCTGATAAATAATATGTGGTTGCTTTTAAAGTCATTTGCATAATCACTGTGAATACATCACATTTTGATCTCAGTCATGTTTCTTGAATGAATTTCTGTATTATATTTGTGCTCTTTACTGGTTGTCTTCTGTTGTTCTGTGATTCAGAAGAGAATGCTTCTGACTCATGAAGGTAATACTTATGCGTTACTTTTCCTTCTATGGCAATACCACATGATTTTAAGAGACGTGAGTGTCCAACAATCATCTTGAAATGTCAAAAGCCTATCTTTCCTCTTCTGCAAATACTCTGCGTCATGCAGAACCTTCAGTCACATTGTTGAAGTGTGAATTGTGTGTCGTTCTAAAGCACTTCTCAATTATCTGCACATTTCCAACCTATTGTTCTACTGTCAACATGTCTTTTTTAAGGACCTCACTATACCACTATGACCACAAAAACCTCAGGAAATCTTCAAATTGGGTCATGTCAACTGATGTAATGGAAATTATGTAGGCTCAGATAGTTTAACCACACCTATTTACTTTCTTTTATATAGGATACATTCTGCAACACATTAAAATACTGTCAATAATTAAAGTGCATCTCTCATACAAGCATTTAGCATCACAATGAATCAGCTAATCCTGACCTGCATTATCAGCTGCAAGTGTCTGAACATGTTTGGCATTCTCGAACATGAGTGTGAGGTCATCATCAACCTGTTCATCTCCCTCGTACTCCCAGCTCCACACTTTATGTCAAGATATAACATATTAACTATGTAAAAGTCTGCAGTTTTCATTCATGAAATATTAAAACAACCGATCATTTATCAAATCTAATTAAATGGTCACAAGCATACACAAAAAACCAAGGGATCCATCATACTGATGAAGACAGAAATGTCTAATTCTTACCTCGGTTTATTGCAATCATTTGTCTTTGTAAATATGGATGGGAGATATGCATGACGCAAGGTGGTTTTAAATGTGGATTAATGTAATGCAGCTGATATAAGTGCAATTTGTACATTGAGAATAACCATTTCAAAGATCTAAGTCTCAAAAGTGACTTACAATGGCCAGAGTTGTTAATATTGAAGGTTAATTTAGTCCGATTAATTAAAATATAATAATAATGATTTTATTTTACTTCTGCTGCTCTTTAGTCATTTTATTTATTTTTTAAAAAGTTTTACTTATATTATTTTTATATTGATATCTAGGTGAAACTGTATTGTCAATCTCTTTATTTTACATTGTGAAGCTTTTATAGTTGTTTTCAAATATTTATATACTGATATTGTGTGAATTTGTATTCTCATTATATTATATTCCATGTATGAAAAGGGTTATACAAACAAATGTTTATAATAATAATCATTTTTCTTACAGTTGCAAGAAAAATGGGAACCGTTGCAAAATCTGTGAAAATATTAATAATTTTAACAAAATAAATTATCAAAAAGATAATACAAAATTGGTTATTTGTTATTTAGTGCTGTCCCGAATAAGATATTTTACTTTTCTTTTTTTTTACATATAGTCCAAAAGACAAAAAATAGCTACATTTTTTAAAATGTACCCCGTTCAGAAGTTTATGAACCCTTGATTCTTAATACTGCGTGTCGTTCTCTGGATGTTTTTGTGTTTTGTGGTAATGTTCATGAATCCCTTGTTTGTCCTGAGCAGTTAAACTGCCCAACGTTCTTCAGAAAAATCCTCCAGGTCCTTCAAATTCTTCCGTTTTTTAAAAATATAATTTTTATATATTTTTAATGGTATATATGTTTTACATTATACATATTAAAAAATTAAAAACTATTTTTTTTCACAAATTTGAATTGATTGACAGCCCTATAAGCCAAAGCATTCTAGCTCTAACTCATAATCAGAGTAATGAAGAACACGCTTCATCAAATACTAATCTGAATGTCATGATTACTCATATGCTATTCACGTAAATCCCATCAAGCTGCATTCTAGATTTCAAATCCTGTTTTACGATCAAGCCAGAAGTTTGTGTGGTATAAACCATGGTAAACTGAGCAAGGAGAGACTTTGCTGGATCTTAGAGGTTAGCACTTCCACCATATATTCAAATTAATTTCAGTACTTATACATTATAGCATGTTGTTTCAGCAATGGTAATCAAGTCAAATTGTTCTGACGGAAAGGAGACATTCATATGGAAAATTCAATAACCCAGGAAATCATGGATCACAGACAGCTGGACTCTTACACGGTAGTCAGTTCATCACTACTGCAATTGTCTTTTGAGCTGGAGCAACAGTTGAGCAGAAATAATTATCTATTGTTCGGTTAAAGACAATAGTTGAAAATCTAGTTTTTAATGTTGTTTATTGGTGGTGTTTTTAATATGTTTTAAGACAAACCATGTGCAAATTCATAAGTCACACCAATGCTGAGTATTTTCTCCTTAAAACTGCAGTGAAAAAAAGACGTTTGTGTCGGTGGACGGTTAAAATCGCTCTGTGTTTCTGATGTCACAAACTACCTTTTAACCAATCACGTCAACGTGCAGACAGGTTTTAGCATATCATTACTATGCTGTGAAGCAGGGGAGTCTCAAGAGAATCCAGGTTATAGATGGTAAAAAAAGGCCATGTTAAGCTTAACTGTTAAAACTATAATCAAACAGATAGTCATTGGATGTCTTGATCATTTCCTACCCTCAGTATAGACCTTATGCAACAGAGAAACAAGCACGCAGCCATCTTTATAATTTTATGGTTGATCTTATTTGTGAGGTACTTCTGTATATTTCTATGGCATTGCTGTTGAAAAGTAATTAGCTGGTGAAGTGGGTTTACTTATTGTAGTGTTGATGAAAGTTACCATGGGCATTGTAAAGTTTGAAGCGGATGTCATTCGAAAGATTTCAAAATGAGCGGTTCATTCATAAATCCTTATGACTTTACCTTCATGCTGTGGAAATACAATCTGGAAGACAAGACAACGAGTGCAATGGTGAAATGGGTCGGGTATACATACAGTCTATACATACACTATAAAAAGCAAAGGACAAAAAAAAGGAACTTAACTAAAATATGCATTTCATGGCATTAACAAATTTGTAGACTCTTGCAGTCAGTGAAATGTAGTTACTTTTACAGAGCGATTAAGTTAATGAGTTACTTAAAGCCACTTAAACTAAGTTTCCTTCAAGCAGAGCAATTAGTTTGCTTTAAGTTATTTGGAATGATAAACGCTGCTAAATGGCATGCAACTAAGTTGAAGAAAATGTCACAGCTTTTTATAGATTTGTAAGTGGAGTCCCATATGGTTCTACAGAGGCTGAAACATATAATTCCCTTCCTCCTCAAACAGTTTGTGTTTAATTAGCTTGTTCTAGTTTGTTCACATGGAAAGTCATTTGTCTTGGTGGCCATTTTTTTTTTTAAGTAATGGCTTCATGCTTATGTCATGGTGACTTGAATATAAGAATCATGAGTGAACACCTTGGCTCAAAGAATTGGCTTAACATAGTCTGATTTTCCTCTTCATTCTGACTAAAAACCACCCACTGAAAAGGAAGAGACCATCAGTACAATGTGTTAAGGAGTCAAAACAGTGCAAGGAATTCTTCTGTTGCACACAAAAGAAGATCTGCTGCAAGGAATGACAGTACAGGCACCTGTACCGAACTGTATTAGGCAACGTGTCCTAGAACCAGAAAAACTAGGTATGCTTGAGCATTCTCTCCTTTTTAGGATCTTGTGATGTAATGTCTAGTTTTTAGTAAATTTACATGTCTTTGGTCCGTGTTGCATTCATATTTCATTTGAACCACACCAGAGTTCATTTGAAAGCGGACCAAGACCCATCTTTTCAGCTGACTTGGCCCGTTTGTTTGGTGCGCACAAGAGTTTGGATGGAAGTGTTAACACTTATTCAAAGAACCGCACTATCACACCAGAGTTTGTTGTAGCTTAAACCAAACATGCCAAGTATGAACACCCAGAAAGAAATATTTTTATTAGTTGTCATACGCTGTATTATATTTAAATATATATATATATACACACACATTTAAATATATATATATATACACACACACACACACACACACACACACACACACACACACACACACACACACATATATATATATTCTGTCCCTCCATTTTTAAAGTCCATTCCTCTCAAACTTAAAAGATGCAAAAAATGTCATAAAGGCATCGTAATAATAACTAATCAAGTGGTCTCATTCAAAGTCTTAAGTCTTCAAGTCTTCTGAAAAGACACAATGGCTTTATAATATGATGAATATTATAAATATGACGCGCGAAAACAACATGAGAGGGAGTAAATATAGATAGTTTAATTCTTGGATGAGCTAAACATATACAGTTTGAGAGCGAGAGATAGACGGGCGGGACATAGCAAGCACGCGAGAGTTGCGAGCATGGGGTGAGAATGCTGCCTGCATTGAAAGCGTGAGTTACGTGACGGAAAAAAATAAAGTTTACGGAGTTTCAGTGACATTATTACATTAATAATCTTATTACATAGAATCATACAACGACTAAACATAATTTTGAATATAATATAATAATGCATTGGAAGAATATTTGCTGGATCTGATAATAATGCACAATAATAAAATTATTATTTTAATCATAATACAAAATAGTATGTATGTATGTAAAATAGTAAAAAAACAACAACGTATCGTGAGTTCAGTATCGAGATAGCCTACATATCGAATCGTGACACGAGTGTATTGTTACACCCCTAATATAAATATATATATATTAACTGTCTGGTTCCAAAAACCAGACAGTTTTTGATTTACTGCAAATAAGGGATTATATGGAAGCTTGTTTCTGCCACAGAATAAATGTTTAATCTTTCATATTAAAAAAAAATGTAAAAGACTTTTTAATCTCACAATTCAATTTTTTTTTCAGACAAAATTGTGTAATATAAAGTCAGAAGAATTTTGTGATAGAAAGTCAGAATTGTGTGATATAAAGTCAGAATTGTGAGATATAAAGTCAGAATTGTGTGATATTAATATATATATATATATATATATATATATATATATATATATATATATATATATATATATATATATATATATATATATATACAGAATTGTGAGATATAAAGTCAGAATTGTGTTATATAAAGTCAGAATTGAGATATAAAGTCAGAATTGTGTGATATAAATTCAGAATTGTGGGATATAAAGTCAGAATTGTGTGATATAAAGTCAGAATTGTGTGATATAAAGTCAGAATTGTGAGATATAAAGTCAGAATTGTGAGATATAAAGTCAGAATTGTGTGATATAAAGTCAGAATTGTGAGATATAAAGTCAGAATTGTGAGATATAAAGTCAGAATTGTGAGATATAAAGTCAGAATTGTGTGATATAAAGTCAGAATTGTGTGATATAAAGTCAGAATTGTGATATATAAAGTCAGATTTGTGAGATATAAAGTCAGAATTGTGTGATATAATGTCCGAATTATGTGATATTAAGTCAGAATTAAGTTGTAAACTCACAAGTTGCAATTATCTTTTCAATGTTATGTTATATTCTGTGGCAGAAACAAGATTCCATAGGATTGCCTTATAATAGTATATACATGTATTATTATTATTATTATTATTATTATGCCCTCTCACATTCTTGCACAAACCACCAACCTCATTCCTAACACACCCTCTATATATTTATATAAATTTGAGATGGCATGACTATTTAGATACACTTTGTGCACACAATGATTTGTTTTAAATAAACTATAGGGCTTTCCCTTCCAGCTAAGCTCTCCTCAGACTAGATTTTGATCCTTCTTGCACCACTGCTGAGGTGAAGACCCATAGACCCACAGCTTTCACGCTTCATTTTATAAATCATTTTCATGAGATTTCAACGTCTTTGCCTGTTTTTCAAAGCTTAGCATACAAAATTGAAAACTGTGGAAAACTTGAGCCACAAATTACACAACACTCACATGAGGTCCAATTCCATTTCAATCAAGATGGGATTTTAGAAGCATATCTGGTTTGTTAGAATAAGTAAGAACAACTGAGAGGTGAAGTCACGAAAAGCATACTTTGTACACATTGCATGTATTGTCCTTCATATTTGCGTGACTAAATTTTTTGAAAAAACAGACCATCCGTATTACATTTGAACCTCCTGGGAAACTGATTTACATGTGTAATGGGAAACTAGCAGTCAGCGGTTTTCTCGTGGGAAGACGATGATGGGCTGCTGTTCTCATCTATGGATGAATTCTAAATGTTTTAGGTTTTACAAAAGGAAAGATCTGAACTGGTTTTGATTCAAAAACAATAATAGATCAAAAAGTACATTATGGAAGGTAATATCTAAAAGGTATTATCTCTCACTTTTTTTCATGGTACCATGCCAATAATACACAACAGGGCTAAAGAACACCACCATTTTCCTAAATACAAGCCATATGCAGCAATAATAATAATAATAAATATTTGCTAAATATAATGAATTAAATCAATTTAATAAAATAATACAATATATTTTGATCCAAAATTTATTTTTAAATATTTTATTTTAATATTTAATATTTATTTTAATATTTAGTGTGTTTTAATACACTTTTATTATTACTCTTATTACTCGAAGAAGTGCACTCCACCATGCAATAGTACAATAACATTTATTTTAACAAGAAAAAAAAAAGATGGATAGATAACTAGCTATTAAGACTGGTCTAAGAAGTTTATGCACAGGTGTAAACAGGGCCAAAGACCGCAGCTTCTAGCCTCAGTCGCAAGTGCCTCAAGGCCAGGGGAGCAAGTTTTAATTGCACATCTGTTCCATTACCCCCTAAACCTCACTCCCTTCCGGGTGACGGCACCAATGTAATGTTCTGTGTAATTGGGATAAATTAGATGCAGTGTCTAAGAGCTCCACAGTCTTTCTCACCATGCTCCAAACCCTAATACGAAGTCAATATAAGGCTGAATCGAGTCACGGGGACGGGGTTGGATTTATTCTCCAGACCAAAAGTATTGCCATCAGGTCTCTCATTGCAGGACAGATGCTAAATGTGACAGAACCAAAGCCCCACACACTCTACATTAGCGGCACGCTCTTTTGCAATACATAAGTATATACATATTCTAGGTATATTATAACTTTATATTATAAATCTCATTATCAGATGCATAAAAGATGATCAGATGTGTGCTTAACATTCTTTGCTCCTATCTCAGAAATACAGATTATGAATTATTCATGTACTCAGATCTATTCAATACAGTATAGACAGTGACAAATGAGAGAAAGTATGAAAGTGATTTTTAATCTGATTTATTGCAACAGTTCACTCAAACATAAAATTTCTTATCACCACTTAGTCACCTCCATGTCATTCCGGTGTCATATTATTTTCTTTCTTCTGTGAAACACAAAGGAAACACTATCGTATGCAGATAAGCTTCCATACTTCATGCAAAGTCTTCTGAAGCCATATGCTGGCTTTTTGTGAGGAACAGATCGAAATCCTTAATGCTTAAATCTCATTTCTGGTCAAAACTTCCATGCAATTATTCGCCACTGTGTTGTCAAAGGAAGCATGAATTAAATTGGAGTGTATCAAGAGAGAGAAAGACCATCATTTAAAGGCTTAAAGGTGATGTATTTTTTCAATGTTAAAAAATCCCAGCTTTATATGCAGAGCATATATCACTTGATTGCTTTAAAGTCTGTACGGCTTAGACATTTATCTCTAAAGAAATTGCTTGATAGACTTTACATTTCCTTAAAGTCCCTGTAAAGGCAATTCTGAGATTTGTTTCTAAACACAAATGTTAGAAATGTATTGTTGGAACACATTACAAAGACTGTGAACTATGTAGTACTGAATTCAGAAGTTAGACCGTTAAGAAGTTTTTCACCATTGCTGTGTTCCGGATTTTTTGGGCGGGGTTAAAACGGTGGCTCGATGACGCACTGGAGCCACTTGGCATGTGGCCCCTCCCCCATAACTAGAGTACATTCACAATTTCGCATCAGTTCACCCGCTAGATTGCGAGTTACTGTCAGTACCGTTATAGTTACTACAGCCTACAACTTACAAAACAGCCTACAAAACAAAAAAAAGACGATCTCAAGAAGAGGTGGATTAATTTTGTGAACAGCTACCTTGATGGAGTGCTGACGATCACCACCCACACCTGCCTCTGCAGTGTCTTTACACTGGATAGTTTTACAAACTTTCATCGGCAACAATTGGGATTCAGTGATAATCCGCTGCAGAATGGGGCCGAATCGACTATCTCCCGCCCCGACCTTCATCCTCCCGTCCCGCCGACATCTGGTGCCGTCGTGACTCGTGAGCTGTACTTGAGTGTTGTTGTTGTCTTGTGTGTTTACTCGCTTTCCCGCGAGTGGGCGTGGTTTCGATAAGATATTTTATGTACTTAGCAGATTTTTTTTATGATTCAAATTTGGCTAGTTGGTTAATAACACATTTATCTGTGGTGTGAGAAACTCATAACACATGATTAATTTTGACTTTACAGGGACTTTAAGAGTAGTTCACTGAAAAATTAAAATGCTGTCATCTTTTACTCACACAAAACAACAATGAACCCCATTGACATTCATTGTAAGGACAAAAAATATATATATATTCTATTGTGTTCCACAGAAGAAATTCATACAGGTGAATGACATAAGAATGAAGAAACCACATATTCTTGACTTTTTACATTATCTACAAAAGATAACTCTTCTGCCAGTTTAACCATCAATGAGCCACAGTGCACATTATGTGCAACACAACGTGTGGCCTATGGAAGCAAATAAGAGATATAATAATTCTTTGAAATTTAACTGCCACTGAATACTTAGTTTGAAATATTTTATTATGAAAACATTTATCTGAATTTATTTGCTCTGAATTCACCCCTTTAAAAATATTTTACTTTGGAAACCATTCCAATTTACCTATCAAAACCTGAATTTCGATTAAAAATTCAAAAATTCAGAAACAAAAAAAAAAAAATCAACTTACAGAATTTCAGATAAAATAGATTCAGGTTGATCAAATTTGATTGCTCAAATTCAGATCTCAAATTTCAAGTTAATATTTTTCAAATAAAACATCAGTCTAATTCGACTGCTCAAATTCAGATCGAAAAAAATCAAGTCAAATACATGGTAACATCCGGGCTACACAGGATAGGAAAACAAGTTGAGCGCCTATTGTCGTGATCATAGGGTGCGTCTCAATCAGCTCCCTAGTTCAGTAGTCAGGGCACTGATCAGGGAGTGAGTTCATTGACTTATGTCCTGATCAGTGCCCTGACTGAACTAGTTCACGCACGCATAGACTGTAAAAAAGATGACTTCCAGGGAAAACGAGGTTCCCGCTAAGTTTGCTGTTTATGGTCAATGTGACTCAGGGCTCGACAGAACAGAAGTTGTTGCTTATTATGTTTGGAACTCATAGGATGGATCGCTCTCTGTAACGTTAGGTCGGCCGGCTACACACTGCAAGCGTGGCGTGTCCGTTTTTATTTCGGCTCCCATGTTAACAGGTTAGACTAGAGCACGCACACTCCCTGTGTGACACGCGTTTCTCCAGCCGTGCGGAAAACGCGTGCATGATAGAAATTGAACCGACGCCTATTTTTCACGCGACACGCAAGTGTTGGAAGCGTTTCCAGGCAAAATAGAATAGAAAAATATGTTTGTATGTCATTTTTACACTAATACATAATTAATAATATGATATTTTGATGTTTGAAAGTCTCTAGGTTTTGACATGAATGCAGATATAACTAATTTAAATTAATAATTATCGATTTTCAATACATTCTGTACAATTTTGTAGCCTATTTTGCCATCAATATCATGTATGGTCAATAATGCAGACGTTGTCTTTGCTGTATCAATAGGCTATATATTTAGGTTTACCTAAGTTGTTTGTTTACATGTTTATATATTAAGTTATTTTGTTTGTATCACATAAATCAGTACCAACCTGGCTGATCAATCTTCCCCTGCAGAGAATGACTCACACTTCTTCAGCAATCAGATACGATTTTGAGGCTGGAATACTCAATGATCTGGCATAAAATCACTAATGCACACCCTCCCACTAAGAAATATGTGTTATTTGTTACTGTGTGACAACATAAAATAAAAAAATTAAGTAACCATCGCAATACATCATGTCAACTCCTGTCCCAAAAGGCCCATAAGGATTCATTCTCATTTTAATGGCTTTGGCACCTCATTAATTAGCTTAAATAATAGGGTGAAGTCACCTGATAAACATCTCCTGAGCTGAACCACTCACAAGAGCCTGTTGCAGAAATACTCAAAGTTAAGCCCTGTTTAGAATGCAAGACATGATGAGCCTCTACCAACCAATAAAACAGATATTACCATCTACTCCTTATCTCTGCCCATATATATGAAAAACAATCTCCGCTGGCACTTCACACCATGGGTCTTTTACTCAGGAAATAAAAAGGCTGAGATGGTGTTAAACAATGTGACCCATTCACCTGTCATTACGATCCATTCCATCATCTATTCGTAATACCAGGGAGACAAGCATAATGATGATCTCAACAGGAGAATGAGATGTTTTCTATAAATGACTTTCGATAAATACACATCCTGAATTTTATCTAAAATATTTATAATTAATTTTTATGTTTTATATATGTTTTTTATGGTTTTTAAATATTTTTTTCAATAAAGGCTATTATGCATTATTTCTTTCATTTGCTGCTAACTGGCTATTTCTCTGTTTTTATCAGATTCATTAGTTTAATTTGTGGACAAAAGGGCCCACATCATGTAAAGTCAATAAGGGTGTAAGTGAATTTAATCAGCAAATAATGGCAAAAAACTGTTAGATTTTAAATCCTGCATAATGTGGAATAGTTTTGCCCCTGTTTCATAATAGTTTTAAATAATAAGAAAAATCAATCTGTATTAAATTATGGCAAGCTGTTTTTAAAATCAGTTTCAATATTCAATACACGGCCAACTCTCTATCCCACTGACTAATCCAATAAAACTCGGGGTTCGATTCGAGTAATTTAACATCAGTCTGATGGTATAAAAGTCACTCTAGAACAATAAGAAAATGATTGTTTTAGAAGTAAGTGGACAGAGAAGTGAGGAGAGATGAAGGGATTGCAGTGTGCACCTGCCAGCATCACCCTGAGCAACAGCGATCACCAATTACGTATTCAAGCGTGGCTGGCTTGGAAACACCTGCACGCTATCAAGAAAAACAAATCCATCCTGAACATCTGACCCCGTTTAAACTTTGTCTAGATAATTTCACTTTTACACTGGCTGTTTCTCATTTCTAAGAACGCATGGACTCTTGTGGAGTCCGTTCTTGACAGGCTACCTTGAAAGAACCAACTCGGAAGGACACAAGGACAGGATTAGAGAACTGAGAACTGACCTTTCAGCATATATGTGACCCTGGACCACAAAACCAGTCATAAGGACATAAGGTTATTTTGAAATTGAGTTTTAGATCAATATTACAAAATTGTTAGAATTTGTGTAAATGAGTATGTGTATTTAATATTAGTTAAGATTATTTTAAATATGCCAATTAAAAATACTGCAGGCTTCTGTTTTTTAAGGGTTGATTCTCTCAATTCTGCTCTTCATGCATCCTTGATATCAAGAACACATCCAGGTTGAAAATAAAACCCCCAATCACTATTTCCTACGTTAGTCCACTAATACAGTTCACTTGAATGATTGAATGAAAACAAATGAGCGAATTTGGACAGTGGTTTTGGCAGTAAAAGGGGGACCAACACAATATTAAGAATATTAGGTCATAATGTTATGCCTGTTCGCTGTATGATGCACATTACTTCTGTTCATGAGTTTCTGCTTGCAAACTCACAAGAATATTATATTTGCTTGTTTTATTTTCTCATTAACTCAGGGTGCAGTGCAGCAATTATACAAGAACAAAAGCTCATTCCATGAAGGGGAAAGATGATCTTTTAAAGAACAAGCAATTAGCATTGTTGTTCAACTGATTTGCTTTTGTCTTAGGTTCTTTCATTAGCTGAGGAACGGTATATGCTAAACTAGATGAGGAGAGGTGTGGAAAAAACATAGAAATGCATACGTATACATATCTATGGGAAAAAAATTAATGTCATCTTTTTCTTGGGAAATGGGAAATGACAACTTATTAGATCTAAACATATAAAAGAGTCTTCTTTGCCCAACAATTAGGCAATGAAAGAGTTCATTTAGGTACGGTGGCCCAGTAGTGCACAACACAACGAAATTTATAAAGCAAACATAAATTCACAACACAGCCAAAAATTAACAACACAACGAAATCAAGCCACAAAACAGCGGAAATGCTCCCAACCACTAGGGGGCACTCGGAGCACGGTAAAGTAGTTTTCCTTGCCACTGTTCTATAGATTCAGCTGTCTTACAAAGATATCCATACTACAATCAGTTTAAATATATGTAACTATTGTATATCGACATAAAATATTAATTCAAAAGTCACCTACATGCATTATAGTTGCATATTTATACTCGAGAATTCTTTGACCACGGCGCATGATGCCTAAGGTGCCAATTGCACCATGTGGTTAAAATGTATAATGTGTATTAATTCAAATTACTTTTAACATTTAATAAAAGCCATGTTCAAATTCCAAAGTTGTGTTGTGCACTACTGAGTCAGAACACAACTTTGATTGGCTTGATTTTGTCGTGTTGTGGCTTTTTCATTATGTTTGCTTTTTAAATTAAGTTGTGCACTACTGGGCCACCGTAGTACTGGGAATCTAATAAGCTAGAATAATTAAGTCAAGAATAGTTAAGAAAATGCTATTTGTGTATTTGGAAAATTCATCATTTTCTCATGCTCATGCTGTTCTAAATCTGCTCTTTGATTCTTTGAAAAAATAAAAAGTAATAAAAACTGTCCTTTTTGTTATTGTGAGATGCTCCAGAGACCTACATATCAGAGTTCACAATGAATGCTGTAATAAGCCTAAATATTATTTGATAAATAACCTAATAGGCTAAATATTGTGTTGGCCTGTGTACAGAGATGAGTATGCAATCTGATTGCTGAAACACACAAAGTAAATCTTCAAGCTTCCTTCTTCAAAGCTCTGGGACCAGAAACAGGAAAAAAGAGTCCTCAGTGATGACAAGACAAACAAATAAATGTTTCTTTATGCCTACAAATCCCAGTCTGACGTGGGAAAGCAGCATGATCATCTGCATTTGATAAGCAAGAAATGAAACGGCCATCTCTGGACAATAAGAAGGACTGAGCATACGTTCTATAAAACTCAATCCATGTGTCCGTTGCATACAAGGCCTCCAGTCAAACTGACATTTTAAATTCTCTATGAACTATGATCCATGACTAATAAGTTAAATTTGTGGCCATTTGAACTAAAGTCACTTTAAGGGAGTCTCTCTCTTAAAACCAAATTATTTCCAGGATTTCATGAGCCATATCTACAGTAGATATTGAGTTAGGCCAGAACAATCCAGAATGATGTTCCGACAGCTATGCTTCAAAAAGCGGTTTTGCTCTCCAAACAACACATGATGAATGCTTTTTAAATTTGTATTATTTGTGCAATGATTATTTTGTGTATTGAATCACTGATTTATAAGTTAACTAAGTGTTGGGAGTAATGCATTTCTAAGTAATTAATTACTACGTTTCCATTGAAAAAGTAAGTAAGAAATTAACGTTTTATTTTTTCTATAATTTAATTAGTTCTGATGTAATAGTATTACAGACTAGAACAATTCTATATAAAACTAGTGTTTTAACATCCAAATGTACCATCTAGTCTTAAAATGTATGTTTTTAATGTAACCTCCTTTAAATACTTTGGTCAGTTCAAGAATAATTTAATTCAATAATTCAATTTTAGACAATTTATTGGAAAGAAGAGCAGTTTCGTGTCTATCTGTGTCTATGTATTGTTCAACTGGTCGAGGTTGTTATGGAATTTAGAAATCTGACCCAACGGAGATCCTAATGTGTACCCTCCTGCTTCAAAGAAAGTATTACTATAGTCATTAAACTATACATAACCCGGGGGATATTTGAGGATGAGACAATTGAATGAAGTGTGAATAATGGATTAAAGGTATAAGAGCGAACATGAAGTTGTAATCTGAAAGTCGTGTAGCAGATGTTTTAACATCCTCACATATTACACTATACCTGCATTGTACACACCTGTAAAAAATATATAATTTTTATGATTTTTTTATCACAATTTATTTTTTTTAGTCAAATCTACAGTGGCCCAGTAGTGCAGCCGTACTAAATTAAACCACAACACAACGAAATCGCCACAACACAACGGAATTAAACCACAACACAAAGGAATCGCCACAACACAACGGAATTAAACCACAACACAACGGAATCGCCACAACACAACGAAATCGCCACAACACAACGGAATTAAACCACAACACAACGGAATCGCCACAACACAACGGAAATGCTCCCGGTCACGAGGGGGCTCTCGGAGTGCAATGAAGTTAGTTTTCCTTGCCATTGTTCTATAGATTGGCCAGTCTTACAAAGATATAAACACTACGATCAACTTAAATATAATATTTATGTGATAATTGATGTGGTTCGGCTCTCAGATAACATAATATTTTGAAATATATTATTATTTCTGTATTAATTCAATATTTTAATTTCAATAAACTTAATTACATTTTGTTTTATAGTGCATTAATTGAAGTACTTGATACTTTTTACATGAGCAACACCTGAAAATGTAACCAATTTATGTTGTGAAACACAAAATGACAATATTTAATAAGTCTTCAATCAATGTTATTTTCATACAACAACAGTTCATAGTGAGCGTGTCTATCAAGCTCTAACTCTATATTCCAAATCTAAAGCCATATGATAGGCCAAATTAAAAGTCATTCATTGAAAATCTTCCACTGCGCAGCAGTTGTTAAATTTCATTCTCCTTTATGGTGTTTTTTGCATTTTTTGCTTGATAGATAATTATTGGAAATTGCCACTGCATGGGAAAAAAAGCTGCATGATTCTCCCGTTGTGTTCCATGGAAAAAAAAAACGTATATGGGTTTGGAACAACATAAGAGTGAGTCAATAATAACATGATTTTCATTTTTAAGTGAACTGTTGCTTAAATGATCTCTACAGGTTGGTCTGTGATCCCTGATAATTGAAAAACCTTGTGTTCTTAAAGGAAACCTGCCTTCGTTTTATTTTATTTTTTAATATATCCAGACAGATAAAAGGCACTGTTCATAACAACAGACAGCACTTTACTGAGAAAACACTTATCGTTGTTATTATTATTGACTTTTTTTTTTCTTTTTTAAAGAAAAATGTCCAACAGCAGAAGCTGCTGTATTGCTTGTATATGGAGAGCGAATGGTTAACATGCAAGCAGTGGTAACTTGAGCTGCTGCTGGGTGAGTAATAACTGGTCAAAATGTTCAGAAACTGAGCCAGATGTCTGAAATTGAGGAATTATCGCATTATATCAGCATGAAAATCTGAAAAGGAATATGGCCATCTACATTTTACACTTCTTTTTTCCACCCAATCATCCCTACTGGAAATAAGGATTGACTGCAGCACATTGCCAGAGAAACTCAAAGCTCTCGTATCAGCTTACTGGATATTCAGACTGATAGGAGAATGTGAACTTTGGCCAAAAAATACAGGAACTGGAAGAAGATGCTTCTGCATGTGTGTGATGCACAAAGGAGATTAGTATCGTGGAAACAGATAAGCGTGCTAACCGGATGAATAATTTTAAACTATTCCGATGTTGTATTTTTTTGTCAATTCCTCATTTAAAAATTGTACAGCATTGGCAAAATTAGCTAAATACACACACAGTCAGTCAACAGTATTAGCTTATTTATAACCCCTTATTACTTAACCCCTTTTCAGGGTAAAAAGGGGCACTCGAGTTCTCTTACTGAATCTGCCAGGTCAAACTTTCCCCACCATTTCTTGTGTCAACTGATTCAATTAGCAGGATTAAAAGACCAGCTCCCTCCCTGTTCTTTTATCCTCAGGGAGCCTAGACCTATAATGAGGAAATGTTCTTTAATGTCCAATGAAGCCTATGTGTTCAAGTGTGAACATGTGGGTGTTCTCATGGCATTTGTTGCATTTACATAATGTGCTATTATTGTTTTTTGAAGCAAATGATTTGATTGCTTCATTGTCTGCATGCTGATTTCAGGGCACAATATAGTGAAAGTAATGATGTTTTTAATTATCATGGTGTGTGAGCTGCATGTTGAAGCCTGTAGTAGCTGCCTCACAGTAAGACAGTCAAACAGAGTACTCGTGCTGCATGATAAGAGTGTTTCATATGGGTACTTTTGATCCTGGGCTTTTCAAACTCTCCTCAAACAAACCTTTTGCACTAGTTTCTTTATTTGTCTACAGTGGAAATACATGCATCATATGAGAATTGTAAAAAAAAAATGTTTTTAATAAAATGGCCAACTTTGGTAAGCAAGTACATTAATGTAATTTTGATAAAACTTCACTAGAGGCAATACTAAAATCGTAATTGGCATAAAAATATATATTGATAAATTTGACATAATAAATGTTAAAATGGTTTGTTGTGACTCTTTATTTACATGATTATAGTTTAAAAAGTCTAGATATAAAGAGAGGCACAATCTTTTTTAAAACCATTTGAAAAGTTGTAAAAAATAAGTAATGGGGGAAAAGGTTGTTGGTTTTAATGAAAATTAAATATACTTTGTCCTTGACTGCTTATTCAGTAATTTAACAGACGGACCCTTTTTACATTTCAAGTATCTCAGAAGTTAAAGTCATTATAGGTGGTGAACGACAGCAAATATAATTTTTGTATTCATTACTTTAATAGCAAAAGGAAATACAATATAACATTTCCACGACTTTCCAAAAGAGGGAAAAGGAAATACTGAGAGATTGATTACAGCAGTCAGAAGAGTGAATGAATGGTGTGAAATGTCCATCACTACCTCAGCTGTTCACTCTAAAAAAGGCTGGGTTAAAAACAACTCAACTTGGGTTGAAAATGGACGAACCCAGCGATCGGGTTGTTTTAAGCAAACTATTAACCTAACCGCTGGGTTAAAACAACCCATTTACTGGGTTTTTGTTCAGTTTGTCTTGCCTTGTTTAACGCTTTGTGTAACATATCCTATGTTCCTGTTTCCCTGAGAGGTATATTAAATATTTCTGATTCTTCATGTTCGTTCCTACTACAAACCGTGACAATAACACAAAGTATACTACAGTTTTAAAAATGAAAATATGAAAAATGTACTAGAGCTGTGAATGTGTCATCATAGTCCATTGAGCAAAAGAAAAAAATGCATGTACTGACAACCTGAAAAAAATACTACTCTTATTGATTTTTGTGAAATCGAAAACCAGATCAGTTTTAGAAAAGCAGTGTAGAAAAGCACTGAACAAGGCTAGAGTGCTTAACCAGCAAAATAAGGAGTCAATTACAGAACTTAGATATCAACAGGATTTCCGTCAGGCTGTGATTGTGTTCCCCACCCATGTCTTAATGTTACTACATACTGTGAGTTGTGAAAAAAAAAGGCTAAATTGCATAAAACTGTCATGGCATGATCTATAGTTCTGTGAACCCTGTGATTTAGCTGTAGACAATCACATATGATTTACCACATTTATCAGTGATGTACTGGGCCTGGAAAAGAGTTAAACATTTACATATCTGTATTTTAAATCTAAATGCCTTAGCATTGAATGTTACAACTGTGACAAATATAAATTAGTTCCTTGCCTATGAGATGCATATCTGACAGTGACTTTATTTGTTCATTTGAAATGAGCTTGTTAAGTCAATGGAAATTCTTCAGTGGAAAGTTGAGAGGACGTCTGAATAACTGAAAAACTGGAACTTCTATGTGGGCACGAAGTAAACAAGTCAGGTCTTGTCTTGAGTTTCTTTTTGGATCCGATATGGTTTGCAAATGACAAGTTCTGTAGATAATGTTCTGAGCAGGCTGTGAATGTGTTCCATAATGTTATAAATGTAAATTTTTTTCTGAAATACCTTAAATTGGACACTTTCAGCAGCTTAACCCCATTAAACGTCTTCCTTTCTCTTCACTCCTAGGGGGGAAAAAACAAAGAAACTGCTAATTAATGCCAAGTTAAAGAGCAAAATACTATAATATTTTTTATGGTGTTATATAGAATCCCCCTAAAACATAAAAAATGAATTATTGTGCATATGTATTCAATTCAGTTCAATTCAAATTTACTTGTATTTGTGTATACACAATAATTCATTTTTTTAAAGTACAGCAACCGGGTCGTTACCCGGTCTAAGTGTCATTCTCATTTGCTATTTATGATGTTATTTCAAATCTGATTAAAATAAAAAATTAAATAAACAGTCTAATCATTGTCCTCTGTAGAGATCTGCAGAAATCTTTAAGGATTTTATAGTTTATCACTATTTAACTGCATCAGAGTTTTCTGAGAATATCTGCTCAAACACTTTCTCTCTGAAGTTAAAAGCATGTGTGCCCGTGTCTGTATTCATTCATCCACTGCTGCATGGGCATCATTATTACAAACTTTCAGCCAACGGTCTATTCAAAAAAATTTTGCACAATGTATTGCCTTTCTGCTTTTAAAATTATTCTGTCAAAACTTTTAAAACCTTCCTTAAACGTAGGTTAGTACTTTATATTTTGTCATAAATGCACTGGCATTCATATATTTTAAGTTTGGTCAAAGGGTGGCCAGATTCTTTTTGAGGCCATTGAATAGCGACATTATATATATGGACACTAAGTAGTGAATATCATGAGTGGTGCCAAGATTTCAGCTTTCTTCAGCTTATTCACAGTGAAATAGTTTTTTTTCCTTTAAAGAGATCACGGCAGTCAAACTATGCTTTTGTCACATCGATTAGTGCACCCCTGTGCATAATACCTCATTAGTTTGTGTGGCCTTTGAACTGCTTAGACCAGAAGACACCGCAGTCCATTGTTGCACGGGTGGCCTGATCGTTTTGGGTACACATGTCGCATTACAAATCTTATCAGACTTGTCTGGCAGGTAAGCTGAGAAAAAGCATAAAATTAAGTGTGAAATACTGAGCAATATCCCATCAAGACTTTCATAATGTGAGCATGCATTCATGGAAATAGATATAATTGTGTTGTACCTGATTAGATTTTTTCATGGAAATATGTTTAATATGTCAGATGAAATGACTCTTTAAAGGCACAGTATGTAAGTTTTGCCGCTAGAGGTCACTTATTCAAAACAACAACAAAAGCGTACGCTGTGAATGAGCGTGGGATCATGGGAGTCTTCCCCTTCACAGCCGATGGAAAGCAATCAGACGGGACTCGGCTAAAGTAGCTTATGTAAGTTTTCTTAACGTTACCTTGGTATGAAGAGCCTGGGACATATTACATTGCTGTTTTTATTATGCTTAGGCCCTATGCTGCAGTTGGCCGCTCCTTTCGTTTAGTTGTGTGTTTATTTTGCGATTAAAGTTTACTTAGTTTACTTACATTTTCAGTAAATTTGAGATCATTTTCTGAAGAGAATCAGATTAGACGTCTTTGACAGAGAGGCTGTCAGGCAAAAAGCACAACAGTATACAAATATACTGCCCTGCCGTTTACTAAATGATTGTTTGGGATAGACAAGATTACGGAAATCACTTAATTTAATCAATGCGGCCATGGTGTAGGGGCAAGACACCTTGCATTACGTTTGGACGCAAATCGATCTGAGGTTCAAGTCTGGCTTTTGCCGAACTTGCTCTATTCCCTTTTACTATCACATATGATCGGAAAGGCATTTATTTTCATTAAAACTGAAGAAAATATTAGAAAAGTGGAAATAAAGCGTCTAACATGTGTTTACTATTAGTGTTTATCGGTTATTGGTATAGGTATACAGACATGTGCTGAACTAGAGATGATAAAAGTGAGTGGGTCCATTATAATTGGTCGTAAAAAGTGGGTGGGTCTTGTCCCACCCACACACAATGGTTCCGACGCCCATTAGCAATTCATTCGGACACCATCGATTGTTGGTGTTTGTAATGGTCAGTTTAATTTGTAATGTAATTTGTTGTTTGACAAATTAAAATTGGGTTAATAAAGTGCTGTTTTACTTGGTCAAAACAATCAAACTAAAAATACATTTGAGTGTTTTAAGTAATGTTGCAACGTGCGTTCGTTCGGTGGCTGGGATGAGACATTTGTTGCACACTGCAGTAAGCTAGAACGATATTATAATATCATATTTAAAAGCTTTCTAAAGTTGCTAAATGGAATGTAATTTATTTTAAATTAAAATATATATTGTATGGTGGAGAATATGCTGTATTGCTGTTGTTACAAATAAAGCTTTCTGATTACCATATGCTGTGTTAGCCACTTGACAAAATAGTTTTGTCTTTGATGCATGGTATGGTAAATCAAGAAAACAAGAGATTTAGAAAGAACAAGAGCGTTAACAATGACACGTTTTCTGTCGATAAAAGTGTCCGAAATGTTGCTCACCTGTCTAATAAAACCCAGATATCAAAGAGCCTTTTGTTGTTTCCGTGGTTTCTACCGGAAATCGAGGGTAACGGATACGAATTTGTTGAAATGGGACGCAATTACACGGCGTTGGTTAAAATTACTGTTTTCTCTAGATTTAAACATAGGAAACATTTGTGATATTGTGTGTAGACAACTCAACAAAATATATAAAAAAATTTTGGATACTATAATCTAAATGTTGGATATTTTTGAGTGTTTTCACTGTTTTAGTGTAGGGGGCGCTATTACGCAAATTCTGAAAGAGTAGAGAATCTCCTGATCAAAACATATGCAAAACAAAGGAGCAGAAATAAGTGAAATTATGAACGGTTTTTATAAAAAAAAAAATGTATTTATAAAAATATTTTAAAAAATAGCCTCCGTACAAACACAGCCCTGATGTCTACGCTGAAACAAGGCTGTAATTGAAAATTGAATAGACCTCTTACCATAGAATAGACTAGTCAACTAGAACATGAACATGTGAAATAAATGAACCCAGACACCTTGCAGACACTGCTGACTTTGCTTACATAACAGAATTTCATACACCTCGCAAGTGACTGCAAAGATGGATTGCGGTCATATTAGCACCTGAAACACCAATTTCCATGGAGAGTCTTTCTGGTTGACTTTGACTTTTTTCATACATGTGACTTTATATCTAAAAATGACACCCGAAAAACGATCTACAGCTTCTTATGTTCCTAACATAAGATTTTACATAATGCAACATGTGGCTGTTAATGAAATCAATATGTCCGCACATAAGGTTCAAATTACTACACATTTTGTTGCCAATACAATAAATATATTAGAAATTTTGACAATTCAACTTACTCATTTTCAAGTGTTGATTTAAAAAAAGAATGCATGAAGCCTGCTCTGTAGCTTGCACCGTGGAATTCTTTCTAACACAAATTCTCAAATTACATATCACAAAACACCTACAAAAATAAAGACTACATAGAAATCCAGAAAGAAAAAATGCATTGCAATTAAGTCATCAATTTATCATTTGAATAATTTTCAGAATTGGCATAGCAGATCACTGTAATCAGTAGAAACCAGTAGCCTATCAGTGTGCCACAGTCGCCACCTTATGGACTGTTTAATGCTGCAATCTTTTCACAGCTTATGACTGTAGTGAGACATTGACAGTGACAGTGACACACACACACACACACACACAGTCAAATATTGACTAACCCAGCAGCTGGGTTGTTTTAACCCTGCAGTTGGGTTAAATGTTTGCTTAAAACAACCCAATCGCTGGGTTGGTCCATATTTGACCCAACATTGGGTTGTTTTTTACCCAGCATTTTTTAGAGTGTATTATGACAAACTTATTGTTACTTGTAAGTTTTATTAATACATCTAGATACCATAAAAAAGATTGAGTAGATCAATTTTTACATTTAAGAGACATGTCAAGTTAAATTGTTAAAATAATGCCCCAACTGTCATTTAGCAAACACAATTCGTCATAAAAAAGATAGAACATGAAGAAAGCACACACACCCTTAATCTCTGAAAATGACTGGGCATAAAATAAAAGATACACCTAACATGATTCACGTCAAAAGATGACATTTTCAAGGTGAAGTCTTCCTATCTCTTCTTATACCCATACTAATGCCAGAATATAATGAAAAGCCTAACATATATATATATATATATATATATATATATATATATATATATATATATATATATATATATATATATATATATATAAACAGTTAACAAATTATGTAACTTTCTGTCAATGAATGAGATAATTACAAGAAAATGTGTGTGTGGGGGGAGCAGGGTGGGGTTAGTTCTTTGACGTCTAATTTCTGATGATTCATTTGCTGAGAATAAAATAATTGCAAAATATGTTTATGACTTCTGCATTATGGTCATATTGCACTTCTGCAATATGGTCAAACTCATTGACCTTGAAACAATAGTTTCACCATCAAAACATGTACCTGATGTTATTAATAACCATTTTAATATTTACATATTTTATTTAATATCAGACGTCAAAGGAACAATTGTGAGATGAACACAGCGATTCGAAATCCCCCAAAACACAACTCAAAGGTCGTTGCATAATTCGCACACTGATGAAATCGTGTTCATGGTGAGTTTAAAGTAGGTATAGATCTGTTTTATTCGTATGCTTCCTCATTGCTAATCACCAAGACGAACAGTCATGTTGTTTCCACTGAAACTTTCATGACAATAGATGTCATCGTCAGGTTAAGTCATATTTAGATATGTACACGCCCACAGCTTCGACAGTTGTGTATTTCGTAATGAGATGCGACGTGTGTTAGTGTTGGTTTCAGTTGAGTAGTATTTAACTTCTAGAAACGAGGGCAGGAGATCACGGCACGCACACTCGCCATGATGATGTGGACGGCGCTTTTCCTGCTGGGACTCGTTGCTCTGTTTCTACACGCGAGACGCACCAGGTGAGTCCAGACGGTCGGTACTTTTAATGAGAATACATTTTTTAAAATACGCATCTCAAACAATTACTTTTTGCAGACGAAGAAATGAACCTCCTCTTGATAAAGGAATGATTCCTTGGCTTGGCCACGCGCTTGAGTTTGGAAAAGATGCAGCTAAATTCCTGACTAGGATGAAACAGAAGCACGGAGACATTTTTACAGTGAGTTATTGTTGGGTCATATTTTGGTACACAGTAAAATAACACCAGCATTCAATCTGCAGTCTGTCATAAGGGACAGTTTGTTCTGTGAATGGGTAGTTGACGAATAATCGGAAATACTGGTTAGCATTTTTTTTCTTTTTTTTTTTGCATTTAACATTTTTGAAGTTCACTTAAATGTTTTTCTTTTAAAAATACAGCTATTTACTGTAGTCTCTCAACTGTTAAGAGGTCCAATTCGAAAAATGTTGTTTTAAACATAGATGAAGTAGATGAAGTAAGATGATGAAGTAAACTGTCACATTGCTTGAAATTTCCAATCAACTGCCTTAACAGTATACATGTCCATTTTATACATGTAGCCTGCATACTCTACATTGTTATTGAACACAGTCAGCAATTTTAAATTTAAAATTTGTCTAATAGCCATTTGGGCTGTCAGTGGAAATGTAATAGACCTCTAACCATAGCACAAGAATAGACTAGTCATCTAGAACATGAACATGTCAAAGATATGAAACCAAACACCTTGTAATCACTGTTGACTTTGCTTACATGATGGAATATCATACATCTCGCAAGTTATTTTGGCAAAAACACAAAAAAGTCATATTGGCTGAAAGTGGTTTACTCTTAGTCGGACTATATCGGGTCTATAGTTGATCGAGATGGCGGTGGTTGCTTGCTGGGAATTGAAAGTATCTTTTTTTTTTATGCTATGAATTGTGACTGCAAAGATGGATTATGGTCATATTAGGCCTTGAGACACCAATCTCCATGGAGGGTCTTTCTTGTTGACTTTGATTTTTATTTGTTCATATTGTGACTTTATATCAAAAATTACACCTGAAAAACTAAGATTTACAACTACAGCTTCTTATATTCCTATCATTACATTTCTCAAATGCAACTTGTCATGTGGCTGTTAGTGAAATCTTATTCCGCAGGCAATTCTAGACATTTTGTTGCCAATATAATACTTATATTAGAAATTGTGACAATTCACCTTATTTAGAAGAATACACACATGTATTTTACACATTTTAATAATGACTTGTTGTACATATAATGTAGATGAAGCTGCAATTATTCCAGCTCAGGTCCTTCTTTAGGCCTCTCTGTTTGTATCACTGAATCATTATTTTCCTGTTTACCCCTGAAAAGCTGCTTTGAAAATTTTTTTTTGTATAAATCCCTATATAAATAAAGGTGACTTGACTTGAGACACCTTGCAATCAGAAGTCCCGAGGCATTGACCTGGCACATAACCTATCCTTAGATGGCTTTTTTCTTAATAAATCTTTATCTAGATGTTACATAACTGTATAAGATAGGTGTTAAGATTTTTTTTTTTAAACGTATATTTCTGTTTCTATTTCATGACATTTCCTGTGCCAACCTATTTTCAAAATGTTTAGCCCTAACCACACTAATGTGAATAGTAATGTGTAATCTAATGTGAACTAGGTGCGTGCAGCTGGAAAATACATCACTGTTCTGCTGGACTCGAACTGCTATGATGAAGTCCTGTCAGATATGGTCACGCTCGACCAGACTGGCTATGCTCATGTCCTGATGAAGAGAATCTTCAACCTAAATCTGCCCAATCACAACCCTGAATCTGAGAAGAAAAGAGCAGAGATGTAGGTTTCTAATAAAAGTCACTCTTTCTGAACTGTCATCGTGTGAATTTGCTTTAAATACAAAGTTCTGTCATGGAACTCAAGATGGTCTTAAACTCGATGTGCCTGCAATCACACTGTTTTCAATAGGGAAAGGCTGATTGGTTCCTGCTATATCAGTAGCCAGTGAGCTTGCTTTGAAGCAGAAGCGTGGCATATCTATTCCGTGAAGACCGAACATATTAACATTGTCATATCCATTACCATGCCAAACACTCCAAGAGTTATCATGACAAAAATATTTTTAAGATGTTGTAAGATGCAAAATATATTTTTTTGATTACATCAAACATATCAAAGCTAATTTGAAACCATATACATATACGGTATGTGTTTGTGTGTGTTTAACTAGGCATTTTCAGGGGACTGCTTTAACCCAACTGTGCAGCTCAATGCAGAACAACCTCCACCTGCTCATGACCTCTTCAGAAATGGGCCTTAAGATATCTGAGTGGAAAAAAGATGGACTCTTCAATTTTTGCTACAGCTTGCTCTTCAAGTATGTCAACCTCTAAAATCAACATATTAGAAACCCCTTAAGACTATCCATTCCATTATTATTCCATTCCACTGTGCTACTTTTCCATTGTTTTATAATGTACACACGCACTAGTCGGACATCTTGTCCTGCATATCACAGTGTTCTAAAAAAGTATCGCTCAAGTTAAGCGAAGTTCAACTCAACAGTTTGGATTCCAGGTTTTTACAGGAAAAACACGTTCTGTGAGAACTGGCACTAAATCTTGTTTCTTACCACAATCATAAACAGCAATGTGAAATTATCAGCAGGTTACATCGTTCACACTGCACATGTAGCAGAACCACAGCTGTAAGTAGAGTTTCAGCGCTGGGACTATTTTTGTCACGCTTAGAGAGCTGAACTCAGCAGGAAGCATGTTGAAAATGCACTATAAAACTAAAACTTGATGATTAAAGGGATAGTTCACCCTACCATCATTTACTCGCCCTCAAATTGTTCCAAACCTGTATGAGTTTCTTTCTTCCGCTGAACACAGAAGAAGATATTTTGAAGAATGTAGGTAACTAAACAGTTGACGGTAACCATTGACTTCCATAGTATTTTTTTTCCTACATTACTATGGAAATCAGTGGATGTCATCAACTGTCTGGTTACCAACATTCTTTAAAATATCTTCTTTTGTGTTCAGCAGAAGAAAGAAAGTTATATAGGTTTGGAACAACATGAGAGTGAGTACGTTTTGGGTGAACTTTCCCTTTAAGTTTGTAGTAAATCTCAATGGCCCTGATAACCTCATTATAATTTATTATAGCAAGTGCTTAATGTTGTAACCTCATTTTATTTTCTGTATAAAGCTGTAACTGTTACGCAACAGATCTGTTGTATTGTGATTGTGAAAGACTGCACACTGCTTGGCATTCTTTCTGTGCCCTTCAACAAGCAGAAACGATCCCACCCAAAAGCTGGCACACTAATTATCACTTACTATTGTACAAATAGGACAAGTTCTCATGCCTCCACAAGGTGCAGCTTGGTTGTCTCATATATGCCTTCAGGTTGTGCAGTAAAACTATTTTGTGACAATGGTGACCAATCAAAGGCTTAACATTTTAACACTGGAAAAAACATGTTTAGTGCAAAATGATAAAGGCCCATACTGAATGGGCTTTCTAGTTTTTATTTGTATGCAGTATGTCTTCATATCTCTTGTTTTCTGTCTCTCTTGTTCTCTGCAGGACTGGCTATCTCACTGTGTTTGGGGTAGAGAAGAACAATAGTGCAGCTCTAACAGAAGTTTATGAGGAGTTTCGCCGGTTTGACAAGCTATTGCCTAAACTGGCTCGAACTACAGCAAACA
The DNA here is from genome assembly GCA_023029165.1 of Gobiocypris rarus. NCBI lineage: Eukaryota > Metazoa > Chordata > Actinopteri > Cypriniformes > Gobionidae > Gobiocypris > Gobiocypris rarus. The sequence continues at coordinate 33,382,996 of CM040921.1, read as the reverse complement.
AAGGTAATGCAGGTTTCCTTTGCAAGAAATTGGTAAGAATTCATTTTCATTAGATGTTATTTATATATATTTATATAGATGTTACTAACCTGTGTTTTTTTATGCATTCATTAGCGGAGAAACAGATTGCAAACTCAGCACGAGAACAACTGTGGAAATGGCTGACTCCAACATGTTTAGATAGAAAACCAAAACACCATTCATGGTTAGGAAACTATGTACAGCAACTTCAGGATGAAGGCCTTGATGCTGAGACTCAGAGGAGAGCAATGCTTCTTCAGCTATGGGTCACACAGGTGAGTTTCTCCCTGTCTCTATCACAACACATTGTCCTTTCACAACACATACTGGACTTGATGACTCAATTCACAATGTATTGCAAAATAGTTATAAGACATTCTGTAATAGTAAACATACACTGTATGTTTATTAAAGAAGTCTATGCTTATCAAGGCAGCATTTATTTGATTAAAAATACAGCAAAACAGTAATATTGTGAAATATTTTTACAATTTAAAATAATGTTTTTCTATTTAAATATATTTCAAAATGTAATTTATTCCTGTGTTGGCAAAGCATCTTCAGTGTCACATGATCCTTCAGAAATCATTATAATATGCTGATTTTGTGCTTAAGAAACATATATTATTATTATGAGTGCTGTAAACAATACCTAACGTTTTTGTGGAAACCATGATAATTTTTTCAGGATTCTTTGAAATATAGAAAGTAGAAATAGATAATAGAAATAGAATAGATAATAGAAAGTTCAAAAGAACAGCATTTCTTTTAAATACATTTTTTACAATGTAAAACGTCTATACTGGCTTAATAAAAGTATGAATTTCTTAAAATAATCTTACTGGCCCCAAACTTTAGAATAATGTACTTCAATTCCCTTTTCTTTTATGTAACAAAAAACCCATTTGGTTTCAGAAGACTTCAAATATAGATACTTTTATGGTGCTTTTTTGTCTATGTTTGAGCTTGGGAGTTTAAATTCACCTCTTTTTGTATTTCACTTGGAAAACTGAAAAATAATACAGGGTTGAACTATTGGGTAAAGTTGTAGTTCACCGTCATGAACATTAGGGTGGACTATTCCTTTAAGAATTATTTTTGTCTGACAGCATGCTTAATCACTCAAAACTACATTGTGCATACACTAATACCTTGAGGTTGCCATAGAGAAAGACTGTTTTGCACTCTTTGTAATCTTACTGTAAACAAATGAGCCTATCCCTGTGGAATGCATGAGTCTGTGATTTTACTCGAGTTCCTGACACTTCCAGAGTACATGAACACAAAATTTGACAAGCTGCCCAAAGCGCATCTGAGACGCTGTATCCTAAGGGCAAACAACGTGCAGTGAATGATTCTATTGTGGGAATTATGCAAAGGACGCGTTCATTCTTCCCTAGGTTTAACAGAATTATTAATGTGCATATTAGAGAAATTTGACTCAAGATTGACAATATAAAATATAAAATAAACACCTTGAGGTACGATTAAAGGATTAGTTCACCCAACAATTAAAATTATGGCATTGTTTACTCACCACCATATTGTTCCAAGCATGTATAACATTGTATGGAACACAAAGACAGGCAGACATGTTCACAGTGCTCTTTCCATACACTGAAAACATACGGTATGCTGTCAAGCTCTAAAAGGGACATAAAACACAAAAAACGTAGTTTATACAATATGATAATACAATATGGGGGGGTGGCTGTAGAATAACAAACTGTTCCATTTTATATTTGAGCATAAATGTACATTGTCTAAGCAGTTCATGCCTCAGTACTCCAATTTAGCCACATGAGAGCAGTATAACTAAAGAAAAATAGCTTCACTGCATAATTTGTGGTGCTTTCTAATATATACTATTGCTCATATTTAGGGTTTATTATAAGCATGCGCTGCAGTTTTGTTGTCTTTAAATGCTTGAGCTCTTTAAAGCAGGATTGATTCTGATTGGCTGTCAATGTTTTTGTTGCGAAACGATATTGTTACTCTGACAGGGTTCCTACGGGGTTTGGAAAAGTATGGAATTTGATTTGAGTAATTTCCAGGTCTGGAAAAGTATGGTAAAAATAAATCAGAGTATGGAAAAATATTTATGTTTCCAGACTATTGTCCCTATTTTGTTTTCTAAATATACCCCAAAATGAAAATGTCCTAATCATTTACTCACCCCAATGCCGTGAACTAATCCTTTAAATATCTCCATGTGTCCAAGATTTCCAAGATTAATTTAATGCTGTACCTAAGCATTGTCAACTGACTTTAGCTCTATTTTCTAATTTTCTGGTTAATTGTACATGAACGTCCCTTCTGTTTCTGTAGGGGTATACAGTAAGTTAAATGTACAAAATTACAAATATGAATAACATTGCACTGATTTAGCATTTCAGTTTTAATAAAATGGTGTGCTTTGAACTGGACTGGGTTTGGTATTAAATTGATTTGTACAAGCAACAGTAGCTACAATTTTCAAATGTACAAATTTAAAATGATAGCCTACATAGAGGTTTTGACTCAGAGTGTAACATACTTGTCGGCGCCGATAGCATTGTGGGTAAGTGCGTCGCCATGAAGTGCTGTTGTGCTTCGGGAGACCCGAGTTCGAGTCCTGCCTCATGGACTTTTCCCAATCCCGCCCCCCTCTCTCTCCCACCTTACTTCCTGTCAAGCTACTTTCCTATCCTAATAAAAGGCAAAAACGCCAATACTATATCTTTAGAATGTAACATACTTGTTAGCAGTTGAATTTTGAAACAATTTATCAGAACAAGTTAAATATGGTCGGAAAAATCTGTAGGGAAGTCTGGAAATTTGAGTATGGAAAAGTATGGAATTTTGAAATTAAAATTGTGTAGGAACCCCGCTCTGTGCAGTTAACGTTATAGTTGTTGTGTGGACTCTGCTATTCTTTTACGTGTAGAACAGCGGTGCTTAATATTTAAAAACTGATAATAAGAAATGTTTCTTGAGCATATAAAAATGTCAGGTGTCAGGTCACTCTCTTTTGTTTTTCGGGCAGTTAAATAAGTTTACTCTATATTTAAAAAGAAAAGCCAGACATCTAATGCAAAAAGATTCAGTGTCAGAACCCTTTTTAGTGGTTGGTTTGAAAGTAATTTAAGGTATGTTTATGTCCTCAGGGAAACGCAGGCCCCACTGCATTCTGGGTACTGGGCTACTTACTCACCCACCCTGAGGCTCTAAGGAATGTGAGAGAGGAAATCCAAGGTGGAAAGCACCTCCGTCCCGAAGAGAGACAGAAAAACACTCCAGTGTTTGGTAGGTCACATTAGTGAGATCAATGAGATCATTTATCATCGTATTATAAATGTAGAAAATCTTATGCATATACACATCTATTTGTGGTGATAATTGTGTCTTGAATCCTGAATTAAACATTTACAGTAGACTATATATATATATATATATATATATATATATATATATATATATATATATATATATATATATATTTATATTTATATACACTGTATATATTTATATTTATATACACTGTATATATTAATATAGATATAAAATACACATATTATATATTTATAAACTTTTATGTTAGATTTGACAACATTAATATATATCAATATATTATATCATATATATTTATGTAAACTTTTATAAATATATGTGTATTTTACAGCATTAAAATTTCATTAATGCTGTAAACACACACATATATATTTATATTTATTCATATATATATATATATATATATATATATATATATATATATATATATATATATATATGACACAAAAGAGATCTCCTGTCTGTGTGACACACCACTCGTGAGCACAGAATGCCGATTCAGACAGCGCTTTAACGGAAAAAGCGCTGCTGCAGCCATTGGTACGGCGCGAAGATCTGAGACTATTACGCAGGAATGAGAAAGTAGTTCCTAGCCATATAGGTGTAGAACATTTTTCATTTTCAGTTGGTCTTAGCACACGATGTAACTGTAGAAGAGTAGAAGTTTTAAATAGGAAAAGTATTGAAAGTGTCTTTGGTCATTTTTGGAATGAGATGCTAATAGACTGATTAGAAACAATGATGGCTGAATGGATTCAAAATCACTAAAACTCAACTATTTAACTCCAGGGGATTTGGAAAATTAGCCTATTTTCAAAAAAAGTGGAGTGTTCCTTAAAAGTTGAGGGTTAAAGGGGTACTTCAGTGCTGGGAAAATGAATCTGTATTTAAACTCGGTCATTAATGTTGGAGAAATATGAAATTATTTTTGAATTTGGTGCCTTCTAGACTGAAAAACACAGAAAATGTATTTTTGTCTCATGGGGATGAAAGACAACAATTCCCAGAATGCACTTCGCTGCCCGAGGCTGCTTTAGGCACGGCTTACTAGTTTACTTGCCCACTGTGTTCATTTTCATAAAATCAATTCAGTTAGAGACGCTACAATTAAAAACTGAACGTGTCTGTTCAATATAAATGAGTCAATTGAGTGTCACGGCCGTCACGGCACAAACGCAGCAGGATCGGATTACATTCATCACATGAGCTGAGGTAAGCGCGGGATTCGCGGCTGCGGCTGCATTCACAGATCAGTGGCACATTTTCAGATCATGTCTTTGGTAGCTTAACTTTCATAGGAATTCATTTGAAAAGTTAAAACACTCACTTTGCTCTCCACCGCTCCGTTTACATGAATCTCCGCAGCTCCCCGAGCCGAGTGCTGTGAGTGCGATGTTAAAAACATGTGGAAACAGCGCCCTCTGCTGGCTGTAGTCTTCAGCCTCTGGCCAAAAACTCCTCCGATGACGCAAAATTACGATATTTGTCTCATCGGTGGAATTTTTCCAGAAATAAAATATATAATACTCTCGTCTCAGGGTCATATGAGGGGGGAAAGTACGATAATTTGAATATACTCCTGGGTTCCTACTGATACAAAGCTTAATGCTAATCGCTGAAGTAACCCTTTAACTGAATTTTGTAGCTTTAATAAAAATGTATCTATTTAGTTTACAAAGTATGCAGTGAACTATGTGCTCATGCATATTTCAAGATGGGGATTACAAAACCAATTCCATTTCCAATTAAAACTTTGAAATGTCACTTGTTTTTACAGATAGTGTTCTTAGTGAGACACTACGTCTAACTGCAGCTGCTCTCATCACTAGAGAAGTGATGCAAGATAAGACAATTCATTTAAGCAACGGCCAAAGATACCAGCTCCGACGGGGCGATCGCCTGTGTGTTTTCCCCTTCATCAGCCCTCAGATGGACCCGCAGATCCACCAACAGCCAGAGGTGCACTTTCAGATTCCACTTCCATCCTAAACTCAACCAAGCAGAGAGATGATGTACACTTGGGGGAGAAATCATTTTATTACCTGAAGAATCTGTGCTGATTTGAGATAAATTTGAAATGTGTACTGATTTTCACTTTATCAAAAATAGGTGCATTTGAAATGGACTCAAGCACTTACAATGCTCTATTTAACAGTCTAAACATTTTCATAGACTTACATTAAAGGTGCCAAGACCCATCTAGAATATAATAGAGATGGTGGTTGGCTCTTTTGACCCAGAGCAAGCCAGAATACGTTGGCAAACAAACAGCAATGCCATAGAAACCGCCTTAGCAATCACATAGCAACACCACTGCGTCGTGTTGGTGCCGTTCCATGGGCAAGTACCAATCATAAAAATAAAAATAAAAAACAGTTATAAAATGAGAGGAATATGTGAATTTAACACCTTAGCAACCACATCCAGTTTGTGAGTTTTCCTGTCCTTTTTTCTTTATTAGTTTAAAATTAAAATGTAATTGAAAATGATAAAAAATATACATTTAATTGTTTCATCTTCTGTACGTTTTTAAGGATCAAGTTCACATTTCTAAAATGTTAATACATTTTTTTTTAGATATAACTAACTCTCAAGCAAGCCAACAAAAAAGCTTTAAATGTTTTAACGTTGCTATGCAATGCCAAGATTGTTTTTGCAGATAAGGCATTGCTTTATTAGCACACCTCACTTATTGACATAACCTAAACCTATTTATCTTGAACTTTATTGACGTCCACCATTATGATCAAGCTTGGATTACATTCTGCACAGGTCGGAGGGCTAATCTAGTGAGATATCTGGGATGAGCCATTCAAGTGCTGTCATTGGCACAAATACAAACAGGGGGAAGGGGGCCACAGTTTATAGTCACTGCTGCTGCTCCTACTATCTGTGATAAACAGACGCTCACACCACTTTTGTAGGCCAAAATGCTGACGTTTCACACCGTAGTGCTGTGTATTGGCACTGTGAACTAAATATCTGATCCAAGCTTCCATGTCAAGCATACTGATTAATAGTAAATTGATTTACAGCACAGCGAGATGCTGTTCCTGCAAGCAAACGTTGGACGCGTCTCACTAAAATATCACGTCAGCACAGTTTCTTGCTTTACAATGTTTCATCAAGACAATCTAATGTTGTCAGGTGCTACAAATATCATTATGATGTATTCATTTTACATTAAAAGACACAATAGTCAAAAAATAAATTCTGCTTGTCCTCTCGTAATGCAACAGATGTTCCAGTTTGACCGCTTCCTTAATGCAGATGGGACAGAGAGGAAGGACTTCTTTAAGGAAGGGGTGAGGGTGAAAAATCCCTCCGTGCCCTGGGGGACCAAAGACAACTTGTGTCCAGGACGGCATTTTGCAGTTAGTGCAATTAAAGAGTGAGTATAATTTATGTGAGCATTCAACACATAAAAACTTAAACAGGACCTACTACACTTTTTTACATTTTCAGCTTTCTTTAGTGTGTAATTTTGCTGTTACAAAGCACAAATCCACTCCAATGGGAGTTATTCTCTATATCAGTAAGCACTGTTTCTGAACTCCCTGAAATGTCACTGTAGATTTGAATTTTCTTCCGGAAACATATATATATATATATCACAATTTTCCTCATTTACACAATTTCTGTCCAAGGCATATGCAAAAAAAAAGTGAGTTGCATAAGTATTGTGTTTAAACTTGCGGTGATGGTATTGTGAAATTTCCGAAACACTCTCAATGAGTTTGACCAATCACCACACAATGGTCCAGCCGACCAATCAGAGCATACGCTTAAAAAATTAGTTTTTGAACATTCAAGCCTGAAAACCTATTAAAGTAGACCTCAAAAACAAAATCAAGTATTTGTAAAATGGCATAATAGGTCGTCTTTAAGGTGGAGTCACATTTACTGTTGCTACACAACATTTTGCAGGCAAAATACAATCATTTCAATAGGATTCCACATGATTGGGTTTGGTGAAAAAGTTTGCTCGTGTTCAAGTTGGTTTCTTGGATTCACTGCATTTACCAACAAAAAGCTGCTTAGTTTGAAAGTGCCTTCTGTATGAACGTGCTTCATAAATTAGTAGACTATTGACAGTTTTCAATGGATCTTATTTGTTTGCAAAATGATTAGTGAAATTTCACTAATGTGACCGCACCTTTAGTCCTTGTTTTATCAACACCTGCTCTAAGTGCATCCATAAACTTATGTCTATTTTATGCTCTGTCTGTCAGCAACTATAATAACATTTGGAATTATTTTTTAATTTTCCAATCCCTTTAGGCTTGTGTTCACAATCTTGACTCGATTTGATCTGGAGCTATGTGACAAGAATGCAACGCTGCCATTGGTAGACCCCAGCCGATATGGCTTTGGCATTCTTCAACCAGCAGGAGATCTGGAGATCCGCTACAGAATCAGATCTTGACAGTGCCAATATGCCAAATCTTATTAAAACTGTACAGATAACAATAGCCTTTTTTACAACAATGTCTTGAATCCTTATTGCAATAATAAATATTGTATTTTTTTAAACTCTGGTTTAGTCATTTAATATCTCTTAAAACATGATGTCATTTGGGTTTACTATTCTTACTTTTCTGAAAAAATATCCCACCCAGAGACCCACTTTTCTAATGCAATTTTAATTTTGATTACCTGCTTTAAATTCATAATCATTCAGATGTTTAATTGTATTTTCTATGAACAATGTTTTGTTCAAACTGATGCCAAAGTAAATGTGCTACTAATGGTCACATTTAGAAAAATGCATGCCTGCTTTGTTATACAACAAAGTTAAAGCTTCGATCTGTCTACAGTGTTGACTAGGCCAAAGGAACATGGGTTACCCCAGGGTAAAATGCACTTTTTTTCTCCTAAAACACTAAATAGCAACAAGCACCAAGTCATCATATTCCTAAACACCTGTTTGCTGTGAAATTTGATCCGTTATGTGCATTGACAAAAATCTAAATTAATATGTTCTAAAATATGATCTCATTTATTTTAAGACAAAATACTTGTTTCTCATATTTCTGCATTGTTTTAAAGTAAATGCATATGGAAACAAATCATGCTTCAGACACCAGATATAACATTTTACTAGTGGGTGCAGGACACTATAGTTCATTTATGTAAATGAGGATAGCACAATAAAGTGAACTGTGACGTATTATACCCAAACATTCTTCATACAGTGGACTAGCAGTAAGAAAAAAATTGAGACCAAAATTATCCAGACACTTTGACCTGACCATGTTTTGACCATGTTTGTTTTAACAAACTGGACAAAATTAAGCATTGCTTGGTAATTGGTTGACCTAAATTGGTATTAGCTGGCAGCTGATTGGTTGATTGTAATCCATCACATACCTTTCTGTCAGTTGAATTTAATGGAACTGGACAAATATTTGGAATATTCTGATCTAATATGACTTCTGACCTATAATGTTGCCTGAATCATAATTATACATGTTTGTTCGATGGCCAGAGGAGAACTGCCCCCCTGACTGAGCCTGGTTTCTCCCCAAGTTTTTTTTCTCCATTGGAGTTTTGGTTCCTTGCCACCATTGCCTCTGTCGCCTTTGGGTTTTGGCTTGCTTAGTTGGGGGCACTAAATATTCAACTATATTACTGATCTGCCCGCATTGATACTACATGATAACTGAACTGGGCTGGATGACATCACTTTTTTCTCTTGCATTATTTTCCTGTTACCACTCTGAAGCTGATTTTAAACAATCTGCATTTTAAAAAGTGGTTTATAAATGAAGGTGACTTGACTTGAATTTGTTCTAACTCAACTGTGATAATGTTGAAGGTGTCTGGATAAATGTTGGTTTGACTGTATATCTACACTACATCACTATAGACAGGAAATTCAATCTCAACAGATTATGAAGGGTAACATTTACCCTCAAAATAATTGGGATAAATGTTTGCTCTATTTGTTGAAATTCAATATAAGGTCTTCTTGAATATAATGATTGGAGACCCTTAGTACAGCTACTGTGCTTCAACTTGGTAAAATATTAAATCAAACTCACATATTCAAGGAGCTGCAGCTATGGCTGATCTGACTCATAGGTAGCTTGAGCCCTGCTCTAAAAAGCTGATGTGTTCCCTAACGCATATGAAATAATTGGTTAGTTTTCTATATTGCCCTCTCTTCAGGCGCCATTTTCACACAGGTTACTCGTAACGACACACAAGGAGCTGCTCCAAGAGCCTCGCGGTGCTGGGTGGCAAGGGTTAAGCGCGTCGACTTTCTGCCATTGGGCGGTGAGACTACGGCGAGCCAGACATCTGCAAGGAAAGCAGCTGTCGCCTTCACGCAAGAGATGTTAGACATCAGGGAACGAAAACAGTGTGCATTCACCCCAAGACTTGTTGATCCTTTTCCATGAGAAAAAAGCGGCGCGATATGTGTACGTCTGGAGAACATGGACGAGCTGCTGTCTAGGCTACTGGCTTATTTAAAATGTGGCGTCCCTGCGTTTTCGCCCATTTAAATGCTTAATTTCACACCGCTGTCAGCAAGAAGTCTTCGCAAATTAAGGTGGGTTTTCTTTCTACCCTTATTTATCAGTGTACCCAGTTTTTATATATGTTCACCGTATGCTTAGACGTTATTGATCATATTGGAAATGTCTTACGAAAACATAATGGGAAAAGTGTGACATGAGTTATGAGGGTTTTTTTATATGAATAATATTTAATTACATTTTATGCTGTTAAACACCCCATACTAATACATACTAACTACAGCTGCAATGAGGTTATAATCTTGTTTTGTGTCGTTAACATGTCTGAAGATGCAATGTATTTACATGTATGATGCAGGATCAATACTGCTGGAAGCCACTCCTACAACGTTTACATTATATTTAATGTCTTTATGATAGCCCTTTGCCAAGATGTTCCGAATATGTCCTCGAACAATGTGCTTTGACCATTTAGCGTCACTTTTTTCTTCAAGTGTACGAGAAGATCAATGAAATCATATCATAAGTGCAGCTGCATTGACACATTGATGTGATGACTGCACGCCTTATGCAATTAATAGCATTTTAACCAAGAAAAGACGTGCGATGCTCATTAAAATCAATTTTAATTAGCTTCGCAATGTGTAGCCTACTAAAGGCTAGACCAAAATGTCTATCATGTGTTCCTCTTATTTCGCATGTTGTTGTTGTTGCTGCTGCAGATGTAGGCTACGGTCGGGCTCCAGCCGACGTTACACTTAACTCTTTAGCTACAAGGTCATTAAATATAACCTTTTAGTAGCCTATTTTACTTATTAGTTTGTGGAGTCTTCTTCACAGCAAAAGGGATATGGGGAGTTCTCAAAAGGCAGATGTAGCCCACTGAAATGATGTCAATGAGCCGGTTCCTTTCAAAGGATTACAGGTGGATCGCGTGCGTTCCAATGTATTTAGATTCAAATGTTTGTTATCTTTTGGGAGTTTATAGAGACGAACGGGCGTTAAACTTCGACAAAAACTGCCCTTCAAGAAAGCAGCAGGCGATTCAGCACCACGCCGGAGGACAGCGACTTCTCAAGCTTTGGGATTCGTAAGGAATTGAATGATTGCGATTCATCTGAACGATTCCGGTTCCGTCAACGACTCTCTTAGTAGGCCTACTTCGGATTCGTTTAGTAACGTTAGCCTAATATTTAAAAATCCGTATTTGCTTTACTGCCCTTGATAGTCAGTTGCCAAAATACAAGATCATTAGAGATACCCAGCAGGATATATAACACATAAGAAATTAATTTAACACAGTTCTTTCAAAAAGTGTGCTTACACAGACATTTTAAAGCAACACGGTGTAACTTTTGGCTCTCTAGAAGCTAAGTTAAGTTAATAAACAAAACAGAACTGAACTTGTAGCCGGAGCTAGGCTAACTTACTTCTCTCTGTTTATGAAGAGTCAAGCAGGTAACGTTACTGAGCTACTCCACAGTGGTGCGACAGAACTGGACTAACGTTAAAATAGTCAGAATATAAACACGTATTATTTGTGTACCATAACGTTAGTGATTCACGATAAGACACAAAAACGGTTTGGAAAATGGCTTCATGATGTAGGCTACTCGCTCATTACATAAATGTAGTAGCCTACATTTTGAGCATAAGAAAGTTACATAGAGCAGCTTTAATGACTTTTCACACATTTTTAAAGTAAATGCAGTCCACTAAATGCTCGAGCTGTATGTTTTGGATTCACTTAAACAACAAGATACACTGTTCGTGCTATCTTATTGAAACACTAAAAATAATTGAATAGTTGCGACCAATTTGATTCGATGAAAATAACCGGTTCATAAAATAAGTTTATTGCAGGAATCAGATTACACTGATCGTACATGTTTTTGATTGACTAAAAAGAACCGGTTCATAAGAGTCATTTGTTCGAGACTCGAACAACGCGGTGGCGCGAGCTGTAGATTTCGATGTTTAGTGGCCTATGGCGTGACGTAGTAGCCTACGCTTACATGCGCGTTCATGAACCGTTAATCAAAAGTCATGCAAATATCAATGCTTTTAACTGATTTTCGGGTGCTTATCCTGTTCAGCACTCAGAATTTTAATGAAATATGCTTCTGCTATAGTAAGTGACTGGTGGGATGTATTTATTTAGGCGAGTAGAAGGGATAAAACTAATTTTTTGTTTCTCCTTTCTTCAACAGCACGGATAGAATGAAACAGTTCGGAGAACCACTGGTAACACCGTCTGTTACATGGCCAAAATCATAGGATAGGTCACGCAAATAACAACATGGATAAGCCCTCCGCAGGAATGAGCAAAGTTTGCTCTCGCTCGACAGCCTCTCTGCCCCCGGAGCCTGCGGATATAATCCGGAGTATGTCGTGCTACCGGCGTGTCAAACTGAACGTAGGGGGTCTGCCGCACGAGGTCCTGTGGAGAACCCTGGACCGACTGCCGCGCACACGACTGGGCAAGTTACGCGACTGCAAAACCCACGAAACACTCATGGACGTATGCGACGACTACAACCTGGACGACAACGAATACTTTTTTGACCGGCACCCTGGGGCGTTCACGTCTATTCTGAACTTCTACCGCACTGGGAAGTTGCACATGATGGAGGAAATGTGCGCCCTGTCCTTCAGCCTGGAGCTGGACTACTGGGGGGTGGATGAGATCTACCTGGAGTCGTGTTGCCAGGCGCGGTACCACCAAAAGAAAGAGCAGATGAACGAGGAGCTCAAGCGGGAAGCGGATACTATGAAGGACCGGGAGGGGAAGAATTTGATAACACGTGTTGTTCAGAGAAAAGGAAGAAACTATGGGACCTTCTAGAGAAACCAGGCTCTTCTGTAGCAGCCAAGGTACTTTACATCACTACACTGGCAGCATCCTGTCAGATTGATAAACAGGCCCAGATTCAAACATAAACACACAACTTCCACAGCAATATGCATTAGTTCTTATAAGTGATCATACAGCAGCATTCAACATTGTGTCAAACATCTTCATCTGCCAAGAAAAAACGCAACCTCCACATAAGCATATATCAACACTCAATTAGCTTAAAAGGGCAATGTAAAAAGTGCAGTCCAAGCCTCTGGACTCTAACCAAATAGCTCCAGTAGTGTAATCAATCAATCACAACAGAGATTGCTTCTCACAGACTTCAAAACGTAGTATTTCCATGTAGATATTCAGACTCAGACCTTCCTTCTATGTGTCGATCGTAGGTGCAGGTCTGACATCCAAGGCATTTTTTGCTCTTGGATCAGTGGTTGAATGGTATTGTTAGAGATGCAATGCCTATATGTAAACTTTTGCTCTCTCTCTCTCTCTCTCTCTCTCTCTCTCTCTCTCTCTGGGTTGGCCATCTATTTTGTGTGCTCTAATTCTATAATTGTGTACCTGTGTTTATAGTCACATGGGATTGGGAGGGACAGTTCAGTGCAAGACTGTCCTTCCTGTTACCAGGCAACAGAGAGATGACTCTATCATTTTGAAAGGAAGAACTATGTCACTAAAGGACAAAGTTATTGTTTGCGGGTGTTTGAGTGGTTTATGGACCATTGTTTAGGCACACACGCACACATATGTTTTGTATCCATTTAAGAACTGAACATAGAGCCAGGCTTTTTGGGGGGCTTTTTCCTCTTCCCCTCCATCTTTCCCTCCCTCCCTCTTTCTTCAGGCTCCTTCACTGCACCTCTGGCTAAATGTCAGGGAAATGTCACATTAATTATCCTCCATGAGACTTTGTGTCCCATTCTGTTTTCAGCCCCTCCTTTCCCCCCTTCATTCTCATTCGAACAGGCTCTGTCTACATCTGTCTCAAATCAGATTTCGCTGCATGGCCCTACCGCACAATGAGATTATGCCAGGCCGCCGTCAGATCATTGCAAATTACCGCCCGGTCATATTTCAAAGCTAGACTTCACCTTTTCTGCATTTATTAGTCATGCATTACCATGCAATTTAGTGGACACTAATTAATTAATAGTGTTTACAAGATAGAAGGTGTCAATTTGCTTAAAGGGATAGTTCACCCAAAAATGAAGTCATCCTAGGTGTATATGACGTTCTTCTTTCAGACGAATAAAATCAGAAAAAAAATGTCCTGGGTCTTCCAAGCTTTATAATGGCAGTGACTATAATCATATAACTGCTACACACGGCACCCGGGGGACAATAAAGTCCTTCTGAAGCGAAGCGATGCATTTGTGTAAGAAAAATACATATTTAAAACTTCACAGACTAAAATAACTAGCTTCTGGCGGTTAGCTATACGCAAGTCAACTTACGGTGAAAGAGTAACCCTTGAACCCTTGACACATGCGTACTGACAAACGCAGAAGCGCAGAGGATAGAGCAAAACAAAACATCAGTCAAGAACTAGAAGTCTAAAACGAGAATTTTTAAAGAGGAATGGCGGACGATTTCGATATAAGAAAAGAGGGGCTTAAGTTTGTTGCCCAGTACTATCCGTGAGAAGCGGCAAAGCTCGCGAGGCTATACATCGCGTCAGGGGTTAATCTTTTACCGTAAGTCGACTTGCGTACCACTGACCGCAGGAAGCTAGTTATTTTAGTCTATAAAGTTTTAAATATGAAATATTTTTCTTTCATAAACACGCTACTTCGCTTCAGAAGGTCTTTATTATCCCCCGGAGCCGCGTGGAGCAGTTATATGATGGATAGATGCACTTTTATGGACTTCAAAAATGAACCAAGAAGTCAATGCCATTATAAAGCTTGGAAGAGCCAGGACTTTTTAAAATATAACTCTGATTGTATTCGTCTGAAAGAAGAATGTCTCTAGGATGACTTGAGGGTGAGTAAATCATGGGCTAATTTTGATTTTTGAACTAAACCTTTAAAGTTAAGGATCTTGTATTGAAGCCTCATGGTGATGTCTCAGTCTAAGGCAGTAAATGTTGTTTTTAATTCAATTGTACATGCAATTTATTATGTAATACGTTCTACCTTTGATCCAGTGCCATTTATTAGCCATCCAGTGCCATTTAGTATTGGTATTTAAAATCTCATAATTCTGACTTTATATCACACAATTCTGACTTTATATCACAATTCTGACTTTATATCACACAATTCTGACTTTATATCACACAATTCTGACTTTATATAACAATTCTGACTTTATATCACAATTTTGACTTTATATCTCACAATTCTGACTTTATATCACACAATTCTGACTTTATATCACACAATTCTGACTTTATATAACAATTCTGACTTTATATCACAATTCTGACTTTATATCACACAATTCTGACTTTATATCACACAATTCTGACTTTATATCACACAATTCTGACTTAATACCTCACAATTCTGACTTTATATCACACAATTCTGACTTAATACCTCACAATTCTGACTTAATACCTCACAATTCTGACTTTATATCTCACAATTCTGACTTTATATCTCAAAATTCTGACTTGATATCACAATTTCGTATTCCGTATCTTAGCAAACAAATGTGTCTCAACTTTTCAGCAGAGCGCCTAACGCAGACAAACTGCTGGTATACCTACCGAATGCAAAAAAATGGCAAATCACCCAAGATTAATCTTATTTAAATGTGGTGCTGTGAGTTCAAGCGATAAGCAAGAACAGGTCAAGACGGTGTAATTAGCAAATGTTCTTTTCAAAGAATCTCATTTATGATTTAGCCCATCACTTTAATTGAAGACCCACAATTCCGACTTAGCCCTGTTCCTGAGGAAATGGATATTTCCTGATTCTCAGAGATGTCACAAAACACCAGTATTATTTACTGTCTCTGGTTGGTATAAAAGGAAGTAATCACTTACTGGATGTGGTTATTTAGAGCCAATGTCCTTCCAGAAGCCCTTGCAGCGCTGAGCTAGTTGGCGTTACCTTCTGGTTTGTAAAGCCTTCTGCAATACCTGAGAGTTGATAAAGGACATTTCCACACATCTAGTCCAAGTGTCATATGATTATTATAATGCCTTTGATTTATTACAAAATGAAAACACCATATGGCATGTCAAAAATGGCTGAAGGTGACCCTGTTTATTGTGAGAAAGACAACCTTTCTCCTTCTCTAGTTAATATGACTGCAGTTTTATTCTTATTATGTTCAAGGGACATTAATTCTTATGAGGGATGCAGATAATAAGCCATTCATTCTATCAATGCAAAATTTATGAGGATATCTGACTAGTGCCTGTAAAGGTGTCTAATATCAGGATGGCTAACCTAAAAATAGAAAACTACGGAAAGACTCCGCTTTTGTGACCAGGGCTGGAATCAATTCCTTTGCAGTTTTGCCAGTTCAAGAGGATGAACGTGAAATTTATATCTCAGTGTATGAATTGATAGGATTGGATGAATAATTATAATGACTAATTTCTAAAGCTCCATCCTGTTCAGTAATCCTGTAGTCAACACAACAGCAAATGAGTAATTTGTGTAATATATGAAACTCCATTGTTAATACATAAGAGGTTACTTTAAATACAGTTATTAGTAGCAAAATCATAACTATAGTAGGCACACAATGTAACAGTTTGTAACCTGCTGAAAGGGATAAAGGGTAAAAAGTACAACACATTATAAATATCACATACAGTGGCAAATAGAGTCTCAACTTTTCAGCAGAGCGCCTAGCGTAGACAGACAAACTGCTGGTATACCTACCGAATGCAAAAAAATGACAAATCACCCAAGATTAATCTCAATTAAAGGTGGTGCTGTGAGTTCAGACGATAAGCAAGAACAGGTCAAGATGTTCAATTCTCATATGGAGACATTTATTATGTGGCGGAAACAAGCTTCCATATGGAAAATACTTTTTACATTAGTGTCCATGTTGTACTTCAATAAGTGCAGAGTACGAATTATTTACAAGATATAACCAAATTTCATGCATAATATCAAATCATTCTGCAAAACAGCCTGTAATTATGCATCGTTATTGTTATTACCACAATGAATTATTTTGACATGTAACTTGAACACTCATGCATTATTAGAAGATGCCCTGCAGTTATCGTGCTGCACTCGGCATCTGCTTCATGAAGCTCATCACGGCACTCAGGTCTTAGCCTGTGGTTTGCTGCGGTTAGGATAGCCTAATTACCTGTGACACAGAAGTTGTGATGTGAAATTTTTTACTGTGAATCATGTAATCAAGAAACACAACAGTGTGATATGAATCATCTAATGCTCTGTGAGCTTTGTATCTAAATGCTAGGAAGCCATGTGGCTTGTTATTGTGCAATCAGCCCTAATCGCCTTTCTATCGCATCTCAGGAAAGAGTCTTTCGTTGTTGAAGATGTTCAACTGGCCACTTTTGGGGAAGATATCATGTAATGTGCCTTATGCATGATCTCATAAAGGATAACACATTTAACTGGTGCCATTTTAATGAATGCATGGCTGAGCAATGAGAGCAAAAATGTGGTGTTGTCGTTTTTAAGATGACATTCTTTGGAGCTTGGGCCCCATCGTATTAATACCAGCCCATATTTCTGCATATATATAATTAATCATTCTTTAATTAAACCTCATTAGGAAGTGATTTGTAGCATTTAGGAGGCTAGGCAGTCTTGGAATCTAATGAATAGAGAAGTGTAATTATTTTTTCAGACCCATCAATGCAAGTTGTTCAAATGAAATGTGACTGCAGAGCTCTAGAAAAAT
Source organism: Gobiocypris rarus (assembly GCA_023029165.1). Taxonomy (NCBI): domain Eukaryota; kingdom Metazoa; phylum Chordata; class Actinopteri; order Cypriniformes; family Gobionidae; genus Gobiocypris; species Gobiocypris rarus. The sequence goes on along the minus strand of CM040921.1, from coordinate 33,365,458 downwards.
GTACCATCTTACACCAAAATAGTTATGAATCAGACGGCTGTTTTCAAGCTTGGCTATGTCTCGCTCTTTTCTCTCACACGCACAGTTACCAAAAACATGTCGCGAGTCACATATAAAGAGTCTCATGTCAGTGTCTCTGCATGAATAGAAGCGACTTTTCTGGAGCAGCGTGTCTGGCTTTGACATTAAAGAACAGGTTCATGCCATAGTTAAAGAAGTTCTCCTAAAAATGAAATTGTGTCATCATGTACCCTCCTGTCATTACAAACCAGTATGAGTTTCTTTCCTCCTTGGAATTCAAAAAGAGAAATTCTGGAGAATGTGCTGGCCACTCTTTTCCATGCAATTGCAGAAATGGTGGGAGAAGGATATTCAAGCACCATTCAAATCCTAAATCCTAAAATGATGTCAGGTTACTCTGAAGCCAGACATAAATTGACTTGCCATGTTCATTAAAGCAAAATAGTGTTCTTAAAATAACTTGCACAGGTTTAGGACAACTTTAGAGTGAGTAAATAAATTTTTGGGTGAACAATCCCTTTAAGGCTAGCAATTAATTCCACCTATTCATTGTGAATTGTGGCATATCTCTGCTTCTTTGCAGACATAATATATTTGTTAGCCTTTGGAGGACCAATCAAAGCTTTCTAGAAGTTTCTAGTGTTAGTTTCATGTACCATGAGTGCTTTAATCCAAATGCAAAAGTAGCAAAATATGAATTTAAAAATGATAACATTTCTGATCAATTGTTTAACTCTCAATAGGTCTATATACGGTAAGTGTTAATCCATCCCAATTCAGCATTCCCATTCACCTACACAATTGGCAGCAGAGCCTCTGTTGCCATGGCAAACTCCATCGGTTTCCAGGGCAATGGCTTGTGTCTCTGTGCTGAAGTAAGAGTATGTAGTGTGCAGTGAATGAAGCTTACATTGATTTCCTCATTGAAACTTGTAAGTTTGACCAGTATGCTTAGCTGATTCAGAAATAGCATATTGTGTGCACTGTCTGTCACTTTTTCCTCTCTATAGTTTTTGCTTGTTATCCTTAAGAGGAGCTAATGGAATTTTGGGAAACTATAGCAACCATAGTAGATTTTTTAATTTTTTATTCATGATTCATTTCCCATTCTAGTCATGATCCTTAGATAATGTAATGAATCATATTAATGCACCTGTTCCCACTTCCCAGGGATTAATGCATTACACATGTAGGCACTGATCCTTTCACTATACAAGCAAAAGAAGCCAAAACTGGCATAATGTTAAGTGGGCTGATGAGATATTTGGCATGCTAAATATCTGGACCTGTCTGTGATTTAAAATCATGCTGTGTGAAATTTGTTCTGACTGAAAATTGTATCAATGATGACCTACAGCCAATGAAAGACCAATATACAGGGCAGCGGGAAGTTCAGGGAGGATATAGATATTTACAATTATATCAAACAGAAACAAAACACACCAGCCGCAACAGCAGCACATTGCAAAATTATTTATTTACCTCCAACTCCCTTTGCAGAACACAATCCTTGATTCCCGCATCTACCCAACCATTTCCTCCTCCATAATCTTGCTTCTTTTTCAAATTTTTGCTGCAAATAAGCACACATACAATTGGGATTCCAAGCTTCTTGCGGGCTATCATTCATTTTCAATTCAATAACAATTCCAGTCTCGCACGAGAACGGTTTCCTTGTCACAGCTCGCGTGTGTTTGGTTGTGAAACGTAGGTTATGGACCAGACAGAGTTGTCAGGGATTCTTCCTATTGTGAAGTAGTAATGCAGTGTGAAACCCCCTGTTGCCGATCCATCATGCAATGTGAACGCAGCAGCAACTGAACGCTACCCCAGATAGTCATGCAGTGTGAAAAGAACAGTGATCTGACTACTTTAAAAATAGTGCAGTGTGAACTCACTCAGCATCACTTATGCATAACAGCCTTACCCAACTTGCAGACAGCTTTTTATAGGAAGAAGAGTCTGAGTTGTTTCACTCAATATTGATGGCTTCAAACTGTTCATGAGTAGTTGAAAAATGTTAGTTTGAGTTTAATGTGAGACCAAAAATTCACTATATGATTCAAATCTGGACTCTGATAGGCCAAACATGAGCCTGATGGACTTCTTCAAGCCACTTCTTGGTTGTCTTTGCAATTTGGGCAGGAACATTGTCTTGTTGAAAAATAGCATCTGATCATTCCTCTTTAGAGTTGTGGGAAGCAAACCATTCTAAAGTATTGTTCACCAAAGCATCTCATCTCTAAAAAGGCTCCCCACACAATGCTTCACTGTGGTAGAGAGCAATTTTATTATTGTATTTCTCAGCAGATTTTCGAAGACACCGCCCTGGAGCATCACCATGCAACTCTTGTTTCACTGTGATTCATCACAATATGGGAATATTTAGCCAAAAACTCATTCAGCCTTTGATGTTTCTCTGAGACAGCAGTGGCTTTTTTAAGTAGTGCATTTGCTTAAATGTTGCTAATTTCCTGACCAATAATTTGTGGTTAAGACAATTAAAAGCTTAGTGTGTTTGTTTATCCCTCATTTAAAAACTTTTTTGAAAATATAAAATATTTTCACCACTCATAGGGTCATTAAAAACAAATTTACCCCAATTTTATGACATCAAACAGTTCATGACTCGTTGAAAAATGTCTTCCAAAAACTTCTCAGATGTTCATTATGTTTCTTTTAAGTCTTAAATTTTGCTATCATTTTTAAATTCCTCAATTTATGTGTTTATATTTATTCATTTTTCTTTAGAATATTGATCGCTATACCCACGTGTTCGCTGCAGTATTGGTATAAAAATAACGAAATTGGCCTACTGATAAAGACTACCAAGTCTTCACAGCATAAACACATGTACCGGGTATTGATACTGTGCTACATAGCTTTGTTAAACCAACACGAAACAAATGAAGAAAGACTGAATCGGCAGAGGTTCATGTTCGCAATCGGCCCTGGTCGCCCTGTACTCAGTGTCCCCGGAGACAATATGTCAATACTATGCTGTCTCAATACTGTGCTATCTCTGTCGACTGGGCTGGGCTCACGGTTTTTTTATAGCATCTGCAATGCCCAAGGACAACACAACCTGTCCACTATTTCCATTACTGTTTTTTTTTCTCATTGAAACCTGCTGATACTGTTCATCATAGTAAGTTGAGTTAGCATACCAAATGTGAACACATGGAAAACTGTGTCATTAGTTTTTTAGTTTGCTTGTACACATTAATTTTTCACAGCATCACTACCGTGTCTTCCAGAGCTGAATTATACAGCTGACAGCTGAATCGTTGTAAATGAACACGTCATAGTTACATTTTCTACATTTTTCTAGATTCTGCCTGGCTAACTTAATCCACACTCCCTAAAACCCTCCCTTCAAAAACATGTCAGCAAACCTGATGTAAGCAACCCTGAAAGCTCAAATTGGCAAGCCGAGAGTGTTTTTGAATGGCAATCGCTCTGACTATTTATCGCTGTTTTCAGAGCCTAGGGCTATCACAAAGACAGGCCTGGGGCCGGTTGCATAAACTAGTCTTAAAAGTTAGTCATTAAGTTTTTTTCAAGACTGCTCCCAACTTTTTAAAGCAAACTACGTAAAAAGGTAGATTAGTCTAATTTGAATGGGAAAAGTAATGAACTGCTAGTTAGTCGAACTAGTTCTTAATTAATAATTTTCTCATTATCGGCGATAATAGCTTTTTATAGTTTGATTGCTGGTCTCTATAAAAGGCCCATCAGATTGCACAAATCTTGCGAGATTATTTGTGACCCTGTTTTAAAGCAATCGGTCTTAAAGTGACAGCAGCCAAATATTCCTGCTGCCGTCTGTGCCGTTAATGTTAATCAAACAAGAAAAGACAAGAGAAAAATCACTGTTCCTAATCACCTCTAAAGCCCTATTCGGACGGGACTAGTTTTACATGGGGAGGTGGGGGTAAAGTAATTTTACCTCAGGACGTCTGTAATATTAACAGACAATTCACACAGGATAAGACAACTCAGTAAAACTAGCAGAATTGGGCAAAGTAACTCACTTTACACACCACTGTAACCTCTGTTGCTTCCTGTTATCACGTGCATATATATATATATATATATACTGTTAGGTCCAGTCTAATGATTATGATTGGATTGTGTTGTAATAGTCACTTACCTAGAGCTAAAAGCAGTATTGTGCCTCTAATAAGGGCTTTCGATCTTCTTTTTGCTTTAAATGGTATGCGGAAAATACTGGAGGTTTGCCACAGAGTTGTCCCACCAGCTATAAAGCAACCGAATGCTTCTTCAAGCACCTCCATGCTTGCAAAAAGCGCCAAAAACTTATTTTAAACAGGAAATGACGGAATTTTACCATACATTTTTACAGCGGGTCTATTCGAAAGGGATTAGTATTACCCGAGGTCATTTCTCCGGACCTTTTTACAGAAGGTAAAAGTCTCAGTAATCTTTCCTGATATTGTCCGTAATGGTTAACGAGATGGCACATTCGAACAGGACTAAAATCACAGAGAACCTCTGGTAATAATTACTTTACCCCCACATCCCCATGTTAAGATAATCCAGTCCGAATAGGGCTAAAGAGAGGGAATGGAATATGTTGCACATATTTCTTGCCAATAAATAAAGAGTTGTCAATTCATGATAATTTCTCATGGCTCAGTTTTTTTATACTTAAAATATGTTGTTGTTAAGAATAGCATTATTTATTTTGGTAATCTGTATATTTGATCATTTCAGACAATTCTGCTTCCAGTGATCGGTAATCGTGATCGGCCCCAAAAATCCTGATTGGAGCACTCTTACTTAACATAATTGGCTAAGTTTATGCAACTGGCCCCTGATGTCTCAGGACAATTTATGTGTGGTACTCTAAACAAAACGCCTACAGCATACACCTTTAATTGCCTTACAAGAACTATCTGCCACCTCCAGAAATGTGAGCACTTGCATAATGCATAATCAAGCTTCTTTCGTAATGTGTTAATCATGAAAATAAACAGAACCAACAAATCCAAAACAGATGCACAGCTTTTAATTAACATGATTTGATGAGTAATTTTGTGCCCTCTGAAAACTATATTACTGTCAAGAGCAATAAGTAATAGCAGACCTAAAATAAAATAAAAGGGCTTTCTTTGGCATGGTTAAATGTTCTTTCCCGCCATTTTACTTGACCTTTTCACATGACATTAGACACAAGGTTTATGTAATGTTGATGCATTGAGTCCTTTTACTGGCCTTCATTATCCTACCCTATGGTATGCAGTTTAGCAAATATGTGCTTACATGGTTAGCATCAGAACAGAAATACAGAATATTCAGCATGTTCTTAGTTCTTGCCGTCTACTTAGGCATCTACATTTTAAAAATATATTATTTAATCATATTTTCATAATATTGTTTTTTTTATTGCTTAACATCATTTTATAAATATTACAAAATAAGGATGCAATCAACATATTCCTACCGTCTGCCTTTTCTGTAATTTACATGTAATTCTGCTCACAAGGTTGGAAACAGCTGTATAGATAAACTAAATTAGCAGACACATCTTGCATGTAAGCGATTATGAAACGATGAGAAAGTTCCTGCATACATGAGAAGGCTAATCTAGAGAGAGATAATCAAAGATGGTTTCTGTCAGTGTTTCACAGAGGAACATGGTGTCTCATTCTATTGAAGTCTTTCCCAGGCCGTTAATACTCCATCGAGATATGAGCTTGACTGAAACAGGAACAGACTGAGCGTGTGATAAACAGAGGAAGGTGTACGTGTGTGGGGGTAATTTGGTCTTAAAGGAATCCAATGAGAAAATGAGTTCATCTTTTTATTACGAAATTTGCCATTTTGAGCACATTTTGTTACATTGCTGAGAGCTATTATAGACCTTACACGACAGAGAAACAAGCAAACGGCCATCTTTAGAATTTTGTGTTTGAACTTCAGTTTGTGCGATAGCTCTGTATATTTCAATGGCATCTCTGTCGAAGAGTAATTCACTGGTGAAGTGGATTTACTGGTATATATTTATTGTAGAGTAAATGAAATTTATCAAGAGCATTGTAATGTTTAAAACAATTGTCATAAGAAATATCAGTAGACTAGGAAGAATTGAAAATTAGCGGTTTATTCAAAAATCCGTCAAATCTTACCTTCATGCTGTGGAAATACTCATCAGAAGACAGAATAACACTAGTGCAGCGCTGAAAAGGCCCGGGGCTTCATACAGTCTATAGACTTTAGCCAGACTTATTTAATTTACACATCAACAGTAGATCCCAATCAGAATTTTACACTCCCATCTCTTTGGAATTGCCCTGTTTAGTTAATCTGGCCCTTGTTCTCATAATTGCTGTCCTGTTCACACAGAATGCGTTTTTCCAGTCCACTTTTTAAGAAGTCTACTTTTTAATTGTTTTTTCAGTGTGAACACTAGCTAGACGGACTTCTTTATCCATTGCGCTGTTTATCTCCTCGTCTCTTTTGCAGCATCTCGCATGACATAGGATTGTAGTTACTGTTTAGCTAACAGTGAACTACTGCAATCAAATGATCGCAGTGGCATGCTTGAGCCCCTGCCCCTTTAATCGTCAAAGTGCCCTTTTCGATCGTACCGCAGTGCCGCCGCGAACGCGATTTCTAATTTCTATTTTAACCAACAACATCAGAGCACAATTTCTACCAAGGGGGACACCCACTCGCCCCTCACCGGACTGATTTCTACTGAGGGAGAACCCAAACACCCACCAAACCAGAACACGGCTACTACCGAGGGGGAACCCAAACACCCACTAACCCCGAATGCGATTTCTACCGAGGGGAACCCAAACACCCACCAACCCAGAACACGATTACTACCGAGGGGGAACCCAAACACCCACCAACCCAGAACACGATTACTACCGAGGGGGAACCCAAACACCCACTAACCCAGAATGCGATTTCTACCGAGGGGGAACCCAAACACCCACTAACCCAGAACACGATTTACTACCGAGAGGAACCCAAACACCCACTAACCCAGAATGCGATTTCTACCGAGGGGGAACCCAAACACCCACTAACCCAGAACACGATTACTACCGAGGGGGAACCCAAACACCCACCAACCCAGAACACGATTTCTACCGAGGGGGAATCCAAACACCCACCAACCCAGAACACGATTTCTACCGAGGGGGAATCCAAACACCCACCAACCCAGAACGCGATTTCTACCGAGGGGGAACCCAAACACCCACCAACCCAGAACACGATTTCTACCGAGGGGGAACCCAAACACCCACCAACCCAGAACACGATTTCTACCGAGGGGGAACCCAAACACCCACCAACCCAGAACGCGATTTCTACCAAGGGGGAATCCAAACACCCACCAACCCAGAACACGATTTCTACCGAGGGGGAACCCAAACACCCACCAACCCAGAACACGATTTCTACCGAGGGGGACCTGTAAAAGGTGGCTGTTGTTTCGGTTGTGGTGCTCGGTGACTGATGTCTGTCTAACTTTCCCTTGTACCGAATGCAATGATTGGATGAACATTTCATGTTTCTACGGCATCCACAGACAACAAATACATAGAAATATATTTAGACCACGTAATTTAGTTATAGCTATTATGATGTGAAGAGATTTCAACCAGCATAAAAAAATATTCTGAAAAAAAAATACTGAACAGTATTCTAAAGTATTACCAAATAAATATAAAAATGTACACATTATGTGCATTATTATTTATGATTTTCTTAATCAGAATATTGCATAATTCAATTAAGATTTTAAGTGATAAACTCTTTAAAATCTACTGTTTGGGAAAATCTATCATTTTCTTTGCCTATTGCATAGAAATTCCATTCGTATGAGCAACAGGCTAATAAATCACAGAAATGGCAAATAGAGAGGGAGCAGGGTTCAACCGTTTCCCATGTTGTCATTTTATTCTGTCCCTGCCACTTGGCTTGTCATGTTTATAGTGACAGGTAGCTCTCACCGTTCTACATTATAGTCAGTGCAATCAATAGAAACGACCGTAAAACACACTACACAAGACCTGCTGAAGCACGGAGAGCATCTTTAGTGCAGACCCGTCTCTGGGTGTCAGAGATTGGATTGCCACTGGAATGGATTTGACAGGGAAGCAAAGGCCAGGGGTACAAAATAAATGGCACTTGAGGATGGGTGTGTGATTCTGGCAGATGCAAGAGAAAGAAAGAGAGAGAGAATGACCCTCAAAGTCTTTAGAGTAGAACCAGAACATTGACATTGTACAGGCCTTTCTCCAGAAATGGTTCCAGTTGTGCCTGCTTTTCAAATACTTGGGTCAGTAAATCACATTGACCCCCGATTTCACAGACAAGGCTTTAGGCCTAGTCCCAGACTAAAATTCACGTTTGAGCTGTTTTATCTGAAAGCAACTTGCACTAACTTATCTTAAAATATGTCAAGATGCACACCACTAATGTGTTTTTTTCTAAGCATGTTTACAAAAGCTACTTAAATGTCCTAATTGAACTAAGGCCTATCCTGGCTTAATCCTATCTGTAAAACCAGGCCTAAGACTTTTATTCAGCGAGTATTAAATTGATCAAAATGGACTAAAGACTTCTACATTGTTACAAAAAACAAGCTTTGCCATTACAGAAATACATTTTAACAGGAATCATCACAGGAATTACATTTGAATATATTAAAACATAGGTATAAGTTGTAATCATTTAAAATGTTATTAAAATACATTTCACAATATTACATTTTCACTGTATTTTTTTTAACACTTCTTATCAAATTTAATCAAAACAGAAGAGACTTCTTTCAAAAACATAAAAAAATCTTACCGACCCCAAAAATAAATGTATACCATTAGAAAATGTTCTTTCTGGCCCAAGTATGATACAGTATCAGAAAGAACCAACCAACTGAGAGTGCATGCATGTTTCATGTGATTGCAAAAAAGGTATACAAATTTTCTTTGCACCTACATATAGTTTTATGGAGAGTAAGTTTAAATGTGTATTTGGTGTGCTGTCCAGGGGGAGGGCTTCGAGCTCTGAGTTTGGCCCGAACCCAGAATACCCCCTCAAAATGTAAGTGGTTAGAACTAAAAGAGAAGACGTGGAGAAGGGGTGGTGGAGGGATGCTGGTCAACTGTCAAAGAAAACGGAGGAAAGATCGCTGTGTATGTACACCTCTTATTGTTGATTAGCTGAGTGCTCTCCACCTGTGTCAATTATCTGAACAAGCTTCTCCCAAAACTTGTTAATAAAACATCAATAAAAAGCATTGGCTGATATTCTAATAAACAGATAATTATTTTCATTTTCAAGTTGTTGCTGTACACACTAAGCAGTGTCAAAGCTATCAAATAATGTGACTACATTCAGTATGCTGTACGTTCTATATTAAATAAGTCAGCAAATAGAACAGTTTCTTGAAAAGGAGCATTATACTGTTTAACTGCTAATGTAGGTTCCATGTGGAAAATAACTGGGACTACTCTCGGAAATACATTAAAAAATAATGTGATCGCTGCGGCACGCCTCTCTTAATTACCTTTTCCCTTGACCTAAGTGTAATCCTGAACGCTGTCTCTTTGTTGCATGGTGTTACTGCCTTTAAACTTTAAACATTTAGGTCAAGAGTTAAATTACATGATTTGTTTACTTTTGGGTGTGTACGCTCATATTGTAACATCTTGTCAAGGGTTTAGTTCTTCTACGTTAGGATGTTCTGCTCCTCTCCACATCTGAACTTTTCATCTTTACCTTGTTGCTTTCTGTAAATGCCTTCGCCACGGTCTGATTTTCCACTGACACACACACACACACACACACACTCATGCATTCTTTTCTCTCTCCCATCCCTGCAATGCTAAAAAGCGTGTCGTCATTGTCACCATAGCAACTGTGTCTTGTGCGACGCTTGAACGCACAGCTGTCTCTGCCAGAATAAGCAGCAGCGTGCGTATGTGCATGTGTTTACCTTGTGTACCGCTGTTTTTTTATTTACATTTTTTTAAATTCATTGTGCCAGTGTCTAATGTGAAATGTATGAGCAAGTTTGTTTGGTCGGGTGTGTCTCACAGAAAGTCACTGGTGCGTAACTGCTTATTTGCGATAGATACGTGTATGATTTCTCATCATCAGATGTTCTTGAATGACACACAAATGAGAGATGAGATACACTGTGCAGAATTATCACTATTGCTATCACTACTGTATGACCTTCTGTGGAACTCAAAAGAAGATCTTTTGAAGAATGCTGGTAACCAAAAAGTTTTGGGAACCAGGAAGTTCCCATTGACTTCTATTGTATGGTCAAAAAATGGAAATCAATAGGAAAAAAAACAGTTTGGTTACCTATGTTCTTTAAAATATTTACTTTTGTGTTTTATGAATGATCATTAATATTGCATTTCTGTCAAATAATGCAGCTTGTCTATCAGTGTCTAGGACTGTGCTATTACTTTTCAAAGCTGTTATTATTTTGACCTTATGCACATTAAAACATGACAATATCGAATAGCCTTGTATCATATGTAGTGATCTGATCATCATAGAGATTTATCAAAAGTAATATCAGAAAATGTTGAAATCTGGATTCATGAATTAATGGTCTATAGTGAAAAACAACATAAAGCTTAATAAATTGAATAAATATTAAATATTTCTACATGTTGTTAGAGCGTCATCTGAGGTGTGTGTGTGTGTGTGTATTCTAAAAGAGCACTCCTGTAGGATTCCAAAGCTGCCCGACTGGAACTATTAATAACTACATCAGGGGCTGGGCAGGTTTATATATAGACTGGGCAACTGGATTTTCCCTCTCGTTGCAGACAAATGAATAATGAACGAAAAAATAGGGCTCAAAAAATAGGGCTCTGCCAAGGACCAGTCGCTCAGGTCATCTAGCTCTTTGTCTGTGTGTGTGCACGACGCACGAGGACGCAGCTGTTGCCTCTGTCTCTCAAGGGCTTTACAGATACAGCCGAACCTTGTCTTCCAGCATCAGGTCAGAGCGGTTTCGAGAGACCAACAGAAGACGAGGACATTTCTTCAAGGGCAGTACTAAAAACTGAACGATTCATAAAGGACTTTAACTCATTTCACATTGATATTCTGGAAAATATGTGTGTGTGTTTGAGTGCCATTATTTGGTAGAAAATGTGGAAGACGTTGTCTCTTCTGGTAACCATGGTGACAGTGTCACTTTCAGAGGGATGTGAAGGCGTGTTCGGCAACACTATCAGAAGCTCATCTCTCCCTCTCCCCTAACATCAACCCACAAGTCTGGATCTGTCTGGCTTCTCATATTGATGTAACTTTTTTTAATGATTGCTCACATTCATGTGAATGATGATGTAAATGATGGAATGTAAATATCTAGAAGCAAAACTCCCAGCCCTGATACTAGGTCATTGTGGGCGGTTGCAAAAGCATTGCTATCTAGATGCTAGGATGTTGCTGAATGGTTGCTTACTAGCCCAAGTTAATATGATTCTTGTCTCTAGATATGGCTCGAGTCCATCCTTCAGTGAAGGTCCAAATAATTGTTTACTTGATTTATCATCTGTTAGATGGGCTGTAAAAGTAATATCACACCTCTCCTCAAGTTGTATTATTTGTGCTATAATTCATGTCCATGGCAGAAATGTACTTCATTAGGTAGTGATTATGATAGCCATTTACAGTCAAAATCAACCACTGATGTCACCAGGATATATTGTTATAGAACAATTAATAAAGGTTTTTTTTTCAGTTGCCAGTCACCGCCAGCATTTTATATCATTCACAAAATTTTCATGGCCCCCAGAATGTTTTGATGTATGAATATCTGAACATTCGATATATCAAAAGAAAGAACAGAGCCTCTGCTTTAAAGTGCCCCATTATGTTTTTTTTAATGGTTTTTTGAGACACCACGTGTCCCGTCTCATCTTGTGAAATAAGTGTCTCGTCACACTTCTAGTGTGTAATATAGCGGTTTGTGAATGTAAACATTCTGTAAAGTTGTAAAGACGAATAAATAAAGTTAATGTCTCCCCAAAAAAAAGAATCGGCTCTGAACAGCCTATACGAGTAGATAGTATTTCAAATCCTAATGCGTGATTTTCACACGTCACTAGAAATTACATATGCATAATGCCCTCCTATGTTGAACATTGTCCGCCCACAAACAACTTGAATAATAATAATTATTATTAGTAGAGACGTATTATTATCACATAGAGACGTGGCTAAATCTACTGTAGACTACAACAGTAGCCTAATATATTCTGTCAATTTCTAAACGTGAAACCAAACTTTTATTTTGACGGGTCTATCGCAGATCTTTGAGAGTCTGTATTTATGATATGACAATTTTCTCAAATGAAACGGTAAATTCTCATGAACTGACTATATTTATACTAAATATCATATAGTGACGCAGGGCAGAGACTACAGACAGCGTGTGTGTTTGTGTGTGTGTGTGTGTGTGTGTGTGTGTGTGTGTGTGTGTGTAGGTAGGTGTGTGTGCGCCCGCCATCCACACAGAATTTGCAGGAGTAATATTTAAATAGTATTATGCAGTTTAATATTCACAGACACAAGTATGAATTCGGCTACAGTCTGGAGCCCAGCGCTTAGATTAACACGGAAGCGACTGAATGCAGCTGCGGCTGCATTTCTTCTTCGCTGCTCTAAACAGTGGTTGCCTGTGGCATCACCGCACAACTTTTTTCTGTGTTTACAATGCATTCTGAGCAGCGAAGAAGAGCCGTCCAGTGGTTAGCCTAAGCTTGCGCTCATAATAACCATGGGTCTTGTTTAAGGAAATGGTATCGGATCGGTACATGGGTTCAAGTACTCGCCAATACCGATGATAGAATTTGTTGTTGTATCGGTGATATTTCCGATACTAGTATCGGAATCGGAACAACTCTAATCAAAACATAGATGGAGTCCATAAAGACCCCTAAAGTTTCACAGTCCTATAACACGTCCTGGGTGACATTTCATTCAGGAACAAGTTTTGACTTGTATGCTATGTTTTATGATCATGTTATTTTACATGTGCATATCAATGCTTTAATTGCTTGTTTCTGCTTCTTTTTGGCTGTCTTGATTGGGAGATTCTGTATTCTTTGACCCCCGACTGAGTTCCCTGGTATAGTTTAGGTTTAGGATTAGGTGTGGAGGTGGAGGTGGAGTTAGACAATCAGGTAGCAGTCTCAATGAGGCGAAATTTCTGGCAAAAATGGCAGAAAATTCCATCAATGGCAAGGAAAGAGTTAAAGGCCAAAAGTAACAAAGGAAACAGCACAGATTATTAAAGCTATCAGGCAGGTAAATCCATAACCTTAAAATAAGAATTTGTACCCTTTATACTGTGTTAGTAAATAGCAACCAGTCAAGCATGGTGTTGATGCTGATGATAAGAGGGACAGAGACTTCTACACTTTTCAAACAAACCTCTTCATGTGGCTGCCTCCTACCGAGCTTGAAGAAGGTTGCCATGACAATTCTGCAGCAGTGGATGAATGTCAGTGGTCAAGGTCAAAGGAGGAGCTTTCACTTAAGAGTCACTGAAACATCTGCCAGTGATTGGGTTATGCAGGCTTATATTTACTAATAGTGATAAATAATAGGCTATATAATGAGAAATTAGTTTATAGTCTTGAAAAACAGGCTATATATTTTTTTTAAAAGTCCCAAGTTCATAGTAATGGACGGTCTCTGTATTCCATCTGTATTGTAATAAATGGCATTTAAACCATTTACATTGTACGTAACGCAATGTATATACAGTATATGTAATGTAATTTTAATATGTACATTTTAAAAATAATAATAATTTTGTATAAGTCCATTTAAGGTACAAAAAAGGTATTTGAATTCCTCTTATTTATTTATTTTTTGTTAAACATGTTCTTAGAGCTACACCTTGGGGTGGTTCTTTTGTCACATGAAAACAATACGTTTTCCTTCCTGTTTGTTACACCACTGACTTGGATTTGCCAGACAAACAGTCAAAAATAATTTCACGTTTCCTTGAGTATGGTAAAGTATTTATGGGATGTTCTGCTGTGCAGCTTTTGGAGCCTTCACAGGCTTGTGTTTGTGTGTTTGTATGCATATTTGTTTTGAGTATATTTGTTGTATCTCAGGAGAACATGATTCGTACATGATTATAGCAACACCCCAATGGATGTGATAATGAGCCGCTCACCTGAGATGATGCAGAAACGCTGAGAGTTGACCCTGTTATGCCTTCCTCAGCTTGAGTGTGTACAGACATTATTAACGGATTATCACTTGGTCAATGGCTCAATTGATTGTGGACTGAGAATATGTGCTGAATCCATTAAAAATGCAGTTCCCATTTAACATTCATTGTCACTGAAGTGGACTGCCTTTTTTTAGTTGCCCCATTCACTTTTTTACATTAAGAATACTTTGTAACGCACACATGTGCACACGCATTTGCCGTAAAAAGGCCAAGAAAATGACCTAGAAAGGATTCTTTCTTACCTTCAGGGTTCAAAATCACTCAAAGCTGTTTTTCAGAGGTTGCTCTTTCATAGCTCAGATGTAATGGAGTTGTCAATTATGTTTATTTAGGTATTCATTTTATCTCCGTTTTGATGAGAACTGAATTGAAGCTAAATTGAAATCTCTGAATTTTAACTGCAAAAACAACCACGACAATGTTGAGATCTTGTCTGAAATCTATAGGAAACATGAGATTGCTCTCTAGGAGAAAAACTGAAATAGGCCCATTAAAGACATCTCATTTGTCATATCTCTTAGGGGGAATTCTCATGTTGTTCTATTCTAGTTGTCTGTCTTTTATAGAGGCATTTTAAAGATCAGAACACTACTAACAACTTTGGACAAATAAAAAACTTTAATGAGTATCTTAGAATGGAATACAATATAATGTATATTGACATCACAAACATCCAGCCAATATTATCGCCTCTTATTTGACAGTGAGAATAAAACAGAAGAGGAATGGAAACTCCAGTGTGACTTTACTTAGTAGAGATTGTGGTTGCTGATACCGGTGTGAAAATAATGCTGCTGAAGCTGTGGCAAGCTTATAAATAAAAGGCTAATCTTTGCTGTTTATAGGTTATGGGATGTTTTTAATCTTATTACCGCTTCAAACTTACCCTCATGACTCACGTGACTGGAGGGTATCATCTCTTCTTAGACACATTAAGACAAATTAACACACACAGAGAAAACCTACAAATGCAATGAGTCACAAATGATTTTCTATACTATTCATATGAAGGTGAACCATTTGATAATATAGACAAAGACAGATTAGCAGGCTAAAATAGGGAATAGAGGATGAAGTTAGAGGTTCATAATTCAGTTATGCCACATAATTCAGTTATCACAACAACAGATTGTAGGTGGCCAGTTTCCCCTTGACAAATAGGTGAAATCACTAATCATTAGATTTATACACCCAAAACTGAATCAAAGTTTAGGAATCCGCTTATAGCCAGAGTTATTCCAAGTTTTTGCCATGAAGAGATTTTTGAGAATTCCTTTGTCCAAGTTTCTCTTAGCTCTGTAACTGTTGTCTTGTCTTTATCATTTCTCTGACAACTGCCTTTCTTACTGAATAATTTAAGGGTTAAAAAACAATCTCCAATATTTTGAATTTGGACTGCAGTACCTAAATAATTAAAAAAACTATTGTCAGTGATTGAGCTAGACCTTACTCATCATCTGTCTCTCTCACTTTAATTAATCCTGCCTAAACAATGAAAGAAGAAACTCCTTGGTGGAAACGTTATATCCATCGCCGTTGTGCATTTCATCAGACTTTTAGTGCAGCAGTCTATTTAAGCAGGAGTGTTGGATTTCAATTATGGTTAGTATATGGAAAATTCACAAAGTATAAATGATCTGTCAAGCCACTAGTATGTTTTTACCAGTATGTTGGACAAATCTCAGTGTTTCTTTATTATGAAGGTTTTTCTTTAATAGTGGATTTTGTTTGCTTTTTTGTCTTTCAGATCTTGGCCATCATTTCTATCCTATTCATTGTGCTCTCCACTATCGCTTTGTCTCTTAACACCCTCCCGGAGCTGCAAGACACAGACGAGTTTGGTCAGACAACTGATAATCCCCAGCTGGCCCATGTGGAGGCAGTGTGCATCGCTTGGTTCACCATGGAATATCTTCTTCGCTTCCTTTCTTCACCAAACAAATGGAAATTCTTTAAAGGTCCCCTTAATGTCATCGACTTGCTGGCTATCCTACCATATTATGTCACCATATTCTTGACAGAGTCCAACAAGAGCGTGCTGCAATTCCAGAACGTACGGCGGGTGGTGCAAATCTTTAGAATCATGCGGATTTTGCGCATCTTAAAATTGGCACGTCATTCTACCGGATTGCAGTCACTGGGCTTTACACTGCGTCGGAGTTACAATGAGCTGGGCCTACTAATCCTCTTCTTAGCAATGGGGATCATGATCTTTTCCAGTCTGGTTTTCTTTGCGGAGAAGGACGAGGATGACACCAAGTTCAAGAGCATCCCTGCCTCTTTCTGGTGGGCCACTATTACCATGACCACTGTGGGATATGGAGACATTTACCCTAAGACACTTCTGGGTAAGATAGTTGGTGGGCTTTGTTGCATAGCAGGAGTTTTAGTCATTGCCCTACCCATTCCCATCATTGTCAATAATTTTTCTGAATTCTACAAGGAACAGAAAAGGCAAGAGAAGGCCATCAAGAGACGTGAGGCTTTAGAGCGAGCCAAACGCAATGGCAGCATTGTGTCCATGAATGTTAGAGAGGCGTTTAACCGCGGTGCAGAGCTTCTGGATGTTGTGGTCATGGACAAGGGTGAGAGAACCCAGGATAATCATCTCTCACCCAGTAGATGGAAATGGTCATCTAAGAGGGCAGCTTCAGAGACCAGTTCCAATCGTTCCTTCAACCCAGACCAAGGTTCACCGAGCAAGGCGAGAGCTTCTAGTCCACAGGGGCTTAATGCACAGAAACTAGAAGAGATGTACAACCAGATGGCAAAGACTCAGTCACAGCCCAACCTGAACACCAAAGACAGAAATCCATCTCGAGCAGGCCATAGAAGGGATGAAATTGAACTGGGAGCCTTGCCAGGTCAAGGAGGTGACCCACTGAATGGGGGTCGTGAAGGGGTGGTAGACATGAAAAGTCTGTCAAGCATTGACAGTTATATCAGCTGTGCAACAGACTTCCAGGAGAACCTACGATTCCCCTACAGTCCGGCAGGGGGTCTGTCACTCCTAGAGTACTCTCGGTTCTCCCACAGTCCTGGTTCTGGACTCTCTAGTCGAGTCAGTGCTAATCCAAGCCTGCAGACCACACTGGAGCATGAAACCATGCTTGCGCCACCTTGTTCTGGTGCTAAACCTCTCAACACAGATGGTTCAAGGCAACAAGGTCTACTTATAAACTCTCAGAAATTTCATGCGGTTAGGGTGAATCATCGCAATTGTGGGGAAACCAGTCCTGGTGGTCCTCTGTCTGATAGCTCTATTCTTTCTGACCACTCCATCCTAAGCCCAGAAGTGTCAGTCTACACAACAGCTAGCAGCAGGACTCCACCAAAGACACCAGAGAGGAAGGCACTCACCCCAGCAGTCTTCACTTTCCACGATGCGTCCATCAGCAAGTACATCGATGCTGACACAGATGACGAGGAGCACATGCGTGAGAGCAACCCATCGGAACGCCTACTTGGTGGCCTCAGCTCCAAGCCTCGACTCGGCGGTTACCAGGGGGCCACCAACCACTTGGAAGCTGCCCAAAGGCTGCTAGGTCAGAACTGCCTATTCCCACTGGGAAGTAGCCCAAGTGTTGGCCATGAGAACCATGTGGCTTCAGAGAACTCACGGAGGCCCAAAGGGGACAGGGGACATTCCAACGCTTTTGATAAGGGCCTCTGAGGCCTCAGGGTAGTGAGATGGACTCCAGAAGGGAAAGAAGGCCAAGTTCAGTCAACGACTTTAGAGAAAACACAACAGAGACTAATGTACATTGGAGAATCATTTTACAGGCATCTGACCAGGGGGCCTACCCTGGTGACTTTATACGGGAGAGCTCACTGGAAAACAGTGGTCATGTTACATCATTAAGAGACAGGATCTTGAAGATGTACCACTGCCTACATCTCTTGCCCTTTTGCCTCTTCTGTAAACAAGTCTGCACTGGCGCATCACAGGGGTAAGATAAAGCCAGAGCGGATCTGTCCTACAGTTGTTTGTGAAAAGAACAAGATTTAAGCAAAAGCTTAATTAGCTTTAGGCTGAAAAATTACCAGACATTTAAGCGCAGGCGTGTATGGTAAATCAAGGGGGACAGTCCGTCACTGCCCACGTCAGCTAGCCACTGTCCAGAGCCCACCTTAAAAATTAGCATTAGAGACGTTATACCCTGTTTACTAGTGCACCCCTCCCCTGTCCCCTAATAAACTGGCCTTACTTAACTGCAGTTATGGGTCTGCATACAGTATGATTGTTTGTGTGCAAGCGTATTTGATATAGGGAGGGCTGAAGGTATAATAATGTGCACGTATATAACAACCAACATTCCTGCACACAAGCTCACTATTCAAAATATATTCACATGCTGTGTGATACTACTTTATTTTTATATTGACATGAAGATACTCTGTAGAAATCTGTCACACATATTTCTTGTCATATTCATCAGTATGAGAATAAATCGTCAATTGTTTCATTGGAAGAGACCAAAATCTGTTTAAATTTACCTCCCCTCATGTTCATTTACTTGTGTCATCTTTTTTTTTCTAGTATGGCAAAGCTTAAGGAGGATAGTTAACAAAAAACTTGAAACTCTGTCATTGTTTAGTCTCCCATATCCTGGTGTGCATTTATTTATTTTGTATAATACAAAATAATTTTTTTTTTTAAGTGTTGATCTTAAACAAACTTTTTTAATTTAATTTCTTCTTTTGTGTTCCACAGATGAAAGAAATGCATACAGGTTTGGAACAATATGATGGCGAGTAAATTATGGCAGAATTCCATTTTTAAGTTAACTATACCTTTAAAGTTCAAAAAGTGTTTTTTTAGTTTTCTGTGTTTTTTTAAGAAAATTACCACAGATACATTTACATGTGTAATATTTTCTTACAAAAGCCCATGTTTATGATTTCATATTAAAACTACGTAGCACATGCAGCCCGAACAGAAGCAACATTGAGAACGAATGGACAACAACACATACCTCGCCGTTATCACCAGATATCGGTAAGCGATTGAAACCTACAATACATCTGACAAAGAAACTACTGAAAAACTGCAGGTCAAATCAAGATTTTAGTTAGATTTACCAATTTCATAGCAGTGGATGCTGTTCAAACACAAATATTTCTGAATATAAGAATAAATATATATTTCTAAAGTATTTTCTAGATGCTCATATGAAATGAGGGAGATGGTCTCATACTTTTGCATTGCCTGGGAGAATGTTTATTTTAAAATATTTGATTTAATTAAAGGTTTTATGGGACCTTTTGTGTCCTCAATTGTTATTCAGGCTCAACATACAAAATGTGACCACTTAATCCCAAACATTTATCCTTTTTGATAGAGAGCTCTGTAATAAAGTATGTAATGCATGGCCATGTTGATCTCCAAATTTGATACAATCTCTTTACACTGCTCAAACTTAATATCCTTGAAATATTTGATCCTTATCTCCAACGCAGCCATCCTCACCAATTTGTAACCAAACATATACACAGTCCAGCATGTATTCACAGGTATTTAGACTTTGTCCTGAACATGACTATATCCAGTTTCCATGGTGACCACAAGCCCTCCCTTCTAGCGCTCATATTGAATTCGAAAACCGGGATAGAGAGGGCTGAATTAAAGAAAAACATACTCAATTGTGTCTGTGTCAGCAAATACCATCATTAAAAGTCACATTGTCAGGATGTACTTGTCTCTTAGAGTATGTATGTAAGTGTGTGCATGTGTTATCTGTGGAGTGCAAAGATGATGGCGGGAAACTCTGCCTCTCCTGAGACTTGTGAGTGTGTATGCTTCCATCCCCGTCTCAACGATTTTAGCTGAGTTGAAGTGAGGTGTGAACGGAATACCAATTTTCTGCAAGAGAGCAGGAGGAGGGTGTGTATGCGAGGAGAGGAAAAACTGCAAGTGAGAGGGATCTTCCCTCTCTCCTCTAAACAGAATAATTTATGAATGCAACCATATGTACTGCTTAATGTAATGATGTGGAGAGGAAGCTGCTTTCTGAGTGCTAAGGCCCCTTGCTCCACTTTTGGTCTTTTATGTGGATATTATATAATATCCATGATCTGTCGGGTGTATGATCCACATTCTATACCCTATTCATTCAGTAGATTCGTATGGAGAGAACATTATCGCTAAAATGTGACTTTACTGAAGCCATTCAAAACTCTCTTTGCTGTATCTGTGTTAGGCTGTGCCCTGAGGTCAATGTCCACCCTGTTTTTTGGTTTGTTTGTTTGTTTTTGTAATGATCCATGGGTGAATCTCACAAAGAAATGTCTGGGATATTTTACCCCAAAATCAAAAGAAAATAATATTTTCTTTAAAAAGCATGTTTTCCATATATACATTACCAATCAAAAGTTTGAAAACATTAGTATTTTTAATGTTTTTAAAAGACGTTTCTTATGCTCATCAAGCCTGCATTTATTTGATCAAAAATACAGAAAAAAATGTAATATTGTGAAATATTACATAATGGTTTTCTATTTTAATATACTGTGAGATATATTTTATTTCTGTGATGCAAAGCTGAATTTGATCAGCCATTTGTCCAGTCTTCAGCGTCACATGATCCTTCAGAAATCCTTCTGATATGCTGATTTGATACTCAGTTATTATCAACATTGAAAACAGCTTTAGGAACCTGTGATTTTTTTCAGGGTTCATTGATGGACAAAAAGTTTAAAAGACCAGCATTTATTCAAAATAGAAATCTTTTCTAACAATGTAAATCTTTACTATAACTTTTTATCAATTGAACACAACCTTGGTCAATAAAAGTATTCATTTCTAAAAAAAAAAAAGAAAGAAAGAAATAAAAATGACTGACCCCAAACTTTTGAACAGTAGTGTATATTGTTACAGAAGATTTCTATGTTAAATAAATGCTGTTATCTTTCAAAGTATCCCAGGTTATGAAAATATTAAAGAACTGTTTCCAACATTGATAATAAAGGATCATGTGACACTGAAGACTGGAGTAATGATGCTGGAAATTCAGCTTTGCATCACAGAAATAATATTTTAAACTATATTATAATATAAAACCACATATATATATACATATATATATATATATAATTTTTTTTTTCTGTATTTTTGATAAAATAAATGATGAATAAATGATGTAAGATACTTCTTTCAATATATATATAACATTTTTAAGGGGGAGGTGTGCTTATTTTGTCATGTAAAAAAATCAGAATGCACAAACTCTTACTGGCTCTTGAAATAGATTTGATTTGCATGTTCTAATGATTTTGTTGAAACACATCCCAGACATGTTCTTGAGATTCACCTCCATATAGTCCATGTCAATTGCTCAATCAGAGATGTTGTTTTATTGCTGATATATGTTCTGCAGATGTCATTCTGTAATGCCCCAGGGGGAACACTTGCTCAAAGCATTAACAAACATTAGAGCCAATTATATATGAGTGATTATTTTGGGGATATTTTTTTGACTCCAGTCTAAAAGCAGTGATGACAATCAGTAATTTGAGTACAATGTCAGTGTCTTATTAGATGGTTTGATGGCATTAAAGGTGTTCTGTATGAAATACCCACCCACACGACAGTGCAGGTTGCAATTCATCATGGTACATTTATAAAATCCTTCAAATTAAGTGGTATTAAAATTTGCTCACAAACGTGTCAAACTGTGACGACCTGATGATGCTTCCAGCATCAACACGGATGCTGATTGAAAAAGAAAAAAATAAGTTTTATGTATATGCTAGGTTTACAGTAACATGCGTTATATAATGGGCACTTTGACTTTTAATTGAGTTTATTTATGAGAGGGTTTGTAATGATTTGTGTAGTTCATTTAAACCAGAAAGCACAAATAAGTAACATCTTTCGTTTATTTGATTTTCCTTGGTTTCTTAAGAAATTGTACAATAACAGTGGTAACTAGAAGTATGACATTTAGGAAGCATTTCATGATGAAAAGAAATTACCGTAAGCGTCCATATAGAATTTCCAGGGAAGTAAAAAAAAGAGAGCACTGTTTACAATCCCTCCCTTCCCCTAAATCTTCTACAATGTTGTTTGTAGGTCTAAAGGCTGTATGTTTTGTAATCTTTCTACCTGTTGACTTTCTATGCCGTTGTTTCTGTACGTGTGTTATGTTGTTTAATGCATGTCGTACCTCTGAAGCTGTACTTGTTCTGTATGTGACAAAAAGCCAATTCCTTGTCTTATATAGGAAAAAGAGCCAAAAATGTGTCAAAATGTCCTGAAATCTTTAGATTTCTTTGCAGTATGAAGATGAGATATCCCCCTCCCCCCTTGGTTGGCTGGAAATCAAATAAATGATACAGATTATTAATTTTACTTATTATTCTGTGTTGTCATTAGAGTTTTTACACACAAATGAAAGCCCAAAAAGCATTTGGAAACTTGATTCGCACTTTTAAAAAATGTAATTCATGCATATGAGAATTACTTCTTAAAATGCATTATTTCTACTTAATCACAATATAACACAATATAACTTTTAATGTGAATTAGTAAATGTGAATTATCTGTAAATAATATTGAATAGCGTACCGTAATCAACTGTAGTCTTACCAGCCTGGAGCTGGTTTAAGTTACCCAAATGCTCTCTGCACATTCTACCGTGTGAAATTTCATGACCCGGTTGAAGTGTGAGTTAGATGAAGAGAAAACTGTGTACAGTGGGACAGGAACAGGAGTCTCGTCGACGGACGCGTCTCCACACCCCTCTGCACTGAGAATTCCCCACGGCCTGCCACTGCAGAGACAGCCTCCTGAGAGTGAGAGAGTGAGAATGTGATGGAAAGAGATGATAGAGGAAGACAGATAGAGTGACGGGTATCGCTCTGGCTGATGTCCTTGAGCTAGGTTAAGAGGTTCACCCTACCTAATGGATAAGGCTTGCTTTTTATGTGTTGGTTAGAAATACTATATAAAAACAGTAAATAAAAGACCCCGGCATCATTAGGGTTTTAAATGTAGACTAAATTAAATAGGCAATTGCTCTCTTTTTATTAAAAATACATAACAAGGCTCTAGAGTGCTCTGAATGAGTGCACACGCCGGTTAAACCAGTACAGGATGTTTTATACACAAGCACTTGCATATTTAAAGATGTCTCGTGGTTCCCTCTAGTGGCCGAGATCTAGTCTCAAGACCAGAGTTTTAGCTTGTCACGATATTTGGTATATGTTTTAATTTGTAACGCATCACACAATGATTTACAGTTAGAACTTTACAGCTCAAGTGATAAATGTACAGCTTTTTATTCAGCATTGATGCATTAAACTGATCAAAAGTGACAGTAAAGAAAGACGTAAGGGTCAATGACATGACGGGGACATTTTTGTGTCCAAGTGCATGTGCAGTAGTAGTTTAAAAGCTGCTGAGATCATTGAAAAACTTTTGTCCAGCAACTGCTCATTTCAAGTACAGGTAGGTTGGTACAGCTATAAAACTATTATTATTTTAAACACTTTGAAATGCTATTTAACAACTCAATGTATATATAGTATATATACTGTAAAACTGTTTTACTGTAGTTTTGATTAAAAAAATGCAGCTTTGGTGAGCACAAGAGACTTCTTTCATAAACATTTGAAATAATCTTACTGAATGCAAACTTTTAAACGATAGTGTATATTAATTCTTCCATTCAAAATTGAGTGTTCTTGAGTTGACTAAATCCTCCATTTGCAGTGATATTTGCTTCTGGTAATTCCTGTGGGTGTCTTTTTTTTCTCTCTCTCTATGAGAAGATTAATTTTTATCACTCTAGTCTCATGGCTATACTTTTGAAATAATGTGTATTTTAACATTTACTCCAATAATTATGTTTCACAGACAGGGCTTAGATTAAGCCAGGATTAGGCTTTAGTTCATCAACAATATTTATTTTATAAAGCACATTTAAACACAAAATGAATTGATCCAAAGTGCTGTACAAAGTAGATCGATCTACACAAAAATAATTACAGGTTTCCAAACGCTAAAGAATAAAAATACGATTTAAGAGTAGATTTAAAAATGTCCAATGAAGGAAAATGTCCATTCCAAAGCTTGGGCCCAGCCACAGAAAAGGCCCGGTCACCTTTTGATTTATAGTGACACCGAGGCACAGTTAAGAGCAAGTGAGTAGAAGAGCTAAGTGAACTAGCAAGACAAGTATGGCACAAGAAGATCACTTATATACCTTGGTGCACGGCCAGACAATGCCTTATATACAAACATTTGATTTTAGATTTTAAAACCAACTGTAAATTGAATGGGAAGCCAGTGAACAGATGCTAAAATAGGGGAGATGTGGTCCCTCTTTTTAGACCCAGTCAGAAGTCTTGCAGACGCATTTTGAACAACTTGCAATCGTGATAATGACGACTCAGTTAGGACAATCAAGTAGCTTTTTATAAACGTGCCTTAGAAAAAAACATTACAGCTGTGCATCTTGAGACAAAACAACGCCACTGACATATTTTAAGATAATATAAGTTAAAAATACATTTTAGTCTGGGTCTGTGAATGTCTGTGAATCCGGGGGGTAAACTATGGGGTGCGTCTATATTATTGTGCTTAAAGCCACAATATGTAAGTTTTCGCCACTAGAGGTCACTTATTCAAAACAAAGGCGTAGCTTGATGAGCTGGAGTGAAATCAAAAATGCCGGAGACGAGCGCTTCCGCTTCTTCTGCTCATGCATATGTGTATAATGCTACTCTGTGCGTTCGCTCGGCGGCTACTGAGACACTTGTTGCACTGCAGTAAGCCAGATTGATATTAGGCATGGTAAAACATACTCTCTTTAAATCAAGAAAACTAGATTCAAACAATAAGACTAACTGTGTTGAGCGATATAACAATGATTCCTTTTCTGTCGATTAATGGATCCAAATAGTTTCTCACCTGTCTAATAAAACACATAGTATATTAAATCGCCTTTGGTGTTTCCATGGTTTCTACAAAATAAAAATAAAAACTCAAGGGTAATGTGGGTATGATGTCATTGATAGGTGACGCACGGACACGATCCGGGTCCTGGTTAAATTTCATATTTCTCTGGATTTAAACATTCTTGCAAACATTTGGGATAATGCAAGTACACAAGTCAACAAAATATATTACATTGTTCTAGTGGTTTTTGGTTTTCGAGCCTACAATTTAAAAAGAAATGTATCCAGGTCGTTCTCCTCTTACCTGTCCTGTCCCATGTCCTCCCCGTCCCCGGAGCAGTAGCGTTGGCCCTGGGCCAGTGCTGGTGGCTGGCACTCCACACACACCTGATGCCCCTCCTTTAGGTACCGCATCCAACGCGTGTGTGGACTGAAGCTGTGTTGACAACCCGCCGTCAAGGACGTGAGTTCAAACTCCACGCAGTAACTGCAGGTGTGCACATACAGACACAAAAATTACTACCGTTCAAAAGGTTTTTTTAATGGATATTTTTATTCAGTAATGATGCAATACAATTTTTTACTAAAAAAAATTTTCTCAAATTTCTGAAGGATCATGTGACTTTACTGGCTACTGAAAATTCGGCTTTGACATCGAAAGAATAAATTACATTTCAAAATATATTCAAATAGAAAACATTATACATTGCAATATTATAATATTACCATTCCCAAACTTTTGAACTTTACTGTACTTGTACTATCGGTGCTACGATGGTACATAATAATCAACAAATAAATATGGTATTGCCAGGGTATGTGTACTTTTACAGTGGTGGTTTATGAGATCTTTTACATAACATATATACCACCATGCAACTTCTTGTTACAATTTAGTGTTACTGTCAGATCTTACCCAGTGATATTGTCAAAAATCTCCCTCTTTTTTCGTGCATTTCCATAGCCACCCGTGGTGATGAGAGCTGGGACTGTAAGATAATGAGACAAAGATTATGGAGGAGAGATTTTAATGCATATATGCCCCCATACTTCACCTGCAGTCTCATAAGAGGTAAATCTCATTTTCATCCATGCACTATATGGTTGCTCAGGGTAAAAGGTGGCATTTAGATTGTTGCTTCAATGCTTAGAGCATTATGAACTGACGATGATGATTACAGTTCATCATTTGATTACAGTCAGACACAGGCTATGTAGCTTACTGATAATGCGATTATACGAAATAAATATTCTAGATTAATGGGATGTAATGTGTACTGTGAAGTCCATCCAAGAACAACAATTCAATGGGAAAATAATGGCTGTATAAATCATTTTAAGTACATTGATGTGACTTCCAGTTGCTTTTATTATGGATCTAATGGGTTGACCTCCGACCTTAGACATTATCTACTGCTGATTATTAAATTTGACATTTGTTTTGAAGGATGGATATTTCACAGAGCTACAGATGACCATACCCAGTGATTGCAGACAGGGACCGTGCTGATCATGGTATTGTGCGCAGCCTGCGGTCTGATGTAGAGAGGGGCAGGGTTCGCCTCCATTACGTGCTTCCTGAATCACCTGCCTCCACCTGGTGCGAAGTGTGGGCTTACACGGCTCCAGACAGCCAGACCACACGCTCCAATCACTCACCACACAGGATACGGCTGAAACACACACACACACACACACACATAGTGGATGATCAGATTCTCAGCTAACAAAAAATATATTCTTATAACGTTTTGACAGCATTCTCATTAAAGGAGAAGTTCACTTTAAAATGAAAACTTGCTCATGATTTTCTCGCCCTCAAGCCATCCTAGGTGTAATGACTTTCTTCTTTCTGATGAAACACAATCTGAGTTATATTAATAAATATCCTGACACTTCCAAGCTTTATAATGGCAGTGACCCCATTGAGTTTGAAGCTCAAAATAGTGCATCCATCCAACATAAACGTACTCCAGTCCACAGGGCTCCAGGGGTTAATAAAGGCCTTCTTAATAAAGGTTTTTGTAAGAAATATATCCATATTTGAAACTTTAAGTAAAATATCTTGCTTTTGGTAAGTTGTAAGTTGAATACAGTAGGTGGTCATATTTATTAAGTTGAATACGGAAGGTGGATATTTATTAATATAACTCTGATTGTGTTCATCTGAAAGAAGAAGGTAATATACACCGAGGATTGAGGGGGAGTAAATCACAGGGGAATTTTCATTTTAAAGTGAACTTCTCCTTTAAGTAATGAAATCTTTCAAAATGTCCAGTTTCTAAAAAACTTTTTTCTTGGTTATACGAATGTTAAAGGAACATTCCATTGAATAATTTTGCGAACATTATTTTTCAATGTTCTATGAATGCTCTGAAACAAGTTGTAACATAAAAATAACGTTAGATGAACATCCAACTATGTGCTAACATTGAGAACTTTAAGATAACTTTGTAACAAATGTTCTAGTAATGTTACTGGAGAAAAGTTTGCTCATAACTTTGAGAGAACCTTGCCATATCATTAGGGACGTTCCGGAAATGTTCCCTGTTTTAGCAGGGTTAAAGAGCAAGGATAAGCAGCAGCAACAGAAATATATTAAAGGGGCATATCATACATTTTATTTTCTTCACTCAAATCCACATGTAATATTAGTAAAGTTTTTAGGGTTTTTGCACCAAATTTTTTTTAATCCTAGCTAAAATAAAATATATATGTTTCCAAGAACGTTTTGCTAATGTTCCCATTAAGTTGTGAACATTTGATTCCTCAGTGTTCTCTGAATGTTGAAAACGCCCAGTGTTTGTCCATGTTTTTTTTTTCTCTTCTTTTGGTTTTGCACTCAATAAGGAAACATTCCATTTAATAATTTTGCAAACATTACGGGATCGTTACTTTTGAATGTTCTCGTAACATTCTGAAACAAGTAGTAACATTAAACAAATGTTAGAAAAAACGTCATCCAAAGGTTTATGGGAAAAATGTGGTAAAAACATTATTTTTATGATCATGTTTTGAGAACGTTATTAAAGACCATGCAGATAACTTACAACAAGCATTCTATTAATGTTACTGGAAGAACATTTGTTCATAAATTTCAAATAACTTTTCTTGAACGTTAGCTCAAGTTCTGAGAATGTTCCCTGTTAGCTAGGATGACCTTTTTCCACCCTCCCTCTGAAACCTAAATCTAAGCAGGCTGTTGTTGTTGCTGCTGTGGCTTCAATGCTTCTTTGCATGAGAAATGAGGTTTACTGTCTCCAGAGTAGTTTTTAACTGAACCATCACACATTACATTGTGACAGGATCACAAAACAATCTGCACATAAAGATGTTTGAAAGCTTTTTCCAAGTGTTTTAAATAATAAAAAAGCAGAAACATCTGTAAAGTACTACAGTGAAAAGTTTCCAAAAACTTTTTACAACCTCAACATTTAGGAATTTGTAACATATAGCAAAATGGTGATGCAAAAAAGCACTGTTGCAGCACATTCCCGATGCATTCATCTAAATTATTCTTATAAAAACCTATTTATTTTCACATGAAAAAGTATGCTATTTTCTGTGAATGTAAGACACTTCCGATCTATTAGCCGCTGTAGGTAAATGACTAAAAGACTGAATACTTTGATTTGGAATTTGGATACTTTGAGGTTAGAAAATTTTTTCGTTTTTTGGAATAAATTATTTGGCAAAAATACATTGAATTGATCAAAAATGACAGCAAAGATAATTATACCGTTATAATAGATTTCTATTTCAAATAAAAGAATCCTCAAAAAAGCATCAATTGTTTTCAACATTGACATTGAGCAAAGCACCAAATCAGCACATGTGACACTGAAGACTGGAGGAATGATGCTGGAAATGGGGAAAAAATAGATTTTTAAGATATGTTAAAAATGAAAACAGCTCTTTTTATATTTTTTATCAAATAAATGCAGCCTCCGGGAGCATAAGAGACTTTCAAAATACTTAAGAAGCTTACTAAATCGTATTAGATTCATATAAAATTTTAAACCTTGATGTTAAAACTATTTTTCAAGAAGCTGTGGATGAAATCTGGCCTCCAGCACAGACACGGCCTAGTAGCCCGAATCGGTTTGATCATTATAATACAAGGCATGTGAAAAATATAAAATTCTAGAAACCTGGACAAGCAAGGTCATAGTCGTGACAACAGTCCAATGTCGTCTTGCATGCCTGGTCGCAGTAACATTCCCCATAGGAGCGATCTTTCCTCCAGTCTTCAGTAATACATGACTGGTTTTGTCCAAAGCAACACAGTCCCGTATCCTGACAACCTCCTTCGCTCTGGGACACCAGTGTTACCAGCAGAGCGAGGTAGAAAAGCCTCCACGAGCGTCTGGAGCCGCACGCTGACATGATAATGAGCAGCCTGAATATGTCGCTCCCCTCATCTGAGAAACCCATGCATGTAATTGACTTCTTGCTGCACTTCTGATCTGCAGGATGACATTTACTCAGCCTTTTTTAGATGACTTACTTCGCTCAGTCAGAGGTTTGGGTTTTTCACTTAAGGTGAGTAAAACTCATTATAAAGGCTCTTGAGCATACGCATATCTTTAAAAAAAAATTGCAGTAAAGTTAGATTAATTCATCTAAAAGTCATGATTTACATGCCATTTCAAACCCACATGGCTGACTTTCTTCTTCACTTATAATGAATGGAGACTTCAAAAATAATGGCCTGTATAAATGATGAACTAATACATTTATTTGCATTTAGCCAATACAATTGATATATGTAAGTTCTAGCATATACAGTAGTTGGTTTTGATTCTGGGTTTGAGGACTCAATGTTTCCTTAGCAGGCCAGTATTGCCCATTGATGCTGAAACACGTGAAAAGGGAGGATTAAATTAATTCCTGTAGCTAGAGGCTATTCATGCAGAAAGAACAATACCATAGGCACTGCTGTAATGTAGGGCCTCATATATACACATTCCCATGACTCATATGCAAAGAGAGAGAAAGAGGGACTTAAAAGTTATGTGAGGTAAATGGGCACATGCAAGTGGATATGAGGTGTGTGTAAAAATAAATGGAGCTTTGATATTGTGAAAGTTTGCATGTATACACGTACATTTATAGAGTTCCACTGGACTTTAAGAATTGCATTTTTGTCTGAAGTATAATTAATGTATAGCCGATGTCCTTGTACTTTAATTGTGCTTCATTTAGAGTAAAAACAATGCAATTGTCCTTACACTCAAACATTCTGTTATCTTAAAATTTGTTTTGACCAGTGTTGGGAAAAGTTACTTTTAAAAACAAAGCATTACAATATTGTGTTACTCCCAACTAATTGCATTACTTTGTTACTTTTTGTGGACAAAGTAATGTGTTATGTTACTTTTGCATGACTTTGCCTCACCTGAGCTCGGTTTGCTTGTTTGTTTTTTAGTAACAAAAAAGTTATATTTTCGGCAAATGTAAAGGCCCTTTACACCATGGGCACTATTTCAACGATCTGAGGGTACGGTCTGAAGCGCACGGCACAGGTGCACTTAGGGCATGTCCAAATCCACTTAGTTTAATGACGGAAAAAATGATCAGCACACCAAGCGCATGGTCCAAAAGGGTTGTACCTAGTCTCTTAATGAGTCTTGGGTGTGTTTTGGGTGCAACACGCAATAAACCAATCAGAGTGTCATCTCCCATTCCTTTAAAAGCCAGTTGTGCTTGCACCATGGCAGATTCACTATTAACATGGCGGAATTTGCCAGAAAGACGGAACGCTTCTCCAGAGAGGAATCCATTTATTTTTTATATTTAAAAATGTTTGTGTGCTGCTGAGAGTCACTGTGTGTGTAACAAGCACAAGTGTACAAGCTTTGTGCACCCGCCTATAAAAAAATACTGCGCTATTGACTTAAAACCAGGTTTTTGTTGGTCAATGGCGGTCATTTTCAGTTGCCTCAAAATAACAACGCGCCAACAATGCGACTGAACACACCTCGTTTTCAGACCAGCTGTGGTGTGTTCAGGCACATTGTTGGCGCGTTGTTATTTTGAGGCAACTGGAATTTACTGCGTTACATGGGCAAACAGATGGGCACGAGTACATTTGCTATTTAAACAACATGGCGCTGAAGGTGAAAATGATAACTGCGTCGGGCTGAAACTAGAAAAAAACACTATTATAAAGCGCCGGCTAAAGTGAAATAAGTCTCAGGCTGACAAAAATACAAAATTCACATTTGTACAGTAGAGGTCGCAGTTCAAACAAACCTTTCGGCTGTGCTGCCATTCTGGACTGCAGAAGAATCGGATGCAAGAGAAGAAAGTTTGACACTTTTACTTTAGCAATAAAAAATGTGGATTATCTAAGTAATTTTTGTTTATTAGTATGGTTGAAATTGATCATCGAAGGCCAGCAGCAAAGACAAAGGTTAATAAAGTGAGAGTAAATTAACATATTTAATTATTGCATGTTTGCAGAATATTCTTAGTTTGCATTTCACTGTTTTTAGTCATTTTGAGGAACACTGAATCTGTTTTTGAGCGAGTGAGATGAGTAAATGGATGATC
This sequence comes from Gobiocypris rarus, assembly GCA_023029165.1. Taxonomy (NCBI): domain Eukaryota; kingdom Metazoa; phylum Chordata; class Actinopteri; order Cypriniformes; family Gobionidae; genus Gobiocypris; species Gobiocypris rarus. The sequence goes on along the minus strand of CM040921.1, from coordinate 33,333,714 downwards.
ACATTTAGTCTCGAACTACAATCATCATGTTCACAGCACACGACGCCTCAACACTAATGATTGCTCTCAACATGGGGACAGGAGAGCGGTCAGTCAATAAATGGAAAACAAATTAACTTGTGTTACTTATTTGAAAAAGTAGTACTTTGTTGTAAATTTAAATGTAATGGGTTACTGTATAGTTAATTTAAAAAGTAATCTGATTACGTTACGCATGTTACTTGTAAGGCATTACCCCAAATCTGGTTTTGATTATTAGAATTTTTTATATAAAAAACACTCAGTTTTCTACGTGATGTATACAGTATGTGTGTTAATGTTACGTAAACATACAAAATATAATTAAAATAATAATTTGACAATTGCGGGTTTGAAAAGCGAGGTTAAGGCTGGTGGAGACTTTGATCCAAAAAATACTAAATGTTCAAAACATGCAAGTATTTCATTGCCTTACAAAAGCATAATCAACCCAGATTAATGCTAAATGCACACATAATCTCTTTACAGCAGACACTTCCATAGTCACATGATTCCCCTCTTTAAATGATAAAAGAAGAGTCGGTCCCTAAAATGCAACTATTTTGCCAAAAGTCACAAAATAGCACTGTGGTTTTCAAATGTCCACAGTGGATTGTTTTTGTGGGTCAGGAAATTCAATAATACTCCACAGTGTGTCTTTTTCAGCATACAGTACAAGATCACATCATCATCAACAACAATATTGTGGCACTGCTGGTTACCCAGCATCCTTTGCAACTCAGGTCAAATCTTATCTGAGTGAGTTAAATGTGATTAGCTACTGCCTTACAGTAGGCCTTTTCTCACAGCAAAAGTACTTTAATACAGGTATTTTCGCCTAATCCTGAGGACGGGAGTATTTAAACAGCCGAGGGAAAGGCATGGCTTGTTCAGAAACAGGGCAACAAGCTGTCTCTCTCACTCACTCACTTACTCCTCAAACAATCACACACATCTACCTGGGCACCATGATCTTCCTAATGGATCTACAGATGATGATGCTGGACGTGGTGTACTTCATCCTGCGCTCCTGTTTGCGCATTGTGCTGAGACCACGTACAAAACCCATAGACGGGGAGTTGGTGCTAATAACCGGCACCGGGGGAGCGCTGGGCCGCCTGTTCGCCCTGGAGTTTTCGAAGCACGGTGCAGAAGTGGTGCTGTGGGACATCAACGGAGAAACTAATGAGGAGACAGCCAAGATGGTGAGGGCGCAAGGGGGCCAGGCACACGCGTACACAGTGGATGTGACAAACCGAGAAGAAGTGTACCGCACAGCCGAGCAGGTACGGAAGGAGGCGGGAAGGGATGTGACCTACTTGGTGAACAATGCCGGGGTGGTGGCCGGTGAGAGATTCCTGGACTGCCCTGATACCATGGTGGAGAGGACACTGAAAGTAAACTGCCACGCCCTCTTCTGGGTAAGACTGAAGTGAAATATAAAAAAAATGGCACCCTCAATGTTAAAACAAATGATTTCAAACGAATTAGTTAGCCATTTTTTTTAAATGACCGGCCTTTTAAATTGCTTGTAAATCTCTTATTATTCTATATATTATCACCTATTGATCTGAGCTTATGGGAGATTCTGACATTTGGTATCCAACATAATTATTTTCTGCTCTTTTCAATTGGTTATATTTTTAATTATTTTAATTATAAGGATCACAAGATATTACAACCCATAACAATATAATATTTTCTGTATAAAAGTTTCTTAGCTGAAAATCACTATTTCTTGTTGTATGAATTAGTCAGTGTATTTCTCCCATCATGAATAGTAATCAATATATATATATATATATATATATATATATATATATATATATATATATATATATATATATATATATATATATATATATATATATATATATATATATATATATATATTACTATTATTTTGGTAATATTTCATTTATTTTATTTATAAAAGCCCTAAATAGTAATTTTCCTTATTCTACAACATTTTTTTTATCTACCATACTTTGCCTTTAAATCGGTGGAATCAGTCATTCCCAAACTGTGGTCCGTGACCTATGGAGGGATTTTTGGGTCAGATTATAAACTAAAAGTCTAAAACTAAAAGTCTTAAACCAAGACTAAAAATCTAAATTTGAAACTTAAAGTCCAAGTCGAAAATGTATTTGGTATTTAGGATTGGGCATTTTCTATTTAGGGTTGGGCATTTGGTCATTTAGCCATTTAGGATTTAGGACTGGGCATTTGGGCGTGACTGGTGGTGGTCCGTGGAAAGGCAAAATAAAATTTTAATTTTACCAGGAAATTCCCATTAAAAAGAAGTAAAAAGAATATGTAGGCCTATATTGATATAACATTTTTATTAAATTGTCATGTTATTGTGCGATTACTAAAATAGGCTAAGTTAGTGGCGCTCGCGCTCGGCCGTGACGTTCAAGTTCAGTGCCGTTATTGATCGGTGGATAGCAACAGGTTCTCTGAAGAGTAAAGAGACAAGAGGCAGAAGTTACAAAAAATGAAGATATTGACAGTGAGCCGGATGCATCTATGAGCCAGATTCATCATAAAAAAACAAAGAAAAGGAGGGTGAAGAGAAAATACAGCGAAAGCTATTTAGCATTAGGTTTCAGCTACACCGGCCTCGAAGACTGATTATGCTCTCGGGCGCTTGAGTAACTTAAATAGCTAAATAAATAAAATATGTGGCAGCCGTTGTGTGCAGTAAACCTTCTTTTAACAAGCCTGTTGTACTGATGTGATGACTAGTTATAGTTTTAGTGCTAGTTAGCCTATTTAGAGGTGCGGATTAATTCAGGTATGACTGTGTGTAGACATATTTTATTATGTTTTATGAGGTGGTCCGCACATTTTTTTAAATACAAATAGTGGTCCACACACAAAAAGTTTGAAAACCCCTGATCTACCACACAACTATGTAAGATACAGAAATGATGTCACTGATAAGATCTGAAGCACTGAAAGGCATGTGTGCTCCTATGAAAATATTTTAATCTATAACGTTCTTACACAAAGAGTTATTCTGTTAAACATCAAAATTGTTATCACAATATCAAAAGGAAAACAGAATGTATCACTGATCATCAGTGGGGATGTTTAAAAGTCTTGTAATCATGATTTCGTTAGCACCATGTGCTCTTAGCATTTATGGTTAAAAAGTTAAAAATTGTCAATCCTGTCAAACTCTGTTACCAATTTTCAACACACTGCCTAATTTGTCTGTAACAGAGTTGACAAACAATAAAGAAATGAATTTTTCATAAAAATAAAAAAATTAAGTAACATGTTTGGCAAACACTGAATTATTAAAATTGAAAATGTTTTCAATAAGAATATTGGAAAGAATTTCTGTAAGTGTATTTTATATATATATATATATATATATATATATATATATATATATATATATATATATATATATATATATATATATATATATATATATATAAATTGGGAGTTGTTATGTCCAGTGTGAGCAAAGTTAGTAAGTTTTAAGCATTTTTGGGAAAAAGAAAATCCTTTCCAGGTCAAAATGTCTAGAACACAACATGTGGGTGTCCAAAATACATGTATATATATATATATATATATATATATATATATATATATATATTTTTTTTTTTTTTTTTTTTTTTAAAGAAAGTATAAGTACTTTTAAATCATTTTAATAATTAATTTTCAATAATTATAATAGGTCTATATTTTTCCTGTAACAGTAGAACGAGGTCCCTAGAGAATGCATGGACTTGTATACTCACCTTGAAAATTATTGTTAGTCGCTTAAATCTTGATATAATGAGTGACAAAAAAACTCAATAGATTTAGTAGAAATAAGATGTAAATAATAGATGCTTAAATATCTTAAAATAATTCAAAAACTCATCATTAATGAATCATCTAAGCTGAGAATGATGAGAATTGTAGTACAATGCCATGTGATTACCTTGTACTATATGCTGACATACATACCTCATTCATGTCAAAGTTTCACAAGTATAATAAATGGATTAGAAGTAAATAAAGCTGCTTTGTATTACTTGATATGCATAGCATGCATGACGTGGGAATTACCTGATTTGATCCCTTTAGCCTTATTTCTTCCCTGATGTAAATGTATTATTCCCAAGCAAAGTCTCACACTGATCCTCTTAACGCAAATAACCGTGACCACGTATGAAGTGGATTAATGCTTACATTGAGCAATATTTTAGCAGCCTACACATTAGCATTGAGCTGATGTGTGATCTGGATGCCAAAGAGTAAAAAAACAGTGCTGGTGATACTATGGTTCTTTGCATTTAGATGTGTTCAGTAGGCACACTCTTTTACTCCAAGGCAGCTTTCAGTGCATCTGCATTTTATCATGTGTGTTAGTGTTAGTTAAACAGCCAGTTTGAGAATCTGATTAATCATTTGAGCAGTTTATTTATCATTTTAATTTAGTTAACTAATGATTACAATATTCAAGTAGAAAGAATACCATGGTATTACTATAGTACATTTCTAAACATCCTTGGTGTTTTTGTCAGTGCCTTGAAAAAGGTAGTGGGTTTGGCCTCTGTAAGATCATAGCTTATATATTTATTAAATTAATAACTTAGTCTCTATTAATATTTACCATTCCAAACACATACAGTATGTTGTTATTTTTCTGTGGGAAAATTATGTACTTACTTACTCTTTTTAAAGGATCCTTCATGTAGCTATTCATAATTATCTTTATGATAGGCTCTCAATATCCAAAAAGGACAACAAAAAAAACACACCCTGTGCCAAAGCTCTGAAATCTCATTCACATTCATGCTTTTGATTGTGATATAACTAAACATCTGAGAAATGTTATTTCTAACCAAACCAAATGAGATTTCAGAACTTTGCCCGTGGGGAGGATTATCACTGAACAATTTCAATTTCAATGTCGTCCTCACACAAAGCTATTGTATGTCTTCAGAAGACTTCGAATAAAGCGAATGGGTAATTAAATACTATAATTGTGCTGTTATGGTGTTTTTATTTGATGGAGTTTTCATTGAGCTGCATGGAGATTCTTATAGAATTCTCAGTTTGAGTTTAGCAGACAGACGAACAGCATGCGAGTTTAGAACAACAGATATTTTCATTTTACAGTGCCCCTATTATGCTTTTTGGATATTCCCAACTAACAATTTATTTTTTAATGATTGTTTTTGGTTAGCCATGGAAAGTTTTCTTAACAGAAATAGAACATTAGTTTTTGTTTTGTAGAACGTTATTCTAACGTTACTTAACGTCCCCCTAACATTATTTTAATGTTACTCTAACGTTTCCAGAACTTTCCCCTAACCTGTATGTCAGTAATCATTCAGCACACCCGCGACCCAGTATTATACAAACCATATCTTGTTGTTATTTATTGTTTAATTATTAAAAATAACCCGAGCACATCAACCATCATATGGAAGATTAAATAAGATTAAATCTGTCCATTAATATGTACAATTTACTATATTTAAGGGAGGTACCTATACATTTTTCAGCACCAAATAACAATGACTTCAACACAGTCTATGTTTATTAAAATATGAAATGTATTCACAGACATAAACAATTATTACAATTATTTGACCTAAAGTAGGAAATTAGTAAATTGATTTATTACCATTGAATTTGTAGTTTAGCGGATTATGCTTCTTTTGGTCTGTAAACATAAACTTCTCAATTAACATCATGTTCTCTTCAAAAAGGCTGTCAAATCGATGCAAAATCATATTTACTCTCACATCTATTTTAATTATAAAGTAATTAAAACAAAGAGATCTATAAACAAATGTTAGTTAGTCAGCCAGTAAAACAAAATGACTGGTGCAGAATACATTTATCAGGAGTTATTGAATTGAAATGGCAAAAACAACGGCATCATTACTGTTATTATCACTGTGTATTAAGAGCTGAGAAAGCCTACGGAGCTGAAATTCAGATATGGTAATGTCCACTTCGTTTCTGACATGAGCTGTACGCGGTAGACCAATCACAACAGACTGGGCCGTCTGACCAATCAGAGCAGAGTAGCTCTCGGAAAGGAGGGGTTTAGAGAGACTGAATCCTTTATCTCACCGTTCCAGACACAGTGAGAAAAGAGGTGATGTTGCAGTGAGAAAATAAAAGTGTTTTTTTTTACCTTGGATGCATGTAAACCTATTGTAGGAGACCTCCAAAACAAAATTAGGAACCTTTAAAATAGTATAGGGGCACTTTAAGGTGAACTATGCCTTTAATGCTATATCCATATCAAACTACTTTATTTTGTTTGTCTGCATGTAGACTGTCAAGGCGTTCCTCCCTCAGATGAAGGCCAATAATCATGGCCACATCATCACCATAGCCAGTGTCCTGGGACTCTTCAGCACAGCCTGTGTAGAGGTGAGATGGACAGCATTTGAGTAAAAGGGGCTCATTTTTCATATCAAAATGATTGATTTAATCCTAATTTTCATGTCGTTTAATTTACTGATGTCTCTATGCGTGAATTTTAGGATTACTGTGCCAGTAAGTTTGCTGCGGTGGGGTTTCATGAGTCTCTGGCCCATGAACTACTGACGGAAGAGGACGTGGATGGAGTGAAGACCACTCTTGTGTGCCCTTATGTTGTGGACACTGGCATGTTTGACGGCTGCAGGATTAGGTCAGTGGGAGCAACGGTTCGGCTTTTTGGTTTTAGGGTCACATTTTGGTACGTTCAGGGAAATTAGGACATTTGTCAAATAAAAACAAACAAAATAAGAACAAATAATCAAACTACAAGCGACAGCACAAATACATACAATAGAGCAAAGATGCATATAAAAAAAACAGTGCTTGAAGTTACAAAAGCTATTCAGTGAAGAGGAGTGAGTGATTTATTTGTCATTTGTTGTTTGATTAACATTAAAAACACTGACAACAGGAATAGGCTTCTTTCTTTTTAAGACATAATGCATGTGCAAATTTGTCTATTCAAGCGCAAGACTTAAAGGGGTCATCGGATGCAAAGTTTGCATATAAATGTCTTTGCAGTGTGAGGACACAATCACCCTACAATGATAAAAATCCATTCACTCCTTTTTTTAATCCTCAAAAAATCATAAACATTCTCACATGCTTACGTTCGAGCAGACGGCACTCGCATACAGGAGTGACTGTTTTGTCCACGCTTTTTGATCATTGCTGTTGTAATGTATTGGGAAGCCAGAATGTGTATGCATCGACAGAAACATACATTAGCCCAGGGGTTTTCAAACCTCTCCTGAAGGATCCCCAGCCCTTTATCTTTAGTATGTCTCAGGTCTTGCAGTCTCAAATAATGAGTTGAAGCAGGTGTGTAAGATGAGGGAGACATGTGCAGTGCTGGGGGCCCTTCAGGACAGGTTTGAGAACCCCCTTCATTAGCCGAACTCTGTCTATGTGTTTTATGCATTATTTTCAACTGACCATATTATAGATTCTTCTTCAGATATGAGATGAACCGCTGTGCAAGTGCTTGTCGATTTTTTACAGACAACCGTTACACCCCTAACCACACTACTGTACACTAGATTTTTAATGTTTTTGAAAGTATCTTATGCTCATGAAGGCTGCATTTATTTGAGTAAAAATATTTTTATTGTCATATTTTTAATAACGGTTTTCTATTTTTTTAAATGTCATTTATTCCTGTTATGGTAAAGGTGAATTTTCATCATCATTATTCCAGTCTTCAGTGTCACATGATCCTCGAGAAATCATTCTAATATGCTGATTTGATGCTCAAGAAACATTTCTTATTATCAAGTTTGAAAACAGTGCAGCTTAATATTTTGGCAGCGGCTATTTGCGCTAAGTGTTTAAAAATTACACTATGTAATAATAGCAGCAGTGTTGTTGTACATTAAACAGTATGCAATAATAACAGTGTAAATTATTATATTTATTAAAATTATTAAATGGATGCCACCTTATTGGAACAATAAAGCCCTACCTATATCTACACTGAAAGTGTAAATCCCAGTAAATATCCCTTGATAGTTCTCAACTCTTGTTGTTCCTCTCCCCCTACAGGGAAGAGGCTGAACTGATCCTGCCTCCACTGGAGCCCCTGTACTGTGTACAGCAGGCTATGAATGCCATTCTCATTGACCAGCCACTAGTGTGCATCCCCAGACTAACCTACCTGCCCTTCCTGGCCAGAGCGTGAGTACAGACCAACAGGCTTATTTCTATTCACAAATGCATCATTTAGTGCACCATACATATTCTTCCTGAAACCTTGAATGACATCTTGTCTTTGCAGCCTGTTTCCATGGGAATCCAATGTGGTGACATATCGCTTTATAGGTTCAGACCAGTGCATGTACCCGTTCATTGAGACCATGAAGAAGAAAAGAGCAGCCAATGACCCAGTAAAGGCTGCTTAAACATCTGGAACACTACATATTGTACTAGTCTCTTTTGAACAGCTGCAGCAAATAATGTGTGGAATATTCTTTTTAATGTGAATTAGTTTATATTATTATGGATGTGTAAATCACTGGTTGAAGTGAAATGGGTATCTTCTGGTTATCATGGCCCAGTTCAGCTGTGATCTGTTTTTCAGGCTCAGGGTGAGCCGTTCATCAACCACTGATATGGTTCACATCTGAAATGTGTTTTATGCAACTGGATTGGGACTGGATAGAGCAAGTTATTGGGCATGATACCCATTTAAATAGCTCAATATATATATACATATAAATGTACACATTTAACTATTTGCAGGTGTTTTATTTCCCCTTGGCTTCCAATTATATTGAAATCGATAGCTTGTACTTGGTCATAAAAACATAAAACAAAACACATGTTCCACATTCTTTTCACACACTCATTCTCGGTGTCACGAGTTACGTAATCAATTACTTAAAAAAAAAAAAAAAAAAAGTAACAAGTTACACTGTTGTCCCCTTTATTGACTGACCGCTCTCCTGTCCCCATGTAGAGAGCAATCATTAGTGCAGAGGCGTCGTGTGCTGTGAACATGATGCTTATTGTAGTTCTAGACTAAATTTAAACGTGCATTTACTCATGTCACTTGCTCAAAAACAGATTCAGTGTTAAATTACACAAATATACTTTATTTAATCTCACTTTGTTAACCTTTGTCTTTGCTGCTGGCCTTCGATGATCCAATTCAACCATACTAACCAAAAATGACGAGTTAAACATCACAAATGTGCTTCATTTTTGTTTTATTGCTCAAGTGTATTGAACTTTCTTCTCTTGGGTCCTATTCTTCTGCAATTCAGAATGGCAGCACAGCTGAAAGGCTTGCTTGAGCTGCGGCCTCTACTGCAGGGGTTTTCAAACTGGGTTCCGGGGACCCCCAGGGGTCCTCAAGAAGCTTCTAAGGGGTCCCCAGAAACTTCCAGAGAATAAAAAGAGTAAATTGGTTAAAGTCTACCAAGCATTCGGTGTCATTTCTAAATGTTTCTCTCCATTCTTGCCGTATACATACTAATTGTAATACTAACATAATAAGTTTGCTTTGTATCTTTCTAGTGAGTTTATAGAAACTATAGTCCCCTTTATCTCGCTCACTGGGGTTGTAAGGCAGTTTTCTTAACGAAGTACACGAGCTGTACGTGATGGATTTTAGGAAGGGGGTCCCTCATAAAAAGTTGATCATATTTGGGGGTCCTTGGCATCATAAAGTTTGAAAACCCCTGCTCTACTGTACAGGTGTGAATGTGCATTTCCTTCAGCCTGAGGCTTATTAATTTCATTTGTGGTGTAAAAGCCTTTACATTGGGCAAAAAAATTACTTTTTTTTTTTTTTTTTTAAACAACCAAGCAAGCCTAGCTGAGATAAAGTAACATTTCTTTACTTTCCATTTTTAATTTTCCTTTATTTAACCAGGTTTGTCTCATTGAGATACAGAATCTCTTTTTCAAGAGAGACCTGGCCAAGATAGCAGATAAAGTAATGCAATTAGTTAATTTAGGGAGTAACACAATATTATATTGCATTACTTTTAAAAGTGAGTTTCCTTTGCTCAGGATGTCCACACGTGACTTTTATCAGTAATTTGTGATATTGAAGTTTTTTGTTTTTTTTAAACCATTTAACTTGAGAAATTGTACTCAAAAGGAATGATTTAAAATATAGTAAAACAACTTTTCTAGTTATTCTTCAAAGAATTACTAGAAAAAAAATACTATAATATTCTCAACAGTAAAATTCCCTGATTTTTACAGGTTTTTCACAGCCATGAGATCCTAGCATTTACAGAACACACAGTTGTTGTTGTTTTTTGTGCAAGAGGCACAACATTTTTACTCATATTTCATGAGGAAAACAGGATGCAACTGGCAGAGAGTGGGTGGGGTTAACACTGATAGGAGAATGCATCAGTTTAACTGACATGACTGAACAATATCGTGCTTTATACATACATACACTCACTCTCACACACACACACACGCACACACAAAACAAAAAACACCACCACACGCTCTACACTGAAGTCACAATAACATTTTCCCAGACCTACATGAAAATGTAGATGAAATGTCTTTTTTTTTTTTTTTGGAGAGTGTTATGGTCGTCATTGTAACAAAAAGCACTGGAGAAAAACCGCCACAGCAGAGACGTGTTTGAGAGCTTCATCATATCCTTCAACGGGGTTTTATACTGCACTTCACAACAGCGCTAATACAACCCAACGCGCTGGGTTCCTATAATACAACGCTTAAAATAAAATAGAAAAATAAAAGCGAGAAGAAAAAAAAAATCATGACACTGAAAACATGACTTCCTTGGAACAATGAAGAAAATCCAATCTACTCTAGTCGAACTTCACAATAATCATTATACAATTTAACAACGAAAACAAAACCACCACTTCACTGGATATGATGAGGCGACTTTTCCAAGCCATAGCATTTAAAAATGTATCATGTGCACAATTAAACAACATCATCTCTCAACCTTGTTTAACTGTGAGTTTTGAATACTTTAAATGTATTTAGATAAAGATAAATTCAGAATTACTCAAAAGCCAATCAAAACTCTGCTTTTGACTTTTCTCTAGTGTTTCACAAATAAAAAAACGACCAATCAAATAGTCAATTCTACACTGTGCCATCAAGAGTCTTTCCGATGGTGCTTGAGTTAGCCGGTTTTAATAATGCATCACCCTCTACGTCCTGTTTGTTGCACCTGTGGAGGGCGAGACAGGTAAAAACAACTAGTTAATACAACTAGTTCATGTTGCAAAATGAAAAAGACCCTTTCCGATACTGACCCCGTCATAGGTCCATTAGCGGTGCGCTCATTGGACTGCTGGTCAAGTTCTGACAGGAGCTTCAGGATGTTCAAAGCAGCCTGTCCGGAGAGAAAGAGGCATTGATATAAGCAAGATACAAGAACAGACAGATCTTCCACGGTAATCTTTAAAGTACACTACCACTCAAAAGGTAAAAAGACTTGTTTTGGAAAGTAGCCATTGATGCTCACCAAGGCATCAAAATACAGTAAAATATTACTGCAATTTTAAATGAATGGTTTTATATGTTAATATGTTTTAAAATGGAATTTTCCAGTGATGACAAAGCTGAGTTCAGCATCATTACTCCAGTCTTCAATGTCACATCAACCTTAGGCACCAACTTATATTAAAATGACTTCCTAAGTAGCATTTCTTATTATTAATATTTGTTGAAAAGAGTTAAGGTGCTTAATATTTTTGTGGAAATAAGTGGTACTTCTGTGGGGACCGTTGTCACCTGTTGCCAAAAAAAAAATACTTTGTTGAATAAACGTATCCCTTAACTTCCACTTTTAATCGATGAATGTCTCCTTGCTGAATAAATGTATTCATATAAAAATAAGGTTCAAATACTATTTACCATGTCATGGCAGGACTCCACATCCTTGCCGATGCCGTGGCTGATGAGAGGTGGCTGAGAGGAACAGTTGATCAGAGACACAAACTCATTCTTGTTATTTTTGGGAAAGTCTTTATATTCAACCTGTGGCAAAAACAAATACAGACTGGTTGAGCGACATAATATGAGTGGATAAGTGTGCATTTACTATTATATTCAATACCTGTAATCCCTGTGCAGTGGCCAGGTAGCCGAGCTGTTCAGATGGTCTGGTAAGGGGTCCGTGGGGTCTGTGTGCCAAGCTGTTTTTGGTCTTTAGTATACCCTCCGCGGTCGGGGACGTGCCAGCGTACAGCAGCTCATTGGCAATCAAGGCCGTTACTGTGGCCTTGGCTGGGTTGGGGGCAGCTGTACGACCATAGTCTTTTGCATGGGGTCCCTGGTTGGCACCCACCGCCTGTGCCACCTCAGGCACCATGGGTAAAATGCCAGCAGGAAGCTGCTGATGGCTGAGAAAGGGAAGTCGGAAATCTTCCTCCTTATTGGCTGCTTTGAGAAAAGCAAGAGTCAGTCTCAAGCAATAGATATTCACTAAAATAAACAATAAGCTTGTTATATAACATGAAGACTATGTAAATATGACAGCATCCATATTGATGATAGCTGAATATGACAAATGACTAGACAACACATACCAAGACCGGCCTTGTCCACAGATCCCGGTTCAAAGAAGGTCACTTTTCGTCCATCTCCAGGTTTCTTAGCAGGTACCTTTACAAAGATAAATGAAAAAAGTACTTTATAATGGGTTAACTAACTAAAACTTTTAGTTGACACTCATGTGCTTCTGTTTGTGCTCCATGGTGGTAAGAAAGTTATCACTTCTTGATGCCAAGGAGCCCAACATACGATGTTCCCTTTGTCCCCTTCCAAATATATAGCAGCTAAATTATTCCCTGTATTAGAACATTTCTGCTGGGTGATAAAATTGGTAGGTGTCATATTAAAAAGACAAACTTTTAATAGAAAAATTTTAATTTTTCAAATGAAACCGGGCTTTATATTGTTGTTAAAATAAATGTTTATTCTTTTTTTTTTTTGACAGATAATGTGATATCTGGCAAATATGGACCTTATTTATATTCATTCGTACACAAAATTACATGCACATTTGTTTTGTTTGCCCACTGTCAGAACTAGATCTGTGAATAATAATTTAAAAAAAATTCTGACCAGTATTTACAAAGAAGGAAATAGCAATATCAAATTTGGTGAACGAATAAAAAAAATAAAAATAAAAATAAAAATATAAAATCAGTCTTATCAGCCCCTTCTGGCCCAGGACCACAGTTTGAAAACCCCCCAAACTACTTTCACCATATTTTCGATGCAGAGAAAATGCTGTTAATAAGCGGACACTCACTTTCTCGTCTGTTTTCAATGCCGGTTTGGGTGGTTGTGGCTGAGGCACTTTGAAACCCAGAAGTTCCAGCATCTTCTCGGCTGCATTTCGCTTGGCCACTTTTTTACTAGGACCCATTCCCTCTGCATTCTGGCCCGCAACTGACACCTGAGCGAGATTTAAAAAAACAAACAGAAAGTGATACAGGGGCAAAGTGAACATTTCTGAAAAGAAGCAATTTTGCAGGTTTTAGATTAAAATGATGGCCAGAAGAACATGGCCTTCATACTAAATGTGCACTGGACTATTAAAAATGCTGAGTCAGAGAACAGAGTCGTCTCTCTGATCGAGTACCTGCATGACAAACTCCCTGCGTCGAGGCAGACCTCTCTCTGTCACTAAGGTGTACTCAGGCTCTTTTTCTTTCTTAGCCTGCTGGATTTGAGCCAGCCTGCTGATGGGGTTCATGCCCTGACCATATTCTGGACTCGTCTGCAGCTGAGAGTGGGGGCAAGATTCATTTAGAAAGAGCAATATATATTGACACACTTTATAAATGTATACTAAGGGTTATACTAATAGTCAAATGTATACCATTTGACTGTTTTTAAAATCAAAGATTTCCTGACTTTTGTCTAAAACTATGATAAACAGCCTAGTAAAATTTAAAAAAATTGAACCACCATAAAGCAAACATTACTGCTTATAAGTAGCACTTCCTAAAAGTATTCAAGACTTTCCAGTTCAATTTATTCTTCCATAATATTCACGCCTTTCTTCCTTTGATTTCTGCGCCAAAAAAAAACTGGTTTAATTGCCACTGAAAAAAATATATCAAAAAGTATTAAGAGTTGTTCATAAAGCTCCCTCTCTCCTATACTGCATGTATACCAATATTTGGACTATTTGGACTGTTCTAGAAAAACAGTTCTAGAAAATTCCAGAAAGTTCTAAACAGTTCTTGAACGATTCAGGAAGTGCTACTTATAAGCAGTAACGTTTGATATGATAGTTCCCATCTGGGGTGACCTTTTTTAAAACTTAAGGAATTAGGCCATTTTTCATAGCTTTTAAGCAAAAGCTCATTGACTTATGAAACAGAACTTCTGGGTTCATTGATTTTCTTGCCCAACTTCATACAAAGTGCATTAAGCTCCACAGTGTGGGTTATGTTATCTGCACGAGAGAAATGCATGTCAAACAGCTGCTTGCACGGCCAACATTCATGGGTTTCAACATACATGGGGTTTAATCAATTACTGCGAAAACAGCAATATTGTGACATTTTTTAAATTTTAAATAATTGTTCTCTATTTTTATATATATTATAAAATGTAATTTTTCCAGTGATGGCCAAGCTGAATTTCCAGCAGCCTGTACATGAGCACTACATTAATGATTCTAATGTGATAATTTAATGGCCGGAAAATCTTATCTAAGTTGAAAACAGTAGTGCTGCTTAAAGGATTAGTTCAATTTAAAATGGAAATTATTCCATGCTTTACTTACCCTCAAGCTATTCTAGGTGTATATGACTTTCTTAACTTAATAAATATCCTGACGCTTCCAAGCTTTATAATGGCAGTGAACGGGGCCCAGGAGTTTGAAGCTCAAAAAAGTGCATCCATTCATCCATTATAAAAGTACTCCACACGGCTCTGGAGGGTTACCGTAATAGAGGCCTTCTGAAGCGAATCAATGGGGGTTTTTTTAAGAAAAATCCAGAAGCGTCAAGATATTTAATATAACTCTGATTGTGTTCTTCAGAAAGAAGAAAGTCATTACACCTAGGACAGCTTGAGGGTAAGATTTGGACTGTTCTAGAAAAAAAAGAGTTCAAGAAAATTCCAGAAAGTTCCAAACAGTTCTTGAAAGGTTTAGGACGTGCTACTTTTAAGCAGTAACGTTTGTTATATGATAGTTCCCATCTGGGGTGACCTTTTTTCAAAACTTCAAAGGAATTAGGCCATTTTTCATTGTTTTTAACCAAAAACTCATTGATTTATGAAATAGAAAAACGTTTTCTTTTGAAAAATTGTCAAAACTGTTTTAACCCTAACGTTTACATTAAGAAGAACTTGATCAATACATTTAGATGAATGAGAAGAATATGATGAAAGGGGCAATCATTTAGTTTAATTCGATGAATGGACTGCAAAAACACAGAATGAAGCCAATTGGTACCGTTTCCTGATCAATTAAGTTTGTAATACTTCAGTTACGCTGTGAAAATTGGCTATTTAACAGATTATATTCACTCATATATTCCCCCATACTTTTCACAAGTTTGGGGCCAGTTTTTTTTGTTTAAGAAATTAAATTCTTTCATTTGGCAGCAACAGCAACATTAACTTAACATTACAATTATCAAAGATTTCTATTTCAAATAAAAGCTGTTCATTGGTATTTAATTAAATTGCTTGAGTTTTTGAAAAGTACAGTACTCCAGCCATCAAACTAACCCAGCCAGTCTAAGTCATCATCTACCTTAACAATGGACTTGCTCTTCTTTTTAATGCGTAGTGGTATCTTGTCTGTGACGGGGAGTTGAGGCAGTCTGCGGAGCTCCTCCAGCACAGCGATTGCAGCTAGCTTCTTGGCGATCTTCTTGCTTTTGCCCTCCCCCTCACCTGAAAACTCGCCCACTGTTACCCTCACCATGAAGCTCTTCATGTGAGGAGGCCCAGTCTCTTTTAGCACCTGTATACAGTGAGGAGAATTAAAGAGAAGTGAACAATTTGTGGTTTTGACATAACTGCCTTTACACTGATATACATCTTCTGCATGCAAGATAGTTTAGTATATTTGTAGGCTATGCATGATGGGATCATGACATACCTCGAAATTCACAGGCATGTCACGCTTCAGTGCAATCTCGAACACTTGGCTGATCTCGGATTTGTTAAGGTTTTCTTGTACTGGCTCTTCTTCCATCTATATGACATATTTTTAGTCATGGTTTAACAAAGTAGATCAGATAAATGTATCTTGCTTGAATTTCTTAGATTCAAGAATTGGGAGCAGCTCTTTTTGAAGAATAACTAATGCCGGGTACACACAGCCGATTTTCAAAGTTGTAGGATCTCTGTTCTTCTCACACTAGACGACTGCCTAGGGCAGGGGTGTCCAATCCTGCACCTGGAGGGCCACTGTCCTGCAGAGTTTAGCTCCAACCCCAATGAAACACAGCTGAACCAGTTAATCAAGATCTTACCAGGCATACTAGAAACTTCCAGCAGGTGTGTTAAGGCCAGCTGGAGCTAAACTCTGCAGGACAGCGCCCCCCCAGGACCGAGTTTGGACACCCCTGGTCTAGGGTAACATTTAGTGGCTGTGGTGTGCATATTACACAACGGATTGGCAACAGGTCGCCACACGTTACACAACATTTCAATAGGAAGAAACTCAGACAGACACACGTGAGAAACGATACAGGAAATAATGCAAGATCACACGGGATAGAGTTCATGCGTGAGACAAGATTTCTTCTTGTTAAAATGATGCACGCAAGAAGCATGTGATCCAAGTCAAAAAAAGTATATGAAGGAGAGAATCTGTTTTGTTATAGGTCTATGACTCCTCCCACTGAACTTTCCCTTACCCTGTATGTTGCTCTCTTATTGGCTGTGGGTCATCATCAATGTAATTTCCAGTCAAAACAAATTTCTCACTGCATAACACAGGTCCAGATATTTAGCATGCTAAATATCTCACATGCATCGACGACACGTCTTGGATCATACAAAGTATGTGACCATCACGATTTTATGATTTTGGCCATACGTTGGCAATTTTCACAAAACTGTAGGCGAGTGAAAAATCAGGGCTACTGTACCCGGCATTACTGACAGCCAATTAATCATTTAAAAAATATGAACTCTCACATCATCCATGTGCTGCATTATTGGCTCTTTCTGCAGGTATTTGATAGCTTTGGCCGCAGCATCATGTTTGGCTGCTTGACGTGTGCGGCCCTTGCCGTGAAACTGTTGTCCACCGATAGACAGCTCCATATGATACAGTACTGGTCCCACAGGAGGAAATGGGTAGTAATAACTGATCAAGAGAAGAAAAGTTAAATATTATATTTTTCTGTCAAAACAAAATGATTAATCACTGGCTATCTTTGCCAACTTTTCTATTTTGCATCATTCAATAAGCAAAAGGAAAAGATTTAAAGAGTGCATACTGCTGCATGGAGCGTGCGTAAGGGCCTGTTGCTCTGATGTTGTAGTTGAATGCTGGTCTCATCCCATGGTAGGCATCTATAGGCTTATAGATGGGCTTCTTGCCCAACTTCATACAAAGTGCATTAAGCTCCACAGTGTGGGTTATGTTATCTGCACGAGAGAAATGCATGTCAAACAGCTGCTTGCACGGCCAACATTCATGGGTTTCAACATACATGGGGTTTAATCAATTACTGCGAAAAATGCAATATTGTGACATTTTTTACAAAAATAACTGTTCTCTATTTTTATATTGTAAGGAAGTTGCCAGGGCGTCTGGCATGAGAAACGATGACTTCCTGGGAACAAAGGACTTTTCTAAGGATCAACATTTGAACACTCTTCTCAATACATAACAGCCACACCCAAAACACACCATACTGAGACACACACATCTCACACTCACAATCTACCCATCACCCACTGTTTTGCCCATTTGCTCCCACACTGAAAACCCATTCTGAACCTATGCAATGCTAAATATGTACAGTGTGTAACCATTCATGTTTAGTATCATTTGAAACGTGTCAGTGCGTCTGGTAAAATGGTCTCATTCTCCAAACCAGAATACAAACCTCCAAGAAGTTCTATAAGTTGAGAAAATATTGTGTGACTTTAAGGAGGTGATCACCCACAGATTGCTAATTCAGGATACCTCCTGTATGTAAATAAGTATTCTCCTTCACAAATGGTGAGAACCCATTCAAACACAAATTCTGATTGCCCATTTGTGACCCCTGAATAAGGGCCAAAACCTAATTATAATCACAGTAAACCACCATTTGGTATCTATTGAATTATCTGGGTATTTAAAGGAAAGTGACACTAAACTCGAGGAGTCTGTATCTAGATATCCCACACTGTTTGTGTGTAGTCTTTCACGACCAGGTAAAGATTTCTGGAATCCTTGATTCTTGAATTATTGTTTCTATATATGATTGATTGATGCTTTTATCCTTTGAATTGAAGTTTGATCGATGTTTCTTACCTGGTTAATAAATCGTTATGTTTAAATTTATTCTGACTTACTCTGAATTATTAACGATCTCTATGAGATCATGAATGGGTACTTTCCACAAAGGGTTAAACGGAATAATTAAATGTGTGTCTAACTATTAAATATGAATGACCAAATAACCAAATTGGCATTCTAATCTAAATTCTAAATTATAATAAAATGGAGTCAGATAAAGAGCAATTGGAATTAGATCCATTTTGCCCAGCTGAGAACACCGAACGCGCAGATACCTTCGCCCGCTCTTCGCTGCCGCCATTGGAGCGATTTCAGCGGTCTTACAGCTTGGTGACCCGGCGACGTGATGCTGCAGTGCTCGAACAACGAGCAGCATGTTTTTCAGCGAAGTATTGGATTCTAAAATCATCAAGAGGTTTGAGCTTCTCTTTCTTCAGCTGTTGTGGTAAGTCAAATTCATTCTGTCTTGTTTAGAAATGTTTTGGGATAACCGAATGTTTGACCGTGTAAATCCGAGTTTGTGAATTTATTGAATAGACATAACCACATATCAGACATGGTTAACAACAGCGCAGATAAGAAATGAAAACTCTTGCTATTAATTGTTAAATATCTCCTTGTCGGCATTCGCGCAACAAGAGATTGAAACTAAACTAAAACGATCTATTTTCTGAGACTCGTGAAGAGAGCCTAATGTGATAAAATCAGCTAAATGAGTCTCCATTGTCTCATTAACTATGTGCATCGCGCGATGAAAGCGATCAGACAATAGAATGAAAAATCTAAGTTCAGAAACAATTAAAAAAACATGCGATTTGATAATGCATTTGTTTATGAAAAGCAAAATGGGGAGAAACAGGGGTGATGCAATGCAATGTGTTAAAGCTAAGAAAACCTTTTGTTTGACCAATTGCTGTTACTGCTACAAAATCGAAAATACTAAACAAAAATAATCAAGAGGCGGTAAGATTAAAATCTAAAACTGATAAACAGAATGATAGTGATGTTTGTTACTATTTTTGTCAAGAAAACGCACGATTTAATGTTTCTGAGTGGCTCAGCTGAGCCCACGGGCATACCACGCCCACTCGGAGAACACTTTCTCTCCCTGTTCCATGGGAGCGTTTAGCCAAAGAAGTAACACAAGCTAAATCTATCACATTTTGTAAATCAGTTAAAATTGCCACTGTGCCATCTTGCAGGTTAGTCTTTAAATAGACTAAATCAAGCAAATAGGCATTTGAAATCTAAAAGAGATACAATGAATGTGCCACATCATCCCTGAACCACAGCCTTTTCATATTCAAATGCAATGACACGAAAATACAATACGAAACTTCACTCTCAAAAACAGAATTTGAGCAGGGATTGGACTGCACCCAGCATGTGCTGCTAGTTCATTGGATGTTAACGACAACAGAGTCCTCTCATTGGCCTTAATCCTGACTGTTGTTGTGCATGCAATGAACATGCCAGTCGGCTGTGACTGCAGGGCCAAACCAAAATCACGGTCTTTAATACACTTTGACAAATATGTTGTTGCGTTTGACTTCGTTCTGATTTACTCGAAAGTATTGATTTTAGTGCATTATGTGTACCCATTGTTTCCGCATATCTGTGTCAGGTTAGTAACGGACTGCAGTCCGGTTTGGGGTGGAGCTTTGAGGCACACCGACTGAGATTGCAGAGCTCCGCCTAACATTTGGCATTAATTACCAAGACTGACACGTTATGTGATCGTGGGCCCGCATAATGGAAAGTGCGAGGACCCTGTGCGACTCTGAGAACCTAATGAGCGATTTCAATAAATGTAAAGAGTTAAGTAGAATAATCAAACGTTTATTCATATTTGTAAAGTATTGAAATCAATAAAAACCTTTTCATTAATTGAGCCAGCTCAAATAACAAGGTAACATGGACCAGAAATAACATTAATTATTTGATATTCTTTTTAATATAATTATATTATAAATAAAAATATAATATACATTGTATTACAATTGCCAAGCAGGACATTATGTGGAGGAAGGTGACACAAAACTGGGGAAATCTGTAAACAGAACTCCCACACTTGTGCTGTTTGTAATGTTTTGCTACCAGAAAAATAATTCAAAATCCTTGATTTCGAATGATTTGTTTTATACATTTAAACTTACTATGATGTATGTTGTGTTAATAACTCAGTAGATCATGTTGTGTCCATGACACCACAAACTACGCTCAGGTTAGTTACGGACTAAGATGCGGTTATTGGTGAAACACACCAGACTGATGTTTTAGAGCTCCGACTAACACTTGCGCTTAAGATGCGTATACTTGGACTGAAAGAAGTTGATAGGCCAAAGCGAGTCTATTCCGTTTAGAACAATAATAAATTGTTAGACCAATCTAAATAGGGAACCTCAATTCCTAATTATTGTAACGTTGTTCTAATTACGTAAACGTGGAAAACCACGGCATGATTATAGAAAGTTATCATTAGAGTTATAACAAGTTGGTCGCTTAATTCATTGATAATGGTCATGGCCTCTGATTGGAAACAATTTTGCATTAATTAAGCGAAGTCAGATCCAAGAGAACTGAATAAAAATATTCTGGAATGATCACAGTGGTAACGGACGTCCAGAATATCAGTGTGTCACCTCTGCCTTAATGACCAAGACTGACGAGTTGTGGCAAGAGATCGTAAACCCGGCCGGTGCGAGGCTCAATGTTATCGGAATCTTGATTGCTGAGTATAACACAATGTAAAAGATTTGACATGAATATCCTCAACTGCAGTGTTCATGCGAGATCTTCAGCTATTGATCTCTTTAAAGTGGTCAATAGCAGTGAGTTTAATAATTAAAACATCCAAATTGCAATGATCCTGTCTGTATTTTCAAATTTGTAATTGTACTAAACACGTGCGCATAGAACACACATTATAGTTGTTTGTGCTAATAGATGCACATAGGCTAGTTAAGTTTATTCTTTAAAACACATGATTGCTTTACTGTAAATGTTGCATTCAACACTTAGGTAAAGGTTGTAGAGATGCTACGCATTCTAGGCCACGTATCTTGTGTAAATTGGAATAATCGCAATACTGGAATTGTATAGCAATTTCAAGTTGCATGTGTGTCTGTCTATGTTGAATTTGTTTGTCTTCTGAGTGGAAACTCTGCTATTTCCCATATAGCTGCAGTAAAACCATGTACAGGAGCATAGAATTGCCGTCTGGCTACAGTGTGAATTACAATTGCACTAACCATGAAAATGTTTCCATCACAACAGGACTCAATAACTCTGACCTTTGCAATTTCTAATTTGAGCAAGTTCTAATACTTTTCATTGGTTCAATTCCCAGTGCCAAAATGGAGGAGTTGTGATATTATCTTATGCCTACAGAACTAGAAAAACTAGAAGTGTGGATAATAGAAAACCAATTCATCCTTCACTCAAACTAACTGTAATGAGAGCAACTAGAAGTTTCTGATTAATCCTGAAAAATTCTCCAGCAGAACTGGAGTTTATAATGCTAAAACAAAGAAAAATTCTCCAGCAGAACTGGAGTTCATAATGCTCAAACACAGCAGATTGTGAAGGCTTGAATGCAAGAGCAGCTTTAAGTGTTAAAAACTGAAACAACAGCAGAAATTAACTGTGTTTCTCTCTAAATTGTTTTCTCTCCAAATTTGTTTCTCTCTAAATTTGTTTCTATCTCAGGTTGACAATTGCAATTCCTTGGAGGATGGACGACCAAAGTCCCCCTCCCCCTGCATCAGAGCCAGGGCAACGGAAAATTGTCAGAACTTGAGACGTGAGAGATGGGTGCGAATATAAATATGATGGGGTCATTCACATCTCACAATATGACTACGACCTCCCAGTGTACCACTGGTACTAAATTATGCAACACAGATTGATATTGATTAGATTCCACCCATCTCCCAAACATGAACATAGAACACACCCTACACGCATACGACAACATCACCTGGAATAGACCAAATCTATTCAGGCTGAACATTACACATCATAGACGATAAAGATGGCATAGAGTCTAAAAGTGTACTTCACTAAAGATCTATTGCCCATTTTTTCACACAAACACACAAACGCAAACACACACACACACACACACACACACACACACACACACACACACACACACACACACACACACACACACTGTTACCAGGAATACACAATCCCCATTATTGTATGACTAATCATATTTAGATCTGCATTAATAACATATGGGATTCCTGAACAAACACAGTGGTTATTATATACCGATAACTTATTGTGTAGGTGAATGTTCAAATAACATAGACAATTTCACCAATCCACAAAATTGTACATAGACATCTAAAAATTTTGAATTGACCACCTGTGGATACACCAAATCCAAAGAATGTCCAAAATTACACCCAATTCCTCCTGGTGGACTGATTAGAGGGAACCTTAACAAGACTCTATTACATGATGTAAATTTGGTGATGACACATGTAACTTACAACATTTCCAATATTTTTACTGCTTATACAAAACATTGTAATGCCAACGATGAATCATATGCATGGCTACAGTCACGAATCGATGATTTAATTTCTGATTACAAAGACAGACTTGCTGTCCAAATTCCATCTGCTCGTTCAAAAGCGAGACCTACTTGGTAACATAGCAGGCTTATTCGGATCAATTAATTCAGCAGCTAACACCTACCAAATAACCAAACAATCACAATTCTCAACATGGTTGATGGACCAAATGGCCACTGGGTTTCAACACATCACCAATAGCAATGATAACCTAATCAAAGCGGTTAGATCCGAAGCGCAGGCGCTTCTAACGATCAGCCATACATTGTTCAATCAGACCCGTACCATCGAGCGTGACTTAGCCTGTAGATCATATGCACAAGATTTGTTCACTGCCACAAGACAGGAAATTTTAGACCTTCGTCTTCATAAAACTCCAAGACATGTTTTAAGCGATTTGATTGAGATCTTAGACCTACATAGATGGTTCTATTCGGAGAAAATGAAAAATGTAAGATATTCAGAACTGTTATCTACAATTATGATGTATACTGGAAAAGAATGTACCGGTTGCATTGGGTTTTTTACCACCTTTCCTTTGATCCACCCAGACCAAGTTTATCCAAATTCCACTACTATCCGTTCCATCGGCATGGTAGTTAAAGATCAGGTAATTAAATGGGACCACCTCACTGATTATATGACTTTGAAGGGTACTGAGACCTTATTTACCAGTCGCACTTGTTGTCAAGAAACTCATAATTATGTTGTTTGTACATGTAACACATTACAACCTTTCTCTCCCAATGATAACAAACTTGTGAATGTCCAATCATTGCATGGCCATTCGAATGCTGTTCAAGTGTCTCATACACAGTGGTGCATCATCAGTGAGATGAATTCTTTCACCTATGGAGGAATGACCTGTCCTGCCAACCACTCCTTTTGCTTGGAAGTGACAGAGGACTTTTCCATGGGTCAGATTGACATCCTTGGAAGGATGCCGGAGGACAGAGGTCTCTCCATGGTGGGATGACACCTTCTATGAACACGGAACACAAGCACTGGTCGAGGCGATGGACTTGGTACAGAAAGTCATCCTTCAAACAGAGTACCACCTTTCTCAAGCGCAAGTGGAGACAAACTTGCGCGAAAGACTGCACAGATTCTGACTAGCTCATCTATTCGATCAGCACAGACTGCATACTCTTGGTGGGACTGGATACTTGAGGATGTGCTGTGGGAAGTGCCCTCATCTTCTTCCTCACAGTATTCCAATGTTGTTACTTCAGACATCTCATCAGATCTGTGAAATCATCCACCAACGCTATCTTGGCCCTCAGTCCCCTGCAACTACCCACCTTACAAAGACTGAAGTGACACCAGCGAAACCCTTGTGAATGGCTCACGGTGCCAAAGGGCAAATCTGTAAGGAAGTTGCCAGGGCGTCTGGCATGAGAAACGATGACTTCCTGGGAACAAAGGACTTTTCTAAGGATCAACATTTGAACACTCTTCTCAATACATAACAGCCACACCCAAAACACACCATACTGAGACACACACATCTCACACTCACAATCTACCCATCACCCACTGTTTTGCCCATTTGCTCCCACACTGAAAACCCATTCTGAACCTATGCAATGCTAAATATGTACAGTGTGTAACCATTCATGTTTAGTATCATTTGAAACGTGTCAGTGCGTCTGGTAAAATGGTCTCATTCTCCAAACCAGAATACAAACCTCCAAGAAGTTCTATAAGTTGAGAAAATATTGTGTGACTTTAAGGAGGTGATCACCCACAGATTGCTAATTCAGGATACCTCCTGTATGTAAATAAGTATTCTCCTTCACAAATGGTGAGAACCCATTCAAACACAAATTCTGATTGCCCATTTGTGACCCCTGAATAAGGGGCCAAAACCTAATTATAATCACAGTAAACCACCATTTGGTATCTATTGAATTATCTGGGTATTTAAAGGAAAGTGACACTAAACTCGAGGAGTCTGTATCTAGATATCCCACACTGTTTGTGTGTAGTCTTTCCACGACCAGGTAAAGATTTCTGGAATCCTTGATTCTTGAATTATTGTTTCTATATATGATTGATTGATGCTTTTTATCCTTTGAATTGAAGTTTGATCGATGTTTCTTACCTGGTTAATAAATCGTTATGTTTAAATTTATTCTGACTTACTCTGGAATTATTAACGATCTCTATGAGATCATGAATGGGTACTTTCCACAAAGGGTTAAACGGAATAATTAAATGTGTGTCTAACTATTAAATATGAATGACCAAATAACCAAATTGGCATTCTAATCTAAATTCTAAATTATAATAAAATGGAGTCAGATAAAGAGCAATTGGAATTAGATCCATTTTGCCCAGCTGAGAACACCGAGCAGCAGATACCTTCGCCCGCTCTTCGCTGCCGCCATTGGAGCGATTTCAGCGGTCTTACAATATATATCTTATAAAATGTAATTTTTCCTGGGGAAAAATGTAAAACTTTCCTGACGCTTCCAAGCTTTATAATGGCAGTGAACGAGTGAACGATGAAGCTCAAAAAAGTGCATCCAGTCATCCATTATAAAAGTACTCCACACGGCTCTGGAGGGTTAATAGAGGCCTTCTGAAGCGAATCAATGGGGTTTTGTTAGAAAAATCAAGAAGCGTCAAGATATTTATTAATATAACTCTGATTGTGTTCATTGTAAAAATTGATAATAATGGATAATATTTTAATATTGTCATTTGTTCTGGGAATTTTTTAGCAGTCATTATTATTTTCCTTCAGATATCATCCTAATATGCTGATTTGGAGCTAAAGAAACATTCCTTATTATTTTATCAGTGCTGAAAATAGGCATGCTTAATATTTTTGTGGAAATCACAATGCTTTTTTTCCGGATTCTTTGAAGAATTGTAAGCTCAGAAGAACAGCATCTATTTTAAAACAGAAATCATTTGTAACATTTCAAATATCTTTACTGTCACGTTTGATCAATTTAATGCATCCTGGCTGAATAAAAGTATTAATTTCTTTTAAAAAATTCTGTATATTACATCAAAACCCAACAGAAATATTCAAGGTTAAAATGATTGATAAGCGGATATTTATTTGGAATTTTAAAGGAATAGTTCACCCAAAAATCAAATATCAAAGATCATCTACTCACCATGTATAGTAGCTCATGTGACTGTACATTTGAAGTCTCTAAAGCAGATGTAGCAAACCCTTCTCCTAGAGTAATCTGCTCAGACACACCTGCCAGTAATTTTCAAGTAATCCTGAATACCTTGGTTAGGTGGTTCAGGTGTGTTTGATTAGGGTTTGAGCTAAACTCTGCAGAACACAGAGCTGGCTAAAGCAAAGCAATGGACTTCTTTAAAGATACTGTTGCCTTTTTGGAGCTCAACAGCCCAATTCATGCAGGCTTTGACAATGTGAGGATGAGAGAATTTTCACTTTTGGGTGCTACTCTACAAAGCCCTGCACATGACATGCAGAAAAAAAAAAATATATATATATATATATATATATTGTGGCCACAAATTAACAATTAATTGCCATGACTTTCAAATATGTCAGCATGTTTTACTAATTTGTTGGGAACAAATTATATTGTGCGCATAATATATATTTTATTATATATAGTGCACAATTTATTTAACGGGATAGTTTGCCCAATTTTTTTTAATTCTGTCATTAATTACTCACCCTCATCTCGTTCAATAAAAGCCTAAATTCAATCTGTTCATCAAATAAAAGCGATCAAGTCTCTTCGGAAAATTTGGAATAAACCTCTCAATTCATATGGATACAATATTTTCATTAACTTTCTGAAGTGTCAAAGGGGTAGTTGCGTAGCTGTCAATGGAGGCACAGAAAGCTCTCAGATTTCAAAAAAAAGTTCTTCATTTGTGTTCTGAAAATGAACTAAAGTCTTATGGGTTTAAAATGACTTGATGGTAAGTTAGTACTTCCATATTATATTTTTATTTTGTGAATTTTTTGGTGAACTATCTCTTTAAAATTAGTAAACGAATTATATCCTGAACCCAATTTACTTAAAACAAGGGAAAGAATTGTTATATCATGCTCCCTATTTACAAATTCTTAATTTGTGGCCACAATATATACATGTATTGTCTTGTGCAGGGCTCCATACTACTCCTATTGAGAATATGAAGGGGAGAAGAAAATTGGACGTACAGTCTGAGCCCTTGTAGATACCACCTGGGATCTTGCCAGGGTGGCGGGGGCTTCTGTGACTGGGTTTGGGGAGAGTAGTTTCGGCAAGGGCACATGATGCTGCTGAGTGCTGGGCTTTTTTGATACTGGTCCCCTCTGCATTCCAGTGCTGATCCCCCAGAGTTAACCGCACTGAGAAAATCTGACCAACAGACACCATCAGAAACTTCAGACAAGGAGGAGATAGCTTTGTGAATATAGTAAAGCGCATAGTCTTACCTTGGAGTGGGCTGGTCCTTGTTCACTGAGTAGCTTGTATTCAGGTTGGATCTTATTGTAACGGGCTAACTCATTCACTAGACACATGGGGGTCTTCTCTTTAGGGTTTGCCATGTTAGATACTAAATCAATAAATCAAAAAGGAAACATTTTAAAACTCAACCAATCCAAGAAATTTATTTTGTCATTAGGGCAAAACCAGGTACTGATGTTTTTGAATGTGTATTAAACAAGCCTGAAAAATACACTACTGTTCATAAGTTTGGGGTTGGTGGTAAAATGTTTTAATGTTTTTAAAAGAAAAAATGTTATGCTCACACATGCACCCCTAACCGGTTACCCATCCAAAGGGCACAATCTTGGACCTCCACAGCTAGAACCCCACCCGTTCACCAGGTGAACCCAGGGGGCCCACACTCAAGCCCGGGGTTATTGTCCCAGCCTGGTTACCCTAGTTACCCTACTACTTTCACATTTGATCACTTTATGCATCCTAGCTGAATAAAATGATTAATTTACTTTAAATTAAAAGCTTACTGACCCCAAACTTTTGAACGGTAGTTTTTCAGCATGCGTAAAAAGACAATTTTTAGACCATTGTTGCGGATACAAAATATGCTATTAGAAATTCATTTCGAGATTTCCATGTAACAATGGGCATCACTAAATAATTCAAATGTTCAAGTCCTAACAGTTAAAGGCCCACTTAAGTGCCTTAAAAGTGAAGAACTATTTAGTTTTGACATAATTTCAACTGAAACAGGAAGACAGGGTGGGTAATATTAGACAGCTCTCCTTTTTCTAAAATAACCAATAGCGTTTTATTTATACCACAGCTTGGACAGACGCGTTGGGCTTAGAAAAGCTGCAGTTTCCTCCTAATCTCTAACCATTTCCCTCTTAATATCATTTAAAATATAGCATTCTGTGCAGAATACAAATTAAGTCCAATTTCGTTTTCTGGCATGCGCCGACTCCCACATATGATCCACACTGTGCTATCGTGTCTCTGGACCGGAGCAGACTGTGTGCATGCTGTGGTGGTTTGCATGAAACTAATGTGAACCAGACTTTATTCACCCCAATGGAAAGCATATTTACACTGTCTGAATCATTCCTTATCCCCTATATAGTGCACTATATAGTGCCATTCACCAAGTAAAAATTATGTTTGAACAAGTGACTGATTTTAGCCGCAGCTTCAGGGTCTATTTAAAATGTAGAGGAAGGGATGCTTCAGATTACAGAGAGCATTTGATGGGACAGAAAATCTGATGAGAAGCTGAAGTGCAGAGTGATGTCATTAAAATCATTGATCCATATAAGCGGAAGTGAGAGACTAAATTTTGAATGCTGATATCTTCTAAATGTGATTTTTGTCATTGTTTTGGAGCACACTAGCTTATTGATAACAGTAACAGAAAGGCTAACATATTCATACAAAAAGCCAAAAAAACTCTAAGGACTTTAATGATGCCTTACATCTAAAAATGCAACAAGCACTTTTTGACCCACCTGTGGGGTTGCAGAAAGGCGTGGCGGAGGCAGAAGGCAGGGCGGAGCTTCGTAATGGGTGACTGGCACTCTCTGAGGGTAAGGGAGCAGTGGCACATGGAATGCTGAACCCAGGTTGGGGCGGGGCCAGCTGTAAAGGGGCGGCACTGGGTGCAGGGTTGACAGGCGCCTGGAACTGAAGCTGTGACATTCTGATTGGCTGGTGGGAAGATGGGTTGATTGAATGACCAGGTATAGGCTTTGCAGTCAGGTAGGAAGAGAACTTTATTAAAGAAGGGTTGTATGTGAAAAGAGAGAGAATGAGATGAGTGGGTTTGTAGAATGAAGGACGACTGCAAAGCTCTACCTGCAGAGAGGAAAAACGAAATGGATCAAGATTAGTTATCATAGCTATATAATGCGTAATCAACCAAGAGATCAATCTACATTTGCATTTCCAAAAAATAAAATATCAGTGTTAAAGCAAAATAATAATGTTAATAAAGGATACGTTAATTTGCGCATACATACATCACAACAGTCTTTGCAGTGTAGTCTATATTGGTAGTGAACAATCTGTGAACTAATCAGTGTTTGTTAAGTGAATCAGCCGTTCTTATTCACTTTTATGCACTGCCACTTTTAATGTAATACTGGTTTGTATTCAAGTAAATAAGACTGATTTTAATATCATTTGACTTAAAAAAGAGATTAATCATAATATTACAGTGATGCCATATCTGTTGTCAAGATTTTGAATGGCTATTGGTTTCCAACAGCATAAAGTTTTAAAAGTTAAGTTATTAAAGCTGAATTATTAGCAGAAGATTTTCAAGAAGGATTAAAGAAGGATACATTTTTTTTTAATGAAACAAAAAAAGAAACAATGAAAAGAAGTTTGCATAGTTGTTTTTATGTTTTGTATCATTCTTAATACATCAGGCTTTTATGGTTCATATAGTTAGAATATGGAGCTTATACTGTAGAAAGAAAAAAACACCTCAGATTTATTTAGGGGAGCAAAAATATGCAATTTGGTGGAGTTGCAGTTATTTAGATGGCCAAAAAGTAATATGAAACTCTATAGTGTAAATAAATTTATTATAGAGACTTTTTATAACAGACTAATTACATAAAATTCATACACTTCCTCTCTCTATATATTTCCCATTCCCAATAACATGTCTTATTAATAAGACATTTAAATCCTTAGATTTTGGTGGGCAAAACCTATAATGCAGTGTAATACAATGATTGTCATATATACACATACATGTCCCTGATTGTATAAATGCCTGTTGTATCATATTTGAAACTTACATTTAAAACTTAATCTTGCTTTAGTCCAGTAAATGTTCATCTTGAAATATTACTAACAATATAAAAGTTACTCTTACATTTACTCCCTAAAATCATTAAAGAATGGCACATACTAAAGGCTTTTTAATTGCTAAAAAGTATGAACTATCAATCAGATGGCAAAAGGCATGTAGAAGACTGTAGAACAGCTGTTCCAGCAAAGTTATCATGTTGATCATTTAGAGACTATAGAAAAAAGGTGTGTATCAAATACGATACTGTAGGTTTTATAAGGTTAATGCAATTATGCCAAATGCCAAGCTGGAAAACAGCTTATTACAGTAACATGGCAACAAGCTCTTATTGGCTGATAATTCCAGGAAGCCTAATCAATAACCAGAACAAAAGACATCGCCCATGCAAAAAAAAAGTTGGCAAAATAACAGTAGTGGTAAAAACATTAATTAACCATGCACAGTCAGGCAGTGTCACTTAGATTAAATTGATATTTCATAAATTAACATTAGCATAGCTTGAATATAAATAGTATACATACAATATAATCTGACATACTACTCTTCAGTATGCAATGTCTAACATATGAACTGAAAAAATAAATACTTTCTACTGATTTTTAACATATTTGTTAATTTTTTTTTTTAAAAGAACAGAAAAATAAATATCAGCTGTCAAGGCTCCTCCTACCTCTGCACAGCAAAGTATCGAAGCCAGCGATATAGACATTTATATACCAAAAAATGGCATACCCAAATAAACCCTGCTTACATAATATTATGTATGAATTTCAGTGAAAAGCAGCAATGACAATATGCGATAAGATCCATTGATATGAATGGCTCGCGCTAACATAGCAGCTCTCGCATCTCAGCAAGCTCCGGCTGAATAAAGCTCACCTCGGTTTAATTCTCTCCGGTTGTGATTTACTCCATGAGTTACGATGTTAAAGCGTAGTGTCAGTTCGGTGTCGTCCTATTTTAAGGGGTTTTGGACTGGTTTAGTATGAAAAAACGGGGAAGAGGTAGAGAGGGTGAGTGTAGACAGGGCAAACACTAAAGAGAATAGCCCGATATTTTCCGCCCCTGCCAGGAAATGACATCACGACAGTCATTTGTGGGGTTAAAATTGTGAGAATAGTTAATATATATATATATATTAATTGATTACTATATTATATTACTATTCTACTATTTATTTTTTTTTTTTTTTAAAACTGAAATATCTATCGATATCTACATTTACCGAGTTAGATATGTGGTTTGGTGAGGCGGGCCTTGTATTAGTGGCGGAGGGTGGAGGGGCTTGTAACTCAATCTTCTCACAAACATGTTTTGGAAACGCATGAAGAAAAACACTTTAAAATGCTGTTTATTAGTGAAATGTACCCACTTTTGTCATTTTATTGCAATAGTGTTCAATAAGCATTGCAGAACAAAGAATTTATCACAGGCCTTTTCATATGTACACAATGAAAAAATAACAAATTAAACTGTCATTAAAATAAAGAGGAACTCAGCTTATTCTGCCTCTGTATAAAAAGAAAATATATTTAGAAAATGCTACGGTGATCTTTTACAATGTTTGCCCATTTGAAGCCTTTGTATAGAGTGGTCATAAAGTTCTCTGGCTGTGAGGATCGCATTGTTTGAGAAATATAAAAACATCATTAACTCAACCAGAATTAATATAAAGTAACAGTCAAAGAGACACATTTCAAATCCATTTCAGTAGCTGATTCATAAGTGACTTTTCCAGTGTCAAACGTACCTAAAGAATTGGCTAAAAAACTTTATTTTTTTCACACATGTGCACACAACTAGGAGATATAATTATTGCTGAAGCTTTTCTGACAGTACATAATACTTTATCACATCTTGAGTCATGATAGGAAAGATTTGGTAGGAGAAGAGTCTTGCATAAATTAAGAGTCCTGAGAATTGGCAGGTAAAACAAAAGTTTAAAGGTTGTACGCCTGTCGGATGTTGAGCGTGTCTTTCATCATCAGGTCTCTGAGTCTCCACAACGCGTCGGCCATCGTGGTGTGAGCGCCCTTGCTTTTCAGCCAGTGAGTAGGGAGACGGCTCTCCTGCTCCCTGGTGAGCCGACAGTCTTTTCTTTGTGCTGAAGGAATGATAATCAGAAAGAATCATTCAAAGATGTTTTTGGCTTTAACATCACAGAAGTCATTTACAAAAGACTTAAGTCTGACAGTCAAAGAAAATTATCATTTAAAGCTGACTCTTTGTTTGAAACCTACAATTGCAGTTATTTGCGGAATTATCATCTTTACATGGTTTGTTCATCGGCATGGTTTCTCAGCACAGATGAATGCTACATTTCTTAGAAATAGCAATCTTTTGTAACATTATGAATGTCTGTACTTAATGCATCCTTTCTGAATAAAATTTCTATGCAAATAATTTTTACCCTTAAGGCTCTGGTCCCACTTGCTAATGGTGGAGGATTCAGCACTGAGGCCCTCGATGTACTTCAGATAAGCC
Source organism: Gobiocypris rarus (assembly GCA_023029165.1). NCBI lineage: Eukaryota > Metazoa > Chordata > Actinopteri > Cypriniformes > Gobionidae > Gobiocypris > Gobiocypris rarus. Next base: position 33,300,915 of record CM040921.1, on the reverse strand, counting down.
TCTGAATGCAGAAGACGCTGGGGTTTTGGAGGTGGGGCGACAAACATAGGCGGGGCTGGATGCTGCTGGCCTGGGTGACCTGGACCTGGATATGGTGGTGGAGCTTGTTGTCCTGGCCCATATCCACCCATCTGAAAGTACAAAGAGAGAAGACAGAGATTACAAACTGCATCTGCTTTAGTGTCACTAGTGAAAGTTGCATGAATATGCTCTTTACCTGCATGCCATAATGGTTTCCAGGACCAGGACTTCCAGCCATACCATTCATTCCTGGGCCCATAACACCTGACAAGGAAATGGTCTTTAATATAGAAATTCTGAAGGACTCCACAAAAGTTTACATTTTAACATCAATGAATAAGGTTGCAAATAATGTGTAAGTGAATTAACATTAATATATAAATTCATACTGTTTGTATTACTTACATTTTCCACAAACAGTGTTTCTATAAATCAAAGACTCAGAGAGTCAGTCAGTGGAGAAATGAAGTGGATATTTTTACATTAAAAATTAAATTAAGGAAATGTGGAGAAATTGAGAGAAATTGAATTAGCATGTTAGTGGTGTTGTGTGATTATTCACACCCTATGAATTAGATATAACTAAAATTAGATCATGCAGAAATACAGATATTATCTAGTGATACAAAGCATTTCTTCATTCACAAAATGTACAAAAATTAGCTCCATTTCAAAACAAATAGCTCACTCGCCATGAGTTCAAACCAAGAAAAAACCCGAATTTCCTATTTGTTCAATTTGGATTGGAGCTGGTCAGAAGATCTTCAGGTGGGATTTCTGACTAATCAGGGTGCTTCTTACCCGGATGGGGCATACCAGGGTACCCGGCCATGCCTGGTAGATGGAAGTGGTGGGAAGGCAGCTGGGGCACCCCCATTGGATGAGGTGGTGTGCCACCCATGCCCATCATGCCCTCAGAAGGACACTGCATGTAGGGTGGGCCATAATTTCCCATCATGCCTTGGGTGAGGAGAAGATAGCACAAAAAGATCCATGCATTGATGACATGCAGCCGACTAAAGTCATGCAACTAAAATATATTGTATATCACAAGAAAGTGTGGGCACACACTTACAAGTGTGAAAATTTAACCCCCCGTTTCACAGACAAGGCTTAAGCCTAGTCCCGGTCTAATATGCTTGTTCGAGCTGTTTTAACTGAAAGCAACTTGCACTGACGTATCTTAAAATATGTCAGTGCCATTGTTTTGTCTCAAAATGCACACCATTAACGTTTTTAAGGCACGTTTATAAAAGCTACTTAAATATCCTGATTGAACTAAGGCCCTGTCTGTGAAACCAGGCCTAAATGTGGTTAATTCAGGCATGTAAAAAGACCTCTAAATGTTTACTGGTTAATAAAAAAGGTTGTCATGCAAAAAGAAAGAATGTGGAGATACTTCAAAAGAACAAAAAAAACCAATGCAAGCTTGCATACAAACAAAAAGACATTTAATAAAATGAACTGAATCAGAACTAATGGGGCACATTGTTGGTATGGGAAAGGTAGTGACAAGATTGATGAGTTGAGGTATTAGATGGTTCAAATGGATGAGAATTGTTGGAGGGTGCCCGGATGCTGCATCGGTCTCTTTCAGCAAGGGTGGGGAAGATTTGGCGTTACCTGGCACAGGTGGCATGGCCTGGTTTAGCATTCCCATAGCGCTTGGGGGAGGTACCACCCCGATCATTGTGCCGACTGGGGTACCTGCTCTTGGGGAAGCCGCCTGCTGCTGCTGATGTTGCTGCTGAAGGACCCTCTCCCGTTCCTGCTGCTCTACCAGTTTAGCTGCCCGTTCTGGAATAATATTTATAATTGAATTACAGATTCTTCTGTATGCATAATGTTGCCATACAGATATAGTCAGCAAAGTATTATGCATTGTGCATGGTAAAAATATCCTGTTACCATAGCTACTCATATGGGAAAATTAAATGTCCAACTGCAGGCTATTTTTAAGAAAGAAAAATAATAATTTAAAATCCACAAAGAAATGTCAGATATGGAGACAATCAAAAATCAAAAGCATCTCTCATATTGCGACTGAAATAGTTGAATTCTTGTAAAAATGTTTTGCTTTATATTAATATGACTGAATATTTATCTTAATAGAAATTAGTAATTATAGTAACAACAGATTAGAGCAACTTCTGAAAAAGTGTTGAGGTTGTACCTTCATATTCCACCTTCTTAGGAGCTTCCAGGTTCCTCCATTCTGTGCCCACCAGTCGGCTCAGCTCTCCAAAGGAGAAATCAGGGTGACGAGCCTTTATAATGGACCTAACTTCACTGCTAAACAAGATGTAGCCACTCATGTTGATCTTGCGCTTGGCTCCTTCCTTTTTGGACATACCCTTTATCTTTGGCGTGGACTGTGCATAGCAAACAGGGGTGAAAAGAAAATGACAGCTACTGTTAAATATGACAATAGTGTGCTATGGGGAATAAAAGTTGAGCCTGATCAGCTTAGTTAGAAGTTTGAAGAATGATAAGAGATAATAAAACTACCAGATAAAAGTAAAAAATAACAAATCACAACATCCATAGTATAAATGAACATTGATTCATATTTAAAGCTCCAGTCAGTAATCTTTGCCTCTTTGTCACCATCTCTGTTTGAAACCTTCAATTGCAGTTATTTGTGTAATTATCATCTTGACATGGGTTGTGCATCGGAAATAATACAATTAATTATTTCAGCTGCTGTAAGAAAAGGCTATAAATGATCCGCCACCTGCAGCATCCTTGCATGATATAGCCTACTAGCCGGGACTCCTTCTTTATGTATATGAAAGGGACGTAATGACGCAAAAAACAAACATTGTGCTTGAATTTCCCACAGAAAGCTACCAGTACTACTCAAATTATAACACATTATTACAAGCTTACTATTTGGCTAATCAGGCTATGGTAGGCAGACAGTTTTGAAAACTGGCTGGTTATGTACCTGCTCAAATTTATTTTGGATCTTTTTAACCAAAAAAAGTTTCGGACTGCAGCTTTAATTATTTTCATATTTGTTTAAAAAAAATTAATTAAAACACAAAAAATGCCAGCTGTCTTATTTTTAGAAATGAGAACTTGGAATTTGGTAAAAACATTTGCATAATGCATAAATAATTAGAAAATGGTTATTATTGTCAAACTGTACTGCAATGGCAGATTTCTAAGGAGTATGGATTACCTGTGGGGGTGTATAAGGCATATCCATGTCACTTGTTGTGGATGCCTGACTGGGTGGCATTGAGGGCGTTGCTGCTGCTTCATCGTCATCTTCATCCAGGTCATCCATATCTTCATCCAGATCCTCCATGTCTGCAAACTTAGCCTCTAGCTCGTCAATCTTCTTATCCAGCAGGGGAGATGGCACCTTTCGAGGCACGATGGGTTTCCTGAAAATGAAGTTAAACGAAGTTATTGGCTAAACCCAATCAATTATTTTTATCAACAGGAACAAGACTTACTTAAAGCACTCTTAATAATCTCTTTATAGTCTACAAACACACTCTGGCTGTCTGATACTTCCCACTAAAAGAAAGGTAGGAAAGTAAAATGTACCTAAAGTAGAAGACCTCATCGTCAACCACTTTGGCTGAGAGGGAGAAACGTTTAAGTGCTTTAAACTTCTTCATCTGCTTTTCACTCTCAATGTAGCGACTCTCAAACAGTAGCACGTCTTCCTCTGGACACTCAGTTGGCCTACAGGACAGGAAGTCCTTAAAAGAAGAGACCACACATTTCCCTGTAAAAAAAAAGAAAAAAAAAGACAAAGATTTAAAACTTGGTCTATAGTAATTTTTCAAATAGAGATTTTTAAGAGAAAAGGTAGGAAACTGAGGAATAAAAATGAAAATGTCGAAGCACTTAATCAGCTGTATAAATCCTATTTGTGGGCAAGCACACTCTTATAAGTGTCAACATGATAAGTTTGCTACTGGAACTGCTATAATTTATTTCACTTGGCTGATTTCTGTTCTTTTCTCATGCCAAGTATTCCCGCACTGATTCAAATATGTGTTCAGGGATCTGAGGTGGTTAGCCTAATACTATAAAATCACTGCAGACATCCACAAGAAGTAGGTCTTAATTGTATTTCCAGAGTCTTTGTGAAATGAAAAGTCATTCTGATCCCAGAGGCACCAGCATGTGTCAAGTATGGTTGGCAAAATTTCTTCAACACAGCTTGAATACCCACAGTTTGGTGAGCTATGTGTTGTGGATGGACAGCAATCTGATATAAAACTAGGATTCTGTTACAATTAGAATGAATTAATTCTCTTGGTGCCCATACCCAAGATGCAGGTCATAGGACAGTTCTCCTCCAGGTTGCTGAGGAACACCTCACGTTTGTAGAACATCTTTGTTGGCTCATGTTCCGTTTCCTCAGGGTGGATGAAAATGGGTCCAAAGAAGAATGCTGCTCCATCCCGCATCCACATCTTCTCGATCCTGTCCATGAAAACCATAACAACTCAGTCTATTGCTATAGACTTACATTGCTGTCAAAGCTTTCTGGTTAATGAGTATTTTAAGTAATTTGGGTAAAATAAGCATGATTTTGCCCACCTGCCAACTCGTGGTCGCACCAGCCCATGGGAGCGTATGTAGACACAGTCGCCCACTTTTAGCCACATGTCATTGTAGTGGAGCTGTTCAAAGTACTGGCAACCCGGCTCCCCATTGGCTACTTCAACTGGAACATCTTCTCGTTCCTGTGGAAAGTAAATGAAAAAAGTTACATGCTAAATCAAAATGAAAAAAGAACTAAATAAGAACTGTACTCAAAATCAATCCTTCATACCTTCTCGATGAAGCCACCACTCTCTCCATCAGGAAGATCAGCCACTTTGTCTTTTGCACTGACAAACATGGAGGCAACTCTGACTACAGGTAAAGGAACCTCCCGAGAGACTAGGTTGACAGAGTTTGGCGGCATTGACCATATCTTGATCTTCTTAAAGGTTTTGGTCCTGGCAGTGTAGCGGGATTCACAGACATATACGTCTTCAGGTTTAAAGCCTTCTGGTTGCAGTTTAAAATACTCCTAAAAATGTTTTAAAAAATCAGATATTCAAGAGACTTAAATGTAACATACTTCAAGAGCCTCTTGTGGTTTATGGCTGTATTTTGAGAACCTCTTGGTCACATAGGCCTGGTTTCACAGACAGGGCTTAGATTAAGCCATGATTTGGACTTCAATTAGGACAAAAAATACTACAGGTGTGTATCTTGAAACAAATCAATGGCATTGACATATTTTAACATATGCCAGTGCAAGTTGCTTTCAGTTAACATACATTTTATTCTGGGGATAGACTTACAAGACGTAAGTCTATTTCTGTGAAACTGGGGATAAACGTATTAATTAATTATTGGCTTATGTTACTCACCTTTACAAATAGTACAACACATTTCCCCAAGATCTTGCTGAAAGGCACACGGTTGTAATAGTCGCTCTTGAACACCTCCTTTTCCAGGAACTTACGAGTGGCCAGATGAAAAGTTTCTCCTGGACGATAAAACCAACATCCATACATCCACTGCTCACCTGCAGAAAACAAACATCCAACTGTTAATGGGGATGAAGAATTGGGCATACAACTGGGAGGATTTAACAGAAATATATAATTATGTGTTTTACACCAAATCAAGGTGATACATCAATTATAAAAAAAAAGCAATAGGAGCAGCAATACAGACATACCAGCTTCATCCTTCCAGAGTTTCTCAATGCAGACAATGTGGGGCTGCAAATTCGCTTCTGAAGGCTGAACATATACACAGTCTCCCACGCTGTAGGTGTTGTTCTCAAAACTGCAGTCCTGACTATATGAGCTTTGAGGACCTGACGGCCACTGGCTTCCTGCAGGACCCTCTACTTTGTCCTCTTCTGGAAGTGCTAAAAATCATAAAATCAAAATACACATTAGTACACTTCCATATTAGAGAGTCATTTTAGCAGCAAGACTTTAAAGAGTATCCTAGGGTGTTTCATGCATAACTTAAAAAATTCTAAAAGCTATTTTGGAAACCTTTTTTGTCTTCCTCCCGTTTCAGCCGGTCTTCTTCAATTTCTTGGGGCAGTTTCTCTCGCTTCTCTTGATCTATGTCTGCATGCAGATGTTTGGATGTGTAGCTCAGTGCTGGGGTAAGCAAGAGTTCGCCATTCTTGCATAGCTCGTCACGGATCTTCACAAAGAAATATTGCAACTCCACAGAATCCTCAAAGATCTCAGAATCGGTCCTGAAAACACACAATAGCTGTTATGAATTCTCATTACCTTTTCTTAATTAGATTTATACTGACTCTACCATTAAACTTAGGCTAGACGTAAATGGAGTTTAGGTGCAGAGATATTCACCGGTATGTTGACGGATGTTTTGGGATTTCATGTGTTGTGTGGTATCTCTGCGTCCAAGTAGCAGTGCTTCGCCTGTGCTTCCCCATAATATAGTCCCATGTTAATATCTGCCTAGGAAATCGCCTAGTCTTAATCTGCATCGCTGTTTGTATTCGTTGTGAATACATAGGCCACAAGAAGTAATTAGGTGTGTGTTTTTTTTTTTTTATCACTTTTACTCGGGACATGCTAGCTGGCAACATAGGATTCCCTTCATTATGCTAAACTAAGCTAGCGGCGACCCTTCCAAACTAAAACAATGCATGCACTAAAACAAAAATGCATTTGCCCACATATCTCAATGTAGAAAAGAAGTTGAATAAGCCCTATTTCTAGAAACGGTGGAGTGTTTCTTTAAAGGAATTATTCATTTTTTCCATGTCATTCTAAACATGTTTTTTTTTCATGGAACATGAATAGAGTAATTGTACAGAATGTCCAGGCAACCGTTTTCCAATTTTTGACAATGAAAGAAAGCACCATAAAAATCTTTTAAAGATTGTCAATGATTTACTGCTGAATTGACGAGTGATGTTTCAGAAACATACAACTGAAGGGAAGATTTTTACCAAACAAAAAGCTAGCCATCACGTCTTCAAAAACTTGGCACATAGCACTCAAGTCATATGGAGCCTTTTATGATACTTTCATGTTTTTTTGTCTTTTTTTAAAAACAACCCCCATTCCTGTTAATATTATTGAAAGCGGCATATTTTGAATTCCACAGAGAAGAGACATTACTATATTTTGGGACTAAATGAATCAGGACAGAATTGTTTCTTTAATGATGACAAGAAAAGCTTCACGCTCTTTCCTGCTTACCTGTTGAGACGTCTTGCTTTCTCCAGCACTTCAAACACATGCTCCTGGAACACGTCCAGTCTCCTGTAGCGGCCGCGATCAACATTATTACGAATAATCTCTAAATTGAGGGGTGGGTCCTCCGGGTTAGCGGGGTCAATGGCGGGCACTTCTGCCAAAGAGTCACTATAGCACCGGCCCTCGTCATCCTGGTGCCCCATCATTGACACGAAGAGGTTACGGATGAGCTCACGCACAAGAGAGGCAACCGACAAACCACCATCATCTCCATCCTCTTCATCCTCAATCCGTCGGCGGGAATCCAGAAAGGCTCGATGGAGCAGCAGCGCATCACGGTATATTAGAGACTCGGGCTCATTGTAGGTGCAGGCGTTGTTGAACATAAGGATGAAATCTTCTGCCAGTGAGTCAACGTCTTGGTAGCGCCCCTGTACCATGTAGCTACGTATACGTTCCATGTCAATGGGACGTTTAATGGCAGCATAATAGTCAGGCAGCTCAGAACGTGATGGCAGACGGAGGAAAACGGTGCTGAGACGTCGACCGCGATTGTCAGTGAAATTGCGCACGGCTTCGTAGAGATCAGTAAGCTTCTGCTGGAGTGGTGTGGTCTGTGTACGAGCCTTTTTAGGGGAGGCTGCAACTCCACTACGGCCTAAAAAAAGAGAAGTATTTAGTAAAAAAAAATGTTAATCTAAGATTTGTGTCTCCATTCGTGTATTTGTATTAAAGTGTCAAATATTAGCAAAAAAACATACGAAGCTTGAGTTTGGGAGAGCCAACATCATCTTCCTCCGGGGCAGGGCCAAGCTCTTTCTGTTTATCCTTAAAAATCTTCTCCAATACATTTGCATCATTATAAACCTGCAGGTAAAAAAAAAATTTAGTCTATTACATTTTAGGATTGTATTTAGGTTTAAACACATAAGAGTAAATAATGACACAATATTCTTTTTTGGATTAATTTCCTTTAAACACATCCATATTACAGACGTACTTGCGAAAGATAAGAATGAACCCTTAATGATGCAATGCCATACAAAATATGGTTAAGCTTTGTGTTTTGGCAAAGCTGAATTTTCAGCATCATTACTCCAGTCTTTGGTGACCTTTCATGACCCTTCAGAAAGCATTCTAATATGCTGATATGGTGCTCAAGAAACATTTATCATCATACTCGTTGAAAATGATTGTGCTGCTGAATATTTTTGTGTTCAGATTTCTCTGATGAATAGAGAGTTCGAAAAAACTATTTATTTGAAAACTGTTTTTTGTAACATTAAAAATGTCTTAATTATTGGTCAACATTCTCGTTGTTAATTTCCTTCTTGAAAAAAACCTTACTGACCCCAAAAATTTGATTGGTAGTTAACTTTAACTTTTAACTTTTATAACAAAGTTGACATAAAGCATTCAGTTTGAGTAAAGTCATAATGCCCACCTGAGATCCTTCCTCATTATAGTGGCGGGCATTGCGAAACAGAAGCTTCATGTCATCCATAAGTGCATCCTCGTTGTTATAACGCTCAGTGCGGATATTGTTCTCGATGGTACGCAGGTCTATTGGATCTTGGATGATCTGGTAGTAGTCTGGGTAGTCCTTCTTAGAGGGCTTCACCATGAAGAGGTCACAGAGGCGCCGTCCAGTGCCTGTCTCACGTGCCTCGGTCACTGCAGAATACAGCGTCTTCATTCGGTTTTTCTTTGTGTTCTTCTTGTGGCTGTTAGGATCAGATTATGGCAGCAAAAAGAAAAAAATGTTAAAAGGATTTTTCATTACTGATAGCAAGTCATCAAAATCAAGTTGATAAAAATGCAAGTGATGTAATAATAATAATAAAAAAAAAAAATAAAAAAAAATCACCTTTTCCTTTTACCACTTCCTACATCAGAATTTGCAGTAGAGACATCTCCTTCATCATCATCTCGATGCTCTCTTTTCTTTTGCTAGAACACAAATTCAACCCAAAGAATTAACCGTCATTTTGGGAGGTTAGCTCATTGGTTTATGGAACAACAGTTTAGTTATCAAGCAGACTGACCTGGATTATTTGCTGTAACCTCTGAGCACGTTTGTATATGGTGGAGTTGGGCATGTTGTAGCGTTTAGCATTCTCAAACATGAGTGCAAGGTCGGCCTCAATCGCCTCGACTCCATCATAATCTCCATTCTTCATTTTATCCCTATACGAAATGTAAAACATGGAAAGAGTGTGTAAAAACTTTTTTAACCTTTAAGATTCAAATAAACAGATAAAAGCATGTTTGCTATCCACACCTGATTTGTTGTAGGGAGATGGGGTTTTTGATCTGATGGTAGTAGTCTGGATACTCCCGTCTCGTGGGCAGTTGGAGGAACGGTTCAGCGAGGAGCTTCCCCTGAACGCTTCGTGCTCCTCGCACAGACTGGTACAACTGGAGGATTGGGTCACCTGCACTTAGACCACAATCAGCCTCTGTTTCTCCAGTGTCAAAACGCACAGTGCCTGAGACAGAGTATAAGGACAGACAAAGGAACTTCAAAGAACAATCCTTCAGTTATATTCAGTTGAGACCATGCCAACATATTTTTGCTGGCTCTCTCAAATATATTGCTAAAGAGTAATCTTACAAAATGGATGTTAAAGGGGAACTATGGATATGTACCTGTGAGAATGGAGTCTTCATCACTTTCGGATCCAGCTTGAAGAGACATAGTGATGGCAGACAGGCGGTCACCCTGAGCAGACCTCCGGTTTCTAGCAAAACACATACAAAACGTGTTACACACTGTAGCATGCCCTTTCAAAGCAACCAGTTTACGAAAATAGGACATACCTGATACGGAGGCTGGATTTAGTCGGTTCAGCCTGTTCAATCTCGGTCTTTCTCTGGGAAAATACCTTCTTAATTGTGGTTGCATCCTTTAGAAAGATAAAAATGAGTTTGTTATATAAAATTGAGCTAAATGTTCACCGAACAGGCATTACATTATGTCCTAATATATTTTGCTGACCCCCTTTTGCTGCCAAAAATAACCTGACCCATTGAGGCATGGGCTCCACTAGACCCCTGAAGGTGTGCTGTGGTATCTGGCACTAAAATGTTAGCAGCAGATCCTTTAAGTCCTGTAAATTGCAAGTGGGGCCTCCATGGATCAGACTTTTTAAACAAATCCCACATATGCTTGATTGGATTAAGATCTGGAGGCCAAGTCAACACCTCAAACTCGTTGTTGTGCTCCTCAAATCATTCCTGAACCATTTTTTCTTTGTGGCAGGGTGCATTATCCTGCTGAAAGAGGACACAGCCATCAGGGAATACCGTTTCCATTAAAGGGAGTACATGTTCTGCAACAATGCTTAGGTAGGTGGTACATGTCAAAGTAACATCCATATGGATGGCAGGACCCATGGTTTCCCAGCAGAACATTTCCCAAGCGTCACACTGCCTCGACCAGCTTGCCTTCTTCCCATAGTCATCCTGGTGCCATGTGTTGCACCCTGACTGGTCTGCGGCTATGCAGCCCTGTTTGATTTGACCACACGGGCCAGCCTTCGCTCCCCACGTGCCATCAATGGGCCTTGGCCACCCATGACCCTGTCTCTGGTTCTCCACTGTTCCTTCCTTGGACAGCTTTTTTTAAATACTGACCACAGCAGACCGGGAACACCCCACAAGAGCTGCAGTTTTGGAGATGCTCTGACCCAGTCCTCTAGCCATCACAATTTGGCCCTTGTCAAACTCGCTCAAATCCTTTTACTTGCCCATTTTTCCTGCTTCTAACACATCAACTTTGAGGACAAAATGTTCACTTGCTGCCTAATATATCCCACCCACTAACAGGTGCCATGATGAATAGATAATCAGTGTTATTCACTTCATCTGTCAGTAGTCATAATATTATGCCTGATAGGTGTATGTGATCGATAGACAACAAGGCTTCACAAGAACACAAACCTTGAAAACTTGCGACCCTGGCTCGTTGTAGGTTTTGGCATTTTTCGTCAAAAGATCAATGTCCTTGGCCATGGCACTGATGGATTTGTAATGTCCCGCCTACAACAGAACAAAATATTGTTATTATAAAGATGCCAAGTTTTTTGTTATAATAATTATTATACAAAGACTCTAAAATGTACTGCATATTATTATATAATATATTATACATTTATGAGAGGTATATTACATCCACAGCCTCTGACAGTAATGCCACGGTTGAAATTATTAGAACAGCTCCAAATATGCACCACTGCACATTTCTATTGCTATAAGGCGCTAGTATGCTTTCAAAGCCTCAAATACCTGTATCCTTTGAGCCACAGTGCGCAGATCTATTGGTTCTTTTATTACAGCATAGTAGTCTGGATAATGCTGGAAAGGAAGGAATGGGCAAAAGAAGAAATGAATCAATGAGAGTAAAGTCCTTTTAAGAGTACTTAAGTCAGTTTTGATTATTATAATTATTATAATATTATAAACTAGTCTGTCATGCTTATGCACACTAAGTGAGTGCACAAACTTGATCTTACCAATTTGGAGGGAAGTTTTTGGAAGAGATCACTAACAAGCCTCCCTGAGGAATCAGTGCATGACACAACGGCCTCCAAGAGCTGTTCCAGTATGGCTTTTAGATAGCTTGGAGGTCTCTGTTGAGCATGAGATGTACAGAGGGGAAAGAAATGATATCAGTTTGGATGTACAGAGAAATAAAACTACTAAACATCCACAAACAGGTATTTACCTCCTCCTCCATGGAAGCACTTGGGTTCTCCACATCATCCCCTTCCTCATCATCATCGGCATCCTCTCCTTCCCCTCCCTGTAGCAGTTCATTCTTGGTGGACAGGAAGACATTCAAAAGCCTAGAGGCAGCTCTATACTCTGCACTGTCAGCCTGTTGTAAGAGACCCACAGGTATATTAGCATTGCTGAGCTGACAACGGCTGTGATGCGTGGAATGCATCCATGGCTAATCAGCAGTCTAAAATAATGGACAGACTGTGCTGATTCATGTGTCAGAAAGTTCAATGTCAAATATACTTAAATATGTAAATACAAACTCACCTGATAGTAAGCTTTGGCATTATTAATAAGCAGGTTAAAGTCAGCTGTGAACTGCTCTACATCCTGGTATTCTTCTGCCCTGAGCTTCTGCTGTATCTTCATCATGTCTATGGGCTGACTCACCACTTCGTAATAGTCCGGCTGATTCCTAAAACAGAGAGGGAAAAGAGGTTGAGGCGCACGTTAGTGTCTATAGCATGCATTGAACTCAGTATGATTAATATCACCACATTATAACATTCATTTTTTTTAAAGAATTAAACAGAATGAAGAAGTGTGATTGCTACTTTAACTTTTTTCTTTCCTTTTTTAATGCCTTGCTTTAATGGCTATATTCATGGAGAGAGCCAGGTTTAGTTATTCAAAAATAAAACTAAATAAAAAGTTAAAGATCTATTTTTTTCTAAAAACCTTAAGACTAAATTTGGATTTACTTGGTAAAAGTATCTACAGAATAAAAAAGTCCAGCATAATATGTTTAATGGACAGTGGATTCTGACAAGAAGAAAACCTTGGGGAATTTTCTCCGGATACTTTATGCCTTTTCTTTGCAAATACTATTTAGTAAAATGGATAAATTGGAATGGTGTTATTTTAGTACCAATGCGAATGTTTAATTTTTTAGATTTTTTGTTTTAATTTTTAATAACTTTGTTGTGTGGTTTTTATGTCAGACACAGCAACCCCCCTTCCCCAGGTATTTTGAGCAGTAGGATTATATAAAATATGTAATATAAAATGTATATAAAAGTATACAAAATAAACATTTATCTATAAGTACATTTTATTTGTAATGCTTTTTAGTACATTCAAAATCAAGTACTTTTGTACTTTTACTCCAGCTCCAGTAAAATTGAAAAGGAGTACTTAAACGGTTAGTTAACCCAAAAATGAAAACTCTGTCATTAACTCTTCACACTCATGTCGTTCCAGTGAAGCGCATTCCAGTTCTATGGCAGCTCGAGTTCTATGGCATAACGGTGGCTCACCATTGGCTAGCTCCTGCATCAGCATTACACGCATGTGTCGGTGCTCACTTGAACAGCATTAGCCAATGGTGAGCCGCCATTCTGCCACAGAACCTGAAAGCGTTTCACTGTATTTACAATGTAAACTGTGTAGGAGAGTGGAACTGGGTCTTTTTTGTGCACAAAAAGTATTTTCGCCGCTTAATAAAATTAAGCGTGAACCACTGAAGTCACATGAGCTATTTTAACAATGTCTTTCCTACCTCTCTGGACCTTGAAATTGGTCATTACAGTGATGTATATGAGGGGTCTGAAACCTCTTGAGTTTTCATCAAAAATATCTTAATGTGTGTTCCACTGATGAACAAAGGCCTCGGAGGTTTTTGGAATGACATGAGGGTGAGTATTTAATGACAGAATTAAACATTTTGGGTGAACCAACCCTTTAATACTTTTACTGGAGTATCTGTAAGTACTTGATTTGTGTACTTCATCCACCACTGATTTCAAGTAAGAAAAATGTTTGTTCTGGTATATGTTGAATATAATAACCCTGAATGGGATCAGATTTTATGACTTTACAACACCAATAAAAAATTAAATGTAAAAAAGCTCAATTAAAAAAGTAGGTGTGCCCAGACATTTGACTGGCAGAGTACATTCAAAGACAAAGAATATACTTGTACCTCCTCTTTGGTGCACGAACAAAGAGCTCGCATATCTGTCTGCCTTGGTCATCTTTGTAATCTCTGACAGTGTTGTACAATTCATGGCACACAGCAATCTAGGGATAGACAGGATTAAGACAAAGTCAAAAACCTGACAGGATCGGTGTTGTGATTTGAGTGCCAAAGCAAGAAGTTTGAATATACTAAAGTGCCATGTACACACTTGATCAACAGAAGGAGCAGTGGAAGCTCTCCTCCTCTTCCATCCACTGACTGGGGTGGATGAGGTGGCATCATCAAAGTCTCCTCCGCTGGCACTGCTGGAGGGAGAGGTGGCTCGTCTTCTCTTGGAGCCCATTGAAACGGTACCTGTTGATGACCCAAACATCCAATTTTGTAGATCGCCACATATTATTTTACCATTCAAAATTATGTTTACAATGTCTATACGAGCTACTAGTCATAAACAAACTAACGTTACAGTTGACCTGCATAAGGGAGGACAAAGGAAGGTTTTGGGTATTAATTCATCACCCATGGATGCATTCTTTCATTCCAGGTTTGAAGTCCGCCTATAACGGAAGCTATTATGCGTTGAACTAAATATCTACAGTGTTGTGTGGAATAGCATACTTAGCCGCGTGCTAATCTTCCGGTAAACAATCCCTAAACGCCAACAGCCAATCGACGCCCCGTGTTTCAGTCAAACAAAAGAGCGGTCTCGAGGTGTGCTCTCGTGCTCACTCACTTCCCAGAAAAAAGCACTTCGGTTTCTTATATTAATCTTGCTGAAATTAACAACTGTATTCGGGAACTAACGGCTTTAGAAATACGTTGACCTACCCGTATTAAAATCGAGACTGTATTGGCGAAGTTAGGAATTATCCTTCAGTAGCAACACAGCGGTAACTGTTAGCCAGCAGACAGGATAGCTAACAAAGCCCCGCCTCCTTCGTCATACGAAACCGGAAGTAGTTTTAAGAAGCCCCTCCTCACTTCCGAAAATGTATAATAGTTTAAATATTGAATATTTACTCACTTAAATAAAACAAATTGCAGTCGAGATAAGGTTAGCATTTGTAACATATTTAATGTTTTCTTTTATATTATTCTTTTAGCTGAATGTATTATTTTCTTCCAAAATTATACCTTTTCAAACTTAGCACATAACCAGTGCTACATATATATTTTTTAAAGATGATAAAAATTACAATGGCCAAATAGTATGGAGCTGAAAAAAGAACAATCTAATGACAGATATATAATAAATAATAATAATAATGAAAAAATAAAAATTCGACACTATAAAATACATGACTTTTGAAAGAAAATTACAGAACATAATAACAAACCCAAACAGGAAAGGCTTTCTAATTCTAATACATATAATTTAAAAGTGTCATTTTTAATTCATTGATTACTTTCAAGGAATCTTTAGAAATACTATAACAAGATGCGTGCATTATAAAAAAATAAAAATAAAAAAATTAATAAAATTGTATATTGAAATACACTTTTTTCGGTCTTTAGGCCACAAACTGAATATAAGTCTACTTAATAACTTAATTCTTTAAAACAAAATGTAATTGCACTAACTTAAAAATATATAAATGTGCAAATGCAAGATTTAAAAAATGCAAGTAGCTAAAGTTAAAAGTGGAAAAAGATAACACAAATGTAGCTTTTTAGTCTCATCTACTTATTAAACTTAATATCTTATTTAATATCTTATTTAAATCGAATGGCACTCGGGAATAGTATCATCGTGTCCGGATTGTATCATTATATTGTCAAATGAAAGACGCCTCCTCCAGTCGCTATTTGACGTCAGGGTACCAGATCCCGTAACTATTGCATCGAAAGAGAATTGCGGATAGATAAAGAGGCAGAAGAGGACCATCCGTCCTAAGGAGCAGACGATCAGGTATTGCATTTATTTGAAGTTTTCCTCGAAGTCAGCGGTTGATGTGTCTGAACTGATTTAAATGTAGTAGCATAATCTTCTGCAATGCCACAAGCTTTCATGTATGATGTGAGCAATACAGTTGCCTCAGGAGTCTTTGTAAGATCACGTCGATTTAAAATAGACAATGCGTCTTTTTTCAGACAAAGCATGTTGTTTCCTTGTCTGTTCCTAGAAGATAATTAGTGCAGGTTGCAACAGACTCCTGCATGCGCATATGCGCAGTGTCTGAATACACACACACTTATACACATACACGAACAATATGCATCCATTGGCATAGTGCATTGCTTGCTCAATGACTCGAGATGCGGAGCATTGTCAGACAGTGGTAAGGGTTTCTGTGAATTGCAATTTTCAATTTATCTGCGGAACAGCGTTTTCTTAAGATCACAGTTGATTTTCAGCCTTGTTTTGTTGTGTGTGTAGTGTATTCATTAAAGTAATGAAGCTAATGTAGCCTACTACAGGCTGCTGATGCGGTTTGATGGCACTGAATGCCTATATTCATGCGCATAGTATAGGCTATATAATAGGTCAAACATCATGGGGAGTACTGTAAGTAACTGTAAGATGCTGAAAGCATAAAAGTTATGATATATGCATAAGTATTAAGTAAATTAATGAGTTAAATGGGTTGCTCACTTGTTTTGCTCACTAAACCTGGTAATTTGTAATTTCTATGAACAGGGAAATTTATTTAAAGAATGACTAAAGATAGATATAAAAGCATTAATGGAGAAAATGATATCATACATTTTTCAATTATAGATAAATAATGATGAACAATATAATGTTACAATAAAATAAAAATATACAGCTAAACAAAATTACAGAAAAGTATAAAGCAAAACATACATTTCAAATAATAAAAAATAATAAATATTTAATTTAAAAGTGTAATATTTAATCCATTAATTACTCGTTAGAAAAACTAACTAGGCTACTAACAGGTTGTGTAACTTTTTAATAATTTTGATAATTATTTCTTACAATAAGTTGGGCTGATCTGAAGTTTGTTTAATTTTAGCAGTACAAGGTTTGCACTAAAAATGTGGGAACAATTCAATAATTATGTCAAGATGACATTGTAAAACATATACTGTAAAAATGCTACGGTGAAATCATGTTTAACTGTAAGTTATGCCATATGGTGAAATGATTTAATGTGAAATTAATGTCACATTAAATATAAATTTACTGGACAATACTGTCAAATGTATGGCTTTTGTAGGTAATTTATGATTAAAAAACAACAACAGTAAAATTATATTCCATGCAATACACATCACATACATTTTTATAAATAATTGTGTTTATTTTCATTTTTGTTATTGGTAATGTACATTGGTGTGTTTTGTGTTACATTTTATATCATTTTGTTAATGTTTATTACATTATTTCAGTGTTGTGTGTGTTACCCTGATGGTGTTTTGTGTTTGTGTGTATGACCCTATGCATAGTCTTTATATGAGTATTAGCCATGTTAAATGAACAGTTTTGGTAGTTAATTATAGAATTTAATGAAATATACAGCTGTAAATATACAGATATCCTGTAAAACTGGAAACGTGTGTAGTGCATGTGTTGTGGTTCTGTTTTACCTGTTCCCGTCTACCTGAGTTTGCCTGTGTTCCCTATTAGTTTCCTTGGTAATTATTCCCACACATCTGTTCTGCTGACTCTATTTAAGACCTCAGTTTTTGTTTATTGTGCAGTATTGTTTGTGTTTGATGTGGTTGTTATCTCCTTAGTTTGCTATTGGATTTATTATTATTTTATTAAATACTTTGTATTTCTCTGTATCTTCAATCGTCATGAGCTCTAACTTGTTAAAGAAACATTGTCACAGTATTTTTTTACGGTGAATTTCGCAACAACGGTGGCCAGTTTTTTACCCTAATTTTAATGGTTTTTTTTTTTGTTTTTTTACACTGTTTAAGTAAGAGTTTAATTTATTGTTGAGTAGAATGAAAACAATTTAAAGGAGATATGCTACTTAAAAAAATAGGTTAGGTTATCAATGTTCACTATTATGTGCATTTAAGTCAAAAGTGCACCACACTTATGGAATGCAATGCACTTGCTTATTACCAGTAGTCCTGTGGTGTGATGGTGTACTCTGTGTCATGTAATTCATCTGAGTTTGTTGGAAATATCAATAATTGTGTATCAGTGTCTCCTCAGAGGAGCATTAATAGCGAACTAAATCACATTGATCCATTTAGACCCATTAATAGTTTAATGTAAAGGAAGTTTTTGAGGACTTAATGTAGGACTTGTTGGAATTAAGGTGGATATGTTAGTTTTAAACAAATCTGTTCCATGACAAACATGGTTTTGATGAATATTTGACTATGGATTATTTATTTAATTTATGTTTCAATCATCTTAGTAACAGAGTCACTAGAATTTGCATCTAAAATGTAATCTCGAAATCTCTAAATAGCTAAATTGGTCACTGGCTTACAAATGACAATGTGCTCAAGCAGTCACTGCAAACACTTAGGCTTACAAAAATGCCTTATTATGCAAGGTTTGGCCCATCTTCCCCAGCTTTGAGACAAGTAACATGTACCATGTGATGACGCCGTTCGCACATGCAGGCGTAAGTGGCAGTGTGAGGTGGTAATGCACACCTGAACAATGGCGCACTATCGCAGTAAGATTTAATAATAGCCATGAAAACCAAAAACACTCCTCTTTTTGAGCACATTGTTTTTTCTGATCTGTGTGTGCCTCATTTTCTATTGAGCTTATACATTTTCATTTTCATTGACTTATTCATTGACCTCTACTTCTGTCTTTTTTTAGTTCCTGAGTGGAAATCAACTATACAATGCCTTTAGGAGAAGATGAAAATGGATGGAAAAAAAAGACAACTGATATCAAGGAAAATTATGATTTCAAGGAGGTCTTGGGGACGTGAGTGTTTGATAAATGAATTGCTCGATTTACCATGAAAGTGCCCGAAGCTTTGTATGAATAATCCTGGCTTCTGAGTCAATGTTATATTGACATTTTTAATATACTATTATAGTTTTCATTCATATTTTGAATGAGCTTTAATTTTTATATTTTCAGTTTTCATTCATTTAATTTGTAATACATTTGTCATGTACTTTTGAAATTTGTTGAATTTTTAAATAATTACTATTCAAGTTTAATTCATTTTTATTTCAGTTTAAGGTTTAGTTCAGTTTTAGTTTTGAATTTATTTTCAGTTATTAATTTTAGGGCTTAACTTAAACATTTGCAACGGTACAGAGCCCCTTAAGGGACATTGTTATGAAAAAAATATAACTTTAAATATTAAATATTGAACTATTTTTTTCCACCACCATGTCTCTTTAGGGGCACCATACCAAGGCAACAATTCTACATTTGTTTATTTTATTTCATTTTTAATTCAGTTAACAAAACTGTTTTGATGATAATAGTCTTGGTTTGACTGATTTTATAACTTCAGTGTTAGATCTAATTAAAAGACATCATGATTACAGAAAAATCACATCTTTAGTGTTTTAGCGATAAATGGAAATCATTCCACCATCAGACCGTTGAATCGCACTTGCAGCTATGATATCAACAAGTATTCCTTTATCTAATCTACTTCTGCAGCTCTTCTTCTGTAGATCTCCTTCATTTGTTTTAGTCAGTTGAAAATAGCAATATGTCATGTTGGCATTATGAAAACAATATTCAGAATATATTGGCACTGAGTGGCGTCAGAAACAAAACTCATCCACTTTCTGTGGGAGCAGTTGCCTCTTTTTCTCACTTTGCCGGGTGTGATTAATGACACCTCAGTGGCACTCAGCAGGGTTTTCATCAGCCGTCAATATTGGGAATTTGTTAAATTTACATTGGCATTTATATTATTCCTGTGTGCTTTCCTGCAAAAGCAACTACAAAAAATTGTGTTTGTTTTGAAGTCATGTAGTGAGAGACCTTGAAACGCTTCTATTATTCATCTGAAGCCAGTCGTAGTAGAGGACAAGAGAGCGTTCGTCGACCCTAAGTGCACTAGCCCTTTTATGTCGCAGATATATTTTTATCTCAGAGTGCGTGGGCATAGTGTGTACATTTACTGTCACGTTCGGTTCATCTTGGGCGACATGGCTAAGGATGAGAGCCAGAGAGAGGGATAAACAGATGGACTGACCGATCTGCCATACCGGATCTTAGTGACATTCACACAGGCATTCAGGACAGCGAATACTGGGTGGGAAGCACATCGCCAACCTTCAAGGCACTGCTGGGGGGAAAGTCACTAGTCTAGAGCTGTGATGAATTCCCAGACACATACACAAGCATATAATATTCATCAGGGGGTTGTTATGAGTGTCTCTCTCCTCCTGCGGCCAGAATGACTGCTATTTCAGATGGCATAACATAATCATTTGGGCATGCTTACTTCAGCTTGAGTTCACATGGCCAGCCTCATGTTAAATCCCCTTCTTTGGAGCTGTGCATGCTACACAATCACCAGAGATACATTCTTAGCATCACTATGGAGCAATTGTTAATCTTGATCTATGTTGTACCAATACCTCAGTCCTTAAAGGAGAAGTTCACTTTAAAATGAATATTACCCTGTGATTTACTCCCCCTCAAGCCATCCTAGGTGTAAATGACTTTCTTCTTTCTGATGAACACAATCAGTTATATTAAAACATATCCTGACGCTTCCAAGCTTTATAATGGCAGTGAACGGGGGTCATGACTTTGATGCTCAAAAAAGTGCATCCATCCAGCCATTATAAAAATAATCCACACGGATCTGGGTGGTTAATAAAGACCTTCTGAAGCGAAACAATGGGTTTATATTTAAAATGTTATAAAATGAAATATCTAGCTTCCGCTTGGAAGCGTCGGGATATTTATTATTAGATTGTTTTCATCAGAAAGAAGAAAGTCATATACATCTAGAATGGCTTGAGGGGGAGTAAATTATGGGGTCATTTTCACACGAAAGTGAACTATAATCCTTTAAAGTGACCATACAAATTAATATTTTCATATAGATTCAAATTGTGTTTTATTTTTTGTTAATATTGCATTATGTATTATAAATGATTTATCAGTGCACATTGTAATTATAATTTATAATAACATTATAATTTTATTATTTTGGTAAATGAATGTGCCCTCGCTGTCTTTATTCAAAATAACTTCCCCTCACTTGCAGCGACATGTCTTCTCTTCTCTGATGACGTGTTTACTGGCACTGGGGCGGGACAACCTCACTCACAGGATGTGCTAAAAGCCGAATAAATACTATGTTCAAAAAATAAATAATGCATTCTACTGAGCCCTTAAAGGGACATGGTTATGGGAAAAATATGAGAAGGGAGAAAAAATATTGAAATATTTAAATGCTTTTGCGTTCTCTCACAATTATATAGTTGGTTAATTATATTGTACTTTACGGGCATCACAGAGCCACCGCTATCAATATGCGAGGTTTTTAAATTGCTTTTAAATGCACGCTTGCTTTTTACTTTCAGTTTCCAATTGCAATCATGCATGCTCTGTGTATAGGGAGCAGCGGTACTGACCACACAAGATACGTGTCACTGTTGCACACCAAATCCTCTGACATCGTCCTGTCAGTCATCTCTCCTTAGTATATTCAGGTGATGCAGCAAGCCTAACCATGTGCCTTTAGGGGCTCTGTAGAATGTGTTGTTCATTTTCCCTGCATTTCCGCACGTGTGATCACAGCAATAGCAAACCACAACCATCCAATCAATTCCTGATGGACAAAATCAAGTCCCGCCCTACATTTTCTTTAGTTTGAGCCCTTTACTCGGATATACAATCGGAGAGAAAAGACTTTCATTTCATGCTGACTTTAATACCTTTATGTTCTATATCAGCATATGGTAAATGGTAAATGGACTGCATTTATATAGCGCTTTTAACAGACCAATGGCCATCCAAAGCGCTTTACATATAGCCTCACATTCACCCATTCACTCACTCATTCACACACCGACACCGATATAGTTTGAACCACTTTGCACCTTATTCTGGGAAAGAACAAGTTCAACAGAAAGAGTCTTAACAACGTATACATTTTTATGTGATGTTTAGGATTGGTTAAACTTAAATCTGAAGTGTCCCTTATGGCAAATTGCAATGTACCTTCAGTTGAAAGATCCCACTTTTCTATTTATGGAACAGTTTTTCGAGCCACTTTACTTTATTTATTTAGAAATATCATTTATTGACTGCTATGAATTGTAAACATTGTTTTTGAAAAAAATCATCAAGTCAACAAGTACGGATTAAAAGTAACAATAAGCAATCAAAGTTAACAGTAAAGACATGTATAGTGTTATAAGATTTCTGTTACATGTAAATGCTGTTCAATTCATCAAATAATCCTGAATTGATTTTTTATTATGATTTCTACAAAACATATTAAGCACCACAGCATAATAAATAATAATAGATGTTTCTTGAGCTCCAAATCAGCATTATAGAATGATTTCTGAAAGATCACGTGACAAGACTGGAGTGATTGCTGATTAAATAAATGTTTTAAAATTGAAAAAATGATCAAATAAATGCAGCCTTGATGAGCATAAGTGACTTCTTTCAAAAAACTTAAAATAATCATACAGGCCCCAAACTTTTAAATGGTAGTGTATATTTATGATGCTGTGATGTGTTGGGTTTCTGGCCTACTAATTGACTACTTTCTTTTTTTATTTGCGTTTTCCATACTGTCTCAACTTTTTCTGATTTGGGGTTGTAGACATGTAGTTATAAAACAGCAATTTGTAGTGTATTTCTGATGAAAAATAAAGCAGAAAACAAGGCATTTTACTGCTCATGAGGTCAAGCCTTAGGTGACTCGCGTAGCTTCAACACTTCCAGCGCTGACAGCCTTAAGCAATGTGACATCGGTCTCTTCTGGCATAGACACAGTGTTACATAATCAGCGCATTGAATTTGATGTGACAATTTATGGTAGAATGATTTTACACAAATTCTTTTTATAAATGAAGCCTGTTATGTCTTGCCAAACTGATAAAAACATGTGTTCCCCGACTCCTGAAACTTGCTGTACATTGCATTTATATATTTAAACATTTGTCAGACAATTTTATCCAAGTAAGCCTATCAGTCTTGCTTGTCATCAGACGAACATGTCAGTGAACATGTCTGTGGACATCAGTGTTGCCAAGTCCACGGTTTTCCCGCAGATTTAGGCTATTTTAACACTTTTACCGCTGGCTGTTTTTCATGTTCGTGACCCCATTTATGTGATATTTAGCCCCGGAACCATGACAAAAAAAACACACATTTTACCCCCCGAAACGCAATTTTTACCGGTGGAAACCCGGGGATTTTGTTGTGAGAACCAGGCAAGCCTGATGGACATGCCGCTTGATTCTATGACTACAGTTGTATTACATATCCTGTGTTGGACTGGAGCAGTGCAGTTAGTGGTACAACGGTACTATCAATGTCAATGAGCAATTTTAGTTTTGTGCTGAGAGCCACAGGCCATGCTTGTTTTCTTTAGTCGGCAAACAACAAATTCTACAGAGAGCTGAATGAACTAAAGCGGACTGTGTAGTAGGCAAAATTGCTGCAGCTGGGACCTGTGCGCCCCATCAGCAGAAATAAACAGAGAGAGAGAGCGATATATCATGGGAAAGTCCAAAAACTCAAGGAGATCTTCCTTGATGTATGTTGTACCAATAGAAATGAAGAAGCCGTATCTGTAAATGTTGTGGGAAATGTTACCAGGCTAATCTTTAGAAAGGTTGCTCAAAAGATTTCTGTCATTCTGTTCTCTTAGACCACACACTGTAAGGTCATGAATCAAAAAGTGTTCTTTTGTCTGTTTTGCACAATTAATCTCACATGAATGCAACTATAGACAAAATGGAGCGGTTTCTCTGCATAAGCAAATCTCTAACCCAGCTTTGTTTTCACAGCGTGATGCGGTTTTCACTAGTTTGCCAGTAAGGCGTTGTTCAGAGGATTTAACTGTATATGTTGACAGAAAGCCTCTTTTCTAAAGTAGATTATTGGTTTATCCGTGAATTCTTTGAGTGGAGTCAATTGATTTATTCTGGGGAAGTTGTATCTGCTCTGGCTTATCTAGCTGCGGACCTGGATTTTAATAGAGGAGGACGATTAAAAACATTTTGACACAAATCGAATGTTAAAGAGACTTTTTTAACTACAGTAGGCCTATATTGAGAAACTTTATCTAGCCATAAGAGATAAGAGATAGATCCAGTCTGCTTGTTTTCCATTTTGCAGTTTATACAGTTTATACGAATGTGCATGACTGTTAACATAATGAAGAACGGGTGGTACTTTGGAGACTTTGTTATGACATGTTATGAATAAGTGCTTTGCGCTAACTAGTTTGTTTATATTGTTTCTGTAAGAAGAAGGTGTGTTTTTGTAAGACAAGACCCTTTTGAAAAAAACTGCATCTGCTTGTTAGGTATGTTTTGAAGCATGGCAGCTGGTTTGAGCTGGTTTAAGCTGGTTCTGAGCTGGAGCTAGTTTCTTAGGACCAGCACTTGACCAGCTTAAAACAGCTCAGGACCAACTAAGGACCAGCTTAAACCAGCTCAAACCAGCTGCCATGCGTCAAAACATACCTAACCAGCATATGCTGTTTTTTTTTTTCTCAAGGAGGATAGTATCCCAGTGTTTCACGTGTTTCAGTGTTTTTTCAGTGTTTAGTTGTTGAAAATATGGATATTTAGGAAACAAAATGCGAGTACTGTTTATCTTTGTGCTCTTTCAAAGCTTACAGAATTAAAAACATTACTTTGACTTTGCCGTTTTGTTCTCAGCTGCTCACAGTGCTCATCTTATTTACAAAGTGGGCATACGAGGTCAAAGGGGACTGGTTGCTATGGTGACAGGATGAGATATTTTATTTTTAGATTAAAGTTTATGTCACAGAAGGAGGATGAATAAAACTTCTAAGATGTTTTTGTCCTGAAGGTCCCTTTGTTGATGCCCAACCTTCCTAAACAAAATGAGGCCGACGTTTTAAAAGGAGAATTTGTGTACACACAGAGAAAAAGGGTGTAAAAAATGTTTGTTGTCGGGGCAGTACCCTTAAAAGGACATATTTGTACCCTTTTTACCCTTAAAAGGTGCATATTAGTATCTTAGAGTACAAATACGTACCTTAAGGTACTACTATGAACCTTTTTGTGGTAAAAAGAAAGTACAAATATGTCGTTTTAAGGGTACTGCCCCGACGACAAGCAATTTTTACACCCTTTTTCTCTGTGTGACGCTTAGTTTACCAGGAAGCCAGTTTTTCTTTTAGCAGGTTTCATCAGGTTGGTATGATGTCTATTGAAATGTTTCTAAGGGAATCTAAAATTACAACAAAAAAAAGCTCCCCAAACAACCTAGCCTTTTAAAAGACATCCATAAAAAAGAAAACAGGGCCACTCATGTAGCATTTGTTTTTAATTATTAATCACAGCTTGTTGCAGTGAGTGTGATTTTAAGCGGCACGTTTTTCTTTTTCTGTTACACAATATTTGCCTAGGAAAAAAACTAAATTAAGTAAATTCAAAGAGTATTTAATAATTGTACTTGAATAAATTAAATTGAGAATTTATTGTGGAAAATGTATGCATAATAGACCAAAAAATGTAGTTGTTTCTGGCGTTTGAATAATAATGAGAGACATTAAATCCGTGTTGCGGCACTAACTCTTTGAATGACTGGAATATTGCTCTACAGATTATTTCCCTGGAGTGAGTTTCCCAAAAGCATCGTTACCCAATTATCATTATCAGCAGCATAGTTCAATGAGTCTGTGTTTCCCGGAACCATAGATCCCACCGACATTCGCCAAGTTGTGTGGTTGAAACAACAGCTCGACCTGTGGTTAGAAGCGTTTTTTTAATTATAAGTCATATAACTGGTTTCAACATACAGTAATAAAGAATAGGGGAGCGCAGGGCACAACCTAACGCAGGGTTAATTGTAACACGCATGGTTTAACACTTTCCACACATGCCAGGATGACGGAACTTAGTGTATTTACTAGTTGCCATATCAACACTATATAGAGAAAAAATAGCGCCAAAATTAAAAAATCTTTGGAAGATATCACTGAACATTTATTTAACCATAGCAAAAAGTAGGCTACATTTCTTAAGTTTATTTTTCATCTCTGTTTTTTGTGTTTATTTAAAACTTGACAAATCTGATATTATTTTAGTTGTATATCTGTTATTTAACCTTTGAGATGGTTCTTTAATGCTGATCAGCAGAAGACACGAGCCGCGGTTTAAATCACAGGTGGGGTGCGTTGTAACACTGCGTTACAATGAGCCCCTATTAGAACTATACTATTATATTCTATACTTTTATGAATTCTTTTGAGAAACCATGAGAAAAGGTTCAGAAATTATTCATTATTTTATGTCTTTAACTTTGGTGTAGCTGTATTTAGCGATGTGTTTGTTGTCAAACTCAAAAATTAGTGTATTTGTAATGATACAAAAATGCTATTCTTTTATTTTAAAAAGTTAATAGTTGTATTTTATTGACAAAATATTTTAGTTTGTTTTGGATATTTTTTTGATTATATCCGGTAACATTTGAAGCTATCATTTGGTCATGTTACAATGTACCCCCTCACATGTTACAGTGTACCCCACCTACGGGGCATGTTGTCACATTTCACTTCAATTCTTTCGGGGTAAATCAAGAAAACAGTATACACTGTATTAATGAAACAAAACCACATAATTGTACTAGACATGTGTGAAATGAATATGGGAAAAAATAAATAAAATACCCCAAGTGGATTTACACAACCCGAGAAAGTCAAAAAGCATTAGGTTGTGCCCCGCTCTCCCCTACTTTAAATGATAGAAATCAAATAGCCGTAAAAAATCTGAATAGTAACGAAAAAAAGACAACAAAAAAAAAACAAACGGCAAAAAAACAGCAAGCAAATATTTCTTTCTTTTTCCTTGGGACACATTCAAGATTCACAGAATTTGTTGAAGTACAGTGGGGACATTAAATTATAAAGAATTTCTCCATAAAGTTTAACAAAATGTAATTCTTTTTGTTATTAATTTACTTTAAGGACTTCTTCAATGACTCCATCTCTATTTATAATAAGCGGGTGCACAACGTGCGTACACTCTGCTTATTACACACACAGGGATGAGCAGCCGCACAAAAACATTTTTAAATATTACAAATAAAAGGATTCCTCTCTGGAGAAGCGTTCAGTCTTTCTGATTGTAAATTCTGCCATGTAAATAGCGAATTCGTCAGATAAGACTCTGGTTGGTTTTATTGCATGTTATACCCAAAACACACCCATGACTCATTAAGAGAATAGATACAACCCTTTTGGACCATGCGTCTGGTGCGCCGACCATTTTTTTCTGTTGTTAAACTAGCAAAAGTGGATTCGGACACGCCCTAAGTGCACCTGTGCTCAGGTCGTTAAAATAGGGCCCATGGCCTTGTTAACTAATGTTACCACAGACAGCACGACACCACACATTACACTGCAACATTGCTGCCTACACATCTCGCTAGAAAACAAGGCCGCTTGCCACCAGTAGGAACTACATGTATATAGACTTTTTTGTGTGTGTCAGGAATCAGGATGGGTGTTTTAGATCCCGGACGAGCCCCCATAAATGTTACGACCCAGAGATGGACTAGGGATGGAGTAAGTTGATATCAGAAGCCACGGCACTAGGACTGAACAATAATGTAGCAGCAAAATATTTTCAAATACTGTATCTGAAGAAGATTGTACACATGATGCATGATGACTGTGCCCACACATGCAGACAAATTTCATTCTCAAAATGCCCTTGCCTATTAATTTGTTGTTCTTAATTATACAATTCATGCATACAGTATTTTGAAAGTTTCTTTATCTTTAGCTAATCTAATAATTGCCAGTAGGAGTCCCTGAGCATTTTATGTAATTAAAAAGTATAATGTAAACTATTATGAATATGAATGTTTGTAATTTTCCTTTCAGTGTAGATGTACACCATGAGCATTTTATAAATCTATTTTAGTGCACAGAGCTGCTGCTGTTGGGAAATTATTGGCCTCATAACATATGTAAGGCATTCCATCAGCTACATGTCTCTGCAAAACAATTTTCTTATTTACAGACCCAAACACCCACATAGGCTGTCTTGTATCATTTCCTAATCTCCATTCTCTCTCCCTTCTTCCTCCTCCTTTACCCACAGGAAGCCATGGGAGGCCTTAATTACACCATGTCTCACGGCAACAGCACAGCTCTCGCGCTCTTCATTTCCTCTCGCTCTCTCTTTCTTTTCTTCTTTCTTTCTTCCCGACCTCCTTTTTGTCCCCCACCCCCTCCACTTAAGGCACTTTGATAACTCTGTGATACGAGTCCAGTAGAAAGTTTGTTGACAGCTGCAGCGCTGTATGAGCTGCTCTCTCTCAATAAACAACCCTGCTGTGACCATGACTCACTACTGTGGCTTCCAGGTCATTGGAGACTTCCATTTTATTTTTATTATTTCAACAACAACAGCATAAGGTCCGTTTAATTGAAATCACACTCTGTCGGAGTCGTGCAATTAGACAGGCATGCATGCAAAAATATTTTTTAAATACTGTAAAATCTGAAAATTGCACGCATGAATCATAATGACTGGGCCCACATATTCCGACACATTTTACTGACATTCTCAAACTGTCTTTTAAAATATTTGGTAATTTTTGGCCATTCTAATAATGCTTTCAAGTGGAGTCTCTCAGCACCTTTGTATTTAAACATTTTATGTAATGCAAACACTGTATTGTGATATAAACATTAATGTGTAAAACTGTGGTTGCCAGTGGCCTGTTTCAGATGCTAGTTCGAGATTTTCAGGCTCAAGAAGGATTGGTCCAGAGTGTGTATTGGGTTTTAGCAGTGTTCATCGTGCTAACGTGCTCCGGATTTTATTCTGGGTTAGAGATTGCAAACCCAAACTGGACCAATCAGCTGTGAGTAAAGTGACATACAATATTTGATGCAATAAAGCCACTCCCCCTCTCACTCCAAATTAAAGCAGATAATAGTGAAACACTTTTAGAGATGATATTGCTCATCTTTTGCTGCTGATTATTTATTATATTTATATTATATGATTTTTTTATATGAATTTATTCCTGCCTTATAAACGCATTTCATTTCATGATAATTTTTGAAAACAATAAAAAAGAAAGTGAATTGTCTCTCTCACAAAAAGTGATTCAAACTGACACACTGCATTTTCTGTGTGATTGGCTGTTTGCTGCACACGTCACACTTTCAGGTGCACACACTTCAAAGTTAATTGCAAACTCTGGATCAAATCTGAGTTGACAGAGAACATCTATACCAGGGCTATTCAAATCTTACCCTGAAGGGCCAAGCTCCTGCAGATTTTAGCTCCAACCCTGATCAAACACACCTGAACATGCTAATCAGTGTCTTCAGGATCATTAGAAAATCACAGGTAGGTGAGTTTGATCAGGGTTGGAGCTAAAATCTGCAGTGCATTGGCCCTCCAGGGTAAGATTTGAATAGCCCTGATCTATACCAAGATTTGTGAGACCGCTGAACCTGAGCTATACTAGGTTGGATTTATCTGGATTTATCAACACTTAACCTACTCTGAAACTCATGCAACAGGTCTCAGGGCATTGTTATGTGGTTGCTAGGTGTGTGCTAGGTGGTTTCTGGGTGTTCTATTTAGTTATAGTTCATTCTTACAGAGGACTTATGCTTTTTTACATTTTCAGTTTTCTTTAGTTGGGTATTTTGATGTTTGAGCATGAAAAAGGTCTGCAAAGTTACAAAGTCATTTTAAATTAAGTTATTCTTGGCTATCACCAGACCAAGCTTTTAAGATTGAACATTGGTCATGGGAGTCTGGTCTGTATTTTCTGCACAAGAGGCGTGATCAACGAGCATAATTCAAATGACTCTGTACGCAATTGGATAGTCCTTCATCCAATCAGACCACAAGAGGCGTGATATCCGTCATTGTGTTAAACCCGCCAATAGCGCACCAGGTGGATAAGTCAGTCTGTGATTGATTCCCGCAAATCTGTAACACAAGAAGGCTAAATGAATGTACAGGTTTCCAGCCTGAGCTGCAGGCCGAAATCAAATCGCTGGCAGATCATGCTGGGTTTACCCAGTTATTCTCTATCAGTAAGCACCGTTTCTGAACTCCCTGAAACGCCTTGATTATAGTCTTCAGTTTTCTTCTGGGAACGAACATGTCACAATACTCTTCATTTAAGTAATTCCCGCCCAAGGCATACACACGCGTTCTTGTCTCTCTGTTCTTGTGTTAGTCCTAGCCAAGTATCCTTCAAATCCCCAGATGGGTTCTTGATCCGCCCCCTTTATCAAGGATGCATCAAGAGGTGACTTGTACAAACTTGAGACAGCCAGGTATCCCAGAATGCATTGCACTAACTAGCAAGTGTCTAGCATAATTAAAAAATAAAGCATAATTAAAAAATACTACTGTTATTGTGCCACGAAATGTAGTTTTAAGAGATTATCAGGTGAGATTGTAGTTTTAAAGCTTAAATCTGTGGTTTATTTATTAAGAGAGCAGCTATTTGAAAATTGTATCAGATGTTTTCGGGGTTGTGAGATCCAGTCGATCACCGGGCGCTCAGCGCTCTTTAATCTGGCAGAGACTATAGCTTTACCTTGGCTAGACCTTCTGATGTTTGCCGCTGGCTCTGATGTCCTGTGGTGGGTAAACACAAGATATAATTTGTCTTGTGTAGATCTAATTCTTTGGTCTCATGAATATATCAATTGTTCCCTGGCAAATCGTTTTGGCTGAGTGCAAAGTTTCATAACTATAAATAATTAGGCTATATTGAACTTTTTCCGTTATATAGCGCTTACTTTGTATGACTTGCATGAAGCGTTTGACCAATCACAACACACTGGTCCAGCCGACCAATCAGAGCACATTGTGCTTTTTTTAGAAGGAGCAACTGGGAGACAGGGGTTGCTTCTCATTTCTTATTTGTGCATCTTCGTTTCCTTTCCTCGCTTCCTTTCCTTGCGTCTTAGCTACACTCCCTTAGGATGCGAGGGAAGGATACACCTGTGTATCTCACTCGTGACTCCTCAGGAAGCTTCCTGGCCTCCTCACGGAGCAATTAGATAATTGAGATGTCCTTCAAGATGTCTGAATTCGGTTGGTTTCCAGGTCACGGGCTGGAGGATGGTGAAGCGAGGAAACAAGGAAGAATCAATTTAAGTATTGAGAAGCACCTCGAAACTAAAGAGAGTTTAGTTGCTAGAAGACTGGGAAGAGAGGTGCTGCAACAATGTAAAAAATATGCTTTTTTTGAACATTCAAGCATGAAAACCTATAGTAGAAACCAAAAACTAAATCAAAACTTTGAAAAAGGCATCATATGGCCTCTTTAAAAGCATGGTGCTGCAAAACGTCCATGTACTTGTATTAGAGATGATAATTTTGAACAGTTTGAGTCTGACATATCTAAAAAAAGGAATCAAATTTTTAAAATCATAATTAGCATTTAACAGCAATATGAAATGTAGCCTTGGAAGTGAAGAAGTGGAAGTTTCCTCAACTGTCATTTATTCTCTGACTTGTTTATTTCTCTTTTCCTTAGTGGCAAATTGTGTTTAATTGCTCCCTCTGTGATTAAGAAGGCAGTTTAGGGAGTGTGTGTTTGGGACAGCTAGATTATACATGACAGTGCTTGTTTTAACACACAGGCTTTGTGTTTAAGGAAGAAAATGAGAATGAATGTTTTGTCTGCATAAGGGTAAAAACCTGTTTGAAATAGTATGAAAACATACCCAGATGCCTAAACATATGGAAACATTCCTTGGATGATTAAACAGCTTTGTGCTGTTTGTCTTTTTCTGGCACAACCTGTGTCCCTCTGGAGAGTGCAGACTTACAGCACATTGTTTCATCTTTCCCACCTGACGAGTCTGACCTGATAAAATATCAGCTGTACACAATATTTCGGTTGCACAGAAAGCACACACACACACAAAAAAAACTAAACGGAAAAAGGTGTTAGCGTTGTTTACGTCCCTTTTGTGTTGTGTTGAACAACAGTCAAGGTTACCGCTGAAGGGTAAATAAGGTTTTTTTTTCTCCTGCTTTTTCCATCAGTGATTTAGAAAAACATTTGTGCATTAACTTTTAGAGCTGTTCAGAGTTACCGGTATACTAGGCCTACCATTCAAATTAGGCTCAGTCCATTTTTTCCCTTTTCATATTTGTTTAGAGATTAATTGTTTTATTCAGCAAGTTTGCATTAAATTAAGACATTTATAATGTTACAAAGTATTTTTTTTCAATACATTTTTATGGTTTCCACAAAAATTTGCAACATTGATAAAAATAAGAAATATTTCTTGTGCTAAAGGGTCATGTGACACTGAAGACGATGTAATGATGCTGAAAATTCAGCTTTGCCATCAGAGGATCAAATTACATTTTAAAAGATTAGAAATACATTACAATATGAAAGTTATTTTAAATTGTAGTAATATCACAATATTTCTGTTTTTACATTATTTTGTATCAAATAAATTCAGCCGTGGTGAGCTTTTTTGAAAAACAGTTGAAATATCTTACTGACCCCAAACTTTTGAATGATATTTTAATGCCTTTTTATTCTTACTTTTTTATACCCAACTCTGTCAAATCTGTAGTTCTTGCAACACCCAGATTTATATCACATATTGATGGCAACATCTAACATAGAACATATAATAATTACAGTTTTTATACAATAAATAGGTATTACATTTTTTTTTACAAATGTGTATATATAATTAATATAACTGATATTTACACTTACCATAATTAAAAGTATACATTTAATTTGATTATAGTTATTGGCTGATGTTGAGCATTTTGAAATGGCCAAATATTGGTCGATTAATCTGAGCTGCGTTTATCAAAAGCATTGTAAGCCTAAGTAGATCATAGAAACCTTTGGTGCATTTACTTTTGGGAAATGCAGCCCTGGCTGATATATTGTTTACTCTCTGTACTCTCAGTCAGTGTATAAAAGCAACCGTAAAGGTCAGATGGGGAAATCCAACAGCACTAACTGCATCTTTCCTTTTCTCCAGGGGTGCGTTCTCTGAGGTGTTCCTGGCTGAGGAGAAGAAGACCCAGCGACTCGTGGCTATTAAATGCATCCCTAAGAAAGCATTGGAGGGAAAGGAGAACAGCATTGAGAATGAGATTGCTGTGTTACACAGGTCAGAACCGACTCTCTCATGAACTACTGCATTAAAAACAGTCGAAACTGGTTTGCCTGTCAGGATGGGCAACTGGGAGGTCAAAAATCTAAACCAGCTGAAGACGGGACAGCTGGGCATTCACACAAATTTCACAATTCGATTCAACTCACAAGCTTGCGATTTGATTTTGATTCATTGGGGCCTATCAGAATCAGGTACTGTACATGGCAAAAACAAAAAACCTCTCAACTAATGCTGTAAACTATACAGGGAGAGAACCTCAGTTGGTACATCAGTATAATATTAAAGGTTATTATTAACTGATTTGTAGGCTACTTACATCTTAATTACATATTTAGTTTTTATAATAATAACGTTATACAAATAATTTTTTATCGACAATTATGTTTCTACTCGTTTTTTTATATATAATAGTTTAAACGGTGACATAACTTGACGGATTTATTCAATCATACATTAAATATTGCTGAACAGGTTAAGTAGAAATGCAATGAATATGGAATATAGCGCATATATTTAGCATTTTTCTAGCAGACTAACAAGTTTCTGGACATTGAATGGCTTTACTGAGGTAAATACAACATTACGTGACATTGTTTACAAGCTGTTTTCTTGACATCTTTCCGCGGTTGAAACACTGATTGAGAGATTACTATCCTGACGTGGTCATACTCAATTCTATTCAGAGTCTGATACCGCTCCATTGGGCTATGATTATTGGGGCGCGCTTCAACCGAACCAGGAAAGACCTCAGTTGGATTGACCTACAACCAATCAGAGCAACGGAGTAAATTACGTGTGTTGAGCGACGCATAGTAGCGGGAATTTCTGATCATTTAACAGACTCTGATCTTTGAATCTCGTTTAGCAAAAGGAACAAATCAGTTTTCAAGTCATTTCTTTTATTTCAGCAGAATATCATTCAAATGTCCAACACATCTAGTACTTATGCAAACGTTGATCACATTTGGAATAAAATATAAATTATAAGCTAATGCAGCCAAGACCAAACTTTAAGATATTATTCATGAATTGCTTAGCTGGGTCTTCAGGCTATGCAGTCTGTTCCCTGGAAAGAGTAGTAACGTTACACCTCTCCTGTCTTTGGGTTCGAGTCATTAGTTCCATAATCAGTGTCTGATCTGGGCCGTGACAGCCCTATAAGAAGTACATCCAGTCCCAAGAACAGAATTGATTAGTTCAGCTCTTGAGTCTTCGGGCTCGAGTCATTCGTTCTCACAGCCCAATAGCTGAGTGCATAAGATCCTGTACAAATCCGATGGCATGTAGCACATGCACAGTTAACACAAAATGAACAAATCGCTCTGAGACAACTCATTGTTCCCGAGTCATATTTAAGATTAGTTAAAAAAGAACGAATCGTTCATGAACGACACATCACTAACGCATAGTTTTCAACAGCTCTCAACTGCACGCTTTCTGGAAAAAGTAGAAGAAGAAGATAAGTGTAAACAATCTTTGCCGATCTTGTAAAAAACTATTTAAGGATACACAAAGTATTTACGAACACAATCATCATTTTTGAGAGAAATAGTTAAGGTGAATGCATACAAACATGTTCTCCATTTAGTATTAGAACAAATTCAACCCAAGTGCTCTTTGGTGACGCAGATGATTACGTTGCGTTATCTGGCCATCATCGTATAAAGCCCACCCTGATAATTTGATTGGTCCGGACAGTTTCTGTTCGGGCATAATTACTACTCAATGGATTGAGTCCAGACCGAATTGCCAACCTCAAATGTTGTGGGCAGGGCTAAATTCGGCTGGCATCCAGGCTAAGAGATTACATTAATTTGGTACATTTTACTGTATCTTTCAGCATACCTTCTGATGTTAATTTATGTTTATAGAGTGGTGCAGGTATGACGTCACTTTGAAGGCCAACCGGCAGTTAGCATCGCACTGGTTTCCTCAACAAAAGCTCAATAGGAACAAGCTCTGTGATCAACAAAAGTTTATTTTACTTGCACGTTTTTGTCCATCAAAATAATTTTCACAGATGAACACAACTTGTATGAATTTTGAAGCCTAAATGCAGCTGCCAGAAGTAAAAGGCTAAAGGTAGGCTAAAAACGGACTGCACCACAGTCCCACAAATTCAACGTCACCATCACTAAGCTTTGACAACTCTTTCAGTCTTTATCTCAGAACATTTTCCCACATGGTTTGAGTTATAATAGTTTATAAGAGCACAATTCTAAGCATAATGAGGCTGTAAAAGCGGACTTCACTTGATCAGTGTTATGACGTTTAATCTCAGCCTCTGTAGTCCCATTGCACCATCCTATTTCATGCTGTAACTAAGCAATAAAGCGGAAGAGATTATCCGTGCACTTCGCGCTGCAGCTTCGCTTGAACTGAAGGCGCTATGATCTCACGCCACATTAAAAGGTTAGTTCACCCAAAGATGAAAATTAGCCCATGATTTACTCACCCTCATGAGGGGTTAATAAAGGCCTTCTGAAGTGAAGTGGCATGTTTGTGTAAGAAATATATACATATTTAAAACTTTATGGACTAAAATAACTGAAAGAAGAATGTCATATACCACTAGGATGACTTGAAGGTGAGTCAATTATGGGATAATTTTTATTCTTAGGTGAACTAATCCTTTAAAGAGCGGCAAAAACTGTATTTATTGTTTGAATTTAGTAATACATTTTGCAGAATTTAAAACTGAGACATTTTTTCATATCAGAAGTGACATTTGTTCATTCATCAACTGAAAGCAGCATTGAAATGTGGGCTTTTTTGTATTTTGAGAGAATTTCATGGTACTAATTAACATTTATGCAATACTTATTAATTTTTTTCAATAAAACAGTATTTCATGTTAAAATAGAGACAATGCCTTTAAAATCAAATTTTTGAAGACAGAATAGTGATTTCTGGTGGGAGTGAAAAATAAAATCCATTTGGTGTTACTAGATTCTTATATATACACTAGCTCTTTATAAAGAGGCTTTAAAGACATAAATACTTATTTTTATTGAGTTGTGGATTTGGATATATATTTAGACATTCTCAAAGTTAAGTGAGTGTGTGCTTGAGTGAGTGTCTGTTCCCTTTAGAGAGTACTCTCGTTTTGCGTACGCTTATGGGAAAACTCCTTTTCTCGAGATATTGATGCTTTAAGAGTGTCATCCTTTTATTGCTGTACACTTTTCTGCATCGTGGCTGATTTGTAGATTGTACACACAACAAAAATAATCAGTATTTTTATATTTTTCCCATTCATTTCCTATGGTGGTCGTTTTTGACCACAAACAACATAAGTGTGACTTTTTAATTTTTTTATTTTAACGACCAGCTTTTTCAAAGTCCACGATTTGTTTTGTGGTCACATAGCGACTGCCGCAAAAAAGTTTTTATTATTATTATTATTTTATTTTTTTCCAGTCTAAAATGACCGAACAACATCAGTGATTGGGTTAGAATCAATACCGG
The DNA here is from genome assembly GCA_023029165.1 of Gobiocypris rarus. NCBI lineage: Eukaryota > Metazoa > Chordata > Actinopteri > Cypriniformes > Gobionidae > Gobiocypris > Gobiocypris rarus. Next base: position 33,264,256 of record CM040921.1, on the reverse strand, counting down.
TTCTTCAAAATGAGAACTGATTAAATTTGAGAAATCTTTTTTTTTTTACCCAGCCCTACGGGATTGGAAAGCAAAACTAAATCAACCTGTTGTGTGAAGCATACCTTTACAATAATAGTTGGGGCCAATAACAGATGACAGCACTGTTTGAGAGCAAGCGAATCCATGTCATGAGTTGTCTGCTGATATAGGATGGATGCTGCCAAGAGTTTGACTCTTTGTGAGGTGTTAGTGTTAAGGATAAGTTGTAGTCAAGATGCTGAAAGGCCTCTTCCTTTTCCTCTTAAGAGCCAGATTGCTCCTTGAAAGAGGAAAAGCTCTTATAAATGCTATATGTGCCATAAAAATGTGCTATAGCTTGAGAAATCGTAGAAGTGTGCACCGGAAATGTCAAGAGTACTGGAGATAGTCCTATTTTTAGTGTCTCTGTTGCCAGGGCAACAGCACACACAGAGGCTGAGATGGTATGGAGGTTCCCTGCAGCAGTATTGTGAAGGAGAGGGACCAAAGAGGAGGAATACGAATAGAATTAAGAGTGAGTGAGAGAATTTCACCATTGGTGTGAAAAACTGCAATCAAATGGAAAGCAGGAAACCAAAAGAGTGGAAGTCAAATGGAGATGCAACAGAATATTATAAAAGTCTAGTCAGAGTATGCTGGTCTAGCTTCATAAAAGACACTGAGAATAAGGGAGACGGGAGGAAAGCCATCATGAATGGAGCATAAAAAGATCTTTTAGAGCAATAAAATTATAGCACTTTATTTTACAATCCTGTTCCCCATGTACTAACCCTAAATCTAACCTTAACCCATGTAGTTACTTTATATTACGCAATACTTTCTTAGGCAAGTACACACAAGTGAACGCACTGTAAAATAAAGCTGTTTTAATGCACATCAGGCGAATATGATAAGTATAAATGTCAATTTTCTGTTCTAATCATTGCTGTTTTTTTTCTCTTTCTTTTCAGAATAAAACATGAGAATATTGTTTCACTGGAAGACATCTTCGAAAGTCAGTCACATTTGTATCTGGTCATGCAGCTGTGAGTTTACAATCTCACACCAACCATAGTGACATACTTTATGTTTGTTTAAATGGCAGTGTCTTGAATGCTTATGTCATTATAGTGGAGGTGCTAATTGTAGTTTGTTTGTGTGGGACTTCACAGTGTATCAGGGGGAGAGCTCTTTGACAGGATTGTTGAGAAGGGCTTCTACACAGAGAGAGATGCCAGCAAACTCATTCGTCAGATTTTAGATGCAGTGAAGTATCTGCATGATATGGGCATCGTGCACAGAGACCTGAAGGTAATGCTTACATATTCTTTCCCTTTCAAACTCTGCCTTTCTAACCAGGCATAATGTGACAAATTATTCAGCATGCAGTATTTTTTTTCTGTGCTCGCTGAAAGCCAAATGCTGCCACAAAGGGACCGAATCACTGCCAATTAGAAAGTATTTAATGTTTAATATTCAGCTGTGTGGAGCAGAAGTTCAGACCAATGAGATTTTAACAGTAGGCAATGCAAAGCAACATAACAGAAATAGGCTGTGTTCAGAATGGTATATTAGTGTGTTGCTTACCGCATACTGTATACTGCTTTTAGTGCATTTTTTTTTTTTTACTAAATAGTATACCAAACAGTACACATTATGCCAAAGTAAACATTTTAAACTGTAATATGCCACCTCCTTGTGTTCTGTTAGCATCTCTTAAGGTGAGACACTACAGACATAAACAGTTTGTTTCATGCATCTGCCAAATTTGAGATTTTGGGTTTTTTGGCTTTTCATAAAGTGTTTTTTGACTTTTAAGTGTATCTTTTATAGCACTTTATTTGTGTCTGTAGATTTCAAATACAGTACATACACTATATTGCCAAAAGTTTTTGGACGCCTGCCTTTACATGCACATGAACTTTAATGACATCCCATTCTTAATCCGTAGAGTTTAATATGGAGTTGGCCCACCCTATAACAGCTTCAAATCTTCTGGGAAGGCTTTCCACAAGGTTTAGGAGTGTGTTTATGGGAATTTTTGACCATTCTTATAGAAGTGCATTTGTGAGCTCAGGGACTGATGTTGGACAAGAAGGCCTGGCTCGCAGTCTGAACTGGTCCCACAAAGTTGGGAGCATGAAATTGTCCAAAATGTCTTGGTATGCTGAAGCATTAAGAGTTCCTTTCACTGGAACTAAGGGGCTAAGCCCAGTCCCTGAAAAACAATCTCACAGCATAATCCCCCTCCACCACCAAACTTTACACTTGGCACAATGCAGTCAGGCAAGTCCCGTTCTCCTGGCAACCGTCAAACCCAGACTCGTCCATCAGATTGCTAGATAGAGAAGCGTGATTCATCACTCCAGAGAACACGTCTTCACTGCTCCACTGTTTTACACCACTGCATCTGACACTTTGCAATGCATTTGGTGATGTAAGGCTTGGATGAGCTGCTCGGCCATGAAACCCATTCCATGAAGCTCTTTTCGCATGTTCTTGAGCTAACCTGAAGGCCACACAAAGTTTGGAAGTCTGTAGCTATTGACTGTGCAGAAAGTTGTTGACTTCTGCTCACTGTGCACCTGACCATGCACTGACCCCACTCTGTGGATTGATGAAAAGAGATATCCAAAATCCCTTCTGTAAAAACCATTGACTCCGATATGTAAAAAAAAGAAAAAAGAAACAAGAATGTTCAATCTGGCTTTATCAAATGGTCAAATTTTTGTTCTAGAAATATATGCAAATTAGTGCACAATACCTCATTTGCATATTTAAACATAACATTTCAGAAAACTTGTAATAAAATGTTTGCAGTTATTAATGTAATCGATCAACTGGGGAAGTATGATGATATCTATTAGTTAATTGTTTTACCCTTAATTCACCTGGGCTGTCTTGCATTTAATAAAACTGTTATTTTGTATTTTTAATATAGATTTATTAAACTTTTACCAGTAAAGAAAATATGACAATATGTACGCTACCATTACAACGTTTAGGGTCGGTAAGATTTTTAATGCGGCCAATGAATGCACACAAAACATTTCTAACTGTTATTAATGTTGAAAACAGTTGTGCTGCTTAATATTTTTGTGGAAACCATGCTACATTTTTTCAGGATTCTTTGATGAATAGAAAGTAAAAAAAAAAAAAACTTATTCTATATAATATTCTATATAATTTTTTGCAATATTATAAAAGTCTTTAGTGTCCCTTTGATCAATTTAATGCATCCTTGCTGAATAAAAGTATTACATTCTTTTAAAAAGACTGACTCTTTTGAACCGTACTTTATATTGCACATTTAACATGGAAGATATATGAGTTATCGCTTGTCACATCTGATTAGGACACAGTGTTATGCATATGAGTTCACCAATGGCTGTGCATTAAAATAGTAAGATGTGACTTGATTTAATGTGATTCAAGAGAAACGTTCAGCACAGATGAATTCATTCTCTTTCCGTGCAGCCAGAGAATCTTTTGTACTACAGTATGGAGGAGGACTCCAATATCATGATCAGTGACTTTGGCCTGTCAAAGATCGAGGACTCAGGAAGTGTGATGTCAACTGCCTGTGGGACACCTGGATACGTAGGTATGAATGAGGGCTATCTTACCATCTTTATCAAGGTAATGTGTCTGTTTTTAAAGGCTCTCAGCCGTTTGAAAAGCTGCACAGTGTCAAGTGTTAACATTTTTAAACTGCCTCTTTGATGCTGCCCTCATTCTGTACAAAGCTCAAAAGGAAAGTGAACTAAACAGAAAAAAGGAAACACTGAAAGCGTCTCTCTCTCTCTCTCTCTCTCTCTCTCTCTCTCTCTCTCTCTCTCTCTCTCTCTCTCTCTCTCTCTCTCTCTCTCTCTCTCTCTCTCTCTCTCTCTCTCTCTCTCTCTCTCTCTCTCTCTCTCTCTCTCTCTCTCTCTCTCTCTCTCTCTCTCTCTCTCTCTCTCTCTCTCTCTCTCTCTCTCTCATTCAGCTCCAGAGGTCTTGGCGCAAAAACCATACAGTAAAGCTGTAGACTGTTGGTCCATAGGAGTGATTTCTTATATTCTGTAAGTATTTCTTAATGTATTTATTTAATTATTTGAGTGGCTGTTCATTAATTGATTTATTGTCACGTTTATAATTATTTATTTATTTGTATCATTTATTTATTTATGGTCAATTCTTTCATTACAAATGTATTTATTGTATATATTTATATTATATTTAATTTATTACATTATTTAAATTAATGGTCTGTCCTCGTTTATTTATTTATTTTATTATTATTTAATCCATGTTATAGTCAAATATTTGTAATGAATCGACATATTTATTTATTTAGTCATTTTTTATTTATTTATTAATATATTTTATTTAATTGATTTAATTGTAATTATTTGTATTACTTGTCAGTCCTCATTTATTCATTAATTCATGCCATTTTGTTGTCAGATATGTATAATGAATCATCATAAATTCATATTTTAATATTTAATATTTCTTTTTTTTATAGCCAAATAATAAGGGGAATAAATTACAGTCAGCTGGTCTTTATTACAAAGCTTTGTCTTTTGCAGCTTATGTGGCTACCCTCCATTTTACGATGAAAATGATGCCAAGCTGTTCGAGCAGATTCTCAAAGCAGAATATGAGTTTGACTCTCCGTACTGGGACGACATCTCTGACTCAGGTAGTTCTATGTAATTGTAATCGCAATCCATTATCTTGATATGCTCTTGATACAAATAACTGATGTGAAAGAAAAGTTTAGATCCTGCACCTAGATCCTGGGCTCAACAGTAGGCTCAGTGCAGTATCTACCGATAGGAATGCAGAGAGTGAAGCTAAAGTGAAGAACACTTTCTTGAAACTGCTTTTGGGCTCTGGCCATTTCTATGTTTTTGATGGTTTAATATTGTTTGACAACATATCGCCATTCCATCCCAGCCAAGGATTTCATCAGTCACTTGATGGAGAAAGATCCGTCTCAGAGATACACATGTGAGCAGGCTTTACAGCATCCATGGTAGGATTACCTAAAAAAAAGTTTTCTGCATGTTTTGCCTATATCCGTCCTCTTTTCACCAAAATTGCTTTAGTAATCCAACCTCTACTTTTGAAGGATTTCTGGAGACACCGCTCTTGATAGGAACATTCATGAGTCTGTCAGCGCTCAGATCAAGAAGAACTTTGCCAAAAGTAAATGGAAGGTGAGAATCCCACACCTCCTTTGTTTAAATTCTTCACATTTTGCATTTCCATCCCAACAGGGTGATGTTCTTTGAATTAGGCTTGACAGGAATAACTTGCTATAAATCTAGGGTATTTTAGGGGAATAGTATATGTATAGAATACATAGTTAATGTTTTTGCTGGCGAGTGCCCACTAGGGTTGTAATTTTTTCAAATAAAAATGTCCTGTATCATAGTTCCTCTGAGTTTAAAAAAAGGTCACCCCAGATAAAAAATTTGAACAATCATATAGCAAATGTTACTGCTTATAACTAAGTAGAACTTTCTAGAACTGTTGAGAACTTTCTGTAATTTTCAGAAACTGTTTTTCTAGAACAATGGGAGAATCGTGATCTCTTTTTGACACAAAACAAAAAAATCGTGGTTCAGACAGAATTGTGCAGCTCCACCCTCTGTCTATGATTACACACATTCTTCCCATGAGTGTTGGCGCAAGTTGCTCACTTGCTGATATACCTGATGATTTTGAAGTTAATTATGTAAAATGCAATTAACCCAGAATACCCAGAAAGCACAAGTTTTTGGTTAGGTTATGCTAAATATAATGGGAGAATTGTGTGTATTTATGATCTGATGGGACCTGATGTGAGATCCACCAATCAGAGAGGTTCCCAAATCTCAATTGGTTTTTTGATTGGATAAAATGAATGGATAATATCTTGCGTGAGCCCCCGAACACCCACGGGATCACTGCCTGCATACTCAAATAAGTACAGAGTAATATTAATTAACTTCATGTACTTAATATAAAGTTACGTTAGTGTTAGTTACTTGTACTTATGCATACTGTTATTACTATAGTATGTAGTAACGTGTCTATCATCTTAAAATAAAGTGTTACCTAATATTGGATGGATTTATTCAAACATATATGAAATATTCAAGAACAGGTTAAGTATAAATATAATTAATATGTAATATAATGTATATATTTAGCTAAATGTTCCTCTCTAAGTTTATTTTTCTAGCTAAATATCGAGCTATGGACATTGAATTGCAAGTTTAATGTTACGTGACGTTGCAAGCTGTTTTATTGAGGTCTTTTTGTTATTGAAACGGATTACATGAGACATGAGATATTTCATAGGCTGCTACAAATTATGTTTAGTGAAGTTCTGTCCTCATTAATCTCACATAAATGTTCTCAGTTTGTAAACATATTTTTGTTCTTGTCCTTGCAGCAAGCATTCAACGCGACAGCAGTGGTTAGACACATGCGGAGACTGCAGCTGAGCACCAGCCTGGAGGGGCCAAGCCAAATCACCAGCACCAGCCCCTACCACAGACACCTGCTCCTTCCTGCCAAAGAGCTCGACCAGGAGGAGGACGAGGAGGAGGAAGAGGAGAGCGGTAAGTTGGAGATCATTCTCGAATGAAACTCACGTTCAATCCATTCTAAACAGTATGCAGGAATTATTGCGTCCCAATTTTAGTACAGGGTTCCCGGCGGCGGCGGGGCATTAAAAAGTCTTAAAATCTGAAATTAGAGTCTCCTGATTTTAAGGCCATTAAAAAGTCTTTAATATTTGTATTTTTTCTGCTAGGCATTACATTTTAAGACAAGCGCTGCATCCCAATTCGCCTACTTATACTACGCCCTAAAGGTATGTAATCGTTTTGTGAAGAAAAAGTGTGTAGCAGAATAGTAGACAAGCTTTGGGACATACTTCTTCGTTATAACTGCGTCTTTAATGGACAGCTCTGTCGATTACTTATGTGCATCCTGCCACCGTTTTACTGCCCTGTCAATCATCTTGTCACAGTTTCGAATACTATTTTGGATGGATAATATGCGAATTGGGACGCCTCGCCTCAAATGTCTTAAATGGTACGATACACACACACACACACACACACACAAAATCATGGACATGATTCGAAAAGGCTAAATGGCCCTAAAAAATAGTCACACTTGTACTGTTCATGGTCAAAACTGAACGCATTGGAAACAAATGGGAACTAGTGGAAACGTTTGGTACTGCGCCCAAACTAAATTTGATGAGATATCAACCTCAGAGACTTAAACCTTCTGTGACTTTTTAAAAAACTTTTTTCACACCAGCAATAATATGCCACGTGTCTTTTTTGTAAAGAAACCAAACATACGTTTTTGCTCCAAAGCATTCAAGATTTACGACAGTTTAAGTTGGAAAGTTCCTTTTTTCATGTCTATGTTAACCCTTAAATGCAATGTCTTTAGTGATCCGGATCTATATCTTATACGGATGGATCTCCTGTCGCGATAATATAAAACTCCCCTGATATTAGAGTAATAATTACAGAAGAATAAAATAAAGCATATTTTTAATCTTTTGGAGCTTGGAAGGGTTCAGTTTGAGCAGATGTTTTATACCATCATCACTGTCCTCGTCAGAGCTCATTTCCCAGTACATTTAGCATCTAGCTCATATTCCCGATCTCAAACATGTTCATTTTCATCATCTTCAAATTCAATATTTTGATCGCTGACAGCTTCTTCACCAGATCCACCAAGTGACAGAGCCACTAATATTTGATTGCGTTCAGCACTCAGTAAATCACTGAGCCATTTCAAGTTTTGCTGATTATATTTCCTAATCTTTGTTTTCTGCCTGCAGTAACTATGAGTAAAACACCACTTCTTCATTGTCGAATAAATGTAAATCGCACTTTTTCAGTCATCAAAGATTAAATTATTGTTGTGCAGAAAAACAATATACATACACTGTTACACACCTTGGGTCGTTAGCGACCCTATGTACAATTTTTACAAAAATGAATGGGAATACAGGCATTCTTTTATCATTTTCGTGTTGTATTGCTTATAATGAATTGATTGAGGAATACTAAGTGGGTTGATATCTAACTTGTAAAAATGAATGAGGGGGAGGGTCGTGAATGACATCGGGTCACTGAAGACCTGAGGTATGAGTTTAAGTGTTAAAGTGGTTAACAGCTAATAAATGGATCATAACTATTCCATAAATATAATTTAGCATCATAAAATCCCCTAAAAATACAAAATATTCAATTAAAAACATTATCAGACTAAAATCATAGTACATAAATTTCAATGGGGAAAACTTTTTTTGACTGCCACGTGAGCAGCACCAGAGGGTTAATAGTTTTAACAGTTCACAATGACAAAACTGGGCCAAATGCTATTTTATTAACTATAAGATCCTGTTTTCACATCATTTTTATGTTTAGGTTCGCCCAGCGCAGACGGCCGTCGAGGCAGTGCCGACCGGGATAGTCTTAGAAGCTGTGCTTACTGCTGCCGACCGACCAGCAGGATCTGAAGCGGAAGCCAGTGGAGCCCACACGTGCACGTCTACCGCTCCAGTCTGACCCGGAACACAGAGCTTTCCTGGTAACATGCACTAGAGCTGCTGGTGGGACATGAGAGGAGAGCGTGATTGTTCCAGACATATATCATTGACAGATATGTAACTCCTCTATTTTAACCATTTAATTTAGTCTGATTAATATTTCTGTACCCCAACCAAAGACGAAAATGTGTTTAAGTTGTATATTTATGTAAGGTTTAATTATTTTATTATTATTATTTTTAAAGAAAACGTTCAGGTCTGTACCCTGTAGCAATTTGGACTTTCTTGGAAAGCCACTAGTTATAAAATGTCTTAATAATTATTAATGTCTTAATAAGCCCCACTTGCTCAGGCGATAAATTCATAAGGAAGCAAAACAAAGTCATATGATCATTAAAACATTTTTATATTGAAGCTTGTTTCAGCAACAGAATAAAAAAATACAAAAATGAAGGTGAACGACTTTTTTTAAGTCGACATTTATGTGATTAAAGTGGAGTCGACGTTGACTAGTCGCTGATGAGCTGAGACTAAATGTGGGTTGTTGTGCACAGCTATGGCACATGACACAGCGCTGCCCACAAGGCTATTGCTCCCACACAACAGCTTATTTGATCAGTTCTCATCTTTGGGTCGTTATATTCCCAGATTTTTTTTTCAAAGATTATGCATTAGTGAGAGAGCGATGGCATGTGAATTAATTCTACCATGTAGCGTGTCTCTAATAGTGAAGCTGTGGGTTTTAGTTACTAAGAAATACATGCTAGAACTTTTAAGTTTCGAAGCTATTTTATTGATAAATCACAGAACAGAGATACATTTCTGCGCTACTGAATGTTTGTGTATGCGCGTAATCTGTGCGTGATGTGCGAGCTACTGTGTATGTGTAGCAGCGCATTAGTTTAGAGCAGCGATTAACTTGCGTGCACAATAAGCTGTTTAAAACGTGCATTCACCTGATCAATATTGAGCATTCAGTGGAGTCATTTTAACTGTTGGAAACGGAGCATAAGTGGACTTATCCTGTTGTGCCCTCTCTATGATCAGCGACTATTCAACGTCAAGCTTAAAACGTCATGTCAGAGCATTAAAGTCGACTAGTCTGTGCAACACCTTCTTTTTGCGTCTCAAAATGTAGAATTTTTTTTTTAATTAGTCACAGTTGTAAGAAAATAGTCAGAATTGTGAGATATACTCGTAATTGTGAGTTATAAAGTCCAATTCTGAGAAAAAACTTCACAATTGTGATTACATCTCACAATTCTGATTGTATAGGTCAGAACTGTGGGATATAAACTCAAAAAGTCAGAATTGTGAGTTTATATCTCACAAATCTTTATTTTTCAGAATTGTGACTTTATTTCTCAGAATCGCAATTCAGACTATGACTTGCAATTGTGAGTTAATATCTCACCAACTCGTCAGAATCACGAGATGTAAATTCGATTGCAAGAAAAAAAGTCCGAATTGTGTGGAAAAAGTCGCAGTTACCTGTATTTTTTTATTCAGTGGTCAAAACGACAAACTTCAATAATTTCATGGATTAATCCATTGTGGTTTTGCTTTATAAAGCCTGTTGGGTAGAGATGTCCATGTGGTTGATTTTGTGATCTGGTTCAGACTGGCTCTGTAGTGCAAACTGGTGGTACAAAAAAGCATATTGCCAGAGCAGGGGTATTTCCGAGCTCACACGGATATCACAGATATGAGCCACAATACAGATTTTTAAATGTAGTATCAAACCTGGATAATCCATGTTTTCAAATAAAATTTCCAGTTTTAGACTTTACGGGGCACAAGTAGTCTGTAGCTCCATTTCAAAACCTAGTGAGGATGCATCAGATACATACTCCTGATCCAAAATTATGCTGCCTTTTAAGTTACCTTATTTTTGGACAAGAATCTCTGCAGAGAAGGCAATCTCATAATGTAGTGCAACAAGTTCAGTAAATATATTTGATTAAATACCAAAAAGTATCAATAAAAATACCCATCTAACAGAGCAATAGGGCAAGATCCATTTAAAGTAACGATGAATTCTTCCAGTAACGTTAATAGAATGTCCATTTAAAGTTATCTTGTCTTTAATAACACTATCGAAACATTAGCACACAAATGTTGTTTTAAACATAATTCGTGGAACATTTTTCTAAAACATTTTAGTTGGACATAAGTCTGTTTACTAAACGTAGCTAATTTTTTCATATGGTTGAAAAGTAATGTTCCCAAAACACATGCAAAATGATAAAATAGAGAAAACGTTTGCTTAATGTTTTCTCTATCATTCATATAACCAAGAGTTTTAAAACATTTAAAAAATGGAGAGTTCTAAAAACATTCTAAATCATGTTTTCATAACGTAATGGGAACATTAGCAAAATGTTCTTTTATTTTTGTTAGATGTTACTGACTATTTTACCCAATATTTGTGAAAGCTATCTAGATTTAAAGGGGTACTTCAGCGCTGGGAAGATTAATCTGTATTTAAACTCCGTCATTAATGTAGTAGAAATGTGAAATTATTATTGAATTTGGTGCCTTCTAGGCTGAGAAAACACAGAAAATTTATTTTTGTCTCATGGGGATCAAAGACAACAATTCCCAGAACGCACTGCTTCACTGCCTTACTCTAGGCACGGCTAGTCGGCTACAGGATTACTGGATCACTTGCCCACCGCGTTCATTTTCAGAAAATCAGTTAGAGACACTACAATTAAAAACTGAACGTGTCTGTTCGATATAATGCGAGTGAACCGATTGAGCGTCACGGCACAAACGCAGCAGGATCGGATTACATTCATCACATGAGCTTAGCTGAGGTAATCGCGGGATTCGCGGCTGCATTCTGCGCGTGATCAGTCTGGCGCGTGTTCAGTTCATGTATTTGGAAGCTTAACTGTCATAGGAAGTTCATTTTAAAGTTAAAACACTCACTTTGGTCTCCACCGCTCCGTTTACATGAATCTCCAGCGCCGAGTGCTGTGAGTGTGATGTTGAAAACATGTGGAAACAGCGCCCTGCTGGCTGTAGTCTTCAGCCTCTGGCCAGAAACTCCTGGCCAGAGCGCAAATATCGTCATTTTGCGTCATCGGAGGAATTTTTTCAAAAAATAAAATACATAATTCTCTTGTCTCAGGGTCATATGAGGGGGGAAAAGTACGATAATTTGAATATACTCCCGGGTTTCTACTGATACAAAGCTTAATGCTAATCGCTGAAGTATCCCTTTAAGGCCTGTTCACACCAAGGAGGATAACTATAACGATAAAGATATGTCTATAAAAATCGTTCTAAATATAAAGGAATAGCAGCCACAACTAACGACACAGAGAAACGATATCGCTGATGAATGTTAAAAATAGCCAATCAGAATCCATCCTGCTTTTAAAAAGTGTTAGCATTTAAAGCGGCAGACAACAAAACCGCAGCGTGCACTTAGAATAAATAGAATGTTGATATCGTCCGCTGTTTAATATGGTTATCGTTAGTTATCTTTATAGTTATTGTTCTTGGTGTGAACGGGCTTTTATGCTTTTTAAAAAGTATTGCTCTGTTAGCTTAGCACACATGCTGGTGTCAAACGTCAATCAATTGTGAGTTGAGTTTTTTATGTGCTTCACACGAGAGACTCTATTTGTTGCTTTAAATCAGTGACTTATGAGATTATATTTAAATTAAGATGCTGCCTTGGAAGGTTTTGGAACATCTGTTGATTAAGTACTTTGTCGTGACACTGATTAAGTTTGCAACCAAAATGATTTATCTGTCCATGATTATCTGTTTTTTTCCCGGTGCATGTTGTGTGAGCTGATTGGTTGATTTGTTACGGTTGTTTTGTTTGGGTCGCTGGCCATAATCTGCACTGTTCTTGTGTGCAGAAGACGTCTAATGTTTGCATGACCTCGTAAAAATTTGTTTACAAGAGCGATGATCAAAATATAAAATATACATATTCATATCTTTTCCACTATGTTATTCGCAAAATGCAACTATTGCTGTCATGTAATTTTGCAATTGGAGGGAACAGGATATTGACACTATCTGTTTTTTTTTCTTTGTAAAATATATACGTGTTCTGTTTTAAAACAAAAAGGTTGATTTAACATTTTAAGAACTCAGTACTGGCCTTACTTTCAAACTGGATTGAAACATAAAGAACAATGCAAGAACATTTATCACCAAGTATATTCATCAGTATATCATATGCGTGCCAATTTGAGCACATCACACAAAAAAACAGTGGGTCCCACTTTATATTGTGTCTTTAGGGCTGTTCACACTAGAAATAGTTAACCCTGGGGTCATCCTTAACTGAATCTTAGGTTATCTTGCTTCACGTTTCACACTGGTCATAACTTACCCGGGGTTAACAATTAATCCTGGCTATTTATAAACTGACGTTACACATTGTACAATCCTAAACCCTGGGTTTTTATTTGCCTGTTCACATAAAAGCGCTAGCTACTGCGCATCCTCGTATTGCAGACTGTTCTATTGAGTTTATACTGAATGGCTACTTCGGATTATAAAGGAAAGAATGAAATGGTCTCTTCTTCAGTGAAATTGTCAAATTTTCTGTCAGCATTTGACATTTTTCCTCTCAAATGCTGAATTGACTGTTTATATACAATGTGCAGTGTTTCCATGGCTGCACACAAAGGTACCTCACAAAACTGATTTCGGACAGATTTCTGTGTAACAGTTTAATGATGTACAGCAAAATAAATGTAACAAATTTTAACAAATATTTAATTACTACAGTAGTAATTTCTCGCTAGAAAGGACATCAGAAGTGGAACATTTTCAACTTTCAGATGCCATCTTTTTCTAGCTGTCACAGAAGGAAAGCACAGGATTGTGGGATATCAAAGGCAGGGAAGGATACATCTATGCTGTCTTCAAAAATCAATCAGATGAAGGTATCTCAGGAGACAGGAAGTGAAGCTAACATTGGATTCGGACGTGCCTTGATGTCTTCCTACCTTGAAATGTGTCCTCCAAAGGCAGCATTTTCCAGTTTTCGGACACAGCCTGTGACTATCCAAAGCTTGCAAGTATGAGAATGCAATCGGTTGTCTGTTGCTAAGCTTCTAGCTTTAACATTTTAACGCTGCATCGTTTCACACTGTACAAGTTTTGCCACCGCAATATAAGTTTGGAGCAGGTGCAAACTTGTACAGTGTGAAACAATGCAGTGGTAGAATGTTACAAATAGATGCTTAGCAACCGTCAAACAATCGCGCGCCTTACATTCACACGTTTTGGGCTGTCATGGTCCATGGAAACACAGCACAATGTATATAATGTATATCGTTTCTGCATTTGAGAGGAAAAATGTCAAACATGATGAAAAACGTGACCCTTTCATTTGTAGTTCTTACCAAAGAGTTCACTCAGAAAAAAACGTGATATTACAGTCAGCAATGTGTAATATGAGGACGTGCAATGCTAGAGCCTTTATGTAAACAGGTCACTTGCCGTGTTTGTCCAGTCAGTAACACTGACGCTGCAATTATGCAAATATGGGCATTAACCCGGGGTTTAGGAATGTACATTGTGAAACGGCAGTTTATGAATACCCAGGATTAACTGTTAACCCCGGGGTAAATTTTGAGCAGTGTGAAAAGCAAAGCAAGATAACCCAGGATTCAGTTTACCCAGGGTTTAGAATGACCCAGGGTTAACTATTTCAAGTGTGAAACATTCCTTTAACCAGGGTTAAAAGCGGTGTTTAGAATGACGATAACCGGGGTTAAGCACAGTGTGAAAAGTTCTTTATTTACTGTGTATTAACATTTAAATAAATCATTGATACAGTGCACTTATTGTGTACATACCACTGATCTATATAAATGCACTATATAGATCAGTGGAACATACATGTTTTTACATTATACTTACATTTTAAAAAAGATACCTGCATGTAATTACAGCTGTAATTATTTTCTGTAAGTTAATCTATAATTACTCTGTTGCCCTGACCCTTCCCACCCCTTAACCCTACCCATACCACCAAACCTGTCCCTAACCATACCCGTTTCCCACCTCAACAGCAGCAAAAGTGTTTTGCAATATGCAATACAATATGAACACAATAAGTACATTGTGCTTATTTTTTGATGTACAAAGTAGTTAAGGACACCTAATATAAAGTGTGACCAAACAATGTATTTCTTTTACTAATGGATCCCTAATATAAGACATTTTCCTCTTAAACCTGTGAACAGAACTGCTTAAAACCCAAGTGCTGTAAGTGATTTAATAAGTATAAAAATGCATCAGTCTAATGAGCAGTTCAGCAATCAGTTATAGTAATTATGGTAATTATGCAAACTGCCTCAGAAGGGCTGATTAAATATCATTTAGAAGTCATCTATGAATTACTTTGGCTTTGAAAAGTACTAAAGAAAGCTACACCCTTGGTTTTTGGTAGATAATTCCTCCCTTGATCAATTATGACCTTTTTTCTGAATTATATTTTCACATCAAAGTTCTGGAAGTGTAGATGAGACACAGATACAGTATGTGTATTATACATGAAGCTGATGAATACATATATTGTATATCTTTTTTGTAAAAGCTACAAATGTATGGATGCAATGCATCATGTGTTATCAATGGAGTTACGAAGAGCCAATGATTTGTACCCTTAAAGATATACAGGTAGTAGCACGTTATGAATAAACACTCCTTGTCTATGCATTGTGTGTGTTCAGTAAAATCTTTGTGTACAATGCAAATAAAGTTCACATCAGAGTGCTATGCAAAGGCAGACTGTGGTTGGTACTTTCAGATAATACCCTCAAACTGTATTACATGTCAAAATCTCTTTATTTAACGCCTATTATAAAATGTACAAAACATATTTACAAAAAACTGTGCTGTGTTGCTAGCCAATACATGTGAGATCAAAACCGTGTGCTTTATGATTCCAGCATCAAATGAGTGGAAAGGCTCTTAAGCAAACCCTCATATTGTGTTCCGGTCGTTTTAACCCAAAGAGGATTATCTTTTTCTGGAAAATGTTAGTTAAAGCTAGGGTAGGCAATGTTTTTCATGAACACTTCTTGTTATACTGGTTGAAAGAAACTCTCTTCACATCCTGATAGCAATCAATAATAGAAGAGGTCTAAGTGTTTTTTTTTTTTTTTAAGTATCTTCCGTGGTAATCTCAGGACCAAAAAATGTTTGCCCCAATCATCGTCCTTCCTTCCTGCCTATCAGAGTATGTAATTGCACATCTCTTTGCACCCTGCTCGCGCAGACATCACACGTCATAAGCGCTTCCCATGAGGCTATGAAGACTTGTAGACAGACAGACGGAGCACTGCAAACAAACAGCAGCCGCCTTTTACAGTTCCACCAGAACCAAAACAACGAGCTTATGCTGCATTCACACCATGTCGTGCCTGTAATTACAAGATGGCAACCCATGACGTTACCCGGAGCTGTTCAAGTCCTCAGACTCGGATTTATGCATTTCTATGTCAACTCTATAAATGACGAAATTAATCTGCAGCAGTCAGGTGGTACAACTAGAGCTCTGTAGGTTGTTTATGTTCATTATTATTGTAATGTTAGGCTATGTGTTTTGAGACACAAGATAATTTTACGCCGTCTCTTGTGACGCTTTGCAGACTCTGCTCTGGTTTTGCTCTGGCTTTTTTGGATGCCGTTCTGAAAAGAGGAATGGATCTTATGCTTTCAAAGCTAGCTTGCTATTGCTATCCTCTCTTATATTCCCTGACCTAGCTTTATTATTATAGCATTGGGCTAAAACTTACTGACTTTACTCACACAAGTTATAACTATTTTCCAAAATATTTTTGATCATCTTTGTACTTTGGTTTTTTTTTCCCCGTCTTGTTCCCGGGTCAAAAATTACCGGCCTACAAACATTGCTTATAAATCTCTCCTTATGCTATGTTATTGCAAAATAGTAGATTCAATCTTTTTATCAACTTAGCAAAGGTTTCTTTTCGATACTGCTCCGATCAAAGAGGCCTACAATCAATCAGCACTGATGGGAAAGTAATGCATTACAATATTGCGTTACTCCCTTAAAAAGTAACTAATTGCGGTACTTAGTTACTGTTTAAGAATAGTAATGGGTTACATCATATGGGCTGGGCTTGTTTTTTTTTTGTATTATAACAAAACAGTATTTTCAAATGTAAAGACCCTTTCACACCAAAATTGAAATAAGGCTGAAGGAAATGCAAATTCACGCATGTACAGTAGAGGGTGCAGCTCAAACAAAACTTTCAGCTGTGCTGCCATTCTGGATTGCAGGAGAATAGGACAAATGAGAAGGAAGTTTAACTTATTTCACCAATAAAAACAAAAAAGTATTTTTTTATGTTTAACCAGCAGCATTGGCTACATTGGTTTGTAATATGAGATTCTGCAATTTCACTGTTTTTATTTTACAGAATACGATTCCTTTTTTGAGCAAGTGAGATGAGTAAATGCTCACATTTAACTACAAACTACCACGTCTCTACACTGACTCCCAGTTTTTTGGTCAATAAATGTGAAAACAAAGTAACTTGCATTAATTGATATTTTGTTGTAAGTTACTTTACTAGTAACTTCAAAAAAAGTAATCGGATTACATAACTCAAGTTACTTGCAATGAAAAATCACAAATGAACTGCCAGTAGCAATTGCTACTGGCAGTTCATTTGTTATGGTAGAAATAGAAAATCATGTCTAACACATTTCATTATGGGATACAGTGTCCTATGCTATGCTGCACATTTTGTTAAATGAAGTAGGAGATCCATGTTATAATGTGCACATAGAAAACATAAAGACCGTACGCATGCCGCAAAACTAAATGTGGACCAAATTGCCGTCTGTTCACATATGCATTGCATTGCGCTGATAGGATTACATGGCTCAAGATTTATTAGGAACTCCATTAAAAAGCATCAAAGTATGTAATCTATAAATATGGCTGACCAATAATTTCTATACTCAAACACTAGATACAGTTCCAGTATATTTTGAGTATATTTATACTCCCAACACTGTCAATCAGTATTTCAAAATGAAATACAAAAAGTACAAATACTAATTAAAAGAAAACAAGTTGACAAAAAGGTTAAACCAAATATGTGTTGATAATACTGCATAATGAGATAATCAATTTAAGAGGTAAAAGATGTTCAAAACAGAAAAAAAATCACTTAATCAAAAAGTATAAATCAATAGTAACTTAATTGTAAAGAAATTTGCATGATGCATTGATACTGACTATGATATTCTTTTGCTGTCTTTTTCCTGTCCAAACAAATACTGTCAAGAAAAAGAGGTGTTCAAATTAGCAATTGCTACTGGCAGTTCATTTGTCATGCTAGAAATAGAAAATCATGTCTAACACATTTCATTATGGGATACAGTGTCCTATGCTATGCTGCACATTTTGTTAAATGAGGAGATCCATGTTATAATGTGCACATAGAAAACATAAAGACCGTACGCATGCCGCAAAACTAAATGTGGACCAAATTGCCATCTGTTCACATATACATTGCGCTGATAGGATTACATGGCTCAAGATTTATTAGGAACTCCATTAAAAAGCATCAAAGTATGTAATCTATAAATATGGCTGACCAATAATTTCTATACTCAAACACTAGATACAATTCCAGTATATTTTGAGTTATTCTGTTCTTATATGCAAATGACATCCGCTTAATGTGCAATACATTAAATCTTAGACCATTTTAAGTGCGTAACATTTTGTAACACTGACATAACATTAGCCAACATTCTCTACTTTCTTGTCCTCAATATTGGTTTTCATTCATCAAACATTCGAAGCTTTCTAAACAATGAAGAACTGTCCAATCAGCAGCTGGTGGTGCATCATCACTCGTGTAGATCTATGATGTTGTAGGCGGTGTGTGACTACAGCTCTTTCTCCTCAGCACTTGCGATCGCTGTCCTCTTCAGACTCTCCTTGACCCTAATGAACTCAGGTGCGCCCTTTGACCTTTCCCTCTGCTCCCCGGCCTCTCTCTCAAACTTAGAAGAATTAAATCAATTCTAAATGAGGTTGCTTGTACAGTAGTAGCCAAAAGTGATGTCCAGCCTAGGAATTTTGACATCTTCATCCTTTATATTATTAGAACGTGTTAAAGAAGCATATTGAGTAGTTGTGCTCGGGGTAACTTGTTTTTGTATTGGTGATAACACAATGAAACATGCCAAATTGTGCGGACATATTTTTATGGCCAGGCTGTCATACAAAGATATTAGGAACACGTGCAAATACAAAAGAGAGAACCAACAAGATATCAATAACTGATAATGTTGTAGTCATATGCAGACATCACTTTTGGACTCTACTGTATATACAGGAGCAAGTTATTATAGAACATGTAGTATACATAATGATACAACTTTTGGACCAAAGATCAATGTATTCTAGACAAAATTAGGGCATATTCTGTGATTTAAATAGCTTCCTGACATTTAATGGCCTTATTAGCATATATCAAACACTACTGTCTAATATATACTGATACTGTTTATGAGTTTAGTTTGAGGGCTGTTATTTCAGGTCTTACCTTCTCTAACCTCATCTGCCTCTTCAGTAACTCCTGCTCCAGGGGTGATTTTTCTTCTTCCTGTTTTCTCTCTCGTTTCAGAGCTTGAGCTCTATTCCTCTGTTCCAGAACTCTCTTTAACTCTGGCTTCTCCTCCATCACAGCTCCTCTGATAGATAGGATACGTGTTACTCATATTACTATATAATGTTACTTATACAGTCCCTGACAAAAGTCATGTCGCTTATCTATTTTGTAGAAACACCTGCTATTAACCTGATTTTTAATTCATCAATTGGTGTTAGAAATAGCTCATATGAAAAGCTAAAACCCTCCCAAATGATGTTTCATGCACTGAAATAAATTAGTTTCACTGAAAAAAGATTTATCATTTAATCAAGACAGAAAGGTAAAATTTTGGCAAGACAAAAGTTTTGTCGCCTGTACAGAAATTGAACAAATTTACTGCAAATACAAAAATATGTCAGCAAATTAAGTAGTGGTGCTGTGAGATCCAAATGTAATATCTTGTATGACTTCCATGAGCTTGAAGGACTGCATCCATGCGGTTTGGCAAGGACTCATACAATTTATTGATGAAGTCATCAGGAATAGCAAAGGAAGCAGTCTTGCATGCCTCCCAGAGTTCATCGATATTCTTTGGTTTCGTTTTCCATGATTCCTCTTTCATCCTACCCCACATATGCTCAATGATGTTCATGTCTGGTGACTGGGCTGGCCAATCCTGGAGCATCTTGAGCTTCTTCGCCTTGAGGAACTTTGATGTGGAGACGGAAGAATGCGATGGAGCACCATCCTGCTGCAGAATTTGGCCTCTTTTATGGTTGGGAATATAAGAGGTATAAGATTTCTTGGTATTTTAGACTATTGAAGTTGCCTTCCACCCTGCAGATCTCTCGCCACACACCCATACTGGATGTAACCCCAGACCATGATTTTCCCCCACCAAAGTTCACTGTTTTCTGGATGAATCTCGAGTCCATGCGGGCTCCAGTAATTCCCCTGCAATATTTGCGGCGACTGTGGTGTAATTCAACAGAAGATTCATCTGAAAAATCCTTCTGCCACTTTTCCAGCGTCCATCCTTTTAGCAGGCTGTGGGGCTTTGGCAAATGCCACACGGTTTTTCAATTGTCTTTTGTTTAGTGCTGGCTTCTGGGCACTGATTCGACCATGGAGGCCATTTCGAGACAGAATCCGACAAACTGTTCTGGTTGACACAGGGACTTCAGGTGACCAGGTCTCGTGGAGCTCTGCTGCAGTGGAAAATGGGCTGGCCTTGGATTTTCGAGCCAACAAACGGTCCTCACGAGCAGTTGTCTTGCAGGGTCTGCCTGACCTGGGTTTGTCATAAACGTCTCCATTCTCTTCAAATCTTTTTTTTATCCTCTGTACTTGACGCTGAGACACTTTGAAGGTGTCTGCCACATCAGCGGTGGATCTGGTCTTCAGCCTCTTGATAATCAAAACTTTAGTCTCAGGGTGAATCTTAGACATGTTTGCAGAGGTCTAGTTGCAGTTGATGTGAAGGTCTAGTGTACTGGGGTTCTTTTTATACACACCTGAGATCTAATTGATCCATTATTAGTCACAGGTGAAGCTCATATGACAAGGCGACAACACTTATTATTTGCAAAAATTGACTCAATGGGCTTTACCAAGCTGTGAATATTAGAATATTTTTTTACAGTTTCATTTTGCACTGAAACATTATTACAAAAGCTGTTGGGATTAAAATTTTAAAAAATCTTGGTAAGAAATATATTTCAGGTCAATTTGTACACAAGCGACAAGACTTTTGTCAGGGACTGTAATGTATCTCTTTAACTGTTTATTCGTTGTAATTAGATGGTAGAGGGAATAATCAGGATGTGGAGGCTGAAGATCAAGTTCATCTTTAAGTGACCATGTAATCAAAATGGACAATTCTAGCTTATATTTTTTTCAAATGATTTTTTCATGCACATCTCTTTCTTTTTTATGACCTCGTAATCTTTAATCAAAGTAACTTCCCCTCCCTGTTCTTTGGCATGAGGGCGGGACAACCTGTCACTCACATGAGATCACAGCAAAATATAATTCCGGCCTACATTTTTTCTCATTCAAGAAGCTGTTTAACTCGGATATACATCAAAATAGGGTCCTCAATTTATAAAGGAGCAAACACAAATACAAAAGCCCAATAATAATAATAATACTGCATTTTTCTTGTAATTGTAATGTTGTAATTACCTTAATTATGAGACAATAACCCATTGCGTACAACTCAAGAGTCATTCAAGTCCTTGGACTCTGAATTATGTGTTTCTATGGCAACACTATCAAGGGCAAAATGAATCTGCAGTGGTCACGTGGTAAAAGTTGGACCTCTCAGAAGATTACAATTTGTAATTCTATGAGTATGCGAACCATGTAATTGCTGTTTACAAGTTGGACTCTTGCCCCTTAAAGGAATAGTTCACCCAAAAATTTTCATTTTGTCATTAATTACTCACCTTCATGCCATTCCAAACCTGTAGAACTGAGAGCTCTGAGAGCTACGCAACTTTGACACTTCAAAAAGTTCATAAAGAGATCATAAAACTAATCCATATGCATTGAGCAGTAGTCCAAGACTTGATCGTTTTATATGATGAACAGTTTGAATTTAGGCTTTTATTCATATATAAACACTGATCAGCGAACATAAACAGATGTTCAACTGAACCTGCTTGAGGCGCGATAACAAACCTCACTGGTTCTTGATGAAGCTCAAACGTGCTGCGTAACACACGAGAATAAACCTCATTGGTTCTTGATGAAGCTCAAACGTGCTGCGTAACACACAAGAATAAACCTCATTGGTTCTTGATGAAGCTCAAATGTGCTGCATAACATGAGAATGAACCTCATTGGT
The DNA here is from genome assembly GCA_023029165.1 of Gobiocypris rarus. NCBI lineage: Eukaryota > Metazoa > Chordata > Actinopteri > Cypriniformes > Gobionidae > Gobiocypris > Gobiocypris rarus. Next base: position 33,242,223 of record CM040921.1, on the reverse strand, counting down.
TCTTGCTGAAACTCAAACGTGCTGCGTAACACGAGAATGAACCTCATTGGTTCTTGATGAAGCTCAAATGTGCTGCGTAACATGAGAATGAACCTCATTGGTTCTTGATGAAGCTCAAACGTGCTGCGTAACACACGAGAATGAACCTCATTGGTTCTTGCTGAAGCTCAAATGTGCTGCGTAACACGAGAATGAACCTCATTGGTTCTTGATGAAGCTCAAACGTGCTGCGTAACACACGAGAATGAACCTCATTGGTTCTTGATGAAGCTCAAACGTGCTGCGTAACACACAAGAATAAACCTCATTGGTTCTTGATGAAGCTCAAACGTGCTGCGTAACATGAGAATGAACCTCATTGGTTCTTGATGAAGCTCAAATGTGCTGCGTAACACACGAGAATGAACCTCATTGGTTCTTGCTGAAGCTCAAATGTGCTGCGTAACATGAGAATGAACCTCATTGGTTCTTGCTGAAACTCAAACGTGCTGCGTAACACGAGAATGAACCTCATTGGTTCTTGATGAAGCTCAAATGTGCTGCGTAACATGAGAATGAACCTCATTGGTTCTTGATGAAGCTCAAACGTGCTGCGTAACACACGAGAATGAACCTCATTGGTTCTTGCTGAAGCTCAAATGTGCTGCGTAACACGAGAATGAACCTCATTGGTTCTTGATTTGATGAAGCTCAAACGTGCTGCGTAACATGAGAATGAACCTCATTGTTTCTTGCTGAAGTTTTTTTTTTTTTATTAATGACTAAGTACTGTTGAATCGATCACTGTAATAAGGAATAAAATAGTTTCGGTTTTGATTTAAGTGGTTTTTCGAGTCACATAGCCTTCATCAAATGTAGCGATCATTTGAAAGAAAATGCATTAGGACTTAAAAGTATCCATAAGACGTACACACCACGCCAGAGAGCCTCTACACAAACATGAAAGTCAGCATGAAACGCATGAAACGTCTTTCCTGACGTATATCTGAGTGAAATGGCTTCTTGAACAAGAAAAAATGTAGGGAGGGACTTGATTTGGTCCATCGGAAATTGATTGGATGGTTGTGGTTTGCTATTGCTGTGATGTCATGTGAGTGACAGGTTGACCCGCCCTCGTACTGTTAAACACATCATCAAAGAAGAGAAGAGATGTCGCTGTAAGAGGGATGGGTAGATACTGATAATATATAGATAATAGATACTGCAATATTCCATAAAAAAATAAAAAATAAGATTTATGGTGACTTTAACTGCAAGCACAACTTTGCCTTTACTGCCATCTGTTGGACATTTACATGCAAAAGAGACATAAACTCAGCACTCTCTCTGCGGGCACATGTTTGAAGTGAGATTAGAAATTGGGTCAGGTGATAAATTGAGGCTGAAACTAAGCTTTTGCTCATGCCTCAAAATGTGAACATGCTTTCAACTCAAATTCTGGGTCAGTTTGCACCTTTTGTGTGTAATAATCAGCTCTCGCTGGAGCTCCTGATGGCTCTTGGACGCTTTGATAGGATTGTGGAGCTTTTTGGGCCTGATGAGCTCCTCACAGTAACCGCTGTCCGCTTGCTCAGGAAGCAACATGCTCTGGTCTAAATCCTCTTCTCTGGCCCACGTCTGATCAGGGTCTGTCACTGATCCAAGATCAGAGACTAAATCTAATGGAGGGAGAGAAGAAAACCAGAGCCTTCTGTTGCAAAACAGCCAATATCACCTGCCAGGTAAAAATCAGCTGATTTTCTGAAATATATATATTTAAAAAAAAAACAGAAAACCTGATTCACCAGGTCCAATAAGTGGTTGAGCACAGGCAGAATTATGACTCTGATGCTTATGATCTGCCTGTGGGAGGATATGGATATTATGTTAGTCATAATATTTAACCACAAGACAAAATACAGAAATCAAACCTTTCATTTCTTTTGCAATCACCTTCTGCAATGATGAGCTGTGATCATGGTACCACACACAATATTACTGTGCGATTAACATATTTATATACCATGGTATTCCACGTATCCAATAACCATCACTATTACTATGTTCAAGCGGATAATGCACTGTCTCATCCTTATCTATCCATCCAAACGATCGAAAATAATCACCAAAGCTGTTGATAAAGAGGACAATAGCCCTGTGTGTTTAGAGAAACTTGCACTAACACAAGGGAGGCATTGTGGGTATGAGTGTGTGTGTTAACACCATGCTGAGTTGATCATATTGGACAAAAATGGTTTTGGGACCAGCTGGCATTTAGCCACCTCATTACTGGCCCTGCCAAACAAACTCTCCATTTTCCCTTCATAATCTGTTTGCTGTCTAGAATGTGATGCGTCAGGAAAGTCACGAGGAGTCCTTGGACTAAATAACCAAATGAAAGCACATCAGTTATTGTTAATGTTACCAAATATATGCCTTTTTTACACTGAAAAGTCAAAACACAAGAAAGCTGTATGCAGATTAGGATGTCTGGAGCCGAGAAGAATGCAGGTTTAGTTTGTATAGTGCACAGTTATAATCGCAAACTAAATCTATTAAAGCCGTCTTAGATCACTGACATGAATCTGAAAAAAAAAATCAAATATAATTATTATTGGAAAAACCTGCCTTGGCTATTAACTGAAATAAGTTTTAAGTTGAAGTGTTAAAATGACTAATTGGAAATCAATAGAAATAAATACTGAGCTAAAGGTTAAACCGAAATAAAAAATAAATTATTAAAAGAAAATGACTGAAAATGTAACTATGAAAATGAAAGCTAATTCAAAACATTATTAAAAAATTTAAATACTATATAAATAATAATAAACCAACACACGTTCTTAAGACTAAATTAACTTAAACTCATACAGTGTTTAATGTATTTAATGTGCGCTTTTGAGTATATGCATGATTTTTAGATTAGATTTAATGACTGACGCTCAAATTTTGGGATTAGAAGTCCCACAAATAAGAAAAATAACATGAAGAGGAAAACTAAAAACCCATTTAAGCCTTAAACCTGGTCTATTGTCCATTTACAATCAACACTTATTAGCGTTTGAGTCTTGTCAGATCTTTATCATTCTTACACTTGTTACGGAGCAATAGGCCGGTTCTTCAAAATGCATGAAAATATCCTTACTTTCTTTCCATGGGTAACTCCCATGATTCCAAAGGTGCAGAGCACTCACTGCCACAGGATTGTTCCAGAAACAACTTCTTCGGGATTTCACCTGCTATCTTCATGCAAAGCAAGAGGAGAAGCAGGAGGGAAAGCACATCCCTCCAAGCAAACCCACACACACGCACAAACACACACACTTTTTTCAATCCCAGACTGCATACAGTGCCCTAACTGGTACTACAATCCAGCAGAGGGAGGGGGAGTGAAAAAGAGGGATTGTGTAAAAAAAAACTGATGTCACTTTCCCGTTTTGCACTCATTGTTCATATCAACAGCAACAGTGTTACCTTCATATAAAAGAACCAATGTGAAGGAGTTCAGTATGAGAAAACAATCAGCTCTGCTATTATCTTTCACATTTTTATTTGCTTTATCATAATGGCAGAATGTTGCTCTTTCATTGTTTGGAAAAGAGCAGTGTGAACATATGCAAAGTTCTGTGATCCATTGTAGGAAGTCATATGGATTTGGAAAAAAATGTGAGTAAACTTCCTTCGGTTTTATTTGCTTAATAGGGAGGGAAAATAGCAAATAAAAAAGCTCCTGCGATGTTAATGTCCCATTTTCAGATGTCCCAAACGCGTGGTGATCTGAGGTTGGCTAATGTGGCAGACTCATTCAGTCTCAGTTATTCTGGGAAGGCAGCCAACAACCTCCCCCATCTCAGGCCAGTCTTCATACGCGTTCCTCCTCATATCATTTTGAATCACCTAAACAGAGAAAAAAAACTATTAAAATGTTTTGCACAATTATAGCAGTGATTGTCAACAAAAAATTAAACTAGAACTATTTAAAAAAAAACATTTTCATTTATGGAAATATAGCTGAAATAAAATATAAATATTAGATGAAAAACTTTTAATTGAAAGAAATGTTAAATACTAACTAACTGAAATAGGTTGAAGTACAAAAATTACAAAATTGAACTAAATAGAAATATATATATAAAAAAAAAAGACAAAAGCAAATAACAAAATTGCCACAATGTAAACTAATATATATATATATATATATATATATATATATATATATATATATATATATATATATATATATATATATATATATATATATATATATATATATATATATATACTGATCAGGCATAACATTATGAGAGGTGAAGTGAATAACACTGATTATCTCTTCATCATGGCACTTGTTAGTGGGTGGGATATATTAGGCAGCAAGTGCCGTTCTTACAGTTGATGTGTTAGAAGCAGGAAAAATGGGCAAGCGTAAGGATTTGAGCGAGTTTGACAAGGGCCAAATTGTGATGGCTAGAGGACTGGGTCAGAGCATCTCCAAAACTGCAGCTCTTGTGGTGTGTTCCCGGTCTGCAGTGGTCAGTATCTATCAAAAGTGCTCCAAGGAAGGAGCAGTGGTGAACCGGTGACAGGGTCATTGTCCTGTGTATTCTGACACCTTTCAATCAGAACCAGCATTAACTTCTTGAGCTCGTCGTGAGTAGCTCATCTGTTTGTTCTGACCACATGGGCCAGCCTTGACTCCCCACGTGCATCAATGAGCCTTGGGAACCCAGATATATATATATACACACTGCTCACAGTTTCATCTGCTTTGGTGTTAATGAAACTAACAACAGGTGCACTAGATGGGCAACAATGAGACGACCCCAAAGCAGGAATGGTTTTACAGGTGGAGGCCACTGACATTTTTTTCCCAACTCATCTTTTCAGTTTTGCATTTAGCTAGGGTCAGTGTCACTACTGGTACGCTATTTTCCCGCTCTAGCTACAAAATGACGGCTGTGTGTATGATTTTTAAACACCAACAGCATTTTAAAATATGACATTTCTTATTGCGGTATTATATTTTCAGGGAGGAATTAGAATAATACAGACATAATTGAAGTGTTGGACACTGATTATGTCTTGTGGGACACAGCTGCCAATTTCGGGACACCCTAATTACTACTTCCCTTTATAACCACAACGCATTCAAACTAATACATGCTCTTATGCTATCCAGAGAGTTGTCATGACTGAAATTAAGTTAAGACAGGAAATAACTCAATTCTCAGTCTGTGAAAGCAATCAAAATTGTAGAGATGCACAAAGGAAGTCAATTACACTTAAAAGAACAAGACGTTCCAACCTTTTCAAAAGGAATAGCTTCCCTTCTTCCAAATGTGCCAGCAAATACCCAGCTATCCCTGGGCTTCAGGGATTTGACCATGGTGCTGCCCAGTGCAGTGAATATCTCTCTAATCTCATCAGTCAGCCTAGAAGAGAGATGGTGGCAGTGGAAGTGAGACATGTATGAATTATTCAACTCAAAACCCAAGTTAATCATGCTGATGGTGTGTGAAGGCTGTCAGAGTTTTACCGTGGTGTAGGGTCGATGTGTGAGGCCACAAGCACTATATTTCCTGGCTTCAGTGTCTTTAGATAGGCAAGTAATTCCTCGGGATCTTGAAGAATAAGAGAAGTGTTTCCGTATGCCAAGATAGCTTTATTTGTTATATTAAATTTAGATTGAATAGATTACATTTCTTGCATGCACAAATCCACTAAGAGACCTACCTTTTGATTTCATATTAAAGTAATTATTTCTTAAAACCTCACCGGTTCCACCTAAGAAAAATAACATTCAAATGTAATTGAATGCCCATAATTATTATTAATAGTTTAAACGTATAAGAATATAGAAACGTATTTTTAACAAATGTTAATATGAAAATGATTTCCGTATAATCAAAATTCAAATGTTTTTTTAATAAATTAAAAATATATATTTTTAATAAACGAACCATCTGCTATCACAATGTTCAGCCCTTGTCCTGCATTATTCCTGATGCCACCCATGACACTGTAGAGAAGAACATTTATGCTCTTTCAGCATCTATAAGTATTTCATAATGACACACATGAAAATTGTGTCATTTACTCACTCTCAATATTAAATTAATATTAAATGGTCTTGAAAGAACAGTCACACTTGTAATGTTACGGTTAAAAATGACTGCATTGGATATGAATGGGGGACAATTTTCATCTATTGGAAAGGTTTGGTACTGCGCCGGGAACAAATTCTTACTAAAAGCGCATTTTTGAGATATCAATCTCATATTTGGAGATCCTCAAATTTTAGATTTATGGATTTTATTTTATTTTTCAGTTTTAGAGTAAAATGTGTTTTGGAAAATTTCATTTAACATTTAAATTTTTTTTTTTTTGTGCATTTTTCATTAAAATAAATGTAAAATTGTATAACTTTTTCCAAGTTCAAAATAATCTGCCAAGTGTCATCTTTAAAAGAGACAAAATTTAAGTCAGTGCTCCAAAGCATCCAAGATTTATGAAAGTTTAAGTGGGAAATAACATTTCAGGTCCATGCTCAAAAAGTGAATAAATGGATTATAACTACTGCATAAATATAATTTTGTAACATAAATTATGACAGTTTGCATTTTTAGGTGAACTATTATTTTAAGTTACTTTCACTGTCATGAATAAGCTACGTGATGTAACGGTTCTTACATTGTATTGTTAAAGCAGATTTTTGCAGCCACCACATTGGCTGCACCACTGTAAAGGTGGAATGGGAAGTAGTTGGTAGGGCAGTGTTTAAGTGGACAGCAATAAAAGTGAGACTTAAACAGACCTGCTCAGAGAAATATACAAGTTGCATTAGAAAAAGTACAGTACTGCAAGCACCCATCATCCACAAATACATACGAATGAATCTTACCTGGATTATCACAGTCTGTCACAAAACCATTTACTTCATCTGGAATATAAAGGACCACATGTTAGACACGTTCAAATATAACTGTAATGAAATATAGTTTTATAATGTTATTAATGGATTAACAAGTTGTCATGCATGACACAAGCTGTCCCCATCTACATTACATGATCGTTTGGCAGCTTCTTGGTGTTTTGACCACTTCATGGAGAAACACCATAATAAGATGATCAGTATTGTTATGAGAACATAGACACAGTCTGTAAATAAATATATCATAATTAATATATCATCATAAACGATCACACAAATGAATCAGAAATGTTACAAAAGTTGTCTTTACCTTTAGGTCTCATTTTTGGTAGCACAAAAATCGCCTTGGCTTTCTCTCTCTCACCTCTAAGTTGTAACCTGTTTAAGAGTTTGCAGGTCTAGTGTGTGAAACCTGAGCCAACAGGATGTAGGTTATAAGGTGTGGTAATTTTGCAGTCTTAAAGTCCCAAATTAAAATATAAGGTTTTTTTTGGCTTTTAGCATGAATATGTTAGTCTTATTTATAAGTTAGTGTGCTCCCAAACAATGACAAAATTCGAATTCAGAAGATATAAGCATTCCAAACTTAGTCTCTCACTTCCAGATGGATCAATAATTTTGATGACATCACTCTGCCCTTCAGCTCCTCATCAGATTTTCTGTCCAATCAAATGCTCTCTAGAATCTGAAGCGTCCCACCCCCTACACTATAAATAGGCAAAAATCGGTCACTTGTTCACACATTTACTAATTTTTGCATGGTGAATGGCAGATGTGCACTATTTAGGGGATAGGGAATGATTTAGACAGTGTAAATATGCTTTCCATTGGGGTGAAGAAAGTTGTAATGGGGCTCTACTGGTTATGAAAATTTGTCACCAATATGGGGTGTCTAGTCAGGACACGAAAGGCAGGGATATTCATTGAAGGGTTTAATATATAGAGATTGCTAATGTGTCGTCATCATGACGTATTCCCGGTGGTGAACGCAAAGCATTTTGGGAATCCGCGGCACAAACGCCGGGTGCCAGACTTCTTTGCATGTAGGGTAGAACGCAGTGTTCATGCCGTCTACCTGCTGTGTTATAAACTGCAATAGTCGTTCTCACGATAGAAGTGGCATAAAGCTTAAGATATCCCTTTATTGTTTTTCAGCGTGGAAAAATAATGGCGGTGAACAGTTTTGTTGAATTCTGACTGCATGCAGATAGATTGTGGTTGTGGACTGTGGTGCTTAAAACATTAGTATACCTTTACACGGACGACAGTTTTCTGCCCTCTTTTACAATCTCCAGGTCCTCGACCTGGATCCATCCATCTGGGCCTGCTGTAGCGACTTGAATTTACTGAAAACATTGTGTGTGTACGCACTAACACTAACGCTCTTTTTTACACATACTCCGTCTGCAGTGCGTGTTGCGGTTTAGGAGCCGACCTGTTGTGCTTTCACATATGCTGCGTTTGCACTGCGCAACTGATCCGCTGTTGTATACCACAAACACAGCATTTACTCATTATTTTTTATTTCAAATCCAAAAGTTGTTACTGAACATGGCTTGTCAGAATTGCAATTCTCTTTGTTTACACTTTCATAGATGTCAGGTTTTAACGTATTCATTCATTCATTTACATTTATATAGACTAGCACTTTATATTTAGCACACACAAGTGGCAAAACATTTAAACATAGGTTATAAACATTTTAAATTAGAAACTTACAATAGGCTATTCAAAAACAGTCGACTCTCGTCTTTTCTTTCGTTTTTAAACCTTTTAAAAAGAAATCCATATGGGTGCTGGAAGTTAGGCAATAGTTTGACGTTCCTTGACCAATCGCTCAGCTCGTAAGGATCCAGTCCTTTGATTCCCTTTATTTTCTCATCATATCTCGTCTTTCGATATGGTCCGACAATGTTTTCTTTAGTCCGGTGCATTTTGTAGGATTATATTCTGTTTTTCTCTCTCTCAATTTTAAATTATTTTCATGCCAGAACACTAGCCTGCTATGCCAGGCCATGTAAACGGGCCAAACATACCCAAAATTCTTTGCGTTCTGATGACGTTGCCGCCCAGTTCATCACATGTCTTAGCAATCTCTATATCATTTAACATACAGATGCATAGGCACTATTCTCTTTGGTGCTTTACAGTGTAAGTATGGTTCTAAAGGAAAGGAATAAACATAGATATTAACTATCATAAGCACAATTGAGGCTAATAACTCTCTCTAGCTACTTATATAAACAGTCCTTAACATGTCCTGAAATGTAAACTACAATAAGAATAGCATACAAGCTACACATACAGTACAACAGAGATAAAGGCTGTCAGTGACTGCATACTCAACCATAAATTACTTATATTAACTTATCTATATATGTAATATAATAATAACTTACTTGTGGTCACTGACGACAACACAACCTGAAGCTTAACTTATAAAGTGAAACTAAACTGACGCATTCTCTGCAAGCCAGGACATGTTGCAACATGTCTGAAAGGGGGCGTGGTCTGAGCGATCACACTCGCTGTACATGCTCCGTACCAATTCACATCACTTGAGCCTTTTGCACAGCCGCCTAATTCACGATTTGAATTATCTTCTAGAAAGGCTCAACTATCCACAGGGATGGCCGGCAGCTCAGCTTGGCCACTGTTCTGGTGTAGGTCCTCTTGTCCAACTGCACCTAAGCAGTCCTCACTTTACCATCAACACTTCTAATGGTCTTTGTGACTCGTCCCACGGGCCACAACGCACGAGGTAACCTTTGGTCAATTACCATCACCACCGTACCAACAGTGAGGTTCTCTGTATCCTTTACCCATTTCTGCCTTGACTGCAAGAAAGGTAAGTAGTTTCGTATGAAATGGGTCCAAAACTGGTCAGCTAACACCTGACTGTGCCGCCATCTTCTCCGACTGAGAATCTCAGACTCAGGGTCCACCACTTGAGGAAGTGAAGAGTCGGGCCGCCCCATGAGGAGGTAGTTAGGTTACGGGATTCACATCGGCTACATCTGTCGACACATAACCCAGCGGCTTGGAATTGAGGATTCCTCTACCTCAATCAGAACTGTCTGCAAGACTTCTTCGGTCACTGTCTGTGCTCCAAGAGTAGCCTTAATGGATCTAACTTCCCGCTCCCAGGCTGCACCAAAGTGAGGTGCATTCGGGGGGTTGAACTGGAAACGGATCTGGTACTTAGACAACTTGGTCTGCAGCTCTTTGCACTTGACCTCAAAACTTGCTTTGAGCTCATGCTCCCCTCCACGGATGTTGGTCAAACAGTCAGAGAGAAGCTCGAAGGAGTTCCCGTCTAGCCATGAACCTTCTGAGTGACATAAGGAACGAGTCGGTATCCATGTTGGGCAGCACATCCAAGTGAATGTCCAAGTTTTTGGCACTCGGGCAGGATCTCTGATGACGACGCACAGCTTCGCGGCCTTGGAGGATCCAAAACTTGCGTCGGAGCTCTGCAAAGACCCTCTCAGATCCAGAATGGAGTAACTTGTTGTCATACTGTCGTATGATAAGTTTGGTAATATGGTGCTTAGGTTCTAGCACAATTGGGTGTACGACATCTTCTTCCAGACTGGTAGAACGGCGCAACCTACCACCTACTCGTATAAGGCCCTAGAGACGCGTGACTCTGGAGCAAGTGACAAGAGCCGACTGCTGGATGGAAGTGCTTTCCCTGTTTTAAAGCACCTGACTTCGTCTGGCAAGCTATCATACTGTGCTCTCTGAAGGATTCGGAGTTCTGCTTCTGCATAGTCATCTGCAGTGAGGGCTCTTGACTGGGAGGCCGCCCCATGCAGTGACCTACTCGTTGCCTCAAGGAGATCTTCAAAAGTAGAGTGGTCTTCAGCGGCTGGGATCTCTGAAGCAGTAATGGCTGACATAATGCCACAGAACGCAGACCTTTTCATTTCTGTCTCATCTTGGACCTCCACGAAAAAAGTTGTGGCTGGCCATTTCTCACGTGGTAGATGAAGGAAGGCAGGACCTTGGCTAAATTGATTGGGCTGGGCTAGGTTGGAGAGTGTCATCCCTCTGGTGATAGCGTCAGCAGGGTTATTCTGTGTGTCCACATACCTCCATGACCGGTGATCAGTCAGCTCCTGAATCTCAGATACACGAGTCCCTACAAACACCTTGTATCTGCAGGACTCTGACTGTATCCAGGTAAGTACTGTGGTGGAGGCAGACCACAACACTGTGTCTTTCAATTGAAAGGTGAGCTCTCTCTGGATCATCTGGACAAGCTGAGCTCCGGTAAGGGCAGCACAGAGCTCAAGGCGTGGTATTGACTGTTGTTTCTTCGGTGCCACTCTTGAGCGTGCCAGCACAAAGGCTACTTGGACTTGTCCATGAGGATCCTTACCTCGTAGGTAAGCAACTGACCCATAAGCAGACTCTGATGCATCACAAAAGACGTGAAGCTCGAGGGTGATAGCACTTACATCCACGGCCAGTGGGAAGTAACTCCGGGAGAGACTGACCATCGGGAGCTGAGGGAGCTCTTCTTCCCATGTAGTCCAAGCTTGCAGGAGGTCGACCGGTAAGTTTGGGTCATCCCAGTCGTGGTCTTTGGTCCATAGTCTCTGGACCAAAACTTTGGCCCTTGTGGTGAAGGGCAGGATATGACCTCGGGGATCATACTGGCTTGCTAATATCTTATAGATATTTCGCATGGTCGTCTTGCTTGGGGCAACCGGGCGATGCCTGTAATGGAGTGTGTCCTGCATGAAGTGCCAACTGAGTCCTAGAGTCATCTCTTGAGCTTCACCATGCGTCTGAGAAACCCATCTTTCACTGCTGTCAGACTTGGCCTCCTTAGGAAGGTTGCGAATCACCTCTGGCTGGTTACTGGCCCACTGACGAATATCGAAGCCACCTGCAGCTAGAAGGGTTCTAAGTCTCGTCACAAGGTTCCTGGCTTCTACTACGGTGGGTAGACTCTGCAGGCAATTATCGACATAGAAACACTGTTCTACACTGTGGTGGACATTTTCCCCTGGTTGACTTGTCTCATTGACGTGTTTCTGAAGAGCAAAGATCGCACAGCAAGGACTGCACATCGTCCCGAATGGCAGGACCTCCCACTGGTAAACTGATGGTTGTTCGTCAGTCTTTAGATCTCTCCAAAGGAACCTCAACAAGGGCTTGTCTCTATCCAGCAGGCGGACCTGGTGAAACATCCCTTTAATGTCTCCACTTACTGCGACTCGATGCTCTCTGAAGCGCAAGAGGACTCCAAGGAGTGAGGGACCTAAGGCTGGACCAGGAAGTAGGTAATCATTCAGACTTTGACTGCCAAGCTGGAAGCTGCAGTTGAAGACAATCCGTTCCTTCCCATTGTGTCTGACCATGTGGTGAGGCAGAAACCATGACTCCTCTGATGAATCCGCCTTGCAGGAGTCAATCTTGGTGACGTACCCAGCACTCTCCAGTTTCTTGATCTCCTCCTGGTAGGTAGATGCACGCAGTGGGTTTTGTACTAACCTCTTCTCTGTGTTTCGCAGGTTCTTCATCACAACTTCCTTTGAAACTTGCAGCTTGGGCATGTTTGGGACTCGTAGAAGGGGTGTAGTGTACCGATGCACTCCGTTTACCTCTACATGGATGGTCTCAGACTCTAAAAGGTCCACTGAGTACTTGTCCTGTCTGGATCTAGTCACCAGTCTCTCACTTTAGAAAGGCAGTGTATCTTACTGCCACAACCGTTCAACTTGACTGAACAGCTCAACAGAAGGGGAGGAAACTGTGGTGTACAAGCACCGTGTGGAGGGAAGCTGTTGCTGTAGGTATTTTGCTGGACCCTAAAGCGTCCATCCGAGCTTAGTCTTGACTGCTGCAGGATCACCAGGGGGACCGAGATGCACTGGCTCAATCGGAACGATCAGATGAGCATTATCCGATCCAATCAGGAGGGTTGGTTGAGCTCCATCGATAGCTGGGATTGCCAGACCTCGTAAATGTCGATATCTTCTCTGGAGCTGGGTAACTGGGTAGCTGTACTGTGAGAGGCCTAGGTGTTCACCTGTGAATGCGCCTTGAATGGAGAACCTCTTTGTCGGTTGGGAAGCTGGAGTGATCGTAAAGGACACACGTGAGCCTGACAGTATCTTGATGTCTTGTCGGATAGTACGGAGTGTGAGATCTTCTGCTTGACCCTGTACTCCCAGGCGGCGTGCTGCAGATGAAAGCAGAATGGTTCTCTCAGAGCCATCATCCAGCACTGCATACGTGTCAAGCACTTTATCCTGGTATTGCAAATTGACAATTTTTAACAGCACATGGCTATATCTATTTGGCTGATCCAGGTAGTGAGTCTCTGCTGTCGATGTGATGGTGGGCTCGTTCTCACTCCTCTGGTTAAACTCGTGAAGAATGGAAAGGTGTTTCGACTTACAAAAGCGACACGGGTTATTGAGGTCACAGGCAGAGGCTAGGTGAGATCGTCCGCATCTCCAGCACCTTCTCTTGACTTTAATCCAGTCCACCATCTCTCCTTTAGTAAGCTTAGCGAAAGTCATACATTGGCTGAGGTAGTGTTCTGCCTCGCAGTAAGGGCAGTATATCTTACCCTTCCCTTGGATTCGGTTAGAATGAGCGGCTTGGGAGGGTGTGTCGAATGGATGGTTACTGGAATTACCTGTCCCATGCATAACAGTAGTAATCTTAAACTTGGATTTCTGCTGCTTGAATTCTCTCTTATCCTTCTCACTGTGAGTTTGAATTGAAGGCTCAATGTCCAGGCATCTGACCTCTGCCTTCAGCCACTCTGAAAAGTCAGTGAGCGTTAGCTTCAGTTTATCCGGGTCCTTCCTATACTGTTGACGACGAAATCTGTCTTGCTGGTGCTTGAGGAGCCTGCTTAGAAGGCGCTTCACATTGGATCCGCAGTGGAGTTCCTCATGGCCTTCACCTCTGAGAGCTTTCAACATCCCAACAAGCGACTGCACTCTGATTGAGAACTCATCAAGAGCTCTATCATCACGGATGGGGGGTAGGCGTTCCATGTCCTCTATCTCCTTCAGCACAAAGTTATATGGTCGTCCATAGCGTTCATCCAGTGATTTCAGAGCTTCAGAGTAGGGCATATTAGATTCTGCATGAGCTAGCACAAGGCGATGTGCAGGTGGCACCTTGACATGCTTAAGCAAGATTGCATACTTGTAGTGCTCAGACTGAGAAGGATGAAGGAGTGTGCTAAGGGAAAGGCGTAGCTCCACATATTGAGCTCTATCCTCCTTGGTGAAGTCAGGAAATGTTGGGCCTTCTATATTGGGGGGTGCATGCTGATACCCGTAGGAGGGATAATGGGCCAACATGGCTGGGTTCCCTTGGTAGAAGGGTTGGGGTACATAAGGAGGCTGATGTATTGACTGGTGCACAGCTGAAGGCCTAATCTGATCGAAAGCTGGATTTACATGCAGCGATCTGGGAGTGGCGACATGTGGAAGATAGATTTGAGGAGGGGGTGCGGAGGGGGTTGAGTGACTCGGCTGAGAAGTGTCATTTTTCTAGCTGGTGGGTTAACTCTGCAGCTACACTTGGGTGATCCTCAGTTATATGGTGGTGAGGAGGAGTAAGGACTGGGAAACGCTGTGGTTCACCTCCTCTGTCTGTATAGAGTTGGCGTACTGGGGTCTGATGCCGTGATGACCATCTGCGTTATTCTGATCTGTATATTCAACTAAAAAATCATCCAGATATCTTGGGCGTTGCACTGAGCGTTTGGGGCGCACAGGTGAAACAGGTAGGCTGATTCCTTCTTTTCTGGTTGCCATATCATTGACTCTATCCGGCTCGAAGGACCATAAATTGTAATGGGGCTCTACTGTTTATGAAAATTTGTCACCAATATGGAGTGTCTAGTCAGGACACAGAAGGCAGGGATATTCATTGAAGGGTTTAATATATATCATTTAACACACAGGCACTATTCTCTTTGGTGCTTTACAGTGTAAGTATGGTTCTAAAGGAAATTAATAAACATAGATATTAACTATCATAAGCACAATTGAGGCTAATAACTCTCCCTAGCTACTTATATAAACAGTGCTAAACATGTCCTGAAATGTAAACTACAATAAGAATAGCATACAAGCTACACATACAGTACAACAGAGATAAAGGCTGTCAGTGACTGCATACTCAACCATAAATTACTTATATTAACTTATCTATATATGTTATATAATTATAACTTACTTGTGGTCACTGACGCACACGAACACAACCTGAAGCTTAACTTATAAAGTGAAACTAAACTGACGCATTCTCTGCAAGCCAGGACATGTTGCAACATGTCTGAAAGGGGGCGTGGTCTGAGCGATCACACTCGCTGTACATGCTCCGTACCAATTCACATCACTTGAGCCTTTTGCACAAAAGTCTTGTTCACATTAGTGTCACGTAAACTACCACACAGTCTGCTCCGGTCCAGAGACACGATAGCACAGAGCGGATCATATGTGCGAGTCGCCGCATACCATCAGACCCATTTTAAATTCTGCACATAATGTTATAGTTTAAAGTGATATGGATGAGATTGTGATATAAGCTCGTTCCAGACCAGTAAGACCTTTGTTCATCTTCGGAACACAAATTAATATATTTTTTTATGAAGCGCCGAAAAAAACTTAACGACTTTATTAAACGATTTCCTCTCGTCTGTGTCACTTGGTCAGCTCCTGCATCAGCATCACACACATGCATCATGGTGCTCACGTGTGGATAGCATCGGCCAATGGTAAGCCGCCGTTCTGATGTAGCTTTAGCATAACTCAGAAGCGCTGGACTGTGTTTACTATGAAGGAGAATAAAATCATTATTTTCGTTTGTTTTTTTGCGCACAATAAGTATTCTTGTCGCTTCATAAAATGAAGGTTTAGTCACATGGAGGCGTAAGAGAGCTCTCGAAATTCATTAAAAAAATCTTTATTTGTGCTCTGAAGACGAACGAGGTCTTATGGATTTGGAACGACATGAGGGTGAGAATTTAATGACAGAATTTTCATTTTTGGGTGAACTATTCCTTTAAATTCAAAATAATCTAATTTCTCAACTAACCGAACTGGCAACTAGGCAGATTAGAACTGTCATTGCATGTCCTGATTTTACAGTTGTCTGCTGCCCTCTTGTGGACAAAACACTTGATGCATATTCATCAAACACACAAGGAATATTAATGTTAATCATTTTATTCCTGCTCAGTTAAACAAACAATTTATAAGCATTCAGTGGGGGGAAACTTGAGTCTCAGGTGAAAATCTAAAGATATATAATTCATACATCAAAAATACTTCAAAATCAAGAACTGAGAAACACAGTTATGGAGCTCTGGGCCACACATAATATTGCTTTATCAACACTATCACCTTAACAAACAGGCAAAGTCAAACACTGCAATTAGTAAATTCCCTTACCAGCATAGGGAAGAGCAGACTATTGTTCATTCGCATACCACAGTTAAATTGTACAGTAACAGATTTCAGTAAGGCACTGAAATGCAAACTCCACAGCATCATTACAGTTGATAAGACTGGTTTACAGTTAACAGCTTATTCAGATGTGCTTCTGGTATTAGTTGCATGCTTCACAGTATCCAGTGGGAACAACCCTGAGATAATGAAGCCGTTTTAAAGTCAAGCATGATCAGACAGACAGACAGACAGACAGACAGACACACACACACACACACACACACACACACACACACACAATAAATAAAGAGGAACAATCATTTCAACAGACTTTGGTACAACGTGCATTGAGAAATTGAAGAAAATACTACATACGTTCTTCAAGGAGTGCGTTTAAAAAGGGACCAAGTTTTAAGCAATGGGTACCATAACCGACAACAGCCACAGCTCTTTTCAGAAGTTATTTGCCTGAAAATAAATCAATAATTTTCTTCTCAAATGTGCATTTTAATATTCCTGAACCCCTTCCCCTTCAGTTCTTTCATGTTGGGGATCTTCTTGGCCTTTAAATCCTTCCAAATGTGACCAGCTAAATTTAACTGGTTGGTGGACATATCCGTGCTGAAAAATGGTGGAACAGAGATAAATATTTCAGGAACTCCTGGTGGTTTTTAAATGACCCATGTGATGCTTTTGGCCATAAAAAGTCACAGTATTAAAAAGGAAGAGAAACGTGGGGGATAAATTATGCTACTTGATTTATTCCAAAAGGTCCTGTGGAAAGAAAAGTTAGAGTAAGAATAAAAAGTGATTAAGTATATCATTTTGAAAGCCAATATGAACTAGTGTTAACATGCCTCACATACTAACCTCATCTGAATCTTCAGCCTCTTCTCTGGCTGCGTTTTGCTCTTCCATTTCTCGCAGTTCTGAGTATCTATATGTTGCATCACTAAAGAAAAAAAATCTAATTATAAATATAAGTATATATATTTATAATATTATGATATATACTGTAAATGTGTGTACATATACAGTGAACCCCTTGCAGAAAATGTGAATCATTTTAATAAAATTAAGGGACACAAACACAGCTATTAAAAAGGTTCAAACATTCACTGATGCTCCAGATGGAAACACAAGGCATTAAGACTTTTTGAATTTGAAAAAATCAAGGTAATTTGTATTTAATTTGTCTTCTGGGAAACATGTATGTATCTTCTGTTGCTTCCGAAGGGCAGTACTAAATGAAAAAAAAAATTTGATATTTAAACAAAATAAAAAAAAATTGACCTGTTCAAAAGTTTTCATTCCCGGCTCATTGTGTTTCCTGGAGCATTAGTGAATGCTTGAACCTTTTTTAATAGTTGTGTTTGATTTCCTCAATTGTCCTCGGTGTGAAAAGATGGATCTCAAAATCACAGCCACTGCTGGAAAGGGTTAAAGCGTACAAAAGATGCTGGAGAAGAATTTTTGGCACCTGGAGTTTAACAGTTCAACTGCTCAGGACAAACAAGAGACTCAAGAAAATCAAGGGTTCATAAACTTTTGGAGGGGGTCATTTTATAAATTCAGCTATTTTTGGTCTTGTGGACTATATGTAAACATATTTTATGTAAAATATCTTATTCAGGACAGCACTAAATAAAAAAATAACATGCAGTTTGTCTATCTTATTTTGTCACATTTTCTTGCCAAGGTTTTTTATCTGTAAGATTTCTCTTATGCTCACCAAGGCTGCATTTATTAAATGAAATATACAAAAAATTCAACTAAATGCACACACACACACACACACACACACACACACACACACACACACACAAAGTGTTTCTCTGTAACGTTACCTCTTCAGACAGCAGTATTTCCGTATGATGAAGACAGCAGCTGCTGTTGCACCTACGGTTACGATCACAACAGATGCGATAACTCCTGAATGGAGTCGTATAACCTGCGAAACAACAAATCAGGGGTAGTAGTGTGTAGTATGCAATCTGACAGGGAAGTGACTGAAGCAAGAATGTCGATAACGAACCTGTTGATCATTTGGTGCTGAGGTGGGTTTCTCCAAACTTTCTAACTGTCTGGATTCGCGATATGACGGAAAAGCGAAAGCGAGCTCACAAGAAGCACTATATAAAATCAAATTTAGTAACATATTTAAGTAGTGGCTAAACTTCAGACACTTTCTCGCCATTATAGACGTTTACTTCCTTGTGATTCTACCTGTCAAATGACGTAAAGGAGCAACGAGCGTGTGATTGGTCGATCGTGTACTGTCCAACACACGCGACAGACTTCCGTCAACATTAAAGGTCGCAGAACTTTTAGGCTTGCCTTCCAGTGGTTCTGCTTTTTTGTTCAATTTAATTAAAACGTCAGATTAATTTAAAACCTGTTAACTAAATTAGAAAATTAAAAATCTACAATTTAGGCATACTGTTGTTTATTTAGTTGTACATACTGTCTAGGAACAATTATATTTTAATAAAAAAACAACCACTGAATTGGATTTAATCATATGGTTTATTGCATTCATAACGTAACTTTTCAGTTATGAGCTCTAACATACTTGAATATGAATTTATTACAAAAAAAACATCACATTAGAAACAGGTACACAAAATATACACCCATTAAAATCATTAAATCATTGTTAGAAAGGACAGCATAGTGCTTGCACTAAAACCATACATAGTGGCAGTATTGATCAATGTTACTCATCATCTGGGGATCAGAGCAGTTCGTAATATTTCCCAGATTGTGGATCAAAGTAACAGTTGAGACAGGGATCATACATTAGATTGAGAAACTCTTCCTCTCCACTGTTATCATGTAGCTTAGACCCTGCGAATAGCATAGAGGAAACATTTTTACATATAGAGTTACACACACACACACACACACACACACACACACACACACACACACACACACACACACACACACACACACACACACACACACACACACACACACACACACACACACACACGTTTGTTTTGTGAAATGTGGGGACATTCCATAGGCGTAATGCATTTTATACTGCCCTAAACCTACCCATCACAGGAGACTGCTGCAGTTTACTTTCTGTGAAAAACCTCATCCTGTGTGATTTATAAGCATTTTGAAAAGTGAGGACATGGGGAACGTCCTCATATTTCACCCTCTTTTGTAATACCTATGTCATACCCATGTCATTATACACATTTGTGTCCTGATATTTCACAAAACATGCACACACACACACACACACACACACACACACACACACACACACACACACACACACACACACACACACACACACACACACACACACACACACACACACACACACACACACACACACACACACACACACACACACACACACACACGTGTTGTGTTTCCATGTTTTATGGGGACATTCCATAGGCGTAATGCATTTTATACTGTACAAACCGTATTTTCTATCCCCTACACTGCCCCTGCCCCTAAACATACCCATCACAGGAGACATGCTGCATTTTTACTTTTGCAAAAACATCTCTTAGTGTGATTTATAAGATGTTTTCCTCATGGGGACCATGTGTGTGTGTGTGTGTGTGTGTGTGTGTGTGTGTGTCTTTCATGTTTCACTTTTTACATTTCAACAAAAGCCATTCAATAGGCAATTTAATAGCAGGTTCTCATAGTGACAATTTACCCCATATAGTGTATGAATTCTGGGCAATAACTATTGCAATTTAAGACCTTTCAGCTTTAGTATTGTCAAAGAAATATCACTGTGGGTTTTAGAGGAATGCAATATCATTCATGAAAGTAATTATATCCAAGCACATATCTTCTCTGTCCAAGTGAAATCTAGATCATGATTTATTTTTAGCAACAAAGAATATGCGCCCAGTATACCTCTGGTTGAGACCTTGTTGTGATCTCCTTTTTCATCAGCCATCTGTTGATTTGGATGAACTATCGGAGGGCTAAGGACATCCATCCATTCTCTACAACAAGAGGGTTAAACCATATTACAATATTAAAATAAAACAGCGCTTGAAGGGGCATGTGCAGCTATCTTAGTACTAAACTGAATATATATATATATATATATATATATATATTATACTGAAGCTTTTTGGAATTGTTGTATGAAGCTGCAATAAAGTCCATTTTCTAAACTCCTGCTCTGTCATTAACAGGTTACCTCTTGTTGTGAATGAAAGACTGCATGTTTCTCTCTTTCATATTCTCTCATTTACATGACACTTTTCTAGGCACCATGTGGTGTTGATGGACAGGCTGCCTGGTGAGACGGGAGGGAGGTGGATGATGACCTCCCAGTGAGCTCTGCCGCAGCGGTGACAGCTAGGTGACACATGCAAGCCTCTGAGCACATGCACAACTCCTAGTTATTCATTGTCCCTGACAACCATACTTAATTAATCACTGAGGCGTGGCAGTGTGGGCAGCATCCCTTGACAGGAAAAGTTTTGCGTAGGAAACTAGTCATAGCTATGCTGTGGGATTGTAAATAGTGTGTACATGAGATATTAACATGATTTTTTTTTTTGGTCAGTTAATTTACACTTAAAAGTCCTACATTATGCAGAATTAGTTTCTTCCTACACAATGATTTAATTATTACAGTATAGGTTTTCTTGGTAATACTATTTTAAGGTGACATAGTTACACACTATTACATGTACTTACTATATTAATAACAGTAAATTATGCAAAAGTAACTAACCCTAACCGTAACTCTATAGTAAGTGCATATAGTTGATTAATATTGCTCAGCAATTATTTTAGTAAGTAAAATGTAACTAAAATGTTCTTTACTGATTTTTATCTTATTTATTTTTTATATTTTATATACTACTACTAGCACTAATAATAATAACAATTTCAATAGGTGCCTCTGCACCCTAATAATAGTAATCAAATATTATTGATGATAACATATCATAATTTTAATAATTTTAATTTACAGTGTAGGTTTTCGTTATTCTTTGATTTTTATCTTATTTTATTATTTATATACTACTACTACAAAACTATATATATATATATATATATATATATATATATATATATATATATATATATATATATATATATAGCTATATATATAGCTATATATAGCTATATATATAGTTATAATTAATAACAAACATTTATTATTATTATTAATATTTCTCAAGTAAGTCAAAAACCTCCAGAATGAGGAGACTTTTGACAAAAGTTGCATGCAGTGCTCCGTAAAGAGAGTCTGCCAGTTTCATCATGTGATGAATGGCAGCCAAATCTTTTGAAGACTGGCATAATATTTTGTGGAGCTCACCACCTGCTTTATTTTTATGCTTTGATGTTTAAAAGTTCTTTTTAGTACCCTGGAACCACTGCATAAATTTGTCAATAGAAACATCAAAATTAGTGCCCAAAAAGCTACCCCATTGCTATCACATTTTGTTACCACTTTTCAGAAGTCCAAGTTGCTGAACGTGCATGAACCTGAGGGTTGACAAGAGTTCTCTTATGAACTTGCATGATAAAGTTCTGAAATTACTCATTCACGACTGAGCCTTAACACTTAAGATACCAAGTTTAGAATAATGGCTTAGAGATATACAGTTCCTTACAGACTTAATGAAGCTAAAAAAAATATTTTTTCTCTTACCTGGGATTAGAGTGAAGAAGTGGGTTCATTTCTTTCTGATAGTGATGGCCTTGATCCAATGGCTGTGAACCACAGAGAAAATAAGTAGTGTGTATTTCTAATCTGGTTAAGGGGCCATATCTGCCCACTATTAGCTCCAGTAAGAACACATATGTTCTGGATAACTGCATTCCTCACTGTAAAATAATGATTTAAGCCTCTATAGTTTGGAGCAGTGGTTCTCAACTGGCGGGTCCTAAATTAAAATTGTGTTGCAGGTCTGTTCTGATAGTTGGGAAATCACACTCCTGCCGTTGTTTATGCATTTACAAAATTGTCAGTTGTCCTATTCAGCATGTGTCATTTTATTAATTTTGCAAATTGTTGGGCCTATGTAGTTCATGGTAATATTGATACATTTTGGTGTTTGATTTTAATAAGCTTTTTGGTTACATCCGGTGAGAAGCACTTGAGTATTGTGCGTGTTTTTCTAGCCTGATGGTGGCAGTATTGCTATGTTTTCACAATCTAACTCTTATAATTTGCAGTTTCTCAATATCAGGCACACCAGGCATGATTAGCAGTTGCAGCATATCTTTCTAATCAGCATAGGACAACAACATCAACAACTGATGGATAGGGTCTGATATTGCAATGCCATGGGAGAATGGCATCACTCTAATTAGTGTTTTTTTATATAAACTGTTTGATTGCCCTTTATAGGAAACCAGTTTTTAATATTCACTCTGTTATTTGCCTTCTAGCTACAGTTCATCCATACAAAGTACTATGTATAACTGAGGAGCCAAGTGATGAAGGAGGAATTTAGACCTTCCCACACTGTTGTTAAGTGCGGCAATGCGTTTGTATGTGTGTGTGGTTTGTTAGCCCACCAATGGAATACACTGAGTCCAGGTTGAGGTGTCATCGCTGCTTGCACTCAGACTGATGTTGCAGTGGTGAACCTAACAGAACATAAAATTGTGTTATTACTGGTATTGTGTTTTTAATATATGACTATACTTTAATATATGAATATATGAATCTCATAAAACCTGTAAACCTGGTGTGTTATATCCGCCAAGTTAGAAGTATTGCACACATAAAGTATTTTTAGGACCATTAAGATTATTGTGAATTATATATTCACCGACCAGGCATAACATTATGACCACTGAATAACATTTCTTCTGATTATTTCTATACTGATTATTTCTTCATCACGGCACCTGTTAATGGGTGAGATATATTAGGCGGCAAGTGAACATTTTGTCCTTGATGTGTTAGAAGCAGAAAAAATGGGCAAGCGGAGGGATTTGAGCGAGTTTGACAAGGGCTAAATTGTGATGGCTAGATGACTGGGTCAGAGCATCTCCAAAACTGGGGTGTTCCTGAACTGCAGTGGTCAGTATCTATCAAAAGTGGTCCAAATAAGGAACAGTGGTGAACTGGCGACAGGGTCATGGGCGGCCAAAGCTCGTTGACACACGTGGGGAGCAAAGGCTGGCCCGTGTGGTCTGGTCAAACAGACGAGTTACTGCTCAAATTGCTGGTTAATCATGTTATGATTGAAAGGTGTCAGAATACACAGTGCATCGCAGTTTGTTGCTTATGCTCATGCTGACCGCTGTCCACCGCCGAAAGTGCCAACAGTGTGCACGTGAGCATAAGAACTGGACCACAGAGCAATGGAAGAAGGTGGCCTGGTCTAATTAATTACTTTTTCTTTTATATGTGTATATTATATGTAGTACATTCAAATATTATTTAAAAAAATAAAAATAGATAAAATATTTATAATATATAAATATATTTATAATATTGATTTTAGGGTGATATATGAATATCCTACCTGTGATGCACTAAGACCTGGGCCGCCCATGTCTCCTCCTTCCTCCTGCTCTCTCTTCAAAATTGCCAACATTCGTAGCTCATCTTCCTCATCCTCTTCATCTTGACTTCTCCTCAGATCACACCAGCTGGAGCCCAAAGGTTGAACTCTCCCATCGACACTCACCTGTAAAGCCCAAAAATCTCATTACTTCATCAGTGCCACTTTGCAGTGAGACAAATCGTTACTGGGTATAGCTAATTAGCAAGCAATCAATCATAGCTTGCAAGCTAATTGGCACCCCCATTAAGGCCAAGACATCAGCAGGGATGGCTGCCTGCTGCTTAGAAATCCACTTATATGAAGTCCTACCTGGATCTATGAGCGACCTTCCAGAAACTTCACCAGCATCAAAGATATGAGCCATGTTTAAATGGTGGAAAGTAGTGTAACTGGGCACCCATAATGATCCTCAGTCATTCCCACATCAAACTCCATTTAAACCATTTAGTTAATCACTATTTCAGACCTGCGATGAGAGTCTGGTAGTTGTGCTGATTGCTGAATGCTTGAACCAGTTTTAGTTTCTGTTTAACAAACATGTTTCAACCTCAAAGAGAGGAAAGAACACTAATGAGTTCTCTTTCATTTCCAAGTTGTTCCTCCTAGGCAACAATGAGATGAACTGGAGAGCAAATGGAGATTTTGCTTAGGTTATCGAAAAATCTATTTGATATTCTGATATTTTGAAGAATGCTTTTATCCATACAGCAGAAGTCAAAAACAACATTATACCACATTGCCTTTCACTCTATGAACAAAAAAAAATAAATTGTTCGCATGCATCTAGTAACAGAAGGAAAGGTAATTCTGCAAGTGTTTCAAAATATATATTTTTGTGTCATACAGGTTTGGATTGACATAAGTGATATACAGTGCATACAGAAAGTATTCACAGCGCTTCACTTTTCCACATTTTGCTATGTTACAGCCTTATTCAATTCAGTTCATATTTTTCCTCAATTCTACAAACAATACCCCATATTGTTATACCCCATGCTTCATTGTAGGGATGGTATTGGCCAGGTGATGAGCGGTGCCTGGTTTCCTCCAGACATGCCAAAGAGTTCAATCTTTGTTTCATCAGACCAGAGAATTTTGTTTCACATGGTCTGAGAATCCTTAAGGTGCCTTTTGGCATACTCCTTCAATGACCTTCAATGCTGCAGAAATGTTTCTGTACCCTTCCTTGGATCTGTGCCTCGATACATTCCTGTCTTGGAGGTCTACAGACAGTTCCTTGGTCTTCATTGCTTGGTTTGTGCTCGGACATGCTCTGTTAACTGTGAAACCTTATATAGACAGGTGTGTGCCTTTCCAAATCATGTTCAATCAACTGAATGTACCACAGGTGGACTCCAATCAAATAGTAGAAACATCTCAGGATGATCAGTAGAAACAGGATGCACCTGAGCTCAGTTTTGGGTGTCATGCCAGAGGCTGTGAATACATATGTACATTTAAAAAAAAAAAAAAAAAGATTTCAAACAAACTTCTTTCACGTTGTCATTATGGGGTATTGTTTGACATTTGAAGACATTTAATCAATTTTGGATTAAGGCTGTAACATAACAAAATGTGTAAGGGAATACTTTCCGGATGCACTGTATGAGGAAAATATTCATTTTTGGGTGATTTGTTCTTTTAACCAGAAAACAAAAAAATACAATTGCATATGATTTTGTGTGTGTGTGTGTGTGTGTGTGTGTGTATGTGTGTGTGTGTGTGTGTGTGTGTGTGTGTGTGTGTGTGTGTGTGTGTGTGTGTGTGTGTGTGTGTGTGTGTGTGTGTGTGTGTGTGACAAGAACAATCGTCTCATTTGTGTCTATTTCTATATAGGACAAATGTCCGGGGAAAAGTCATTTTATTGTAACATAACCCCTGAGCTAAGAAAGAGTGATCTCTGAGCAAAAACATCCCTCTGGGAGTTCATACCCCCCCAAAATATACTTTAAGAATCAAAGAGACAAAAGAACACTATGTCCAAGCCATTTGCAATACAATTTCCAAATGCATCAGAGATGCAAGGGCACAACCCACTCCCCTCAATCTGAATGGATTCAGATTAAAATATCCAGCCTCTGGGGAAGATAAGAACCACACCAGTTCTGAAATTACAATAAGAACAGAGGCCCTCATAAACAAGCCACTCTGCTGGAGTGCACCAATTCAGCTGAAGTATGTGCTTGATTTGATCCCCTCTAACCCTGCAAGCTTGCTACGGTTAAAAAACTTTTCATCCACATGAACACAGGCCATGTGATTTGTGTGGGTTCACTCCACAAAACGCATGTGGCGGCTTTATTTTGAGGCCCTTTCTCTACCTTACCGAAAGTATGTTTGCAACTTTTTGTCAGTTCCTCAAAGGAATATTTCACAGAACAATGAATTTGTTCCAAACCGGTAAGAATTTCTTTCTTCTGCAGAACACAAAAGAGGATATTTTGAAGAATGTTGGAGTCTAAACAACATTGGACCCCATTGACTTGACAGTTTTCAAAATATCTTTTGTGTAGATATATGCTTGTGTAGATTTGATTTTATTAGACCCCGCTGACTTTCAATGTTGTTTTACTAAATGAGGTTTGGGAGGAACATGTCAGATAATTGACACAGGTGGAGAGTACTTAGCTAATCAACAAAACAGGTATACACAGCTGTCTTACCTCCATTTTGTTGACGGTTTTTCAGCATCCCTCCACCAACCCTTCTCCACAGTTTGCTCTTTTTTTTTTTAGTTCTAAACCACTTACATACGGGGGGTACTCTGGGTTCGCCAACGCTTTGAGCTCAAGCCCTCCCCGGATAGCACGCCAAATACGCAATTCAATTTACTCTCTATAAATTATATGTAAGTGTGTACTCGTGAAATGCATGGGGAATATATTTTTATCCTTTCAAAGTGAACACGCTCACCTTTTGGAGCCCAGAATTGCTCAGCGTGATTTCTCGCACAGATGCTCTGTTGATAGATATCCTGGTATCTCCATCAGGCGGTGCTCTGCCAGCCTCTGACCGATCCAGTTTACTCCCTTGTCTGGAGGTACTTGGTGAGAGGCAGCGGGTTGGTGCTATTCGCATGGGTTCATGCTTCTTTGGTCCTTCAGAGACATGCCGGACTGTGGAGGCCTGAGTCTTAATTGGCTCAGAAGAGAACTCGGGTAGGACTGTGTGTTTTTGTATCGAAGGAGGTGGTGGGGAAGCAGCAACGGAATGGACTGCACATCTATGGAGGAACTCGGTATGCATTTCATCCTGTGAAAGAAAAAAGAAGTGATTGTTATAAGAAATTCTAATAATGACATTTTTAGATTTTCAGAAAAAAACATGTAAAGGCTGATGCTAGATGTTTGCTAGTTCATTGCTACGAGGTGGCTAAGGTGTTCTAATGACAGGGTGGTTACTAGGCCTGTTCACATCAAGAATGATAGGTATAAATACTGTATAACCATACCAATAATTATATTAGCATCCACACCAGCAAAAGATAACACTGTTTATTCAAGGCATGTGATGCAGGTTTTTGGTCAGCCGCTTTTAAATGCTCAAGCAGAATGGATTCTGATTGCCTGTCAATGTTTTCAGCTGGAAAAATATTGATCTTAAAGTAATTCAAACAATATATTTTCTCTATGCTGTTATTGCACTACCTCAAGTCAATTGCCGATCGGTCTGCGCATCGCTGCATGAAGTCGAGCAAGCCTATAGTGTGTTTGTGAATTTGGGGGTGGAGCTATCAAGATAGAGGTGTGATCCTTTTGGATAGGGGCTGTTTGTTTTGGTGATTCCAAATATCAACAGCATGATAATCTGGTCGGTTTCAATGTAAAAAAATCGATGTGATTTTCTACCCAGTTTATCATCCACCAGGTAAAAAGCATGTAATAGCACACAACCTCAACAAACCACACAATTTGAGAGATTATTCATATCAGTTGCACAAAGGAGTTATGCACTGATGTTTGATACTTAAGGCATAATTTAAAATTAAAATAAATTTCCTTAGCAAGCATCACTAGTTATTACGGAGATTATTATGTTATTATGGAGATTAATAATGCCACTCCATTCGGTTATCTTCTTTTAGCCTGGGATATTAACACAAGGAAGGAAAGGCATTAATAAATCAAATTTCTCTCTAAAACTACAAATATCAAATTTAACAACAAACTTCTGATGGAGTCATAAAGAGAATGATGAAATCTCTTGCAAGGATCGCAGGACCACGAACGCCAACGCTGTCACAGATGAAACGCATTAATAGCCACAACGCGAGACAGTCTGGCGCGGGCGGAGTAACATCAGAGTTACCTGTAATTAATCAGGGCGACACTGTGCCCGGAAAGTTGCCTGTCTCTGCTCTGTTTTGGAACAGATAAGGTCTTTAAACTAGTGAGGCTTTGATCTACACTAATGGTCTTAAACAGCAAGCTTCACACTAATGATGACAACCTCACTAAAAGGGCACGGCCAGCCAAGCCATCAGATCAGCCAGAATTTTGGTCTTCTTTCTTTCAATCTTCACATACCCTGGAGGGACCAGTTTTTATATTTTAGCATTTTTATTTATTTTTTATAAAAAAAAAGTGTCATCTCCTCTCGCTATGAGAAGTGCTGACATTCAGTAAACACACATCAGTCTGGTGCGGGCCTATATCTATTTGCAATGAATTTATTTAAGCTGGTGGGTTATCTAAGAAAGTGAATGTTCTCTGGGTGTTTCGTGGTTATTAAGCTGTGTTACAGATGAATTTCAATATATATCTTCTTATGACATCTATCATCTATCTTCTTATGACTACTCTGTGGCATTAATGGAAGTCATTAGGCGAGTATAATCACCTCTGCTTCTAGTGGAAATGATTTAATATCACACAGGTGCAAGTTATAGAGGTATAACATAAACATAATGTTCAGAATGTTCAATTTTTTCTTTTTTCAACTCCCATTAATAATAAGACGACAAATGCAGACATCTGCTTTTTGGAAGATGAAAAACAAAGAAACATCCCCCCAAAAAAGGACATTAGAAGGAAATGTATCAAGGGTGGGGGCGGAATGAGAAATAAACAACAAATAAATCTGTCAGTCGTATCAATCAGAAATCTCTAATTAAGTGCAGCAGAACATATGTATGCCAAAGATAAGACCGATTTCCCAAGAGGAGACGAAACACACTGCAAATAAATGAAAGATGTTCCTCTCACTAGACGCAGGAGCACCTTGGAGCTCAATGCGTCTCATCAGAAATGAACTGAACTGAAGAAAACTGATGGCTTTCTTCATGGACTTAACTGAGTGGCAGGGACCCTGGGGGGAACAATCATCATTAACAGATGATTCCACTAGATTGTACATCCCTGAAGGGGAACTTGGAAAGAAAACAATGCAGACAACAAGTGTTAAGGAGTTGGGGAATTGTTTCCAATGTTGTGGTTGCAAGGAGGAATTGATAATTTCATCTCAGAAAAAGTGTAAAGATCTATCTATCTATCTGATTTAAAAAATGCATTAAATGACCGCTTAAAATCTCAATTTAATTTCTTTAAAATAGTAATACCATTCCAACAGAAACAATATATTTTTTCTTAGTGATTTAATATCCTTCTAAAGTTGAAAAATACCAAGAGCTTACCTCATTTTTTTATACTTATTTTGTACACAATTAAGCTTAATTTACTGTATTTTATTATATTTTTATAGAGTAATAGAGTAAATGCCCATATTACTTGTTTTCAAATCTGTTAATTGCATGTCAGAAGCGATTCTCAAGTCGTGTAAAATCAATTACTTTCAAAGCCATAAATGTATTGCTGTCTCTACATTTTAAATTGTGTGTATGTTGCCTATGTGTCCATACCTCTTCACTCTCACTACAGACAAAATCATCCTCCAGACGTGCATCTTTGCGCTCTCCTTCTGTTACCAGCTTGTGACCTTTAAGGCCAAAGGTCAAATCCTCAACAGGGGTGCTGCTAGCCTGATTTCGTCTGGCTGAGTGAGGGCATGAGGAGAAAGTGAAGACTTCCTCTTCGTATTCCTCATCGCTGAGAGATAGCTCAGTTTCTGTGTCACAAAGGTCAGCATCATCTGTATTCAGCACACACTCTGGAGGTGAAGCAGCACATGGAGGCTTGAAGGCTGACCCAGATGTACCAGCACTAGAAGCACAGTCTGCAAAAATATGACAGGAAGATTTACAGGTAACATCACCATCTGTTGAAATTTTAAACGTGCTGTAATTTGTATATCTTGGTATTTTGTCTTGTCTTGTTCTGAAATACCTTCCGGCTTTATTTGGCTGACTGGCAGGTCTTAGGCCACATGTACAAATGTTTGAATGTCTGTGCATCATTATCAAAATAAGTGGCATTTACAGTAAAATACATTTGAAACCTCTTTTAAGCTACAATTTTACAAAGACTTTTATTAAGTTGATGAAACAATATATATTTTATTGTTTGAAATTAACCTCCTAAGAACCTTCTTGAATTTCGTATTTTCTCATGTCATTACATTGTTTAGAGCATAAGAAACAAATATAAAATGATACAACCCCAAATCAGAAAAAGTTGGGACAGTATGGAAAACGCAAAAAAAAGAAGTGATTTCTAAATTTACTTTGAATTGTATTTCATTGCAGACAATATGAACAAAAAATATTTCATGTTTTGTCTGGTCAACTTCATGTCATTTGTAAATATGCATCCTTTCCTGTCATTCAGACCTGCAACACATTTCAAAAAAAGTTGGGACAGTAAAGCATTTACCACTTTGTAATGTTGCCATTCCTTTTCACAACACTTAAAAGACGTTTAGGGACTGAAGACACCAAGTGATGAAGTGTTTCAGGTGTAATTTTGTCCCATTCTTCCTGCAAACAAGTCTTAAGGAGGGCAACAGTACGGGGTCTTCGTTGTCGCATTTTGCGCTTCAAAATGCGCCTCACATTCTCTATTGGAGACAGAGGTCGGGACTGCAGGCAGGCCAGTCAAGTACCCGTGCCCTCTTCCTCCGCAGCCAGGACTTTGTAATGTGTGCAGAATGTGGTTTTGCATTGTCTTGTTGAAATATGCATGGACGTCCCTGGAAAAGATGTCTTCTTGAAGGCAGCATATTATGCTCCAAAATCTCTATGTACTTTTCAGCATTAATGGTGCCTTCACAGAAGTGCACGTTACCTTTGCCAAGGGCACTGACACAACCCCATACCATGACAGACCCTGGCTTTTGGACTTGTTGCTGGTAACAGTCTGGATGATCCTTTTCTTCTTTGGTCCGGAGCACACGGCGTCCATTCCTCTCAAAAAATACCTGAAATACTGATTCATCTGACCACAGTACACGTTTCCACTGTGTGATGGTCCATCCCAGATGCCTCCGAGCCCAGAAAAGTCAACGGCGCTTCTGGACACTGTTAACAAAGGGCTTCCTTTTGGCATAGTACAGTTTTAACTGGCATTTGTGGATGTAACTACGCATTGTGGTACTTGACAAAGGTTTGCCAAAGTAGCCCTGAGCCCATGTGGTGATATCGCTTATAGTTGAATGACGAGTCTTGATGCAGTGCCGCCTGAGGGATTGGAGATCACGGTTGTTCAGCTTAGGCTTGCACCCTTGTCCTTTATGCACTGAAATTCCTCCAGATTCCTTGAATCTTTTAATTATGTTATGCACTGTTGAATGTGAAATATCCAAATCTCTTCCTATCTTACTTTGAGGAACATTGTTTTTAAACTTTTCAATAATTTTCTCACGTATTTGTTGGCAAACTGGCGATCCTCTGCCCATCTTTGCTTCTAAAGGATTAGACCTTTCTTGGATGCTGCTTTTGTAACAAAATCATAATTACAATCACCTGTTGACATCCCCTGTTTCAAATCACATCATTATTTAACCATTTTACCTCATTACTAGCCCTAAATTGCTCCTGTCCCAACTTTTTTTTTAAATGTGTTGCAGGTCTGAATGACAGTAAAGGATTTATATTTACAAATGACATGAAGTTGACCAGACAAAACATTAACTATTTTTTGTTCATATTGTCTGCAATTGACCTTGACAAGTCAAGGTCAATTTAGAAATCACTTATTTTTTCTTTTTTTCTTTTTTTGCGTTTTCCATACTGTCCCAACTTTTTCTGATTTGGGGTTGTATTTTATTAATATGTTATGCTATGTCCTTGTAACTGGACACCATGTTTACAAAATAAAATGACATGAAATGACATGTATAGGCAAAAACAATGGGGTTTTTTTGGGTTTGTTTTGTTCATTCACCAATCAATTTAAGGTTTCAGGATTTAAACTTTGTTTAAAGATGATTCTCAACTATATTATGAAAGAAATAATTGAATGATTTGATACACCTTTTTACTTTATCCAATATGTGGTTAAAATGGCCAAGCATGGATTTTCCCATTCAATGCAATGTAGCTTTACACTGTATCTAATTTCCATATTAATATGTTCTTGGAGCATCATGTAATGAAAAAAAAGTATAATAATGGGAGTAATACAATTATTAGTAATATTTTATAGGAACATTAATATGTAATTTCTTTCCTTATTCACTTGTTATGTCTCCCAAAATGCCTGTCCTCTGCAAGTCCTAGTGTCCTCTACAGTGGACATGTATGAAATCAATGCCCTGTTTTATTACAGAAAAAAAAATCCTCCTGGTAAAACCTCCAAACAAATGGTATCTCTGAAAAGAATGTGCTCTATACAGGACATCCAAACTTTCACTAAAATATAAGGTCCTCGTACGTGGACAGTGGCACCCAGGAGGTTAAGACAAAAAAGTATTTTGACACTTTCAAGATGTCCAAGTATAATGCACTGAAATACATGTATTTGTGTGACTTAAGTGTCCAAATTCTAGGCAACACAACTGTTTTCAACATTGATAATAAGAAATGTTTCTTGAGCATATTAGAATGATTTCTGAAGGATTATGTGACACTGAAGACTGTAACGATGCTGAAAATTCAGCTTTGTCATTACAAGAGCATAATCCTTTAAAAATATATATATTTTTAAATCTTACCAACCCCAAACGATTGAAAGGGACTGTGTGTATATATTATTTTAGGCCTTATTTTTTTTTAACAATTTATTTGGAAATAACAGTAGAGAGGAAACAGAAAATAATTTGAGGAAAAAAATTGGCTTGTTTATTTAAGTGCCCCTTTTCTGTAAGAAAAAGAACATTTGAAAACATGGCCTGATGGTAAAAACGTTGAGAAAACAATTACTACTTGTTCTTCTTTTTTTCCATTGACTTACTGTCTCTATAATGATCAATAATGGAGATCTAATTACTAAACATAATGTTTCGTCTTTCATTTTTACACCGGCACTCATGTTCCTCGCCTGCGTTCATTTTAATGAGCATATGCAAATAAGTGCAGAACCAGAAACCTTGAAGATTGAGATGAATCTACTACGCTTGCCAACTGCGTGCAAGTAGGAATTTATAGAATACGTCCAAGCTCTTTCATTTGTGCTGGATTTGATAACTGCAGCAGTAGGCTTTAATTATGCCTTAAAATATACATAAATGGGGGAAATGCATTAAAACAATATTTTAAAGATGTGGATGGCAGGAATTTACATGTGCTGTCCTGGGAGAATAAAGTAAAATAGCATTAACTTGCCTGTGTGTGTATGTATGTGTGTGGGTTAGGGAATATTGGAGAGAGTGGGGGTTAACTTTCTGGCTTTCTCACTGACACAAAAACAGCATCATTAGTAGATAGGGAGCAATGGTACAGTAAGATCATAATTCAGATGGGCGATGTGTGCCTGTGGGGTCTGCATGCCCTCATACTAAAGAGAAGACACCCAGAGAGCAGGGAGCAAAAGACACCACAGAGACCAAGTGATAAATTTGCTGTGTGCGTGTACAGAGCTTTGATCTACTTCAGCAAAACGCACAGCAGCAAAAAGTCTGACTAAACCGCCGTGAAGTTGTGTGAACTGTGAACCCGAGCTGTACTTTCTCGTACCTAGAGACAGGGACAAAGAAAGGGCATCGGAAAGCGGACAAATTACTTTTGCGTTTTAAATTACTCTGGCTGATGACTATCATTGTCCACAGCAAATGCACAGGTCATACTGATGACGCTACATTTCTCATAATGTTTTGTGGACTATTAGATAAATGCAATGTTGCTCTTTTTTAGCGCATAATTTAAAAGGGACCTATTATGCTTATTTTCAAAGTCTTGATTTCATATTTCGAACCTAGAATAGGTTATCATGCTTGATTTATCAAAAAACATAATTTTTCACATATTTTACAATGTTGCAGCGCCTCTCTTCTTAGTCTGGCAATAATGCTGTTTGGTTCCAGTCTTTATGAAGCCCCTCCTTCTGAAAAGCACAGTTTTCTCTGATTGGTCAGCTAGACTACTGTATTGTGATTGGTCAACAACTTTGAGCGTGTTCCGGAAATGTCACGCCCCTTATGACAAAAGCGAGTTTCAACACGCTACTGGCTAACTCGGTTTTTTGCATGTACCTTGGATGGGAATTATTTAAATGAGGAATATTTTGAGTTTGTGATATGTACGTTTGCGGATACGAAACACTAGAATCAAGGCATTTCAGGGAGTTCAGAAACAGTGTTTACTGATATATATAACTTTGGAGCAAAGCCAATGTCTTAACATTGGGGGAACCAAAGTTGTCTTTTTTTTTGTTTTTTTGGAGGGGGGGGGGGTATTTAAAGGAATAACATGATTCAAGTATAATTAAATTACATAATTATCACTTATCACAATTATCACAAATAATCACATAATTAAAATACATATTATTAAATATGATTAAAAGATTTAAGGTAATAAAGAAGAAATAGGAATGGTAAAATACATTCTAGATCTAATTATAGCCTATATAGTTGTGAAGTAATCCATTTACTCTTTGCAAATACATTTTTTTTAAATACACCGATCAGGCATAATAATATGAAGTGAATAACACTGATTATCTCTTCATCACGGCACCTGTTAGTGGGCGGGATATATTAGGCAGCAAGTGAACATTTTGTCCTTGATGTGTTAGAAGCAGGAAAAATGGGCAAGCATAAGGATTTGGCCCGTGTGGTCCAATCAAACAGACGAGCTACTGTAGCTCAAATTACTCAAGAAGTTAATGCTGGTCCTGATAGAACGGTGTCGAAATACACAGTGTGTAAAAGTTTGTTGTGAATGGGGCTGCATAGCCACAGTCCAGTCAGGGTGCCCATGCTGACCCCTGTCCACCACGAAAGCACCAACAGTGGGCACATGAGCATCAGAACTGGACCATGGAGCAATGGAAGAAGGTGGCCCGGTCAGATGAATCACATTTTCTTTTACATCACAAGCATTGTTGTAGACCATGTACACCCTTTCATGGAAACAGTATTCCCTGGTGGCTATGTCCTCTTTCAGCAGGATAATGCACCCTGCCACAAAGCAAAAATGGTTCAGGAATGGTTTTAGGAGCACAACAACGAGTTTGAGGTGTTGAATTGGCCTTCAAATTCCCCAGATCTCAATCTTATCGAGCATCTGTGGGATGTGCTGAACAAACAAGTCTGATCCATGGAGGCCCCACCTCACAACTAAAAGGACTTAAAGGATCTGTTGCTAACATCATGGTGCCAGATACCACAGCACACCTTCAGGGGTCTAGTGGAGTCGATGCTTCGAAAGGTCAGGGCTGTTTTGGCGAAAAAGTAGGGCAAACACAATATTAGGAATAATGTCATAATGATATGCATGATTGGTGTATGCACACATTCACTCTTTTTAGTATGTCTAATGTGTCAAAAATATTTTTAAAAAATCAAATAAAAATCTTGTCTCATCACATGTGGTTATGAATGACATCATTTAAATGATTGCATATTTTCAATTCAAAATAGCGAAATTACATAATAAAAGTTGAGTAGTTTGCATCACTGTATGTTACTGTGGGTCATTAAACTTATCAATTGTAAAACAGTTGTGAAATATTAAATGTTTAGCTACTTATATCTTATCATGCATGCACTCTTTCACTGTAAAAACTAAAAGGGCCATGTTGAAACTCACCTTCTCACCTTCAATGATTATTAAGCCCCACTTTCTTTGATCTGATTGGCCATCATTTTGACATTGATGAGTGTTATTAGACTGCTAAGGCAGACCAGCCTATAAATTATTCTCTCTGCCAACTTAACAACATTTTTTGTGGTGTGTGTGGTGTATAATGGAGAGCTGCATTATAAATATCAAGAAATAACAAGTATTGGGGAAATACCCCCTCAAAGCCTATGGTGCTTACGGCCATGCTTTGGAGTGACTTTTCAAATAATATGGTTTTGGAATAATTTGATGAGAAATGTTGGCATTTATACTGAAATCTGACATTCTTGGCAAATCTGAGCACAGTTTTAGACACTATTAAGACCATTTTGAAGGTCTAGAAGAGACTTATACTTATCACTAAGGTCTTTTTCTCAGCTAAAGCTGGATACTTCAGCCATCTCTATTTTTGTCTCCAGTTGTTTTCATTGATGTCTAAAGAGAAACAACTGAGATACATATATCTCATTTGTCATTTCCTCTCCAATGGGTTGTTTTGAATGGCCTGTGTTTTGTTGTTTGTTTTGCTAACATGCATGGATCATAAGGACGTTGTCAGCTAAACAACTCATTACATATTAAGATGAAATACAAAAACGGCAACATAATGGCCATGTCAGATAAAGTGATGTAAAGGCTCTATTAAGCTCTTCACAGAGTATCATTTCATCTAATTAAAGCATGCACGCTCACAGAGCACCTCTCAAGAGTTGCCTTCGCTCTTGCCATTCCAAAGGGTTTCGCATATTTCGATTCCTGGCACGTTTTTGAACAGGCTTATATTGTAATCACCTTTTCTAATTGCCCACGGTGCAAGCTTGCCTGAACCCCAGAGACTTCTTTCTGACCTACACAGTGTACTTAATGTCCCATTACCACTAATGAACTCTCTTTCCTCTGCTAAAGGGAAGTTCGAGTTAGACCTACTCCGCAGGATAGGATTGTTAACGTGGAACAACTGCTCGTGTTCTCGGAGTTGGCATCAAGGCCGCTGCCAGAATAGCTAATTTGGTACGTTTAGTTTGCTAGGCCTTTGGCACTCCAAGACAAGTAGAGCTGAACTCTGTTGTGAGAGATTAGGATGGATGTACAAATCTAGATTAGAAACATTTTGTAGTTGTATACATGTTTTATTTACTATTCTATAATTATGATAATTGGAATTGTATTATTGTAAAACTACATTTGTATATGTGCATTAAAAATAGGGTAGGCAATGTTTTTCATAAACACTCCACATCCTGATAGCATTAATAATAGGACTAGTCTTGTGTGTTTTGTAGGAGGCTTGGCTTTGGAGTCGCTCTGAAGAGAGGGTGGTTTCAAAGCTAATTTGCAATTGCTAGCCTGTCCGAAATTTTGTAGAAAGTGTAAATGATGCCTTCCTGTGCAAAAGGCTGTTGTGTGTGGTTGTCAGGGCATCACAATATGGTATTTAGGGCATTCTGGATGGTTGTCAGGGTGTTGCTAGTTAATTGCTATGGTTTTCTGGGTGCTTGATTGATATGTGGATATTTGCAGGTTCCTAGTCTATCTGTTATCACCCATCAGGTTTAAATGTCTGATAACTTAAACAATTAAGTTAATAATTTAAAAAGCAAAGACCCTCTCCTAAACAAGCCACACAACGAATAAATCACTATGTTATGAGTTACTTCAGTTTAACTATGTAAGGAACATACTTACTCACCTTGTAGAATTGGATTCACGGTTAATTCATCTTCTACTGTTAAATCAGAGCCCAGAGTCTGAAGTGAGGATAATGCAATTTTCCCTTGAAGCTCAGGTCCCTCTGGGTTCAGGCTAATTTTGCCACCTTCTTTATCTTAGGGAGTACATATGAGACTAAAATAAAATCCAATGACTTTGTAGTAGCAGCAGACTTCAAAAGTCAACAAGGAATTAATTTCAAGAGAACTCTTGGCATGAATCTCTAGGGGGTAAATCATCTGTCTGATTAACATTTCTTAAAAAAACTTTAAAAAAACTTTTAAAAAACAAGTGCTGATTTTGATTGCCAAATGCAGAAAATGTATACTGAAAACATGAAAAAAGTCCCCAAAAAATGTTTGTACGATGAAAATATGAACATAGTTAAGCCGAGTGATCTAACATCTTAACAATAACCTTATATATTTATTAGGGCTGTCTATTTAGAATTGAACACACCTGCCCCACCCCAGGCATACGTAGTTCATCTTACATTTCATTCAGTTGATGGTCATTTGGTGATGGACATGAAGCAGGGCAACAACTCACTGTGTGTGATGGAGGCTTTGACTACAAAAGCCAGTTTGAATGGCAAAAGTACCCCTGTATGTGTTTTTTTTCCCTCATATTTATATCATATAATATAGTTAAGCAAAACTCTATCACACGAGTAACAAGCACAATATCACACGGATGCTGTTTTTGTACCAAATATCACGAGTACCAATGTGATACTGATTTTATACAACAGTTCAATAAATAAATGACGCAGCGGTGTTTCTGAATGAATTTGTGTTTTGAACGAATCGAGTGAACCAATGATTCAATGGCCCATTTATATAGAGCCATTTACTTTATTCCTGAATGAATCAGCCATTTGAACAAATCGAATGAATGAATGACTCAATGACTTACTTATTTAGACATTTACCACCACCTACTGGCAGTGTTACTTTCTTATTTAGAGTATCATTATCATCATTTTTTTTTTTTCATCCATATTCATTTAAAAAAAAGTATCATTCACCCAAATATTCTGTCATCATTTACACACCATCATGGCCATATCAATTTTTTTTTTTTTTCTAAAGCTATTTATGTAATGTCTATTTAAAACTTTTCTCATTTAAAACAATAATGACTTAATGATCTTTTAGGGTTCATTTCTTTGCCAAATTTGATTTGCGATTAATCGCCACACTGTATAATTAATTCAATTAAAAATAATTGTGTTTGTTTGACAGCCCTAATATGTATGTATATATATATATATATATATATATATATATTCCTAATATGTATATATATATATATATATATATATATATATATATATATATATATATATATATATATATATATATATATATATATATATATACATATTAGGGCTGTCAAACAAACACAATTATTTTTAATTGAATTAATTATACAGTGTGGCGATTAATCGCAAATCAAATTTGGCAAAGAATGAACCCTAAAAGATCATGAATGAATGATCTTTTATATATATATATATATATATATATATATATATATATATATATATATATATATATATATATAAGAATATTAATAATTGTATTCAGCAAGGACACATTCATTTGATCAAATGTGGCAGTAAAGACATTTATAATGTTGTACAAATGATTTCTATTTTAATAACAAAATGCTGTTCTTTTGAACTTTCTATTAATCAAAGAATCCAGAATTTTTTTTATCATGGTTTTCAAGCTTGATAATAATAAGTGAATTTAATAAAAAATAAATAATTGAGTAATAATTGAAAATTAAATCAGCATATTACAATGACTTCTTAAGGCTCATGTGACACTGAAGACTAGAGTAAATACGGTGAAAATGCAGCTTTGCCATCACAGGAATGAATTGCATTTTAAAATACAAAACTTTCACAATATTACAGTTTTTACTTTATATTTGATCAAATAAATGCAGCCTTGGTGATCATAAGAGACTTCTAATAAACACATTAAAAAAATGGTGGTATATACTGTAATATACTTTAATAAAGTCACCTGTGTTTGATTTTTCTTTCCTTGCATTGTGGCTTCTCTGTGGTCTCCTAGATCCCATTCTCTCAGTGGATGGCCTTTCAAGTGGAGGTCGTGGCTGTACATTTTCAGCTCTGCCTATATTTGGAAACATAATACAGTACAAAAAGATTGCTTTCCCCAGACTACATCAGCTCATGTATCAGTACTAAAATCTAATCTTTGAACTAAATTTTTCATCAACCACATTAGATACTAGATGTTATGTGTCAAGGAAATAAATAAATATGCATTTGCCTGATGGTATGTTGAGGCTCAATTCAGACTTGGATCTTTCTTCTTTCCTGTTAGCAGATATGCTGCTCTTCCTGGCGGTGAGCGGAGGAGGACCAACAACTTTTGACCCGAAGGCAATATGGGAGGAGTCCTGGGGTGCAGGACCCCTTGTGAAGGATGCTTTGATGCTACCTGTCTCTTCTAGTAAACAGACATGCAGAAAACCCGTACCAAATCATAGCTGCTATACATAACCCTAATGCCTAAGGCCTCTAAATGATCAACATGATCAACTATATATATAAGATCAATAAATATAATATATACTGTATATATATATATATATATATATATATATATATATATATATATATATATATATATATATATATATATACACACTATATTGCCAAAACATTTTTGCCTCCAAATCATTGAATTCAGGTGTTCCAATCGCTTCCATGGCCACAGGTGAATAAATCAAGCACCTAGGCATGCAAACTGCTTCTCCAAATATTTGTGAAAGAATGGGTCACTCTCAGGGGCTCAGTGAATTCAAGCGTGGTACCATGATAGGTTGCCACCTGTGTAATAAGTCCATTTGTGAAATTTCCTCACTACTAAATATTCCGCAGTCAAATGTTAGTGGTATTATAACAAAGTGGAAGCAATTGTGAACAACAGCAACTCAGCCACATTAAATCACAGAGCAGGGTCAGCGCATGCTGAGGCGCACAGTGTGCAGAAGTTGCCAATCAACTTCTGTCAATAGCTACAGACCTCCAAACTTCATGTGGCATTCAGATTAGCTCAAGAACAGTGTGTAGAGAGCTTCATGGAATGGGTTTTCATGGCCGAGCAGCTCATCCAAGCCTTACATCACTAGGTGCAATGGAAAGCAATGGATGCAGTGGTGTGCATCCACGTCTCCACTGCTCTACTGGACTCTAGAGCAGTGGAGACGTGTTCTCTGGAGTGACGAATCACACTAGTCTGACTGGTTTGGCAGTTGAATGATACTTGCCTGACTGCATTGTGCCAAGTGTAAAGTTTGGTGGAGTGGTGATTATGGTGTGGCGTTGTTTTTTCAGGGTTTGGGCTTGGCCCGATAGTTCCAATGATAGGAACTATTAATGCTACCAAGAGATGGACAATTTCATGGGTCAATTTCATTGTGGGAACAGTTTAGGGATGGCCCCTTCCAAAATGATTTGAAGCTGTTATAGCTGCAAAGGGTGGGCCAACTCTATATTAAAACCTATGGATTAAGAATGGGATGTCATTAAAGTTCATGAGCATGTAAAGGCAGGCGTCCCAAAACTTTTGGAAATATAGTGTATGTCTACAATTAATCAACCATAAAACCAGAATAAAATAAAAGACATACATCTATGGTTCTTGTTTATGCAGAACTTTTAATAAATCATGCAAAATTTCAGTTCAAAGATGGATTGTTTCAACCCAAATTAACCCCTGAATATTCTAACATCTGCCATTCAAGCAAAGTAACAATGTATTAACATATTTAATATAATATTGTTTGTATTTAGATTAACAATATCACGACGTTCTTTATGACAATACAACTGCTTTCATATTCATAATCCCTGTAATTGTGAGGCCCTTGCCATCTGTTGGTTTGGAATTGGCATATTTTCAATTGTTATTTAGTGCAAGGCTGCAAGAAATAGCAGTGTTAAGGTCATGGCAACCTGGCAACAAAACACAAAATACTGCCATTTGTCATTTCAGCATAACAGCCAGCTCGGGATCCAAAGCTGTAAGCTACAACTACATGGTTTCATACACAAGGCCCACAGTGTTTTGATACGTTGTTGCTAGGTGATGAAACAGGGGGAAAATGAGTAATGTAGAACGAGAGGCTGCGGTCTTTTGTTGCAATATTTGTATATGTAGAAACATTTAATCTGATCTCATTATAGTCCAACACCTCTTGTCAGTGATTGACCTCTTACTATATTAATATCTTGCTAGGGCATTATTTGAGTCTTTTTCTAGAATCTAAGGGTGAGATGACAGCAGTCTGGCACTGTGATGTGAGGCTAACAGATGTCTGGATAAATAAAAACTGTAAGAACAGCTATGAAGGTCTCACTGGGCTGGCAGAGTGGACAGGTATGTGACTAAAGAGAGATGATTAGAGCTCTGTTGGCAAGAGGTGTCTCTTGTCAGCAAACTAACAGAGCAAATAGTAGGAGAATTCTGAAGAGGTGACTGACCTTCTGTTTAGCAAAGAGCAAAAGAAAGGCACAGAACTTAGTTGAGTTTAACGTTTAAAAATAAATGCATAGAAATTAATCAAAGAATGGAATTACATTGGACAATGCATGTATTTGCATGTGGAACTGACCAGTATCTGAATTTGCAGGTCCTCCCTTTAAATCCGTCTGTCCCAGTGTCTTCATGTTCACCAGCTGGACAACATGCTGAACTTCAGAAGGAAACTGGCAGTTCCTGGGAATCTCCTCTTTTGGACCATTTCTTATTTCTTATTTGAGTATACAAAATACAAAAAGTAGAATGTTTTTAACAATGAGAAAGCAATGTTGCAAAGATGCTTAATGTCAAAAATTAAGGCTAAGCATTTGGCATTTTCCAGGAATTGTTTATCTTTTTCAACAAAGGGTTTGTGAAAAGGTTCTTAATTTTTCAACCAAGGTAAAACAATATATTATTTAAGCTATTGTATTTTCTGTGAGGTTTGCAATTTCAACACTTGTCAGTGTATTTTATTAATACAGTTCAAACTCTGTGATATTTTAACATTATTAACCTTGATTGTATAATTAATATTAAGCATTAATATTACTATTATAATTTTTTAAATATACAAAATGAATTCATAAATTCTCATGAATTTGAAGAATTTGAAGATGTTTGTCATTCTTTTTTTTTATTTTTATTTTTTCAAAAATATGATATTTTCCCTCACTATAACAGGGTTTCAATGGCTGAGCTTGACAAATGCAGTCAATAATCTTTGAGAAAATGGTATGATATTTTTTTATTTGGTATGCTGCAATTTTTATTTCTTAGAAAACAATTTTATGGATTATTTTATGTAATAGAATGAAAATCATGCAGTAACAGGTTTGCAAAATAAAATGTAGGACACAGCTAAACATAACATTTAACATTAGATGTTGTGCCTCTAATTAAACTAATGGAACATCAAAGTTTACCCTATTCATGGAAAGTGCCATTTACACAATATCTTTTTAAACAGGACCTAATTTCATTAAAAATGTCCTTCATGTAAGAGTAGGGGTTTGACCCAGCATCCTAGCCAAAAATTTGCCCATTGGCCTCTGTCCATCATCATGGCCTACTAATCGTCCCAATATACTGATTGGATTCATCACTCTGTCTCTTCTGGTGTGTGGTGGGCATTCTGGCGCAATATAGTTACAGTCGCACAATCCAGGTGGATGCTGCACATTGGTGTGATTGAGGAGATTTCCCTCTTTTATATGTTAAGCGCTTTGAGTACCCAGAAAAGCACTATATAAATGTAACACATTATTATTATTATTATGAATTATTATTATGAGACAGCTGATGCGAGCTTAA
Source organism: Gobiocypris rarus (assembly GCA_023029165.1). Classification (NCBI taxonomy): domain Eukaryota; kingdom Metazoa; phylum Chordata; class Actinopteri; order Cypriniformes; family Gobionidae; genus Gobiocypris; species Gobiocypris rarus. The sequence goes on along the minus strand of CM040921.1, from coordinate 33,198,643 downwards.
CTGACGTGTTCTGTCAGAACCAAATGCTACGCTTGATTTCTTGTCTCTATGAAACCCCCTCATTCCAATGTGCTCTGATTGGTCAGTTGGACCCGTGTGTTGTGATTGATCTAGCGCTTTGAGTGCATATTGGAACACCCCCTTACCATAACCGTGAGTTTTAACACACTACTAACACAACTCAACCAGGTCTCTGCACTTTTTTTCTTCATATTCCTTAATTATTTAAATGAGGAATATTGTCAATACTACAATTAACGCGTTTCAGGGAGTTCAGAAACAATGCTTACTAATATTAAGAATAGCTCCCTTTGGAGTGGACTTTGTGCTTTGTAACTTTGCTAACCTTTTTCATACTCAAACAGCAACATTACACATTAAAGAAAGTTGAAAATGTAAAAAATAAAACCCCTTTAAAAAGTGTTCTACAAAATGGCATACATCAAGTAAAGCGCAGCGAGCATTTTCCCCTAACCTCCATCTACGCAGTCTGCTGGTTCATTCTTCATCGTGAAGATGCGGCGAACCTTACAGCACGCGGAGATGATGATGCCATCCAGAGACAGGAAGCGCTTCCCTCTGAATATCTCAGTGGTGAGGGAGTCCAGATCGATACACAGATTACACCACTGCACACAGACAGCAGTACCTTAATCATACTAGCGCAAGAACAATTTTCAAATCATTTTTTTGGTCATGTTACAAAGTATTTCAATGAACTAATACAGAATGATCTGACTGCTCATTTGCAGACAGTCATGGAGAATGCAGCAGCACATAATGTTCTTCAGGACTTACAGTATTTCGTTTGAGGCACGTTAGAGGTATTCTCGCATGCAACGGGGTTGCGGAGAGCTCTTTATGAACAGTCGACAAGTAGAGTCTCCTCTTTAGGTGCTCTTCATCAGTCACTCTAGAAGACAGCATTAAAAAGTTAACTAAATAGCCTGCTTTGTGAATCAGATGGAAAGATCTTCAATCATTTGCGTGTGTGTGACAAGAATGTGTGGTATCTGTATGTGTGAAAGTGTGAATTAATTCACTCTTCAACTCCGTGGTATTAAACCCTCTACACTTTCTCTGAATGTCAGCTACAGTGCATACGGAAAGTGTTCACAGTGATTCACTTTTTCCACATTTTGTTATGTTACAGCCTTACTCAGTTCTACAAACAATACCCCATATTGACAACTTGAAAAAAGTTTGGCACCAATTACAGCCTCGTCTTTTTGAGTATGATGTCTTTTTGAGTATGATACTTGAGTATGAAGCTTGGCACACCTATTTTTGGGCAGTTTCTCCCATTCTTCATTGCAGGACCTCTCAAGCTTCATCAGTTTGGATGGGGAGCGTCGCTGCACAGCCATTTTCAGATCTCTCCAGAGATGTTCAATAGGGTTCAAGTCTGGGTTCTGGCTGGCCCACTCAAGGACAATCACAGAGTTGTCCCGTAGCCACTCCTTTGTTATCTTGGCTATGTGCTTTGGGTAGTTGTCCTGTTGGAAGATGAACCTTCGCCCCAGTCTGAGGTCTAGAGCACTCTGGAGCAGGTTTTCTTCAAGGATGTCTCTACATTGCTGCATTCATCTTTCCCTCGATCCCTAGTTCCTGCAGCTGAAAAACATCCCCAGACCATGATGCTGCTACCACCATGCTTCACTGTAGGGATGGTACTGTCCAAATAATGAGTGGTGCCTGGTTTCCTACAGACATGACACTTGCCATTAATTCCAAAGAGTTTAATCTTTGTTTTATCAGACCAGAGAATTTTGTTTCTTGTCGTCTGAGAGTCCTTCAGGTGCCTTTTACTGTGGCTATAGTTTGTGGCTTCTGTTTGGCCACTCTACAATACAGGCCTTATTGGTGGAGCTCTATCAGTGTGACCATCGGGTTCTTGGTCACCTCCCTGACTAAGGCCCTTCTCCTCTGATTGCTCAGTTTGGCTGTGCAGCCAGCTCTAGGAAGCGTCCTTGTGATTCCAAATTTCTTCCATTTACGGATGATGGAGGCCACTGTGCTAATTGGGACCTTCAATGCTGCAGAAATGTTCTTCAGATCTGTGCCTCGATACAATCCTGTCTTGGAGGTCTACAGACAGTTCCTTGGTCTTCATGGCTTGGTCTGTGCTCTGATATGCACTGTTAACTGTGGGACCTTATATAGACAGGGTTGTGCCTTTCCAAATCATCTTTCCAAATCACCAATTTACCACAGGTGGACTCAAAACAAGTTGTAGAAACATCACAGGATGATCAGTGGAAACAGGATGCACCTGAGCTCAGTTTTTGGTGTCATGCAAAGGCTGTGAACACTTATGTACATAAGTACATTTTTTAATAAATTTGCAAATATTTCAAACAAACTTCTTTCACGTTGTCATAATTATATATTGTTTGTAGAATTGAGGACAAAAAATAATAATTTAATCCATTTTGGAATAAGGCTGTAACAACAAAATGTGGAAAAGGTGAAGCATTCTGGATGCACAGTATATCATAGCAACGCAACAACAAGATGATTTTCAGTAGCTTGAAGATAGATATCGGATTAACCTGTTAACTATGACGGTACATTTTAAATGAATAAAACAAAAAAGGAAATACTTGCACTTACACAAACTCAGTGGAAAAGTCTTTTCCCAAAGGAATGTTGACCTGTAGAATGAGAAACTTCTGAATCAGACCAACTATAGGAGCAAGAAACATGAGATTTTAAGATATGAAAGAGATACGCACAACGATACACTTATAATTGGTGATTCAACAAGATAATGACAATATTATAAACTGATATTTGTGTAGCAATGAGAAAGAAATGTTGTGAAGATGCTTAAATAAAGAAACAGATCAAGGCTAAAATGTAAAAAAACTAAAACAAAAACAAAGTGGCAATGAAACTTTTTTAGACTTTTAACTAATCAAACAATGTATTATTTAAGCTTTTTGTATTTTCTATTTTTTTGCAACTCTTTTGTCAGGTTTTTTTTCTTTTCTTTATTTTCTTGAAAACATTTTGAATACAGTTTAACTCAGATTAATCTGGCTTTGTAGACATCCAAAAAAACCTGTAGGCCTTACTATAATAGAAATACTCAAGTAATCTTTCAAATTAATCTAAGCCTTAAAGCTAGCCATTCGTTAGCTATAAATGTAAAATGTGAAGTATAAGTGCACTGAATCTGATTTATTCTGATTTTAACAGCACTTACGAGCCATCTTGCTATCCTTAGGTAACTGCATCTTGTGTGTTTGACTGCTGCCCTCAAGACTGTACACAAAGCCCTTCACTTCTTTATCAAACACCTGTTAATAAAGAGAAGATAAAATCACTAATAAGACATATGTTTCAAATAATTATCCTCAGTAGTATTACTTTTAGTATGTGTCCACAAAATCTCAAAATCTCTATATCTCAATATATATATAAGTCCTGTAAGTTGCGAGGTGGGGCCTCCAAGGATCGGACTTGTTAGTTCAGCACATCCCTCAAACCATTCCTGAACCATTTTTAATTTGTGGTAGGGCTCGTTATCCCACTGAAAGAGGCCACAGCCACCAGGAATACCGTTTCCATTAAAGGGTGTACATGGTCTGCAACAATGCTTAGGTAGGTGATACATGTCAAAGTAACATCCACATGGATGGCAGGACCCAAGGTTTCCCAGCAGAATATTGCCCAAAGCATCACACTGCCTCCACTGGCTTGCCTTCTTCCCATAGTGCATCCTGGTGCCATGTATTCCCTAAGTGAGCGACAAACACGCGCACCAGGCCATCCACGTGGTCTAAAAGAAAACATGATCAGACCAGGCCACCTTCTTCCATTGTTCAATGGTCCATTTTTGATGCTCACGTGCACACTGTTGACGCTTTCGGCGGTGGACAGGGGTCAGCATGGGCACCCTGACTGACAGCCCCATACGCAACAAACTGCAATGCACTGTGTATTCTAACACCTTTCTATCAGAACCAGCATTAACTTCTTGAGCAATTTGAGCTATAGCAGCTCGTCTGTTTGATCGGACCACACGGGCCAGCCTTCGCTCCCAGCGTGAGCCTTGGCTGCCCATGACCCTGACACCGGTTCACCACTGCTCCTTCCTTTGTTACCACTTTTGTTAGATACTGACCACTGCAGACCGGGAACACCCCACAAGAGCTGCAGTTTTGGAGATGCTCTGACCTAGTCGTCTTGCGATCACAATTTAGCCCTTGTCAAACTCGCTCAAATCCTTACGCTTGCCCATTTTTTCTGCTTCTAACACATCAACTTTGAGGACAAAATGTTAATTTGCTGCCTAATATATCCCACCCACTAATAGGTGCCGTGATGAGTGTTATTCACTTCACCTGTCATAATGTTATGCCTGATCGGCATATATATATATATATATATATATATATATATATATATATATATATATATATATATATATATATATATATATATATATATATATATACACTCACCTAAAGGATTATTAGGAACACCATACTAATACTGTGTTTGATCCCTTTAGCCTTCAGAACTGCCTTAATTCTATGTGGCATTGATTCAACAAGGTGCTCAAAGCATTCTTTTAGAAATGTTGGCCCATATTGATAGGATAGCATCTTGCAGTTGAAGGAGATTTGTGGGATGCACATCGAGGAGGGCATGAAGCTCCGTTCCAACACATCCCAAAGATGCTCTACTGGGTTGAGATCTGGTGACTGTCGGGGCCATTTTAGTACAGTGAACTCATTGTCATGTTCAAGAAACCAATTTGAAATGATTCGAGCTTTGTGACATGGTGCATTATCCTGCAGGAAGTAGCCATCAGAGAATGGGTACATGGTGGTCATAAAGGGATGGACATGGTCAGAAACAATGCTCAGGTAGGCCGTGGCATTTAAACAATGCCCAATTGGCAATTAGGGGCCTAAAGTGTGCCAAGAAAACATCCCCACACTATTACACCACCACCACAGTGGTAACAAGGCATGATGGATCCATGTTCTCATTCTGTTTACGCCAAATTCTGACTCTACCATCTGAATGTCTCAACAGAAATCGAGACTCATCAGACCAGGCAACATTTTTCCAGTCTTCAGCTGTCCAGTTTTGGTGAGCTCGTGCAAATTGTAGCCTCTTTTTCCTATTTGTAGTGGAGATGAGTGGTACCCGGTGTGGTCTTCTGCTGTTGTAGCCCATCCGCCTCAAGGTTGTGCGTGTTGTGGCTTCACAAATGCTTTCCTGCATTCCTCGGTTGTAACGAGTGGTTATATCAGTCAAAGTTGCTCTTCTATCAGCTTGAATCAGTTGGCTCATTCTCCTCTGACCTCTAGCATCAACAAGGCATTTTCGCCCACAGGACTGCTGCATACTGGATGTTTTTCCCTTTTCAGACCATTCTTTGTAAACCCTAGAAATGGTTGTGCGTGAACATCCCAGTAACTGAGCATATTGTGAAATACTCAGACCGGCCCGTCTGGCACCAACAACCATGCCACGCTCAGAATTGCTTAAATCACCTTTCTTTCCCCATTCTGACATTCAGTTTGGAGTTCAGGAGATTGTCTTGACCAGGACCACACACCTAAATGCATTGAAGCAACTGCCATGTGATCGGGTGATTAGATAATTGCATTAATGAGAAATTGAACAGGTGTTCCTAATATATATATATATATATATATATATATATATATATATATATATATATATATATATATATATATATATATATATATATATGCGTGGTCTTTTGCAGATACTGTTGTATTAAAGTTACAAGCGATTGTGCTGGTTTCTCTAATGGCATGGTATTGGTTTAGTTCTTCTTTTTGCTGCTACTCATGGTAAATGCAAATGTTAAATAATAACCATAATCCAATTCAAGAGATCCATCATTCCAATTCAAGAGATTATTTACAGTGCATATTATGCAATGCAAATTGTGAATGTGTGTCTCTTTTTACTCCAGTGAATACATTTTTTTATTATTATTATTATTCCATTTTTCAATTTTTTGAAGAACAATTTTTTATAGGTCAATGTCCATGCCTTGAGTCTTGGCTACATAAAAGCAACTGAATATTTTCACCATTATTGCCCAGAGGGGGGGAAATATATAGTTTGTTGAACACATGCTGGATGTGAGACAACGTGCCCCCATTAGGCTACTATATGAGGTATGTTGTCAAAATGTAAGGCCTTCATTAAATTAACTATTGCAGGCTTTTAAGCTTAATTTTGAATAAAACTATTATGATACACAGCAAAATATGAAGATGCTAAAAATTATATTGAAATATATTGTACATATTTTCTATGACTACATAGACCAGTTTCATTATGGCAGGCAAAATCTGTCATTGCTGAAACATAACGTTACATACTTTAGTTATTGAAGGTTTCCTGCCATATAGTTTCCATTTTGCCACAGGATCTTTTCCTTGTGCACTGAATATGTCAACCGTGAGACCACCCTACACACACACACACACACACAATGAAAAGCATTGAGAAGTGCAGAATATTATACAGCATAGAATTACATTTCCGTGTTCAGTGCCCACTCAGTAACGTTACCTGATAATCGTTCCTAAACATGCTTCCAAACGATTCAAAGATTGAAATGTGAAGGTTGCTTTATTCTGTCCTCTTCCAGTCAAACAAAAGATGATTCATAACCACTGCAGCACAATGACACTTGTATAGAACTATTAGCTGGCAGTCGCCTTCATAATGGTAACTTAACTGTCAAGACTAGCGCACAACACATGTTAACTACGTTCACCCAGCAGAACGGAAAACAGTGTTAAAAATCGATTCGTTTTAGTCATTTACCCTTCTACGTTAGTTGTTAGAGTGCTTTAATAATTAAAACGCTTAAGTTGGTTAGCTGATTAGCTAATACACAGTCAAGTGCAGCGGCAGGTCGTTTCTATGGCAACAGGACGCTATCACCGTGGCAGTGGCAATAGAAATGAAATAGAATGAGATTCAAAGCTATTTATATGATTCCTACGTGTAGTTTTATTAATTCATTTAATTATTTTATGAAATTATTATATATCAAACAATATTATTATATAATATTATATGAATGATATGATTATATTATAGCGTATTATACTGTATAGTCTATTATATTATATTATATTTTGACGGCAGTTGTGAATCTTTGTACAATATTGAACTTTTGAGAAATATGACAAAATAAATAAAGCACAATAAGTCAAATGTTTTGTTAACTATAGTTATAATCCTCTGATTTGTGACTTGAATGTATTTGAATTTAACTGAAATTTTCTCATGCCATTCCAGGAATACTGATTGATATAATGTTTACCATGTTCATACCATGGTATTTACATTGTACTTCAAGGTACTTGGCATTATCCCATGGTGTCTTGTGATGTAGCATAATTAACTTTATCTTAACCTTCTCTATATCATGGTGAATATGTCTCTCTCACTCATGAAGAATATCTTAATATTGTAGACAGAAAGTGTACTAGTCCAGTTGCATGTGTTAGAAATAACATCTTCCCCAAAGTCTTGCAACACCTTAGACCTGCTGCTTTAAATGCATTGTGAATCATTTATCATTGTTGAATGGTGAACGTCAAATGCATGGGTTTTTGTAAGTCAGGGATGAAACTTTCAGCATTTTACCTTGTGACCATGGAGACTGCCACCAACAGATAATTAGTATTCATTGTGCAACATGCAAAAAAAAAGGAAGGAAAGGCATATTATCTGTTAGGTTCCTATCCATGATAATTTAAAGAGAGAAGTGTGTCTTGCGTTTGTGTGTGACAAAGGTTTAACTACTTTGAGCAGATGGTGGGTCTTTACATGCATTTCAATACTAATGATGCAGCAACTGCAAACTGCTCCCCAAATTGGATTTTGGAAGGTTTTTAATAAGTCTATTACTAAGCAATGTAAATTAAGGCCGTTGTCACTGAAGGTCAAATATGTAATTTGATGGCAGCTTGGAACATACCTGAATAGACACACTGCAATCAATAAGCTAACAACACTATTCAAAACCACAAAGGGTGCCACTTCATTATGAAGGTATAGGCAATCTGTTGAATACTAAAAATCATTACCCCATTTTTTTGTAATTCCTTTGGTGATAGGTGACCACTGAGCTGTCATTTCATATAAGAAAAGCCTTATAGGCCTATGGATGCAAACAGACATTTACATCATTTTTCTGTCTTAATAAATTTGCAGTTCATATTAAGATTTTTATTGAGTGCCTACTAAACTATGCACTTATAATTACTGTTGTTGCTGATGTTAATTTATTTCAGCATATGCATATAAATTAAAGATTGCACACTGACTGAATTATCAGTTTGTTTTGGTGTGGATGTGTTTAAATTGATTTTTGCATATAGACTAGAAAGCTATTTTTTAATAATCTCAAATATTACTCAAATAGCTCCTTAAAATAACTTGGCCTTTTCAACAACTGCATGCCCATAACTAAGCTATTTTTAATATAACTAGTTGTAAGAAGAACTGTCTGCTATGCATGCAGAATTCTTTCATTATTATCATCATCTGAATGTAAAGGCCAACCCCCTGAGAGCACAGAGGCATAGTCACATGTACTCTATTTAGTGTAAGGCTGATTTGTAATACTCTGATAAAGCTGAAATGTTGCTATGGGTATCTGAAGGCCAAAATGAAGCTGGGTTTTATAGTTGTAATTCATTAGTAAATTAGATTCAATACCACACAGGGCAAAGATAACAAATTAACTTTCAACAAATGAAGTCTATTGGATTCAGTTAGTCAAGCACATGGCAAGGCAATGCAAGTTTATTTATATAGCACATTTCATGCACAATGGCAATTCAAAGTGCTTTACATAAGAAATAAGAATACCATGTGTAAGAATTAAAAATAAAAACAAGGATAATTAAAACAGTTGTAAAGAGAATTTAAAAAATAAAAATAAAATGCAGATAAATAGATCCCTTTCTACCTTTCTATCTAAATGCGGTCACCCCTATCTGAGATGGAGGAGATGGAGCAAGTTTGCAATGTCTCCTGGACCTTACATACTACATTTTTCATCAGTATGATACTGAATCTCATTTGGCGATGAATCCACAAGTCTATTTACAATTATTTTGCATTGAAGTGACTGTTGTTTCAGCTTTGTAACCACTTAAACATGTCTCTGAAAGGTCAGGTTGCTGCATGCGACAACTATTATTTGACATAGTTATCTGACAATAAAATGTTGTCTTTGCGGTGGAGAATGGCCTCAGCAATTAACTTATAAACCATAGACTTTGTAACCATCATTTCACTGTTTTGGATATGATTTATTTGTGGCAACAGCTTGACAACTTTCCCAAGTATACATGTAACAGCCTTTTTTCCTCCAAGTAAACCAATTATAGAGAAAATAATTGTGCTGTAAAACTATTTTAGAATGTCCGTCCCTTAGTGTTATGTGCAGCGTGCGTTATTTCACTCTGTGCAATACACATGTAAACAAGCTGCTAATAAACTGCAAATTATTCACTGACAGTAAGGCAATATGAGAGTGGCTCAACAGGGAATCAAGTCCCTTTGAACAATTAATCACCGTCTCGTTTTTTCTGATTGAGGTGTAAATGTTCCCTCTAATTAAATGGTGCAAATCTTATTTCGGGCTTTTGTTTCTGATGACATGGAAAACAACACAGTCTTTTACAGTATATTTTTCTTATGTGAAAACGAGAATTACATGGTTTCCAATTCCCAAGTCTGTGTAACAACTTATTCACATAGCTACACCGGTAGGTGGCACCAAAGGACTACGTTTTTGAATAAACCATTAAATAAATTCAACCGATTCGCTCCCAAACACCGAATCCCTCAGGAATGAAAGACGTGTTTGCGAGTGATTTATTGAATCATTCACTCAACCGATTCGTTCAAAAACAAGTTCATTCAAGATCAGAACAGTGTTTTGCTTGGAGGCGGTTTATTCTGTTTTTATCTCTGATTCAATTTTCATTGGAGGAGCAATGTGTAAGTTACTTAGTAATAATGATTGTTTATTGAACTGTAGTATGATTGCAGTTGGTGTGAAATCAGAATGCTTATAGCCTACAGACGCTGCAGCTTCTTTAACTTTAGGCCTAACGTTACGTAAGTTAGCAATGGCTGCATCTAATAACATTTAAAATGCCATTTCAGCCTCAGAGAATGGGCTTTTGCATTGCTTTTTAATGTGTGTGTGTGTGTGTGTGTGTGTGTGTGTGTGTGTGTGTGTGTGTGTGTGTGTGTGTGTGTGTGTGTGTGTGTGTGTGTGTAAATAACGTTAGACAGATGTTTTTGACCATCATGCTGTTTTTCAAAGTCCTGCTAATGAGAGTTGTGTCAAGTTCAAAGAAGTTCAACTGTTAAAGTCACAAATTAAGTCTCATTTTTATGGAATATTTCAGTATTTAATGATTTATCAGTGCAAATCATTATTATTTTAATTATTGTGCCCTAATCTTTAAAATGAGGATGGGTTCATTGGGTCCGAAGTCAATGTTTTTTTTTTATGGGTTTTGGTTTAATGGCTGAAATGAGGTCTGTGGACGTTTGATTCTACGACATAAAATACATCAGTGTTAGCCCACACGTGATTTTGAAAAGACGTTTGCTAACAAGTGGTTTATGGGACTAACGTTAATTTACAGAGTCTGTCGTGGAGATCAAACGCCATCACGCCGAAGAAGAGGTAACCTCAGTCTGCTTTCACAGCCTTATTGTGCTTATAAATGTGCTCTTATAAACTATTATAACTCAAACGTTCTTGGTAAATGTTTTTAGACAACTGTAAGAGTTGTTGGAAGCGTGGACCATAGTTCGTTTAGCATACTTTTAGCTTTTTACTTCTGTGTCCAATTGAGACGGTAACACTGATAAAGCACAGTATTGTTGTGTAAGCCTAAGTGTATAGTCTTTGAGACGCAACTTTATATTGCTTATCCAGGCATATTTAATAATAAAAACATAACACATAAGGCATGGTCAGTTTAGAGATTCTTGGGCTAAACTGGTCAAATTGTCAACAATTAAGTGGTGCATGAAGGCAGCTCCTCTTACTAAGTGGTCACTTCCAAACCAAGCAGCTTTATATTAGTAAGCCTGGCGAATTCGCGTGCTAGAAGATAAAAAAACTTAAATTCGATTTGTAGTCATTGTGGGGCAATTTCACGTTACATGTGCCTATACAAAGGTAAAGGTGACTGCCTTTATTTTAATAGTTTGTACGTGTGGGAGTTCAGTTGGAAACTATGATAAAAGAAAGTCAAGACTCCAGTAGTGCTAACTAGTATTAATGAGACGTTCTTTTACATCACATCTCTTCAGATTCCTCAAGCATACATTGTTCTTCTTTATCAAAAATGACCTAGATATGTCTGGACTAGTTAAAGTTAAAGTGGAAGAAATTATTAGGATACTCTGATTTATATGCCATTTGATTTGCTTATATTGATTTAGCTTTGTTCTGAATTCAGATTAAAGCATTAGATTAAAGCTCTAAAATTACAGCAGAAAATGCATTGTGGAATTCTATTAATTTGTAATATCCTTATTCATGGTTCTCTTTATTAAATAAATATGAGCACATGTTGGTCTGGTAAGGGAGTTGAGCGGATCTACTTTTCTGTAAATGTCAAAGGTTCAGTCGAGTGGAGTGAAACTCGCAAGGCCAAAATACATTAGAAAGCAATCTGCCTTGACATGCAATGTTAGTGGCCCTGCCATGAATTGTGACACATGTCATGGACATTGTTGCTCACTGAGTGAGTGTGTGATATTTCTTTATGACAGTACTGTTACAGCATGTTCAAAAGCATGAGCTGTGGAGGGGTTATGGAAAAGCATTCTGATATTCCTATATGGATGTCTTTTACACAGCCCAAGTTATCATTTATCATTTATCATATCATTTATTTATTTGATAGGGCATTGCTATGCAGTTACTAAGGTGTCCTGGGCAGCTTTGTTAATATATTGTGTTGATAGGGTGTGGTATGGTAGTGGTTTCTAAAAAAATAAAAATAAAATGGCAGTTTTAGGAGTCATAGAAGTGTTTTACCTATTATTATCTATTAAGTGAATGTGCAGTGAAGTAAAGTGCTCTGGATTGCCTGTGTTAGCATGGGTCTGGCAAGCACAGAAAATCAATAAACAGCTTCCACTTGAGTTTACAGTCATTTAGTTTAGACATTATGTTTGTTTCTGTTCATTAGATGCATTCAAATCTCTTCAGATTTTAACTATATGTGATGTTAACATAGCTGTGGGTGATAAGGGAACACAGAGACTGATCTTGGTGGGTTTTATTCAAATACAAGCTTTGAAAACAGTATTGGATAACTATAGCACCTTCAGTCTAATTTTTATCTATCATGTTACACAGATCAGGCATAACATTATGACCACGGACATGTGAAGTGAATAATGATTATCTCTTCTTCACGGCACCTGTTGGGTGGGTTATATTAGGCAGCAAGTAAACATTTTGTCCTCAAAGTTGATGTGTTAAAAGCAGGAAAAATGAAGGAGTGGTGGTGAACTGGCGACATGGTCATAGACGGCCAAGGCTCATGCAGTGTTGGGGAGCAAAGGCTGGCCCGTGTGGTCCGATCAAACAGACGAGCTACTGTAGTTCAAATTGCTCAAGAAGTTAATGCTGGTTTTGACAAAAAAGTTGCACAATACACAGTGTCGTCTTTCAGCAGGATAATGCACCCTGCCACAAAGCAAAAATGGTTCAGGAATGGTTTGAGTAGCACAACGAGTTTGAGGTGTTGAATTGGCCTCCAAATTCCCCAGATCTCAATTTAATCGAGCATCTGTGGGATGTGCTGAACAAACAAGTCCGAATGTATGGAGGCCCCACCTAAAAAAAAAGGGGGACCAACACAATATTAGTAAGGTGGTCATAATGTTATGCTTGAACGGTGTATGTTTTTGATACACCACACCCCCCATTTACTTACTTATTTTTACAGTTCTGTCATTTAAAGTCAGATAAAATTATTGTATATGGGAACATTTCTGTATTTTATGTTTCTGTAATTATTTAATGCTGTAGCAGTTTGTTTATGCCGATTTATATCTATATAAATAGACATACGTGCATAAAGCTGTCTGAAAATTTTTAGAGTAAGCCAGTTTTTGTACAAGGATAAAATTCAGAATCATAAAGAAATTTATAGGAAAAACACAGTAAATATACAAATGGAACAGTTTGGAGCTGAGATTTCACCTCAGTAGCATCCTAAAATAGCTTGCATCCTTCCGAATGGAAATCTAGAGCTACAAGAATTTTTCTCCATTTCAGAGGAATTTGATGTATTATTGAACATGGCACATGAAATCCACAGTAGGCACTACGAGACTATTTGAATTGCTCACGCAACAGTTCTTGGAAACACAGAAACTGTGGCAAAAAAAAAAATTTTTAGACCGATAAGGGAGGTTAAGCTAGTTATTTATAACTTCAGAATTATAATAACAAGCTCTTATCATAAATGCAACTCCCACTTTAGACAAGTTGTTTGGTTTGAACAGCGTTTGTACATTATTGAGAAACATAATAACAATGACCAGATGGAAATGATCAAAATAAATTTTTTTCAACTCAAATTTCTGGCCATTATCATTCATTTACTTTGTCGAAATTTCAGTCCAAACATGTTGTTGCACAGAAAATGCAAATTTTCCATTGGTTGGAACTTCACCATTACATAAAAATTTAGCAAATTATTGTTCTTTATTAATAGGCGACTAAATATAGGATTCATTTTGTACGTTCCCGAAATAGGACAGGAAAGGTCGCAGAAAAACCAATACGGGGAAGAGGACATTAATCACAGATTTCTCAAGGAGAATTAAACTGACCTTTTGGCAGGCCAGGAACACACTGAAACTCTGGCTCACTCACATGAAATATACTCACATGGAATTTACTCAAGGATATTGTTATACAGTGTTTTAACAATATGATTGACCCCGATTTGCCAATGCACTCAGGAATAAACTAGAGAATTATAAAAAAAATTCACCTTTTATTGGGAGTAACAATTTACGTTTTTCACTAGGAAGACTGTGGCTTTGCTGTTTTCAGAACAGTGTTATTTACAATGTATTTATTCATGTTTTGAATTAGCTTTTTTTTTTTATATTCTCTATTTTAGTTTTAGTGTTTTGTTGTGCTATTGTCATTTTTATTAGTTTATGTTTGTTGTATATGAATGTACAAAATAATTTCTTAGTTCAGTGAAGTCTAGCTTTTCCTTTTAAAAAGCTTTTTTATTAGGAGTATAGCATGCCAGGAATACATTGTTGTTTTCCGTGACACATTGTTTGCACATTACAGGTTTTATTCATTGCCATATTGTTGAAATCTTTGCATTTAATGTTATCCAGCATTCCTTTTCTACTTAAAACTATTTTTTTTAGACTGCTTAACAGAATACCTAAATTGCTATGACCGTTGGTTTACGGTATTTCTGTCATGACAACTCTTGGCGTGTTTGGCATGGATATGATGTTGATATGCAGGGCTCCAGACAAAAATAAATAAATTAAGGAGCCATTAACTCCTATAAGAGGGAACAAATATGAGTGAAATTATTTTTAAGTGCCACAAAATAATAAACGTGTTTTAATAAAAGTGTTTTCATTTAGTCATATGTTGTCACATCTGCCTTCATTTTCATTTTATTGCATTTTCATCCATCACTTGGTGACCAATGGGTATGTAGTTAGGCCTCCTCCTAATGCATCCAATAAACGCTTTCACATACCCAATCATTTTTTTCTTCATTATTAATATCTGAGAGTTACACTTGGTGAAATCTCTTCACATGCAATTATATGGTGAGTATTGAATTTCATTTTTTAGCTCCTTCCAATCTTTTTTCATGTAGACAACAGGTTAAGTAAAAATCTAAGAATTATGTGATTTAGCTATGTGACACTTTCTATAGTTATTTTTCTAGCTGAGAAATGAGTTTATGGGCATTGAATAGCTTTTCTGAGGTAAATTGGACATGTAAATTGGCACCCTAACCCTCACAGAATTTAAAAGCTGGAAGTTCGTTAAGTGTAACAAACACATTAAAAGTGAATATTAAAGGTGACAATTAAGTAGATCTTACTGCGATTATGGATGGCAGTGCTACAACTAATGGGAAGTTCAGTCAGTAACAGAAAAGATGAAAAGAGGATCCATGTATCAGTATCAATTAAAAGCTCTGTTGTAGTTTATCCACATTGTGGGCACGAAATAGACACTGCCTTTCTGCACTTTTACAGTTCTTGGATGTTCATTCATTGACACATCTCCTTCATTTCCCTCATGCTGCTCATCACAGAACATGTATTTAAAAAGATACGCAAATTTTAATCATAACATGTACATTTATATTGTCACCAGTGGCGTTTCAGTCTGGAGCACTGCATATGTTTGGCCTGGGTGGAAAAGATCTCGTACGCTGCCGCTTCAGAGCAAATACAGGACTTCCTACTGCCAATACATACATGACAAGCTGCTGTGAGCAAGACATGCTGCTGTACAAAACATGCATGAATTACACGTAGCAGATCTATACAGGTGAAGGTGGTATTTTTCCCGCCTATGCGGCCTATGATGTCAGCCAAACAGAAATTAGTTACTATAAATAACTATATATTTATTTTTCTAAATAATGAATCCTGATTACATGTGCACAATGTGATCAGGAATATTTATTTGAGGATTCCTTCTCTTACTGGTACACTATAAAACCTGTTATTGACAGATACTTTATTTACAGGGCCACAGTTGAGTTTGGTACATTTAATTTACTGTCTTAAAGGGTTAGTTCACCCAAAAAAAAAAAAAAAAAAAAAAATATATATATATATATATATATATATATATATATATATATATATATAAAATCTCATTAATTACTCACCCCCATGTTGTTCCAAACCCGTAAGACCTTTGTTCATCTCCGGAACACAATAACTAATAACAAAATTAAATATTTTATGCATGTGTCGTGGTGCTCACGTGAACAGCGTCAACCAATGGTAAGCCGGTGTTCTGACGTAGAGCTCGGAAGCATTGCGCTGTATTTACCACGTCAACAACGAATGCCTTTTACCAGGGCTTTTCAAACTTTATGATGCCAGGGACCCCCATACGATAAACCTTTATGGGGGACCCCCTTCCTAAAATCCATCTATATATTTTTATGTATGAAAAAAAAATTTAAACTGTTAGATAAATAGTAAGTGTGACATGACAACATACGATTTCCAAACTTAAATTGGCAATTCTTGGATGTATAAACCTGAAGAATTTTTTTTTTTATGAAAAAATTACTTGTAGCAACTTTCACAATAAATGTACATACGCAGCTTACGTATTGCGTTAAGAATACTGGCTTACAAGCGAGCAAGATAAAGGGGACTATAGTGAGAAAAACACTCGTTTTTCAGCTCGTTCCATCCAGCTCGTTGGGAGCAGCTGGGGTTAGGTGTCTTTCTCATGGACACCTTGACACTTGGTCAGGTGGAACCGGAGATAGAACAACCAACCTTCCAGTTTGTAGACCACCTACATGAACCACTGAGCCACTGCCGCAAGGAGAAACCGTTAGAAATGAAACTGTTGGATTGTTCGGTAGAATTTATCCATTTTTGCTTTGTCTTTTAAATATCTTAAATTTTCCAGAGACCCCTTAGAACCTTCTGCCTAAAACCCCTGCCTACAACAATGTCTTATACCTTTCTGGATCTTGAAAGTTGTGATGACATTGCTGCCTATGGAGGGGTAAGAGAGAGATTTTATTATAAATATCAATTTGTGTTCCGGATATGAACAAAGCGCTTACTAGTTTGGAATAACATGAGGGTGAGTAATTAATGATAGAATTTTTATTTTGGGTTGAACTAACCCTTTAAGACAGTAAATTGAATGTACCAAACTCAACTGTGAGTTTGTAAATAAAGTATCTGTCAATAACTCAGTTTTTTTGTTTAAAGCTCTTTAAAGTACCACTAAGTGAAGGAAAAAGTGAGCAAAATGTTTTGCAAGTTGTGTGAAATAGGATTTCAGTTTGCTGGAGGCTTGTATCATATCTCTGCACTCGTCCACCTTAATTAAGCAGGCCGGCAAGTCCATCACTCTAATTCTCTTCCATTCTCTGCCTCGCTCTCACTCCTAGCTCCTAGTCCACCCCACTCATCTCAAACAAGCTGCCGAATCTGTCTCTCTCGCTTGCTTTCGCTCTCATATAGCGATGACTAATCCCTCTGTCTGGAGCCTCCGGCTTTGCGACGGCTCCCGCTCACATACTGACCTTTTACCGTTCCCTTGGATTACTGTACACTTTTAGATTACTGTACAAAACAGAGGAGTAAGAGAGTGCCTACTGCTCAAGGACCTTTGGCTTTGCAGTTAATGAGTTCCGTTTGTGTTTTGCCAGTAAGTCGCTGATGAAATATAGAGGTGAAAAAGCAAACAAAACATTTGTGAGATGCAGAAACTTGTTTGGAGTTTGGATTAGAGGGTAGTGTTTAATTATTTATCTCCAAAAGAAAAAAACATTATGGGAAAGAAATTTCTGTCATAATGTCCAACCTCAACCAGTTGGATTTTAAAGCTTACAATCATTAAAATGCAAAAAACAATGCATTTTTTAAAAAAGTTCAATATAAAATAGCATTCATAACCCATTGCAAAACAAACAAAAAAGCTGTGGGTGATAATGGAACACAGAGACTGATCTTGGTGGTGGGTTTTATGGAAATACAAGCTTTGAAAACATTACATTAGAACAATGGAGAACTATTGTACCAGGAACGCACCTTCAGTCCAAATTGTATCTACCATGTTACACCAATCACGATCAGGCATAACATTATAACACTGATTATCTCTTCATCACGGCACCTGTTAGTGGGTGGGATATATTAGGCAGCAAACAAACATTTTTTCCTCAAAGTTGATGAGTTAGAAGCAGAAAAATTGGGCAAGCGAAAGGATTTGAGCGAGTTTGACAAGGGCCATATTGTGATAGCTAGAGGAGTGGTTCAGAGCATCTCCAAAAGTGCAGCTTGTGTGGGGTGTTCCCGGTCTGCAGTGGTCAGTATCCAAGGAAGGAACAGTGTTGAACCAGCGACCAAGGCTCATTGATGCACGTGGAGAGCTAAGCCTGGCCCATGTGGTCCAATTAACCAGACGAGCTACACACCTTGAGGGGTCTAGTGGAGTCCATGCCTCGACGGTCAGGGTTGTTTTGGCAGCAAAAGGGGGACCAACACAACAATATATATACTTATACTGTAGGAAGGATATATTTATAGGAATACGCCAGTAAATAAAAGTCTTTATGAATGATTTATTGAATCATTAATTCAAATAATTAACTTAAGAATGCTGATTTATTCAGAAGCAAAACAAGGCTGCGATTAACTTAGACATACACTCAAACTTCTCTAAGCACTTCCCCTCTGGGAATCCCTGCCACCATTTTGAAGTGCATTCAACTTCAAGTGGACAAGGGAAGTTTATTTGGACAGACCCTCAATTTTCGAGTCTACTCATAATGTGCACTTCTCGCAGCTCCATAGAACCACATTGCAACACGATTATGTCATGTCACAACAGCAACGCGCAGTGCTAGCACTTAATTTACCCACAAGTGATCAAGGGCTTAGGGTGTTACATTTAAACCCATTACAAGGGTTCCTCCAGTAGCGGGCATGCGTGTAGCTGCATAAACAGTGACGTACATCTGAGTGAAGAGATAGAGGGAAGTTAGAATAAAAAAAGTATGAGTAATTGAATGATTCATTCAACCGATTTGTTCAGAAGCGCATATTAATCCGTACCAAGCTTTTCCT
Organism: Gobiocypris rarus; assembly: GCA_023029165.1. NCBI lineage: Eukaryota > Metazoa > Chordata > Actinopteri > Cypriniformes > Gobionidae > Gobiocypris > Gobiocypris rarus. The sequence continues at coordinate 33,179,731 of CM040921.1, read as the reverse complement.
AGGTAAATGAGGGGACAACTCCCATTGAAATCAGCCATTAGAGCACGCCTCTCGTTTATCTGAGGCACACACAGGATGGATACACTGGCTCTCTTAGCCATGATGCATGTTTCTGACCTCTAAAGGATTTTATTATCAATAAGACTTATCTGCCGCGAGGCAGCCGTGCACTCAGCTGGAACACAAGCTGTGTGAAGTCCTACATACATCTGTGCTGCACACCTCTGTCTGTTTTTGAAACAGCCATGATTCATGTTTGGGTTTTTTTTTTTCAGACAGAAAATATAAGATGACCAAATGAATAGAGAAAGAAGTGCAAACAGCATTTTGTCATTTACTCTGTGTGCTAGTCTGACTAAAACTCACTAATGAACACATCTCTTTATTCAGTATTCTGTTTCTTTTAGAGTTACAGTATTATTTATCTAGTATTATTTATTTATTTATTTGGATTGGTATTGAATCTTCGCCCACACTGTTGTTTGAAGAAGTGGTGAGGTGTAATTACTGTTTATGCACAAAGTAAATAAAAGCCAGCTCTAAATGCCATTTGAAGGCCACAGTTGATTGTTCGTGCAATTGCTGCAAAATTGAGCTGAAGCAAAACATTTAGGTGGAGAAAACGTGCTGATAGCTATTATGTGTTCTTCATTAATTGACAATGGGTTACGAGAATAACAATGTGTCTAAAAGGCATTCATTTATATTCAATGCACTGCTAATATGTAGCTCTGCAAAAATGTGCTTTGTGTTGCAGATCATAATTGGTTAGGGAATATATCATCATCAGCTAAAAAATTCAAAGCTTTTCACAAAAGGTTTTATCAAATGAACTTTCACTTCCTATTCCATGTATTTCTTTTTTTATGTAGTATTAACAATCTTTAGTTAAGGAAAAATAGAGTAGCATTTAAATGTCATGTTATTTTCTGAATGAGAATTGAAATATTAGATTGCTTGTACATTTATACTGAGTGTACCTGCACCACACACTATAAATATGTATATATTGCAGAATTTATTTTAATATTAATTATTATTATTATTTTTGTAGATTTGATAGAAAACTGGATGTGTACCTACATGATATACCAACATTGCCTGCCAGGTTTGTGCGAGTTCACATTAATTAAATTTTAACTATAAATATTTAAATATTAACTTTGCCTAAAGTGAATTTATTGTAATTTTTGTGCATTCCAGACAAACTGTTAATTGGTGCATTAGTGGTGACAATTTTTACCGTCTCATTCTGCATGTTATTCCAGTAGGTGACAAGTGAATTCAACACTTTGACCCATGTGTTTTTCTCTAGCTTCAGCCCGACGCAGTTAACATTTTCACGTCCTGGGCCACGCTGTTTAAATAGCAAATGCATTTGTGCCCATCTGTACGCCCAAGGGGTGCTGGTCTGAAAACAAGGTGTGTTGAGGCGCATTGCTATTTTGAAGCAACTGAAATCGACTGCGCCATTGATCAACAAAAACCAGGTCTAAATTCAATAGCGCAGTATCTTTGTGTTATTTAATAAACAAGTTAGGAATATGTGCCTGTAGGCGGGTGCACAACTTGTGTACACTCTGCTTATTACATACACAGGGACGCGCAACAGCACACAAACATTTTCAAAAATGAAAAATGTAAGGATTAAAATTTAAAAGATTATGATTGTGTACATAAATATGAAATATCATATTGGACAGTCATTGCATGTATCAGAATTAGCCTACCTATTTGCAGTAATGATGAATTAAATGAATTATTTGACCCATCGTGCCAATACACACGTGTATTTAAACTGACTCGTCAGGTTGAGGGTGTCTATATTCCGCCATGTAAATAGCGCTACTGGCTTTTAAAGGGAATGGGAGATGACACTCTGATTGGTTTATTGCAGCTTACGCCCAAAATATACCCAATTACTCATTAGGAGACCAGTTACAACCCTTTTAGATCATTTTTACCATTGTTAAATGTTGATTTGGACATACCCTAAGTGCACTTGCGCCGTGCACTTTAGACCATGGGCTTAGAATGTTAAAACAGGGCCCATAGGCTGCATCAATCGCATACTTCCCTATTATATAGTAGGCAAAAAATTGTATGGAGCAGAAGTATGTCCGAATTCTTTGTGTCAAACACAGGCAAAAAATTCCTGGATGACCTAATGCTTCCGGCAAGATTCTGAAGTGTGCATTGCATACAATTATGATAGACACTTTATTATCCATGGGAAAGTTTCTGAAATGCAGTGAAGTGACAAGGTCACATGATAATGACAACCAATGGCAAATGTATCATGTCCGTATTAGATTCATACTGCACACGTTCATACTGTATAGAACTTACGTTTTAAGTTGTCGTGAAGTAATTACTTATTCAAAATAGTTCAACTATTATTTTTCAAAAACGCTGATTCATTCCGAAAACAGCATTTGAGTCGTTGAATCATTCAGTTCAACCAATTTGTTTCACCATGATATACCAACATATATTGCTGCCAGGTTAATGTGGCTTAACATTTATTAAATCACTCTGCATGAAGGAGACATTTATTAAGAAAAGTAAGAAAACATAGGCAAAAGCAATAATTTTTTTTCATTCACTAATCAATTTGTAGATTTCAAGCTTTTTTTATCTAAACTTTGTATAAAGATGATTCTCAACTATGTTATAAAAGCAGTTTTTTTCCATTTTAGTGGACGTGGAGATTGAAGGTCAAGTTCACCCTTGAGCATTGTGACGTATCCCAATGGTGACGCTTCTGACGTTATTTGCTTGTTTGTCATAAAATGATCCATTAAATTATACAGCCTAGGCGTTATCATCCAAACTAGAAAGTATTTTCAAAGGTGAAGCAAGTTAGTATATTTTGATGAAACCTATTTTCTTTGGAGTGCTTGCAAAGCAAACTGTGAGAATAGGCCATTCATTGTGAGATCCTTGTGTCGTGTCGCTCTCTCATTGAGTTGTCTCATACGCAGACATGCTACTCTGTCTCCTCATATCTTGGCATGCGTGATATTTGTTCATCAGCATGCATAATTACCCATCACAATCTGTCATGCCAGATTTTGTGTGAAGGAGACTAATTAAGTGCAGATTGATAACGAGTCTTTGGTTTTTATTTAGCAGCCTAGTACGAGGTGTAGGGTCAGCCGGGAATGTTCCCCAACCCGAAGTGACACAACATCGTGATTTGTTGGTCGTTTGACTTGATTAAAATATACTGAGGTGTTTTTATTAAGATTGGGGTTGTTAACATCTTCATTTAAGTGTGGTTGGTTACAAAAAATGTGATGATAAATAATGAGACAAGAAAGCTTGCAAACATTCCCTCTGAGTCTGACCTGTACATATTCTGCAATAATAACAAAGCAAATAATTGTGATTCATTTGATTTAATTAATCTGCATATCATGTAATTCCGTCAATAGTTATCTATAATAGAATCTAAGAACAGAAGGACGTGGAAGGCCACGGCAGTGGAAATGTCCTGTTACACATTGAGTTTATTTGCTTTTCTGTAATGTAGATTTCAATAAAGGCCTCTTGATGGCTGTTATTGTGCCCATTAAAGATAATGATGCCCACATCCACCTTAATTGCTTTTAGTACAGTAGAGGTACTCATATGTAGCACTACAACTTTACAGTATTTCTGCAATTCAAATAAACCATTAAGCTGAGACGACAGCATCTGTCAAGAACCTAAATGTACATGCACAAGAGCTCTCTCTGAGGCCAGACACATTTTAATTATTGTGGGCTTTTTGTCATGTTCTACCCTTTACATCAGACCATCAGACCATCAGAACTGCTTTCCCCCATAATACTATGATCAAAGTCCTCACTATAGTAGTTCTGACTCTCAGAAAGCCTTATGCCTTGATGGGCTTAGAGTTTACCTGAACATTGCGACAGCATGCACCTCTCCTGCATTCAGCTCGTTTATTATATGTGCATTGCTGTAATTGTCAATAGTTTCCATTAATTAATTAATTTAGTGTGTCGCTCATGTTGGAGTGTTGGAGTCTCTTAAAGTAACTTGTATACTTGTAATTATATGTTACACACTTATAAAAAATGTCCTGTGAACATTTACAATACTCCTAATCAGACTACATTTTATTATTGATAACATATTATTCACACAATAGCAGCAAATCATTCTTAATGTATTGATTACCCCCTAATTCTTCTTTTTCATGTTTTAAATGATGCTTTCTAAAAAAAAATTAAAAAAGCATATGGCTTATATACATGCAGATAGTCTTCTAGTTTCGTGAAATTGCACACACAGTCCAGCTATTAATCAGGTGGTTATACTTGCATGGAAAACTGAGAGGCCAAAAAGCATTTGACCACTGGACTACTATACAGAAATCTGGAGTTTTAAGGAGTTTTTTCTAAACATTGCAAAATTGCATATTAAATTATTACTCAGTTAGTGTATTGCTGTGTCTTTGGATATCTTTTTTCTTTCAAACAAACACATTTTCATTAAATCATATTAACATCCTGCTAAACATTTTGTTTTGTTTTCTATTGAAGAAAGAAAGTCATACAAGTGGAACAACATGCAGGTGACTTTCATTTTTGGGTGGACCATTCCTTAAATGTATTTGCAATGACCATTAATGAATTGCACATGAATGGAACAATTTGAATAATCTGATGCAAAGTCTGCTTCTTGCAGAGAATTTTACTGTATCTGGCTGCTTATTTTTTCACACATTTTATCTGAGGATTTTGTAGTACATTAAAATGTTTTTAGAATCACATGTTCATTCTGTGTTAGCTGTACAATTACGTTTAATGAACAAATTGAGTTTTCTCACATTTGATCAGTTCCTCCTTTGTGTAGTATGTGTGAGTTCTGCAGGTTCGGAATAATAAACAATAAGCAAACTACATTATACACGTTATTAATTTTACAGTGATGTGACAGGCAAACTATAATGAACCTGAAAACCAATTTTATCCATGAGCCTGTGGATTCTGTTTTTTCCCCTCCACTGTAAAGGCAGAAAATCAAATGTGTACATGGAATGTATTATTCAAATATATTTAAATGAAGTCGGCGTATTCAAATGGCAACTGCAACGGGTGGGTAATGCTGACTGCATTATGTGCTGAGCTATAGCTTACTATTCTTGTTGAGATGAATGCTGAAAAAATGAATACACATATTCAGCCATCCAACATGTTGTCTGAGAATGTTTTTACATTAGATAGTGTTTGATTCCAGGAAATTAATGTTCACTTTAGAATGACTACAATGTATCATCATGTAAATATCAGCTGTTAGTCAGTTTTATACTATAGAAATGCAAAACACTGTAAGCATATCAGCACACCAGGTTCTTTTAACCCTGTAAAGCCGGACATACAGTACAAAATACAGTACAACATTTTATAAAAGAAAGTATTGAGCCTTTAGACAAAATATTTAAGAAATATATAATAAAAAAAAATCACAAGTCCCAAACTCTGCAATATGCAATTTAATGCAACTGCTGATATTTATATGGCCAAAGCATTACCATAAATTGAAATTCTGATGAAATTCTTATAATGTAAATCAATGAGATCTTTATAATAGTATAGCAAACTTACATGGTAAAATGCTACATATCAGTTTTATCATAATATGATGATTTGAAATGCTTAGTTTTACAATCAAAGATCTGTATTTTTTATAAAAAACATATAATGCAGTGCAATACAATGATGCTTGAGAGATGTACATTTAACCCCTATGGGTCTGAGACCTTTAGAAGTTTTGACATGCTCTGACATTTGTGCTTTTTTCAGTTGCTTATAAATATATTAAAGGAACACTCTAAAGGAATACTCACTTTAAAATAGGCTAATTTTCCAAGTCCCCTAGAGTTAAATAGTTGAGTTTTACCGTTTTTTAATCCATTCAGCCGATCTTTGTATCTGGCGGTAGCACTTTTAGCATAGCTTAGCATACATCATTGATTCTAATCAGTCCATTAGCATCTCATTCTAAAAATGACCAAAGACACTTTCAATATTTAAAACTTGACTCTTCTACAGTTACATCGTGTGCTAAGACCAACTGAAAATGAAAAGCTGTGATTTTCTGCACCTATATGGCTAGGAACTATTTTCTCATTCCTGCGTAATAGTCGCGGATCTTCATGGCCGTACCATGGCTGAAGCAGAATGAGAAAGTAGTTCCTAGTTTAGCTATGCTAAAAGTGCTACCGCCAGATACAAAGATCGGTTGAATGGATTCAAAAAGGGTAAAACTCAATTATTGAACTCTAGGGGACTTGGAAAATTAGCCTATTTTCAAAAAAAGTGGAGTGTTCCTTTAATGGCAAAAACATTATTTGTTGTGATCTCATGCATATTATTTCACAGCATTAATTACAATTTTGTATAGGCCCATTATTTAAGATTTGACACATTACTATTTTGAATGTTTTTGATCACAAAGCATGCTTTTTAATCAAAAATACAGAAAAAAGTGAAATATTATAACAATAATGGTTTTCTATTTTAATATATTTTAAAATATAATCTATTTTGGTGATTTCATCATCCATTATTCCAGTCACTTGATCCTTCAGAAATCATTCTAATATGCTGATTTATTACCAGTGTTGGAAACTGCTGTGCTTCTTAATATGTTTTATTCCTTAAAAGCCTGATGTATCATATTTGATATATTATTTATGTATAATTAAGTAAGCCTAAATTGCCTCATTCCAGTGTGTACATCTTGAAATAGTACCAACACTATACATATTATTCTTATATGTAGTTTAATAAAAAGTAAATAGACAAATGTAACCTGAAGGAATACTTTTTTTAGAATTATGCAACAACAACAAAAAACCTATGAACTATCAGTCAGAGGGCATAGACATATTGTAGATTGTGCACAACATGTTTTTCAGCTAAATTTGAGCAAATGCCTTTTGTGTATTTATGACTTTTATGTTGGGAAACTTTGAAGAGAAAATTCCAGCTTTTTCATGTTTTCATTCAAAATTCACAGACTACTACAAATAACTGCCTTATATATATATATTAAACAATTACAGGTCCTTCTCAAAAAATTAGCATATTTTAGATTCATTGCAAACCAACTGAAATATTTCAGGTCTTTTATTGTTTTAATACTGATGATTTTGGCATTCGCCTCATGAAAATCTAAAAAAAATTGCATATTTAATCTGACCAATAAAAGAAAAGTGTTTTTAATACAAAAAAGTCAACCTTCAAATAATTATGTTCAGTTATGCACTCAATACTTGGTCGGGAATCCTTTTGCAGAAATGACTGCTTCAATGCGGCGTGGCATGCAGGCAATCAGCCTGTGGCACTGCTGAGGTGTTATGGAGGCCCAGGATGCTTCGATAGCGGCCTTAAGCTCATCCAGAGTGTTGGGTCTTGCGTCTCTCAACTTTCTCTTCACAATATCCCACAGATTCTCTATGGGGTTCAGGTCAGGAGAGTTGGTAGGCCAATTGAGCACAGTAATACCATGGTCAGTAAACCATTTACCAGTGGTTTTGGCACTGTGAGCAGGTGCCAGGTCGTGCTGAAAAACGAAATCTTCATCTCCATAAAGCTTTTCATCAGATGAAAGCATGAAGTGCTCCAAAATCTCCTGATAGCTAGCTGCATTGACCCTGCCCTTGATAAAACACAGTGGACCAACACCAGCAGCTGACATGGCACCCCAGACCATCACTGACTGTGGGTACTTGACACTGGACTTCAGGCATTTTGGCATTTCCTTCTCCCCAGTCTTCCTCCAGACTCTGGCACCTTGATTTCCGAATGACATGCAAAATGCAAAATTTGCTTTCATCCAAAAACAGTACTTTGGACCACTGAGAAACGGTCCACTGCTGCTTCTCTGTAGCCCAGGTCAGGCGCTTCTGCCGCTGTTTCTGGTTCAAAAGTGGCTTGACCTGGGGAATGCGGCACCTGTAGCCCATTTCCTGCACACGCATGTGCACGGTGGCTCAGGATGTTTCTACTCCAGACTCAGTCCACTGCTTCCGTAGGTCCCCCAAGGTCTGGAATCGGTCCTTCTCCACAATCTTCCTCAGGGTCCGGTCACCTGTTCTCGTTGTGCAGCGTTTTTGCCACACTTTTCCTTCCCCCAGACTTCCCACTGAGGTGCCTTGATACAGCACTCTGGGAACAGCCTATTCGTTCAGAAATTTCTTTCTGTGTCTTACCCTCTCGCTTGAGGGTGTCAATGATGGCCTTCTGGACAGCAGTCAGGTCGGCAGTCTTACCCATGATTGCGGTTTTGAGTAATGAACCAGGCTGGGAGTTTTTAAAAGCCTCAGGAATCTTTTGCAGGTGTTTAGAGTTAGTTAGTTGATTCAGATGATTAGGTTAATAGCTCGTTTAGAGAACCTTTTCATGATATGATAATTTTTTTAGATAGGAATTTTGGGTTTTCATGAGCTGTATGCCAAAATCATCAGTATTAAAACAATAAAAGACCTGAAATATTTCAGTTGGTGTGCAATGAATCTAAAATATATGAAAGTTAATTTTTATCATTACATCATGGAAAATAATGAACTTTTATCACTATGCAATTTTTTTTAGAAGAACCTGTATATACAGAATTAGACTATATTTTTAGTTTATTTTTAGATTATAGTACTGAATATAAGGGCAAAGTATGAATGTTTCGCTGCTAAAGGTCACTTATTCAAAACCATAAAAATGCTTAATGAATAGCTTAATGAATGGGCGTTGAATCATGGAGTTGTCGTCTTCACCTCCACAGCAGATAGAAAGCCATCCGACGGGACTCAAGCAGAGATCATGCTTACAGATGAGCTAATGTATTAATGTTTTAATAACGTTATTGTGGTATGAAGCAGGGTGCGGCAGAACCTGGGACATTTTACGCTGCTGTTTTTATTATGCTTACATGCCGCAGTCGCATTGCCACTACTTTCGTTCTGTTGTTTATGTTTATTTTACGATTAAAGTTAGGCTTAACATCCTTTTTCCATGAACTTCAACTTTGTTACACTTACGTTTGGTCACTTAAATTCACTTTATTTAATTTGAATGAAATGACTGAATTACTGTTTTACGTGGTCAAAACAAATATACTAAAATACATTTTGTATATTTTTGACGAGTGTTTTGAAAGTTATAAGGTTATTTTGTGGCTGGTATAAGATAATTGTTGCACATTGCAGTTAGCAATATCAATAGTAAAATTTCATATTCATAAAAGCTGGATGCCTTGTGTTGCTAAATGTAATTTTAAAACGTTGTATAGTGGAGAAAATGCTGTTATACAAATAAAGCTCTTTCTGATTATGCTATTAACCACTTGACAAAATCATTTTTATCAACAACATAAAAATTAAATAAATATTAATTTGAACTCTGTTATCCATGATTGAAGAAATGTAGTGTGTGTTACAGTTGGCCCGAGTTTCCCCTACTATATCTTTGAGTGATACAAGGATCACAGACAACAAGGAACCCATTAGAGCTGAAGGACAGCAGCGTAACCCTCATGCATGTCCTACATCGGTCGCAGTCACCATCTGCATGCAGATAAATCATTGATTACACTGATCCATGTATCGCTGGGACCTCTGGGAATTGAGCGTCAGTGGTACCGGGAAGGGAGTGAAAAAAAGAAAGAAAGAATGGAACAAACAAGATTAATAATAGCTTGATGCTAGAAAGCCCTTTGGGAGCTGACTGCTAAGTGTTGTTGACAAAATGCAGGGTTGTAAGGTGCAGATGAATAGTCTTCAGAAGCTGACACCATGGGGGAGTGCTGTATTGTTGTAGTAATAGAATAGCAGCCAGTGGAGCACCTGTCTTTACAGTCCGGCTTAGGATGGCCCGCACATGCAAATCGCATCCCTCTCCGAAGCCTCTCAAATATACACTCACCTAAGTGCAGTGCAGGGAGCCAATCAGTATTCAGCCGCCTGTTTCTAAACAAGCGTTGTTGCTAGGAGCGAGGCAGCTCATTTGAATATGTTGATTCTTAGGTAACAGGTGAATATTGGCAAATACAACATGTAGATCAAGTCTTTATGCTGTTGGGATTGGCAGGATTTTTTCCTTGCGTAGCTTTTAAATGAACTCTTGCATTTTCGCCCATGGGCGGGATTGAACCAACCACGCCACTTCCACTAAACACAAGGGAAGTCTTGTCTCACCACCTGCAGACATTTATTCAAGAAAAATGCACATTGAGATTAGAGCGTGACCACCACTCCCCCGGCCCGCCTCCTTAAGGGATGGCCATAATTGGATTTCATGAACTATCCCTTCAGGCTCTAAAATGTCCCATCAGTCCATTTGAGAATATTTTCAGCTAAAATTAAGCAAAAACATATTTAACTGGGCCGATTACATCCGTCAATAGCCAATAATACATTTCTACACCATAGTGAGGGTGGCTGTTCAAATTAAATCTGAATATGCAAGGGCGTAGAATTTAGTAGGGAGCCTGTTCCTTCCAATATCCAACGACTATACTCTTAGAAGATTTTTTTAAACACTCTGCTCACACTTGTCCATATAAGGGCAGTGAATAGCGACCAATATATTCCAAGTGTTCTGGGGGTGTACGACGGTAGGGTTTGGTAAAAAATAATTTGAAATGTAATGTATTATTCAATGAAATTCTTGACCATGGCCATGGTCCTCTTTGCACTGCTGCACAACGTGTGCCTTCATGTTCACTCTGTCTCGCCCAGAAAAAGCACAGAATTTCGGAGAAATCAAGATTAACAAAAACATGACATGAATAATACAATACAAAAAAATATAATAATGCGAAACTATGCCATTGTGATTACTGATAATTCAACTGGCCCCATGCATTCTGGGACTGTACGTTTTCAAACTCTTCATCTCTGGCTTCCAGTGTAGATGTTGCCTACCAACAAAATTTGTAATTTTGTTGAAAGCAGAAACACAAGAACAGAGTTTCCTTCTGTTCCAGCTATCTGCTTCACAACAGCACAGCCAACATAGCAACATTTCTATCTATTTGACCTCTGTTTTCCTGAGGCGCCCATTAGGGATACATTGTTCCTTAATGATTTCTGTATAGCCTGTGCAGACAGTGCTCACTATAACCTTACATTTGGTGCCATATATATTGTAAAATCAAAGTCCAAATGGCCCTTTCTCCTGAGGGTGGAGAATAAGTTCTTACTCTGCAAAAAATTCAGAAGCCTGTGAACAAGTACTACTTTAAATGGATAGTTCACCCTCATTTCGTTCCAAACCTGTAAGAAATTCTTTCATCTTTGGAACACAAATGAAGAATTTTTTTTTTTCAGATTTTGATGAAATCTTAAAGCGTTCTGTCCCTCCATAGACAACTACGCAACTTTGACGTTCTAAAAAGTTCATAGAGAGACCATAAAACATATAAATTGAGCTGTGTAGTCCAAAAGTGTTCTGAAGAGACTTGACCGCTTTGTATGATGAACAGATTGAATTTAGGCTTTAATTCACATATAAACATTTATCAACTCACGCATCAGTTGTCGTAAATGAAAGACCAAACATGTTCACTTGACGTGCAGTGCAAGAAACAGGTTCATTCTCGTGTTACGCAGCACGTTTGAGCTTCAGCAAGAACCAATGAGGTTCATTCTCATGTTACGCAGCACGTTTGGGCTTCAGCAAGAACCAATGAGGTTCATTCTCATATTACACAGCACGTTTGAGCTCCAGCAAGAACCAATGAGGTTCATTCTCATGTTACGCGTTTGAGCTTCCGCAAGAACCGATGAGGTTCATTCTTGTGTGTCGCAGCACGCTTGAGCTTCCACAAGAACCGATGAGGTTCATTCTCGTGTGTCGCAGCACGTTTGAGCTCCAGCAAGAACCAATGAGGTTCATTCTCGTATTACGCAGCACGTTTGAGCTTCCGCAAGAACCGATGAGGTTCATTCTCGTGTGTCGCAGCACGTTTGAGCTCCAGCAAGAACCAATGAGGTTCATTCTCGTATTACGCAGCACGTTTGAGCTCCAGCAAGAACCAATGAGGTTCATTCTCATGTTACGCAGCACGTTTGAGCTTCCGCAAGAACCGATGAGGTTCATTCTCGTGTTACGCAGCACGTTTGAGCTCCAGCAAGAACCAATGAGGTTCATTCTCGTATTACGCAGCACGTTTGAGCTTCCGAACCGATGAGGTTCATTCTCAAAATGTTCTGAAGAGACTTGACCGCTTTGTATGATGAACAGATTGAATTTAGGCTTTAATTCACATATAAACATTTATCAACTCACGCATCAGTTGTTAACGAAAGACCAAACATGTTCACTTGACGTGCAGTGCAAGAAACAGGTTAATTCTCGTGTTACGCAGCACGTTTGAGCTCCAGCAAGAACCAATGAGGTTCATTCTCGTATTACGCAGCACGTTTGAGCTCCAGCAAGAACCAATGAGGTTCATTCTCATGTTACGCAGCACGTTTGAGCTTCCGCAAGAACCGATGAGGTTCATTCTCGTGTTACGCAGCACGTTTGAGCTCCAGCAAGAACCAATGAGGTTCATTCTCGTATTACGCAGCACGTTTGAGCTCCAGCAAGAACCAATGAGGTTCATTCTCATGTTACGCACGTTTGAGCTCCAGCAAGAACCAATGAGGTTCATTCTCGTGTTACGCAGCACGTTTGAGCTTCCGTAAGAGGTTTTGTTCTCACGCGGCAAGCCGGTTAGGTTGAGTGTTTTATGTTCTCTGATTAAAGGTGCACTATGTAACTTTTCCGTCCACTAGAGGGCGCCTGTTCAAAACAAAGGCGTAGTTTGATGATGTTAAGTTTGAGCGCAGAATCTTGGGACATGTTGTCTTCACCTCACAGCCGGTGGAAAAGAATCGGGATAGGACTCGGGCAGAAATCATGTTCATGGATGCGATTATTAACTTTACTGAAGTATGAAGCAGAGCAGGGGCGAGTGCTGAGGGAGCTGAGTAAGGCCGCCGGAGCAATTGTTACACAAAACACACTGCTCGCGAGTAGCGGGACTTTTATTATGACGGGACACAGTCGCCGGCACAACTTCCGCTTTTCCGGTCATGAGTATGAGTTAACGCAACTCTGTTTATCATATTAGATACATATAAGTGTGTTTACAATGATGTTATGACGGGTGATGTGACACTTGTTAACACTCCAGTAAGAGTAAAGTTTTTCTGCAAAATAACGGAAACGAGGGTAACGCAGATATGACGCAATTGACAGGCGACTCCCTCACACGCGATGCTCACACGTCCCGGTTCATTGGTAAAATAGCGATTTCCTCACAATTTACAAATAATTGGAAACATTTGGTATATTGTAAGAACTCAACTGAACAAAATATATAACACTGGCTTGGTGGTTTTTGGATATTTGACTGCAAAAATCCTACATAGTGTACCTTTAATGTTTATATGTGAATAAAAGCCAAAATGAAATCTGTTCATCATATAAAGTAATCAAGTCTCTTCAGAAAATTTTGATTAAACCGCTCAATTCATATGGATTAGTTTTAGGATCTCTTTATGAACTTTTTGAAGCATCAAAGGGGTAGTTGCGTAGCTGTCAATAGAGAGTACCGAAAATATCTGAATCAATCCTGTATAAACTGGTATATTTAAAAAGGTATGAGTAACTAATAGAGAAACATAACAGGAGAAATAAGCCGAGACATAAATATCCTAAATATCTTTCATATATATAGTTGTGTAAATGTGGTTTTGTTGGCAATGTCTTATTGTAGCCTTGCTGCTGAGGTGTGATATTTCTTATAAAGTGACATTTTGAACTGCAAATTCAATCTCAAGGGGTTCCAGGTTCTCTTGAGATGTTCATGGTCTGTTATTTCCGTCTCTTCCTTATCACTTTTCAATATGTGATATATAGGTCAGTGTGTTTACTGCTGCCAGATAGAGCCTATTATTGATGGTCTCGTTATGTCACTCATTTCCTTTAATTTTGAGTGGTATGTGGATCTCACTTAACCTATGATTTTATATTCGCAATATTTTGTCTTTTGAAAACATTTGAATAAGGAGGTAATGGTCTTAAATTCTAGGCCTAACACTCTTTGCCAGACTTGCATAAGATTATGATTCATTTAAAAAAAATTACTGAGACTGGAATATAGAAGCAGACTGAACAAGATTAACGAACAATTAACAGTGCATTCGGCTGGGTAGAAAGCGTTTTGAAAGAACTTAAGTACTTGAACAAAGACATAACTGGAGCTCAGTGTAAATGGAAATGCTTTATTTGAGAATAATCTTTAGATGACTGACAGCTAGAGTGGTTTGAGAGTAGATTGCGCTATATCTGACCACCTCTTTCTGAGGATTATTGTAAAATCTGTGCTGAAGACGTCTTTGAATCAGAGATGGATCCAGTCAAGATAAGCACAATGTGCTGTGTGTACTTTTAGTGACTTTAAATTAGTAAATCAATTGAATTAAAAGAGTAGTTCATCCCAAAATGAGAATTGTTACTCGTTCCAAACCTGAATGACTGACTTTCCACAGCACACTAAAGGAGGAATTTGCAGTTTGGTCTTTTGCATACAATTACAATGAATGGAAATTGAAGCTTTCAAGCTCTAAAAGCATTATAAAAGTACCACCCAGATTAATGTAGATGCACCCAATTAAAACATTCAAACTGGCAAAGTACTAGGTTAACTTTACCAAAATTTGGGGTTCTTTTTTTGGGTTGAGCCAGTAGATTTTATGTTACTTAGATCCTGGGTCAGATATAACAACCCAGGTTGAGTTATTTAATGCAGACTTTTTGTGACCTCTTCAGGAAAGAGAAGTTCTCAGCTCCGTCAAATTGGTGCATGTCTTCGATAAAATACAGGTTTTTGTACATTTAATTTTATCTATAAATTCATTATTGTACTGTATATCGTTTATTTTACATACAAGGGTGCGATCATGTGAGTCACCTACATGAATCTCATGTGATGCCTTGCATAAAATGTTATGATTTTATTCAAAAAGATTCAGAATTTAAATAAAGCCCCGATCACACAGAACACGTTTTCAGGTTCGAAAATGTGAGAAGCTGCAGTTTTTTTTAATGTTTCTAGGCAACCCCCGAATCAGCTGTGCTGTCAGTCTAATCGAGATAACGGTCACCACAACGGAAGGCCCGCCTCTCCATTCATTCGATTGGACAATGGGGAAAAACGCTTTGGTGGACAGACGCAAAAACGCTAAAACACGAGGTGCAACACGCATAACCTTCTCTGCCAACCGAAATCAAAAAAAGGCACCTCTCGCTGCAAAAACGCATTCTGTGTGATCAGGCCCTTAGGATGCTAAAATATGTCATCAAAGCTGCTCACTATTTGTTTGGTTATGGAGCTAGTCACAGCATATTTCGGCTATGAGTGAAACGCAGGATGGCGGTCTTAAATTAGAAGTTTCCCCACCTAACATGAATGAATTAGGCATTTATAAAGCGCTTTCATATGTACTACTGTACACCCAAAGCTTCACACTCATGACAGGGGTCTCTCCTCAACCACCACCAGTGTGCAGCATCCACATGATGCGACGGCAGCCACAGTACAACAGCGCCAGTGCGCTCACCACACACCAGCGATAGATGGAGAGGAGAGAGGGTGATAGAGCCAATTCAGTGGATGGGGATTATTAGGAGGCTATGATTGTGTTAAGGGCCAATGGAGGGAATTTGGCCTGGACACCGGGGTTACACCCCTACTCTTTACAAGAAGTGCCATGGGATTTTTAATGACCACAGAGAGTCAGAACGTCTCATCCGAAGGACGGTGCTTGTTACAGTATAGTATACTATACTGTATAGTAACACTATACTGGGGTGTAAGGACCCGCACAGACCTCAGGGTAAGCACCCACTGCTGGGCTCACTAACAGCAACCTGGGTTTCCCTGTTGGTCTCCCATCCATGTACTGACCAGGCACAGCCCTGCTTAGCTTCAGTGGGAAACCAGTCTTGGGCTACAGGGTGATATGGCTGCTGGCCATATACATGATACATGATACATGATACAAGCTCCGGCACGAGATCCAGCGCTGTTACAGTGGAAACAGGATAACAGAGACTGGTCGATTACACTTCTAAATTAAAATATGGAAAATAAAGGAATTATCATGCAAACCAGTGGTTGTGTGAAGTATTTTAAAACATTTAGAGGATTTAAGTTAATCAGTAAACTTTGTCATGTATGAAGTAAAATAGTAAAACCGAATCAACCCATTATGCTGGGTTAAATGAACAACCCAATTTGCTGGGTAAAATTAACCCAACATGTGATTTAGAGTGTTGTCAGCACTGACAGTGACACTCCAAAGTATAGCACGACAGTAACTTTTTCCAGCTGTTAGAAGTGAATCCACCAAACAGTGGACCCTTATCTGTCATTAAGTGTTTCCACAGTTCTCAGCGTCACAAATCTAGTCAGGTTTTTATTTTTTGTAAGAAATTGGATATACATCTAAAACACTATATTTTGTGTTGTTTTACCTTTAGAAAAAGCCAAGGGTCCTTAGGGAGTGATTGCAAATTTCATATCATTCTCTTTTTGACTGCCAGAATCAATCTCCATGTTATAGAAAGTCGTGGAAACGCTATCATGGATTTTTTTTTTTTGGTATTGGAGCAAATGAAAATACAAAAAATATGACTTAAATAATGACTTCCGCCTCTCAGAACCCCTGAAATGTGAAAAGGGTCCATCACTGTTTTATTGTCACATTTGTTTTGTGCATGCAAGTCTCATATATGTTGCTCTGGAAAACCTCTTTGTCCTACAATTGCTTCATCCTAAACGGTCCTCTCACTCTCTTGAATTAACTTTGGAAAGGGCAATTAGTTTGTTTGGGCAATTCTTTTAAAAGAACAAATTCGCCAAAAGACTCAATAATTTAAGTATGTGGTATTTAAGGTCTTTTTTCACAAATTTGGGTCTGTTTCTCACACAGTGGTATTGAATGAAATGGACCACTTATGATACTTTTATGGTGCTTTTGCTCCCTTTCTGAAGCTTGAAATCCTCAATCACTGTAATTGTGTGAAAAACAGTCTTTTGTGTTTCACAGGAGAAAGTAAGTCACACAAGTTTGGAACAACATTAAGGTGTCATTAACATTAATAACCATTAAGGTGTCATTAACATTAACAATCATGACAGTTTTCATTTTTGGTTGAATACTGTACATTTGTCCATTTTACAATTTTGGCACAATTTAATCCACTACAACTAAGTTTTCGATATCTTGTTTTTGTGCAACCTGATATGCTGTATGAAAGCAAGCCATTCAATTCTAAAAGTTTAGAATAAAAGTTTATAAAAAAGATGTTATTGCTGGTTTTCAATCAAACAATAACTTGCCGTGCCTTTCTGAACACAATTATGAAAGACCTTGGTTTGGGAATGCAGCTCTGAAAGAACAGGATCAAGAGTCCTTATTTGTTTTCAGGGACTGTTTCACACTCTAATTACTTTGCTGATGACCCATATACTGCCTTTGGATTTCTTCACCAAAGCATTTGATCGGCTTTAACACAAAGCTCACACAGCTCATGGTCATTCTGGTAATGAGTGCTTTTTTTTTGCCAGTTTTTTCATTAGCTGTACACAAGAAAAAATACATGCCATGTTAAACCCTGAGTCATGCATTAATGCTGTTTTTCAACAACAACAAAAAAATGCTTTCATTGAAAACATATTGTGTTTGTAGCCTTGACTAGAAAAGCTAAATAAATACATTGTATTGATAGGTAGCCTACAGAAAGTTAATAAAAATAGAAGAAAAAAATCAATGCTAATTTACTGGCTATAGAAATAATTACTGAAATAGCTGAAATCGTTTTATTATGATAACAATATTTCCTGGTCATCTTTGCAGCAGATCTCCAGTGGATGTGTTCAAGTTCATGTGCTTTTTTAATAATTAGTAATGCAGCCTTAGTATGTACCCCATTTTGAATGATTTATATATGAAGTTTGATTTGAGAACTTTGATCTATAAGCACATGATTTCAGAGCCTTTTCTAATATATGATCTTCAGAGCTAACCTTAAAAGCACATAATTTTCAATAGACTTCATCTATCATTGGTTATCTTGGCACTGTGAATTTTTTTTTAAACACCCTAGCCGCTCTTTTCAATATAATGTAAATGGGGACTAGGGCTGTCAAGCTCGCAAGTGACAACAAAGACACTGTAGAATTATCACACAAAGCTATTGTATGACTTCAGAAGATGTGGAACTTTGCACACAGTGCGTATGGACCATTTTATGGTGCATTCTTTGTCATTTTTGGAGCTTGACAGCCCCGGTCTCTTTTTACTTGCATTCCACAGCCAGGAGAGATTTTTCTGTGACATGAAAGATAACCCAGAACATCATTACTTTACAAAATTTGGATGTGTTGTGTGTCATTTGCTGCTATAATAATGAAACTGTTCTAATTCAATTCTTTTTGAGACCACACAACAATAGATTTTTCATAACCTTAACAGGATTAAGGATGGGTCAAATTTACCAATGTTTGCACACCAATTATTTTTGCATGAATTCTTGCAATACTCCGCATTCATAGTATTAAATTTCAATTTACTAAATGGAAAATAACTAACCTCTTATAATACCTTTGCACTTTAATATTATTTGTAGGTAGTTGGTAAAAGTGTCTTGTGCATTACCTTGCTTAATGTGCTGGATAACGGAAAAATGCATAACTGTAATTTATCAGCACACCTGTTTTAATGAGCTCTTTATTCTGAACAGTTATTTTTACATCAAACAATTTGTTCTTTGACCCATTTCAAAATGGTAGTTATTTGTGAAGATTGTTACAGTAATTTATATTCGGGGTGTTAATATGGCCACTGGGAAGCACAACCTTTTCTTAGACAATCCCAATTACTATTCCAGAATTAACAGATCTAGACATTGTCATAATATTCTGCCTTCATGCATTTTACAGATCATTAAGAGCTGAGACATATGGTCTGAAATCAGTCATCATAAATAAGCATCCAATGTGAAGAAAAATGCACGACTAAAAAAGCACAATGAGGCATTAAATAACCATATCGCAATGACGTTTCCACTTGGTTGACATAAATGTGACAGAAGAGCTGGAAAATAATCTTCTGTAGGGATTTTTTTTTTTTTTTTTACTGTGGCTCCATATCTACAGACATTTCTTCTTATACCGCCTTCAGTTTTTTCTTCTTATACCGCCTTCAGTTTTTCTTTGTGACAACCTCATAATTGCCACACTGACTTAAGGCAGAGCAAACATCTCATCACCAAGTGCTCACTGTGAATATCTAAATGGACAACAGAACAAATACTCCCACATTAGCTGTCTTGCCGATGCAGAACGGAGGAGAGGCTGAAGACAAGAAGCTGATGGACTGTCTCTTTGTTATTTTAAGAATTGTCTAATTACACACTTAGATACTCATGCATTTCTTTCTATTTATCTTATTTTATAGTATAATGTACTCTGGGAGAGTGATCTGTACTGCTTTTGCCCTGAATCCTTGCAACTGTTTTTTATACTAACAATTCATGACTTGTTTGCTGATAGAGGGTTTTGTTTCCTCTGCATCAAAAAAGATAAGTCACATTCATATGTCCTCAATTAACTTTGGTCTCAATATAATCCATGCAATTAATTCCGCGCCGTGTAAGGGATGCCGCCGAATCAAATTGTCGATAAATGTACCTGTACGTTTGTAAGATGGTCTCATTTATTACCCTTCCTGGCCATGTCTTATGTCCTCAAGCTCAGCTTTGGACATTCACAAGCTTAGCGGTGAAAACAAGACACCAATTATAATTCGCCTCCACTCTATGGGTGAATATCTCTGTTATTCATATCCTTGAAAATAAATGGGTTCTTTCTAATCCCGGAATGACCATTAAAATCCATCACTTAGAGCAGGATTATAGTTCAGTACATATATTCGAATGAATTTGAAATTACAAGTATGTCGGTTCCATAATGCTCATATACTCAAACATATAAGATTTTCATTTATCTTTGAAACACAAATGAAGATCTTTTTGATGAAATCTGAGAGCTTTCCATGCTTCCATTTACAACTACGCAACTGACACTTTGATGCATTGAGAATGAACCTGCGTAACATGAGAATGAACCTCATTGGTTCTTGATGAAGCTCAAACGTGCTGCGTAACATGAGAATGAACCTCATCGGTTCTTGCGGAAGCTCAAACGTGCTGCGTAACACGAGAATGAACCTCATTGGTTCTTGCTGGAGCTCAAACATGCTGCGTAACATGAGAATGAACATCACTGGTTCTTGCTGAAGCCCAAACGTGCTGCGTAACATGAGAATGAACCTCATTGGTTCTTGCTGAAGCCCAAACGTGCTGCGTAACACAATAATTCATCAGAGAAGATTTCCTCAGACCAATGGTGGTTCAAAGATGTTTACCAGCCATGGCAAACATTTCCAGAAACATTACCATAAAAATTAAATTTGTCATTAAAGAGGTACTTCAGCGCTGGGAAGATGAATCTGTATTTAAACTCGGTCATTAATGTAGTAGAAATATTAAATTATTTTTTAATTTGGTGCCTTCTAGACTGAGAAAACACAGAACATATATTTTTGTCTCATGGGGATGAAAGACAACAACTCCCAGAATGCACTTCGCTGCCCGAGGCTGCTCTAGGCACGGCTTACTGGTTTACTTGCCCACCGTGTTCATTTTCATAAAATCAGTTCAGTTACAGACGCTACAATTAAAAACTGAACCTTTCTGTTCAATATGAGTGAGTCAATTGAGTGTCATGGCCGTCACGGCACAAACGCAGCAGGATCGGATTACATTCATCACATGAGCTGAGGTAAGCGCGGGATTCGCGGCTGCGGCTGAATTCACAGCGCGTGATCAGTCTGGCGCGTGTGCAGTTCATGCCTTTGAAAGCTTAACTTTCATAGGAATTAATTTGAAAAGTTGAAACACTCACTTTGCTCTCCACCGCTCTGTTTACATGAATCTCCGCAGCTCCGCGAGCCAAGTGCTGTGAGTGCGATGTTGAAAACATGCGGAAATAGCGCCCTCTGCTGGCTGTAGTCTTCAGCCTCTGGCCAAAAACTCCTCCGATGATGCAAAATGACGATATTTGCGCCATCGGAGGAATTTTTCCAGAAATAAAATACATAATTATCTCGTCTCAGGGTCATATGAGGGGGGAAAGTACGATAGTTCGAATATACTCCTGGGTTTCTACTGAAACAAAGCTTAATGCTAATCGCTGAAGTATCCCTTTAATGACACACCCTAATGTCGTTCCACACCCGAATGACAGTTTGAGATATTTTATATTTAGTCAGAGAGCTTTCTGTTCCTCCATTGAATGGATGCACGGTATACTGTTTCCCTTTCCAGAAAGATAATAAAAACATCATCAACATAGTCCATATGTGACATCAGTTGGTTAGTTAGAATCTCTTGAAGCATAGAAAATACATGTTGGTCCAAAAATAACAAAAACTACGACTTTATTCAGCATTGTCTTCTTCAAACATTGTTTGTTTTCAATCCGCGAACAAAGATTTGAACGGTCGATAACCAAGTGCACGTGATTTCAGCAGTTTGGCAATTTGACATGATCCGAATCATGAATAAATACGCTGATTCATAACCGCTCGAATCTTTGTTCGCGGATTGAAAACGAACAACCTTTCTGGAAAGAGACAGTATACCGTCCATCCATTCAATGGAGGAACAGAAAGCTCTCTGACTAAATATAAAATATCTCAAAGTGTGTTCCGAAGATGAACGGAGGTCTTACGGCTTTGGAACGACATTAGGGTGAGTCATTAATGTCATAAATTTCATTTTTGTGTGAACTAACCCTTTAAGGGATGTTATGCAACAAAACATTACTATACAGAATCTAGATTTGCCCAAAAGCTTTTGCAGTTTCACTCTTATATTTCAGGTATGTGGTTTAAACGGTGAGTTGGGAAGGCAAAGGGCTGGGTTTTAGAAGTTCTGCTGACCTACACTTTCGGCAACAATCAGTCTTGTCCACTTAAGGGAATTAGTTTTCAATTAACTGTTGCCACCTCACATGAACGACTCTGTGTAATTAAGAATGATGATGTAATCTTGGAAACCAATTTTACTGGCAAATAACTTTGAATGCCATCAATCAGTATCAGAACTGGAGAAGATGCCCAACATTTCGACCATGGTAATAAACACGAATGGGATTTTAGTTTGAAAAGTTAAAAGTTAAGACATATATTTCAATGGTGAGAAGAAATATAGACTAAATGAAGATTTAATAATGATGTCATAAATCTGATGAATTTAAGTTACTAAAAAAGTGAACAGAACCATTACCCATCAATCCATCATGTGTTTAGGACAAACCATAAACGTGCCCTGGCTCAGTCTCCTGTTCAGGCAAATAACTCTCTTATGTCTTACATCTTTCATAAGCCCAAAGGTCTGGTTCAAAATACAATGTACATATCAGATCAGGCATAAATATTGATTTTATGCTAGGGACAAATGCAGCACATAGTCTGCCAAAGTCATGTCCAGTAAGAACTTTTTCTAAACCACATTTTTGATGTGTCACAAGTGATTTTTGTATACAGTGCATTTACATGTACCTTATATGCAGCTTTAACTATTCAATCAAATGTCCCAGACAACTCATACATGTTTTGGTGATTAAAATTTGCTTATGCCAGCAGAATATCTGGCACATTCAGAGTAAGCAAAGGTACCAATTAAGGCATGTTCATAAATCATTACCAGCTTGCCGTGTCAGCATATAAGAAACTTCAGCGAAGACATTGAGCTTGTAAAATCAGATTAGTATGAGCTGGTGACTGAG
The DNA here is from genome assembly GCA_023029165.1 of Gobiocypris rarus. Lineage (NCBI taxonomy): Eukaryota > Metazoa > Chordata > Actinopteri > Cypriniformes > Gobionidae > Gobiocypris > Gobiocypris rarus. The sequence continues at coordinate 33,156,808 of CM040921.1, read as the reverse complement.
GCTGGTGACTAATAAATGCCTTTAATAAATGCCTTTTTACGCTACCAGTAACGCTCGTCAGACGTCGCGTATGCATCTTAAACTCCGAGAAGGCACTTTCAACACTTTTCCACTGAAGGCAATCAGCTGGAACTTTAATTCAAAAAGTTTTAAATATGGATATTTTTCTTACACAAATGCAACGATTTAATTCAGAAGGCCTTTATTAACCACCCAGAGCCACGTGGAGCATATTATTTGACGGATACATTTTTTATCGACTTCAAAAACAGAGCAACAGTCAATGCCATTACAAAGCTTGGAAGAGCCAGGTCTTTTTTTTATATATAGCTCCGATTTTATTCATCTGAAAGAAGAATGTCATATACACCTATGACTTGATGGTGAGTAAATCCTAGGCTGATTTTCATTTTTGAGTGAACTATCCCTTTAAGGACATCACAACTGTGTGTGTCATTAGAAATATTGCAACAGTATGAATATAGCCTAAAATAAGATTTTACATTTAATATCATGTTAAATGTAAATAAATGTAATAGCATATATTTGATTAAGTGACTTCGTTCAACCAATTTGTTCAAACACACCGATTCATTCAAGAACACCGCTATCGTGTGTTGTTAGAAATGTATTGCAACAGTATGAATGCAACCTAAAATAAGATTTTATATCTAATACCATAAACTGATTAAGTGACTCAAAAAGGGAACCAAAGTTGTATTAATGTTCTTAATGTGCCGGTTTAAAACATGTCTAATTTGTCTAGGACATTTGATTTCATTTACCGCTGAATATACAGCACATGTGAATGTAGGTGCAAAGCCTCAAACGGTAATTGCAAAACAAGTTCTGAATCAGCACATTAATAGAAAGTTCAGTGGAAGGGAAAAGGGTGTAAGAAAAAAGTGCACAAGCAGCAGAGATGACCACAGCCTGGAGAGGATTGTCATAAAAGGCCATTTAAATGTGTAGGGGAGCTTCACAAGGAGTGGACTGAGGCTGGAGTTACTGCATCAAGAGCCACCACAAACAGATGGATCCTGGACATGGGCTTCAAATGTGGTCAGAAGCATCTTACCTGGGCTAAAGAAATAAAGAACTGGTCTGTTGCTCAGTGGTCCAGTCCTCTCTTCTAATGAGAGCAAATTTTGCATCTCATTTGGAAACCAAGGTCCCAGAGTCTGGAGGAAGAATGAAGAGGCACACAGTCCAAGATGCTTGAAGTCCAGTGTGAAGTTTCCACAGTCTGTGTTGGTTTGGGAAGCCGTGTCATTGGCTGGTGTTGGTCCACTATGCTTTATTAAGTTTAGAGTCAACGTAGCCATCTACCAGGACATTTTAAGCACATGCTTCCTTCAGCAGGCAAGCTTTATGGAGATGCTGACTTCATTTTTCAGCAGGACTTGGCATCTTCCCACACTGCCAAAAACCTGGTTTAATGACCACGGGATTACTGTGCTTGATTGGCCAGCAAACTCACCTGACCTGAACCCCATAGAGAATTGCCAAGAGAAAGATGAGAGACATGAGACCGAACAATGCAGAAGAGCTGAATGTCGCTATTGAAGCACCCTGGTGTTCCATAACACTTCAGCAGTGCCACAGGCTGATGGCATACATGGCACGCCAGGCAGAAATTCATGCAAAAGGGGCTCAAACCAAGTACTGAGTACATATGCATGATTGTACTTTTCAGAGGGCTGATTTCTGTATGTAAAATCCTTTTTTTCTTTATTGATTTCACGTAATTCTCTAATTTTCTATTTGGGGATTTCCTAAGCTGTGAGCCATAATCATCAAAATTATAACAAATAAAGGCTTCCAATATCTCACTTTGCATGCAATGAATGAGTCTATATGATATATTACTTTAACCTTTTAAGTTGAATTACTGAAATAAATGAACTTTTCCTTGACATTCTAATTTAATGAGATGCACCTGTATATAGAAGTCGTTAATTGTGTTGTGGCATTGTTTGGACATATTTTTGTATTACCTTCTTGTTCTTATTGAACTGTTGTATAAAAGTAATTTGAATGCACAATGCATTTATTTGCTGTTGCTGCACTCAAAATAAGCAAGGGATTTGAATGCTCTCTTGTGATAAACTCCTGTGCAAAAGGGCCAATAGTAGCAGCCAGAAAATTTCAGTTTAACATCCATTTAAATATTAAAAGCTTTCTTGATTGTGTAGACCTCCCTCTTGATTTTGTTCAACTGGTTGGACATGAATAGAAGAAAGATGTGATTAACAAACCATGACATACTAAGATAAAGTGGCCCTCGTTCAAACAGAAAGCCAACTGTCACATGTAATTGAGAGTCTGGCAGAAATTAGATGATTAAAAGATGGGGGTAGAAGGGAAGTGCTCTTCTCTCAGTTTAAAGCTAGAAGGAAACGTATAGGTTTTCTTTTCTTTCTCACCCAGGTGATTCATTCTTCATTTATATGTGGATAAATTTTATCAGCTGCTTGACAACAAAAGTAAAATGTCAGATCAGAAATGAAATGGTGTATTTGCACTGCATCAAAAGTAAAGATCCTAAATTTTATCATCCTAATGACAGGATAATGTAATGACGTTCTAACAGAAATATTAAAATGCTAGATATAATCATTCATATTTAACCATGCAGCACTGATATTAAAGAGCCACATTTTCTGTTAAGCACTGGCTTGGTTTTTGCAGCAGAGGAAATATGGCTGCAAACCTGAAATGTGATCTTGTTTCAGTGATTTATCATCTCACTCCTGCATTAATACAATACGCCACAATTCACTAATCAATTGATTCAGAAAAGACAAACACCATCCATTATAATTATAAGCTTATTGAAGAACTGCCATGGCTAATGTTCAGAGATGAACAGTTTGTCTTAGAATGTGTTGGTCCACAAAAAAGAAAGTAAATCCTATAAGAACAGGTTGTGCTTTTTCTCAAAGTATACAGTCAGAGAGTTTTATAATTAATAAAGTGGATGGTGGGCAGAAAATGGTTACTGCTGAGTGCCATAATGGGGCCAAAAAGCACAGTTTTGCTGTATTTAAAGTCCATCCATTTTCCAAACTGCTTATCCTATACAGTATGCAGGGTCGTAGGGGATGCTGGATGATGTTTAAAGTAACAAATTAAGCAATAAAGAGCAGAGTTCTTCAATAGGGAAAATAGGGAGGGAAATGGCTGTTTACGGTGAAAAAATTAAGTCGCTCCAACCACCAGAGTTGTAACCCTGGAACCAATTAGGGCTCTATTTTAAAGATCTGAGTGCATGGTCTGAAGTGCATGGCACAGGTGAATTTAGGGCATGTCAAAATCCACTTTTGCTAGTTTAACAACGAAAAAAAAAAGGTCACTGTGCCAGGCACATGGTCCAGGAGGGTTGTACCAATTCTCTTAACCACAGGGGTGTTTTTGGGTGTAACGCAATACACCAATCAGAGGCTCATCTCCCATTCCCTTTAAAAGCCAGTTGCGCTTGCAACATGGCGCATTCGCTATTTACATGGCAGAATTTGCTTACAGAAAAAATGAATGTTTCTCCTTTTATTTTCAATATTTAAAAATGTTTGTGTGCTGTTGCGCATTCCTGTGCGTAATATAAGAGTGTATGCATGTTACTAATGCACCCTTTAAATGACAAGTACAATCCTGTGCTATTTACTTTAGACCAGGTTTTTGTTGGTCAATGGTGCGGTTTTAAAACTGTTGTTTTCTGAGTGACATACACAAATTTAAAGACTCCAAATTTATAACTTTAAAACTATAAAAAGGAGAGTCAAATTCATAATTTAATCAAAAATCATTTTACAAATCTTTCTTATTTGACATGCAATAACTCAGGATCCAGGAATTTGTGATTTTCCTACAGATGGTCTGCATCTTGATCAGATTTGGTTGTGATAGCATAAAGCAATCAAAAGTTGTAGCATTTGGACCAAAGGTATCCTTTTTGTTCAGTCCTTGACACCCGGAAGGCATTTCAAAAACTTGTTCTGAGTGACACACAAATTGAAAGACTCATAACTCCAAAACTATAGCAAGGAGGTATCATATTAAAGATTAGAATCTCAGCTTTTCAATGCATCTATCCATTTTGATCAACTCTCAAAAATGAATTGTCATATTTTTCAAAACTACTGCATTGACACAAAAGTAGTGAGAAATATCTTGTGATCGACGCAATGTATTATGTTGATTTTCAGGAGACTCAACTGTGAGCATCAACTGTGAGTACTGATGTGCTATTTTCAACGATCGGAGCATGTTTCATAAAGTTACAAGTGCAAACGCCACTTTAAAGCTTCATTTGTTTTCTTAGCTTATGTGTGCCTGTGAGGTTATGTGTTATAACTCCATGAGGAATATCTTTAGATCTTAGTGACGGATTAGGTGACTTTGGTCTGTTTTTAATCATGAGAGTGCAGTATGATAGTAGTAATCCACAAGATACACAAACATAGGGTAGCCAGAACAGACCGGAAACTCAGGACAGTAACAAGTTACAGCGAAGACACAACGACTGACCAAACACAAGAGAAACACAAGCACTATTGCTGCGTCCCAATTCGCATACTATCTGTACTAAATAGTATTTGAAAATAGAATTAGTATGTCCCAAATCGAAGTATGTTGAAAAGAGTATGTCCGAAAACTTGCATACTCTTCTGCTACACACTCAAAAGTATGTACTTTTTCTTCACAAAAAGAGTACATTATATATATATATATATATATGCTGCTTCCCAATTCGCCTACTTATACTACGACCTAAAAGTATGTACTCTTTTGTGAAGAAAAAGTACATAAGAAAAAGTGAAGAAAAAGTACATACTTTATATATATATATATATATATATATATATATATATATATATATATATATATATATATATATATATATATATATATATATATATATACATATATACAGGGAAGACGGCGTGGTAAATGGGAACCACCTGGGGAAACTAATCAAGACAAAAACTACAAAGAACTACAAAACATAGCACAAGAAACAGGAAACACTTCGACATAAAAGTCCAGGATTCCACACAGGGAATATGTGACAGAGGAACACAGACTGGGATCATGACAGATATCAAGTTGATGTAATGAGCAACATTATTATGTCAACAGAACGCTACAAAAATAATGTCTGCAACTTAAAAGGTTTAATTAAAACAATAAATTTGAATTTGTTACTTCCAACTATGCATTTATTTAAGTTGTGGTAACAGGCCCACTGAATTACTTTTTAGAGTGCATGCTGCTTGTTAAAATCAAGGTAAGTGTACAGGAATATATCAGCTAAACTAAAGTGAAGTATTTATAAAAATCTGTGGTGAGTGATGACTGTCCTTCAGGCTATTTTATTCTCATCTCTACTTGAGGTGCTAATTGTTTTTAGTGCTGTTTATTTCCAATGGGGAAAACAAGTACAACATCCATTATTCATTTCCTCCAAGTGCAGTCATAAACAAATATAGATTGCACATTAACAATGCATAATGTCCTAGATTCGAAAAAATCATAAACATGGCTTTCATAAACTTTATTTTAGTCGTGTTTGGAGGGGAAAGTACTTGTGGTTTCATCTGACCTTGTTGGCCGGGTTAGGGTGACATTGCCACCCTTCAAGCAGGTGTTCCAATCAGTTCGGCTTAATACACTGATAAAGTGGAAAGGGCTGCATAAAATAGAAGGGTTTTGCAGATACAAGATCCAATTCACTCAGGCAAATCATATCACAGCATTGCAGACATTGAGTTCAGTTAATGTAAAGTGAATAATTCAAATGAATGATTCATCTTCATTATTCATTTTTACATAAGTTATGCTATGAATCTGGTCAAGCTACTTGGGGGGGGTTGACATTACCAAGTGGTGTCTGTCATGATTTATATGTAGATGTATAAAAGTCTTTTTTGTAACATTTTGACCTCATTTCAATTTTAGACTCACTGTAATTTCACTGAATTATTTCAGACCATTGTTCTGAATGGTAATACGCACAAATGAATGTGTCATGGTGCGGTTCTACAGATCCAGAAAACTGACCCCATTGTAGACAGGCAGGAGTTGTGGCTAAGGCCCTGTAGTCATATATCAAAGGTCTGGTCAAGCAGTCACATGCTATTAAACTGATTTATAGTGGAGTTGTATCAAATGCCTCTGATTCTTTTAAATGGGCCATTTTTCATCAGAGAGTGTGAGCCGCAGCTTTCAAAATGTGCCAATGCAACTGTATTTTTTTATAGTCATGGCTCTATTTACATGCATATTGATTTATTCATTTGTATATGACAGCATTTCAAGTTCATCAAATTAAATCAGCTCAGCATTTTTGATTGTGCATTCGACATACATTTCCTTTGATGATTCCGATGTTGTCTCAAACTGTATATGAGCCCCAGCGGGCCCATTTGGCACAGCAAACATATTGAAATCTCAATGCTGAGTGTCCGTTCAGAGGACAGTAAAGGGACTTTTCTGGAAGCTAACAACCTTCCAGCTTTTAGCTGCCTGCCGCCATCAGCATAATTAGGTTGAGCGGCAGCAGTTGACCCTCCTATTCGCATGTCCTTGGGAGAACTGATGGTTACAGATATTGACAAACAGAGAGATTGCTTTAGGGGTGGCGAGAGGTGAGAAAAGAGAGGAAAGGGTGTTCGGAAGAGATGACACTGACAGAGCTTATAGATTCATTGATGTCTCTCCACTCATGAAACCTTTGACCTTTTGAAACTGGCTATGTTTGTTTTGTGTGAGCAATGCACTCATTGTAAAGAATAAAGGCTAGTCCTATTTTTAGTTACACACTTTATCACAGTTGGCTAATTACTGTAGCAGTTTTAATTGATCTTTGTGCACTGCTAAATGCTTTTTTATTGTATTGTACATTGTACATTTATGCATGTAACAGCCGTGATGTGATCGGCAGTAGCCTACCATCGCTGTATTGTGTGTCTTTTTTTGGATACAAGCTAATGTATTGATTAAGTAGCAGTAGTGTTATGAAATGCTTCAACGTTTAAGCAATGAAGATGCACATACAGCATTCTCTGTCAGGTGTGTATAATCAGAATGTGGGGATGAATGACTCTTTTGTATTGATTCTTTTAGTCAAGTCAGTCACCTTTATTTATATAGCACTTTATACAGTACAAATTGTTTCAAAGCAGCTTTACAATGATAAAGAGTATAGAGCGATCAACAATGGAAACCTTATCGAATATGAGACATTAAAAATATCTAAAAATAGCTCTAAAAAAATACAATCTCTACATCCGAAATCAAATACTTCTCTACTATATAGTATGTGAAAAACATTACGCCAACAGAGTAGTATGTCTGAATACATAGTATTCGAAAAACAGTATGCAAAATCTCCCTGGATGACCCTGATGCAACTGTATCCGCCATGTTGTCATTATCATGTGATCTACCAGCGTAGCTCACATGATAATGACAACATGGCGAATGTAATACGTCCGGATTACATTCATAATGCATGCATTCATACTATATAGAATGTATTTTTTAATGGTCACATTCAAAATGTGTCGAAAATGTGTCGAAATACAAAATGTGCTGTGATTGGTTAGATGGCCCAGTGTATTGTGACTGGCACCGCTTAGCTTGTTTGGGAAATTCCCCGCCCCTCCATTAACTGAATTGACCGAGGACTGTCCAGAATGGATGCACAGACTTTGCACAGATGTTTCAGAGTGATATGTTTTTTGTAATTTTCTTATACATTATAGATACGATGTCATCCACTGTTTAATCATGATTATTGGATGGAAAATAAGGTAATACAAACAGTAATTGATCACAAAACCATGGTTCATTTTCCTAAGGGGCGGTGAACAGTCTTACAAAAGCAACATAAAAGCAACTGTTCTCCATAAATTGTGCTCCACACAGATAAATGTTGGGGTAACAATTTTCTGGGACAGTGTTAAAAATACATTTAACCTTAAGGTAGAAGAAGGCCAAACAAAGGGGTTTTGGAACCAGGGTTGGAGAAAAATGCGTCTCTTCAACATTTCATAAGATCTGGAGAAATCGTGTTTTAGTCCAAACGAGCCGTTCTTTGTAGTTCTTGAAAAGGGGATTCTTTTTAATAAAATATTGCCCTTTGTAGTGGACTTGTAACCTTGCAGGTCTTTTTTCATGCTCAAACAGCAACATTAAACAATAGCTAAAGTTGAAAAAGTGGAAAAGCATAAAGTTTATTTTGCATTTGACAGCTGGGCGGGATTAAGGCACAAGTGTTAATCCTATTGGCTAGTGCTCATCAGATCAGATAAGCACAAACCCTGCCCTGTATCCAATAGAGTGGTGCAGGTATGACATCACTTTGTATAGGCCAAAACACGGCGTGTTTTAGCATTTGAGCACTTCTGGTTCCCTCGTTCCAAAGTCAATGTTTTTTTTTTATGGGTTTAATGGCTGATATAAGATCTGTGGTGAAGACAAGCTTAAGACACTTTAATTTTTTACTCCACAACATAAAATACATCAGTATTACTCCAATTATGATTTTTTTTTTAAAGCTGTTACGTGTCTTGAAAAAGGCAGTTGCTAACAAGTGACTAAATGGACTACAGAGGTTGTCAGGAGATTAAACGTCCTCACGCCAAAAAGGATCCTCATTCCGCTTTTACAACCTCATTATGATCATAATTGTGCTCTTATAAACTATTCCAACTCAAACGTTCTGGGAAAATGTTTTGAGATAAAAACTGAAAGAGTTGTCAGAAGCTTAGTGATGCTGAAATCGTGGGACCGTGGTGTAGTCCGTTTATAGCCTACTTTTACCCTTTTACTTCTGGCAGCTGCATTTAGGCTTCAAAATTCATAAAAGTTGTGGACAAAACGTACAAGTGTCATAAACTTGTGTTCATCACAGAGCTTATTTTTTGCAATAATCCAAAAACCTATGGGAAAATCCTATTGGGTTTTTTCTCGAGGGAACCAGTGTGATGCTAACTGCCGGTTGGCCTACAAAGTGATGCCACACCTGCACGACTTGATTCCATTGGTCAACTCAATTATGCAGTCCCCTGGCAAAACAGGACAGACATCACTGTGTTTGACATGACCAATGAAATCTGTGTAGTTGTGTGAACAAATTCCATCTTACTATATTTAATACGTCACACACAAAATAATGTAGTAAGATACAGTGAAACTTTCAGCTTTGTTAATGTTTCTATAGAGTAATTTGTAGTTTAGCAATCTTCATTTTTTTTGTAGCTTGCCCAGTACTGTTTGGCAGATGCTTTTATTCAAAATGACGTGCAGCGCATTCAAGGTAGATGTTGTATCAGTTCATGCATTCACTGGAAGTCAAATCCATGACCTTGCTAGAGCTATTCTGTATTGTTTGGACTACAAAAATGTTTTGCAGTGTTAACAAAGTATGCCTACACACAGCTTCTAAACTGACACAGTAGATTACTGTTCAATTCACAAGCCATATTTCTTGTCCCTCCTACTTTCTTCTTTGGGTCAACCTCTCTCTATATAATATCACGACTAAGCCTGGGAGTCAGTGCCTTCTAAATGTTTAACTCGCACTGCCTAGGGCTATTGGCACATTGAAGCAAAAATGTAAAACAGTCTTGGAACAGCAATGGCACAGCAGATTTTTGCTGAAATTCAAATTCCCTAATCCCAAAATGGCCTAATTATGGGCTATGGCTTGTGAAAGCAAAGGAAAAGCTCCTATTCTTATCTCCTTCTTATTTTGACAAGCCTCCTCAGGTTAGTGTCTCGAGTTGTGGATGCTGTTCTGATAAGTAGATTTCCCTGCGGATTGAATGCACTGGTGTGATGATGTAAGATGTTAAATTGCATATATATGCAAATGGTGCGTTTATCGTATAAGCTGATCTCACACCAGAATAAATGCATGTTTTGGCCATGATACCTTAGGCTTCACAAATAGGCTGCGTTATTATGCGGCCGTCCAGAAGTTATAGACATTTTCATCTGCAACCACGCTCTTTATGAAGTTCACAAATAATGTATGACAAACCGCGGTGACAAAGCATCCAATTTGCATAAATATCCCTTTCGGAGTTGAGGCAGACCGATTGCCAAGATACATTCAGATAAGTCTTTAATAAGGGTTTCACGTCTGGTTTTGATTAGTATCAGCAAAAAGAGAAAGGCAAGATCATTCATGGACAGAGAAAAAAACAACAAGCCGCCCCCCTTTGGATTTCAGAATCATCCGAACATCATTAAGAATTTTGCCTTTCTATTAGTTTGACTTGAGTCATTCCCAATTGTATAATGACCTTAGTTTTGAATGGCTGCGCATATCCTCATTGAATGCTCATCTTAAAAAGGTTCTCTCTGTCTTTTTTAAAGGTTTTCTAGCATTTTAATTGCAGGCCCTATTGCTTTCAAGGTGAGCAGACCAACACTTCTTTCTTTACATGGCCAAGTGCTCTCTTTTTTCATTCTCGAAGCCATTGCTGCATGTGGTTTTCTTTGTTTCATCAATAAATGCCATTTATATAAGATGTATGAGATGAAGAAGTATCATTGCATTCAAGTTGGCCCTTGATTTTTTTTTTTTTGCACTTCCTTTTTGACCCCAGTCTTTAAACTTTTATGAATGCCACAAAATCCAGTCATGCACTTTCTATATCCTTTTATATGTTTTCCACACTCTGTGCCATAAACTATGTGCGCAGGACTCCTTTGGGAAGAATTATTTGGCGTACATAACAGTGAATTATGACCATGTCTGAGATTTACAATGTGCAGGGTTGCACTGATTCAATGAATTTCACATACTGTATAGTTGTTGCCTGAATAAATGCTACATAATTGATGCACTCTACCATATATTATGCAGCAACTGTCAACATGTGAAATCAACTGAAAAATAATAATAAAGAGTTGCTATATATAAAGGATAGGGGGTGTGTGTGGGTGCATGAAAGAGGGAGAGAGAGAGAGAGAGAAAGAGAGAGCACTGAGAAGTGAAAGAGAAAATGACTTCTTCCTTTTTTGCAGGGGTCACCAGAGAGCGCTCCAGAAGTACAGGCAGATGGCTCACACCCTACACGCTCAAAACACTGTGACAATCCCCAACAGCTCCTCTGAGAGAAGGGTAATTAAATACCGAATTTAATCAGATTCTTCAAATTAAAGTCCAGCTGGGCAGCTCTCCCAAACTCCCCTGCTGTTCCCTGTCCCATAGCCATTTTTGTGGCTGTCTTCGTGGAAAACCAGAGTCTCACAAAAACACACGGCCTTTGAGCACTGGTGAGAAAACCTTGGAGTGATAATTAGCGATAAAGTAGTCAACTCACAGCTCTGACAGGGTGATGGAGAACCATTGGCCCATGAGAGCTTTCTCAGATCTTGACCTCACAACAAGGACGTCAAAAATAATTCATTCTCACATGAAATTTTAAGTTCTTCTGGACTTTTGGAAAAAGTGTAAAAATACAGGTAACACTACAGTTTCATTTGTTATCATTGGTGAGCTAACAATGAACAATAATTCTACAGCATTTATTATTTTATATCAACACATACTACTACAAAAGTCAAGTTAATACATGAACTGTTAGTGTGCCCCATTATGCTTTTCTGAATATTACCTTTTATGCAGAGTGTAATAAAGCAGTTTGTGAAATTTTAAACAGCAAAAAGCAACAACGAATAAAGTTATTTTTTTCAACATAATGTACACTTTGTGTGTTTTGATCTGTCTCTTGAATCCAACACGGAAGTGACAAAAGGGAGCGGAATCTCATTGAGCACCTCGTTAAAAACTAATTTTGACCTTCATGACAACTGTGAGGGGGGTGAATTCGTCCATTTAAATTATATTAAGATGTACATTTCTGCATAATTAAAGCCACTTGAGTGACAGGTGGATCGCTGCTCCTGGTTTCAGCAACTAGGCACCTCAGCTCCACCCACGTCCCACCTCTTTGCCCATTTTTGGTTTACATTTACATTTTACATTTAGGCATTTAGCAGACGCTTTTATCCAAAGCGACTTACAACATAGGAGTACAGGAAGCGATCGGTCATGAACAGGCGCAAACGCAAAAGTGCCTTAAATACCAAGTTTTGGTTATTACATAGAATAAGCTTAAGCTAGAATAAGGAAGGAATAAAAGAGAAAGAAGAGGTTTTTTTTCATGATAAGTGTTCACGGAAGAGATGAGTTTTTAGCTGTCTTTTGAATGATGACAGTGATTCTGCCATCCGGATGGAGGTAGGAAGATTGTTCCACCAGCCAGGAACGGTGAATGAAAAGTTCTGGAGAGGGATTTCATGCCTCTCTGTGATGGTACCATAAGCCTACGCTCCTTACCTGAGCGAAGGCTTCTGGTAGTGTAGACTCGTAGGAGCGAGTCGAAATATGCTGGTGCCGAGCCTGTGGTGGATCCATGGCGAGTGTCAAACACGCATTTGGTTATCCGGAGCTGTGATGGTTATCCGGAGCTGTGTCTGAATTTACGTACTGTCTGAGTAGGTGCTACATTTGAATTTGAACTTACTTTGCGACAGTTAAAAAGTATGTTCTATATAGTATGAATGCGTGTATGTAATCCGGACGTATTACGCCCACCATGTTGCGTCCCTTAACCTCAATTCATAAATCCTCTCCCGTGGCCTCATGGGATAGTAAAGTGTCCATTGTATTCGCACATCAGAATCTCTTCGGAGAGTAGGTCATCCAGGAACAGTTTCACTCAAATGTCTGCTTCTGAATTGCCAGGTGCTATAGCGCCACCCCTTAAAGCTACACTGTGTAACTTTTTTAGTTTATTCTTAGCTAAAAACACTTAGTTCTTTCAAAAACATATGTGCTCATTAATGTATATTTACTTCTTTAAAGTAATAAAGTATTCTCGTAAGTGTATAATATGCCATTGAAAATACATACGGGTGAGGGGTTCGAATGCGCGTCGCCATGTTGCCCTCCATCTTGAAAGTACATTAGCCAAAGAGGGACATACCCGTAAATTCAAGCTTCGCCTTTCACGTTTTAACACTCAATGGCACTATGTCGAATGTGAAGAGGATTGCTTGAGACTGATATAGCCTACAATGTAAACTTTGCCTTACGCTAGTGATGTCGTACAATATACAGAATAACGATGGCACCGATAAAAGTTACTTTACTAAGATTAGCTTGCATTCGTCTGGGAACCTGATCGCTGATGTTAGCAATGAAATGGCAAAAAATAACGAAAAGGTAAAACTATTCATTTTACATAGATGTCATAACCTACATGTTAACAGACAAATTAAATAACTGCAAATTATAATAGTTTTCTAAAGTAACCTCATCACTTGATCGAACTGAAAACCATATTAATCTTGGACTAAATCAGCCACCGTAGGAGTTAAAACGAAATCGGAATTGAGAGGAACAGAAACTAATATTTACTGGATGGTCATATACCTTTTCACCGCTAGATGGGGGAAAATATCACACAGTGTAGCTTTAATGGGTGCTGCCGATCACAACAGACAGGGCCGTCTGACCAATCAGAAAGGAGGGGTTAAGAGAGATTGAAACTTCGAACTGACTGTTTTCCGAATGTAATAATGTGCAATGTATATTATGAGAAAATTAAAAAAGTTTTTTTGACCTTGGTTGCATGTAAACTTATTGTAGGAGATTTTAAAACAAAATTAGGAAACTTTAAAATAGCATAATAAGGGACCTTTAACAAATGTTACGAAAAGTGTTAAAGTGAATAAAGAAGTCTTTATTTAATACTCAAATACAGAGCTACAAAACTTTAAATGTGTTTCATGTGGTAACATACAATATGTTTTTATTTAGTCAATAATAATAAACATTAGGTTACACCAGTGAAAGAAAGGTCAGCTCGAGTAAAAATATCTCTTTAAGCTAACAACGGCACAGTGATTTACAAAAGATGATACATACAGTGTCCTAATAAGTGACACTGTCGTGAAAGGGGAGCCACCAGCACCATGGATAATGCATGACAGCGTGGCAAACTTTCAGCACCTTGGAGAGCGACTGTATGAGGTCAGACTGTGAAGCAGGGATAGAAGCTATGGCTTTTCTGACAGGACAACTGAATATAGCTGTACAATGTTTTTACTGAACTGTTGGCAAGTGGGAAATTTGAGGACGGGTGAAATCTGAGAAGCACAGAATATGCCGTGTAAACCTTCTGTCTACATTGCAGGCCAATTTTGACTCTCCCGTCTCCAAGTGAAGAGAGCAGGACTGAATGACAATGCAATGTCTGTTGAGCTCTGCTGACGGTGATATGATGGAAAAGGATGTCCCGAAATAATTTGGTTCATGGAATTAGATGGAAATAAATATAGTTTGATATGATATGTCAGTATACAAATAAAAAGCTGTCGCAACAGTACAGAAGCGTACAATTAAGCAATATACGAGTGCTGTTGCACTGACATGGTATGCCGGCCGTGGTCACTAACAACACACCGATTTATAGCCAGTCTGGAACAGTATATATGAGTGTAGTGGAGCGACAACGATTTCCCACTCAATGGCTCCTGTAATCACTGCTCCAGCTCCAGTCTGGAATTTCCATTTCCAAAATTACTAGTCAGAAAATGTGAAGCTCTTATAAATCTATTATTGCTTTTTTACCTTTTTGTACCATTTTTAAACACATAATTTGGTTGAATGGCCACAAATATAAAGTGGAGTAACTAGCCATACAGATTGTAAAAAAAAAAAAAAAAACATTTCCAATTTTATTTTAAGTTAAAGGTGATCTATTGTGCCACTTTTTACATGATGTAATATAAGTCCCCAGAGTGTGTCTGTGAAGCTTCAGATCAAAATACCCCACAGATCATTTATTATACTAAATGCCCATTTTTGAGTGGAAGGAAAAACATGCATGTTTTCGTGCATGTATGTTTAAATGCAAATGACCTGCTGCTTTCCACCCTGCTTTCCAGTAGGGGGCGGAGCCTGTACAGTGCCTTATACTCAGCCAAAAAAACAACAACAACAACGGCACAAAACATCTGTTTGGTTTTGATTATCATCTCTATCATGACTCACGCTACATTGCAGTTCTTCGTCGTCGTGAAAGTTTTTTTTTATTTGCATGCATGCTGGATGTTAAATGCTCTGGCGAGGAGATAAACATGGCGGACTATGTACAGCTCGCTCAGGGGAGGAGCTAAGCTAATAGGGCAGATTTGGTGCCAGTCGTGGGCGTGGCCTGTTCCAGTGTTTGTCACAAAGGAGCACATTCCTGAACGGCTCATTTTAAGACAGTTTCAGATTTATGTGGAAAATACAGTGGATTGATTTTTACAGCAATGGGGTGGTTGCGTACACACTGCAGACACAAATATGTTCAAAAACAATATAAAAGTGAATTTTTGCATAATAGGCCTCCTTTAAAATATTTATCAAGACTTTTTTTAGGTACTCAATTTGACCTATACAACAAGCCTTTTTTTTACATTTGATTAAAAAACAACTTAAAAATATATATAAATATTGTAAAATAATATGAGTGTGCCTTCTTTTACTTTAAGCCCCACACAAATATCATAAGTGCCTAATTTTCATCATAGAAAAGTTTTTTTTTGTAAATGAATCACTAAAGCGGCGCGTCATCGACCCTACTAAATATGCACGCCGCATTGACCAATCAGATTCCAGGACCGGAACTAACTGTTTTGGAAAGACCGACCATGAGAAGTCTTGTGCTTCAGCTTCCAGTAGCCAATCCTCGTCTTTCTTCGGCAGTCATACAGAACCACAGCCTTCGCGCTAGGATCCAGAGGGCAGGGCTTTGATTTCTCAACTAATTCCTCTGGCAAAACACGAAACGCTCATATGCACAACTTCCTGGATAGAGAAGCGGACCGCGCTCAATGTGATTGAAGCGAGTGACTTTGTAGATGCGCGAGAGCGAGCGAGCGAGCCGCTGTACAGCAGAGGAACTGAACGAGCACGAGCGTCTGAAAGTGCGTCCGGTTGGGATTAACTTGAGAATGTAAAGAGAATGTAAAGGACGCCGCAGAGAGCAGAAGTGTGCGCGGGTTGTGGGCTGTCCGAAATGTCCCACGAAACAGGCACAAGATTTGTCGCCGGTCATTAAAACCGCATTGATCACTCGTAATTATTTCGGTTAGTCAAGTTAGTGTGTTTCCTTCCTTGACGCTCAATTTGATCCGCCATTCCGTGTTGCTCTAATTGCGGATTTGGACATGTGGAGACTGCGAGGATCGTGTCGTTTAGGGATGTTGTGTTTGACTTTATCAGCCCTTCTCATCCAGCCCATCAGCTGTCATCCCGGTAAGAGAGGCCTTTGTGCTTAATATTTTATAATCGGAACGGTGATTGTGGGATATTTCTCTGCCAAAAGTTATGTTCAATGGACAGGTGCATTCGTGTCGATCAGCGTCAGAGATCATAAGGCATTAAGAGCGACTGTGTGTGTTTATTGCAAATATGTGCAATGCACAGCAAAATGATCTGTTGCTGCTCTAATTCAGTGTTTTTAAAGGTGCACATATGATTGAAGGTCAGTTTCGCAGTGCTTTGTGACAGAAGTAAAGGCTTGATTAAGAGATCGGATGCTCTCGCGGACTTGATTGTTCCCAAGGTGATGTCATCCAGACTATGTGAAGGGTATCCAGAAACCCGTATATTTGACTTCTAATAATTAAATATTTTATTTTATTCATTTATGCAATTTGTTTGTATTATTATTATTATTTAATTTAACGATTTGACTGTATTTATTACATTATTTCGATTTTTTTAAAATTAATTCACGTTTTCATATGCATATTGTAAAAAAATGCCTTTTTTAAGTTTTAAGAAGTTCATCCAGTTTGTGAGCAGATTCTTTGTAAAATGTTTTCATCATTACAACAACATTTGTTTCCCAATAATTTCACCTGTAGCAGTAATTTCTCTCATTTATATTTAGTTAGTACAACTTAGATTTTACTTTAGTGTAATTGCTGCACTTAAATTAAGTTGTCCAATTCTATATATATTACAGTGAATTAAAAAGCAGCTGAAACCAGAATAAGTTGGTTTGCTGGTCTTAGCCTAGTTGAGAGACCATCTCAAACCATCTAAGTTGGTTTTTAGCTGCCAGCCTGACCATATGAAAAATACCACCTTGGCCAGTTGGGAAGACCAACAAACCCTCTTAGGCTGGTTTAAGCATTTTAAATAGTTGCTGTTCAAATCCAAGTGACATCAGTTACCTTGTATCAATTGATTTTCCTTTAGGGCTACAGACGTAATAGACATTGAAGGGGACTATTACATATTTAGATTAGTAGTTGACCAATATTACATAATATATGTGCTTTTATTCTTTTCCCTAATCATCTCTCGAATATATAATTTGAGAATATGATTACCATTGTACTGAAAAAATAATAATGCCAAGAGAGAAGTTATTAAGGCATGGCAATTCTTTTTGAGCTTCACATATGCAAAATTTCCCTTTAAATCTGTTACTCTTGGGCACTCTAGACATCATGTGATCTTAATGAGCATAGTAAAAAGCATCACAAGCAATAAACATAACAATGGCTGGAAACATAACGAATTAAACAAAACAGCCTTTTTTCGTCACTTCCGAAACCACACTGTACTATAGGCTTGAAAATCCTTTATAACTCTCGTGGATAATAGCCTGTGTGGGTGAGCAGATGAACAGAACATGGTGGCCATCGCAACTCAGTGTTTCCCTTTCCTGTCCCAGCCCTCATTAGCTTTTGTTATACAGACACTCGCTTTTGTACACTGTAACAGATCATGTCCTTATATTTCTATTAGTGGTATGATATTTCTATAGAAGCTGACAATGAGGCTGAGATGGTCTGTATTTAGGGCAATGTTTAAATTGCTTAGTAGAAGTTTAAATAATCTCTAATGGCAATGGCCTGTTACATCAGCTTGTAGATTTTTTTATTAGAAAAGAACAGATGTTTTATTATTATTATTATTATTGAAGACAGACACCACTAGGCATCAGCGTTCGATGTTTTCTGACTTTCTGCTTTCTGACCCAAGGCTGTTCCACATTGTCTTCTCACCCAAGCTTCTCAGAAATGAAAGGCCACTTCATTATTTGTTTTAGGAAGGGCTTGGACTTCCGATTATATAATACTTTTTGTTTCGGAATTCCATTTGAATGATATATTGTTTGTTTGGTTCCGATTATGCTTATATGTGTGTATGTATATATATATGTATTTATATATATATATATATATATATATATATAATATATATATGTATATATATGTATATATATAAAGATTAAAACATACTAAATGTCTTGATGAAAATGTAAAAATGCCGAATATCACCAGGTCCCCAACATGACAAACAATGCTGGGTAGTAACTGATTATATGCAATCTGGATTAGGTAATCACATTCCAAAAATGAGTTTTGTAATTGGATTAAATATGTTTAACTGAAGTCTTAATCAGACTTCAGTTACTTTTTTATTGATTACATGATTATATATTTGCACAATGCCAGTAAAGTATTAATCTCTTATTAATACCTTTTCTAAAACAGCCTATCGCTTACATGCAGGGGTTGGCCTGAAACACTGGCCAATATGGTGTTGGAGGTTTCACGCCTATACATGCGCGGCCTGGTGGCCAATCTTCACTGATTTTTCATTCCATCGGTAAGAGCAGAGTGTGAAGGTTGAATTTGCAGAGCAATATCCCAGCTGCACATAAAATCCACACAACATAATGGAAGACATATCAGAGTTCAAAAGGACAGATTGTTGGTTCTCTCTGGCGCATCTGTGACCAGGACAGGAAGTCTTTGTGGTGTATCAAGAGTTATGATTTCCAGGGTAATGTTGGCATACCACGTAGGACGAACCACATCCAATCGGAGTAACTGTCTGAAAAGGATGTCCAGGTATAACCCAGATTATTTGCAAAAAGCATAAAACCAAAGCTGCCCAACTCGCTGCAAAATTAAATGTGCACCTTGACCCTCCTGTTTCCACCAAAACTGTTCATCAGGAGCTCCACATAGTCAATAGTCATGGTTGGGCTTCAATTTCCAAATCTTTGGTAAATATCCAAACCTCGTTCCAATGCCAAATGTCGGTTTCAATTGTGCCAACAGCGACAATCTTGGGCTGTGGACAATGTGAAACATGTATTGTTCTCTGAGTCAACTGTCTTTCCCACATCTGTGGGAAGTACATTGTAGAGAAGCACTAAAGAGGCTTAACACCCAGACTGTTGCGTGCCCAGAGTAAAGCACGGGCTGGATCAGTCAGTGACAGTTTGATATTGCAGCCCATGGCATTCCCTACTGTGCTTGATGGGCACGTCACTGCCAAGAACTACCAAACCATTCTGGAGGACCATGTGCACCTAATGGTTAAAAAATTGTACCCTGAAGGGGGTGGTGTGTATCAGCATGATAATGCATCAATTCACACAGCAAGACTTGTGACAGAATGGTTCGATGAACATGCAAGTGGAGTTGCACAGTCACCGGATCTAAATATTTTTCAGCTACTTTGGGGTTTTCTGGAAGAGCAAATCAGTAAACGTTTACCTCCAACAGCATCACATATTGACCTGGCCACCGTTCTGGAAGAGGAATGGCTCAGAATCCCTCTGGTAGGGATGTGACGTGAGGAAGTTTTCCCACCGGTTAATCTACGTGTGACAACACCGATAAAATTGGTATCACCGGCGGGGGCTTTTCAAATCACAAATTTTTAACCGAAGGTAAAATGTGCATGGCTCAGGCATTCATAACAGAGAGGTGCAAAGCGAGTGTTTTCAATGGATTCCTATGAAAGTCAAAATTCCATAGGCATGAACTGAAAATGTGCCAGACTGGACACGCACCGTGCGGCCTTGCTCATTTTACTTTCGGTTTAGAATCAGCACCAATTTGGGGACGGTTTGCTTGGATTGTGGGTTCAATATGGTACAACATTTTAAAAGATTAGGTCATTACAAGTTAGGTCAAAAGTAATCTAAAAGTAATCAAGAGGTAGCCCGATTATATTACCTCAAATTTACTGTAATAGATTATATTACTATTTTCACCATGTCATTTGCAGTTAGTAACATACTACAGTTTGTAAGTAATCTACCCAGCACTGAAGGTGTGTGTGTGTGTGTGTGTTCAGCAAGGTGCATTACCACAGTCAATTGCATGCTGCCAGGCCACATCTGAGCAGGTTTTGTGTAAAATTTAATGCACGCCCTTGAGCTACACGCTCCTGGGCATTTGTAGATGTGTTTAAAGCAATATCAGATGTGAAGTGGTAACTGCGAGTGTGTGCACCAGTGGACGCGTGCAAAATAAGGTCAAAGATCTCTGAACCCTGTGGGGAGTGTCTATCATCTTTTCTGGCTGACACCACAGGAAGCTTCTGCTCGACACCAGTATCCATCAAGGGCCTCTTGTCAAAAGACACTGGATATTTAATGCTCTACCTTGCCCTTCAGTCTTTGTTGCTGCACTCTCACTCTCCCCGTAATGAGGAGTCCTTTCCTCTGTGATTGAAAGGCAGTCGGCGCAATAAAATCAGAAAAGAAGCCCTCTACTCCTCTGCCATTCTTATCCACCCATCACCAAATTCCTGACCTGCATACAAAGAGTCTGTAAAGCATTTAATTGAAAGCAGGGAGTAAAAAATCAATACGCAGGAAGCATTAAAAATAATGGGAAGCAGTGATCCAGAGCCATATTTCATATCCACAGATGGGTGTGACTTTTACATATGTCACTGGCTCATTTTAGCATGCATTTTACAGTCTTTTTAAACAGGATTGGAGTTTTGACTGTGGGCGAGCGCTTTAATAGAGTGCTTTAAAGTTTTAGTTCCCAGGAAGATCACTTCTGTTGTAACACGCCTTTTAGACTCAGATATGGCTTGTTAGGATAATAAAACATTGGCATTTCTCCCCACAGTTTGTAATTACTTTCCGTGGTTGCAATTCAAGTAGAAAGCCGCAATGATTTTACGAGACACCTTTAGATATGGATATGTTATGAATCGGCATCTGTTGTGTTTTATTCTAGGATTCTGAGGTGTGTGTGTGTGCTTGGATCTGCTTCGTCAGCAGTGTTGTCACCAGGGGAAAGATTGAGGAGGAACGTCTCCCCTCCTCCTATCTTCGTCCTTATTTTACTCATTTTGCATAGTCATTTTTGACATTCACGTCAATTTGAGTATGACCATCCCATCTGACATTAAAATGTAAACAACTCTAAAAGCTCTACATGATATATTTAACATATTTGGAGGTATTTGCACAATATACAGATAAGTATTTTCATGTAATGGCTGCTAAATATTGGGGTGAGTCTTCTTTTTATAAAACAGTAAAGATACATTTAATTCCATTTCAAATAAATGCTGCTCTATTTACTTTCCTGAAAACATTGGTCACACTTTTCACAAAAATATTAAGCAGCACAACTATTCATTTTCAACATTGATAATAATAAGAAATGTTTCTTAAGCAGCAAAACAGCATATACTAATGTCTGTAGGATAATGTGTCACTGAAGACTGCAGTAATGATGCTGAAAATTCAGCTTTGACATCACAGAAATAAATTACATTTTAAAATATTACAATAGACAACATTATATTTAATGACAATATTTAATAACAATATTTCATAATATGCTGAGACTTTTTTTTGACTTGATACTTTCAAAAACAATAACTTGATTATTCAAGAATGTTTTTATATATAGTATACTATGTGCACCATGTTTATATACATAGGGGTTTTCTAAGTATTAGAAGGAGGGTCTCTAATGACCAGAGTATCATAGAGACGCAGGTAGCTATTTTTACTTCAGCTAATAAAAGTGTCCACCTAGCAATCTCCCAAGACACTCAAATGTTCAAAAAAGCACCCTAATATCATAGGATCTGCACTCACATTTTCTAAAAATCAGAAACTTCCAGTGCATAAATCATTACAGTGATTTCTGTCTTGAAGATATTTCTCCCAAATGATTTACTCACCTTCAAGCCATCCTAGGTGTATGACTATCTTTTTTCAGACGAATACAATCAGAGATATATTGAAGTCCAAAAAAGTGCATCCATCCACCATAAAAGATACACATGCCTCCGGAGGTTAATAAAGGCCTTATGAAGCGAAGTTACGGAAGTGTTAGAAAAACAAACGTATTTAAAACTTTAAAAACTAAAATAACTAGCTTCCAACAGACGGCCTATGCAAGTAACTCCTGACGCAATGTATAGTGTAGGATGTATGAGTATAGCGTAAGCTTTGACGCCTCTCGCGGTTATAAAAAATTATGGCTGGGCAACAAAACTCAAGCTCCTTCGCCTCCGGTGAATTTGTGGCCGATGTGTTGTTTTGCTCTATCCTCTGCATTTTTTCAGTATGCTATACGTCAGGTCAGGGGTTACTCATTCCATGTAAATCGATGCGTACGACCATCTGTTGAAGCTAGTTATTTAAGTTTATAACATTTTAAATATGGATATTTTGCATATTTTGCATATAAGTGCATTGCTTCGCTTCAGAAGGACTTGGATTTCTGTTTTTGGGCTTAAAATATAATCCTCTATTCACTGCCATTATAAAGCTTGGATGAGCCAGGACATTATTTAATATATCTCTGATTGAGATCGTCTGAAAGAAGAAAGTACACCTAGGATGGCTTGAGGGTGAGTAAATCATGGGGTAATTTTCATTTTTGGGTGAACTATCCCTTTAATGATTGCAGTATTGTGGTTTTTGAAGATTTTATAGCTTCTGTTTTCAGTTCTCCACAGAAACGCTATTCTACTTTGAAAGACAAGGAAACGAGCATTTGTCTAACCCGCTCCCTATTTGAGTCCTAGTTTTCTTGACTTCTCCAGCAGTGAGTAGACGCCCAGAGCAGATGAGATATTTACATTTTTTATTGAGGTGCAGCACACCACTGGAGGCCAGGGCTCGGGTCAGAGATTCTTTAGCCACAAGCTCTCTTTCAGTCTTTTATCATATGTTTCCAATTGCCACATGCTGCGCTTTGGATCTCCTGTGTGTCTGATGAAGGGCCTTGACCTGCCTCATCCTTGTATCTATTCCCAGCCTACTGTCCAATCACCCACACCAATGACACCACAAACCAGGTTAAAAAGGCTTAGGATGTTAGGAATGAAAGACTGTGGTTTGGTTCTGCTGGGTTGCCTTTGATGATATTGTAGCACATGAGAGAGCTATTTAGCTGGAAGGCTGTAATGGTGTTTGGTGCTTGTATAGAATCTAATTGCATGTATATTCAGCTCTGATAAAACTCGGAGCTATGCGTTAATAGCTGTGTTTTGTAAAGACTGAGATTTTCAGAGATAACAATCTGATGGCAGTAATTGGATGTCAGTCCATGCAGCCTCCCGCCAATGATTCTGTTAATTATACGTTATTTTAAGAGAGAGGTTATATTATCTTAATGTGATGATTGATTAGTGGCCTTAATAGCCTGACAGCTTCTGAAGCCTTGGAGTGGATCTTTTTCTCACTCTCTCTCACACATTCACTTTGTTCTTCTTTTCCCTTCCCGCTCACTCTCTTTCCTGACCGTAATACTTAAAAGATATAAAAGTATGAGAGATTTATCTCGCCCCTCGACTTGTTGGAAGCCCATCCAAAATGCTCAGAGAAGTGGTAATTTCCTTTTCTCAGATGTATTACAGATAGTGCTGAGGTGGATGGACATGTGCACAAAACACACACACTTTGTTCCCAGTGTCCTGCCTGTTCACATCCACACACACGCAAAAAAACGTCATGAAGAGAAAAACTGATTTGTGAGCCCATGAAGTCAAATTATGAAGTGCAGACATGATCAGGGCTCAACAATAAGGATTTAAGCGTCCGATTTACTTACAGCTTGAGTCAGTGCGAACTCTCGTTTGCAGTTAAAAACTACTGTCAGGATTTACTTGTGCGAAATAAGCGTTGAGAAGGCGTGGACTGGGTTATTTTTGCCAAAAAAAGCATGTCTTAAGCCAGATGCTAATTTGCATCGCTCCTGGTAGTTTGCGTTGTTTATGGAAATGATCCGGCTGAGTCTGTGTTCTTTAATTTGCACGTCGTCAGTAGATCATGCGCAGTTTTCCACTCCCAGCAGCGCTTTTGTGGAATTGCACTCACATTAAATTGCTTTGTGTAGTAAATCTGGCCCAAAATTGGGTCCTGGATCATTGACCTGTCTTTATTGTTGAGCCTGTTTGTGATTGTCATTGCCTCACTTCCTAATCTGAGATGGTTTTGCCTGCCATCATGTGATTTAAGAGCTGCTTTTTGAGTGGCCTTTAGATATGATTAAGAGACTTTAGAGAACAAATTTTAAGATTATAGCTTCTCTAAGGGGATTCAAACACAATCAGTCTCAAGAAGCATCACATTACATAGACTTTTTGTTTTTTGAAAGCAACAAACCACAATGAATACATTTATAACAATAGAATAAGCTTAGTTCACCCAAAAAAGAAAATTAATTTATGAACAAGTTGTTCCAAACCTGTATGAATGTCTTTGTTCTGCTGTAAACAAGGGAAGATATTTGGAAGAAAGAATGTTTGTAACCAAACAGATCTCGGCCCCCCACTACCATAGTAGGAGGAAAAATACTATGGTAGTCAATGGGGGCCGATTACAATTACATTCTTCCAAATATCTCCCTTTGTGTACAGCAGAACGAAGACATTTATACAGGTTTGGAACAACTTGAGGGTGAGTAAATGATGACAGACTCTTCATTTTTTGGATAAACTCTCCCTTTAAACTTTCTTTTCTCAGAGCAATGTTTGAAAACAATGTTTTGATTTCATTTTTTTTCTCTTCATTTTTGTGGTTTATAGCAAATCCATCAGAAGGGAGGGAATGAGAAATGTTGCTAGTCTGACTCAAACCCATGTTTCCCACTTGAACATCTTGCCTGTATGTACCACAAAATCGTTGTTTTGCTCATTGTAATATTGTGAAATGAGTGAATTTGAATTATTAAATGTTCAATACACAATATTTTCACTGAGCGAGTATTAAAAATTTAGTTTTTTCCCTGCCTGTCATTTATTGGAAAAATTGAGGTTTACGTAATTTAATCCCTGCATGTTTGTCATGTCTGTTAATTTTTTGAAATGTTATGTCAGAGAGGCCAGAGTTCAGAGCAAGGTCTGAAGAAGTCCATCACAGGCTTTTTGACTAAATTTTAAAGGAAATGAAACAAAATAATTAATTAAATTCCATATTTTCTGATGGCAATTTTGAAGGCAGTATATAAAAAATAATTAAACAAAATAATTATAAATTAATTACAATAATTAAATTCCATATTTTCCACATTCCAGTTCCAATAGCTGCACGTTCTTTAGTGTTTATGCTTATTACCAATTAATTTAAATGACTTTTTAATTATTTAGTTCTAGTTTTCTAGTTTTCACAAATTGCTATTTCTACCCAATAAAAAGAGCTTAAATTACTATGAAAATTTATAATAAATTATAGAAATTTTAATGACTTTTTTTAGATTTGATTCATTTAGGACTTTTAAAATCCCCTCAAATCTGTATATTTCGTAGATTAAGGTTCCTTCAAGCATTTGAGATATTCATAGAAGAACACAGATTTGCATGCACAAATGAAAGTTATTTAGCTTACTAAAAAAGTAACACTTTAGACCAGTGGTTCTTCCCCATTAGGGGGCCTAAGCAAATGTCCAAGGAGGCCGCAAAATGACTTAAAATGATTTAAAATATCACAAAACATAAGATAAAACAGCTAAAAATTAAGATGTAAGCTGGAATTATGTTTTCTTATTTTAATTTGTTTCTTTGACAACTGTCAGTTTTCTGTATGAACCAGGATTCTCAGTCTTGGAAAACCTGGATGTAGTTTCGGTAGTAGAAGGAGCCTTTATGGATCTGTGATTGTGTGTCCTTGTAAAGGTTGTTACACACTTACTCAATTGCTTTATAATTAATGGCGAACATGTGTTTGCCCTTTCCTCAAACCTATAACATATGATTAATCCACCTAATGGATTTGCCCAAGCTTTTGATAGACTCAGTCAGCGGAGCGTTTAGCTACTATAGCTGGTAAGACTATAGCGTGTTAGCTTTGGCAGCTTTAGTGATGGCTACCGGTCTGAGAGACTCCGTCTATAGGGATCTTAATTACACTGTAATTATCTTTCACACCGGGCAGATGTTAAGGCATTCTCTGCTCTTAATAGCCTCAATGGAATTTTACATTATGCAGTCTACTTTGCCATTTTCATTTTATTCATGCGGGCTCACATCATTCTCCAGTGGAACCCGGCAAAGAACTCTATAAATTGGCGCTTTCCCTGTCTGCGGTGTCTGTTTAACCGTTTGCTTTTCTTCACAGGAAGTCGTACTGTATTGCTGTTTAAAATAGGTCAGTCTTCTACTAAACAATGAAACAATAGGCCATCACTTGTTCCATAAATACAGGATAGAGCCAGGATGTTAGTGGTTTGCGAACACAATGTGGGCTGGATTGCTTTGACTCCAGACTTTCATGGTGCTGGGTCCACCTTCTCCCCTGCCTTTTGCTTTAATACTATAGATATGATCTTTTCTTCCTTTTGGGGCATTGATTTATCATCATTGATTGAATGAATGAGGATAAATGTTTGGTACTTAAATGTGAGATTTTACAGATTAAGTTACAATAGGTCATCTCTGTAAATGGTGAGGCAAAGGAAGCCATTCCTGCCTTCTCTCTTTTTTGTTTTAAACAGGTGTGCTTTTATTTTTAAGCGATCAAATTAATTGTTATCATCTGGCTGACAAATAAATAAGTAAAACAAACTTGCATTTACAGAAGTTTGTGTTATCAAGCAGCATAATGAGTTGTTTTGTACAGTTAAAAATAACTGGAAGCGAATGACACCCAAACACATTACATTTATAAATGCCAGCTCAAGTGTAAAATAAGATGGATAGACTTGGGTTTGGGATCTTTTGAATTACAAGAAACCACCCATTTCTGAACACCTTAGCAACCACCTAGCAACACTCTAGCAGCCAGATGTAATAGCCTAGCAAATCCCTAGTAACCACACCTTTTGCGTACTGTTTTTTTTTTCATTTTCATTTTGCAATGACTGCAAATGTATTTTATTATATGTTTTTATTTTAATTATTTCTGAACACCTTAACAACCACCCATAACACCCTAGAAATGCCATTAAAACCACTTAGAAAACAACAATGGCTTCGCATACTTACACTTTACTCTTTAGAAACTGTGAAGCAACACCATATAACAATACCTTAAAAGCAAATTATAACACTTCTGCAATAATGTTGCATGGTCATTTTTTTACTTATAATTTTCAACGTGCTTTTTTTTTGTGCAAAAAACCCCCATAGACTGACACAGGGTTTTCAGGCATATCTAGCGAATCAGAATATCATATAATTGGGTTTGGACTCTATTGAACTGGGGCTATTATAAACCATCAAGTCTCTTGAAACCATTCAGAACACCTCAACAAGGGATTTGCATACTGTACTGTACTGTATAATTTGTGTTCCTCTCTTTTTTTGGTGACTCATCAATACATTCCAGTAACTGCCTAGCAACATTCTAGCAACCACCTGTGATCCTTCAGCTACAATGGTTTTGATTTTGCATAATTTTATTCTTTTGCACCTATATTTTCATTATTTTGTGTCTGGCAGGGAAAAAAAAAACATAGATAAGATATAAGCTGACAGAGGGCCACCAGCTATATCTAGGGATCAGAATATCATGTTATCTTGGGAGTGGGCTCTTTTGATTTGAATACAGTGTTTCCACTGTCAAGCCAAAAGTGAGTGCACTAGTTCCATTGTCACTTCCGGGGGTTGATCGGGCCTCATCAGGGATTCCCTGGAGGTCAACGGCCAGGGTTTTTTGGCCTGCCAAATTCCATGGTCCAAAGCGGGCCAACTGGGGATTGAGGAGTGGTTGTGAGCAGAGGTGGAGTTTACCTTTGGGTCAGGAGATGATCAACACCGCTGCTCATTTCCCATGTTATTACACCAAGTTTAATGTCAACCAGAGATGATACACATAAAAAATACACAAAGATGATAGAGTTGGTAATCCCATATGTCTTTATACATAGCTTCAGAGGATCCTCTCCGCAGACATGGAAGAGAGCAGAGAGAAAAATACAACAGACACACTGGCAGAATTACAAATAAAAAGAATAAAAGAATGAGGATGCTTTCTTGAGCATAGTAGAGCAATCCTCCTATATCACCAGCGTAAACGCTACACAGACACACATGACATCAAAGGAGGCTTCTTAAAGGTATATAACAATTTAGGTGCACGTTACACAGGCTACCAGCTAACTTCAACATTTAAAACAATTTTTAGCTCAAGAATAACTTTTAGACACCATTGTGTGTTTGAAATAACTTCCTTGCGATCCAATGGGGATTCTGATAATTGTATGAGGCAGAAATATTAAAATGCAATATTAAAAAATAAAAGGCTACTTATGCAAACCATTGCGATAATAAATACACATATGTTTATGGAAAATACCAGAGACTGCTTGAAGAACGTAGACAATATAATCGTGTATTTATTTGGTTTCTCTCTTCCCTGTGCCTTTGTTGATACTGGACTAATGCATCTGCATTTATGCTATTTAAACATGCACTTAACTTGTATAACTCGTGTTTCTCTGGCTGAAAGGGTAACAGTATAGAGAGACGGGAGAGATCGCTCAAACCTCCTCAGACCGCATAATTCTGGGAAAAATATTTGGAAATGCTCACTCTTTCTAAAGAAATGTGACGTAAACAGTATTTTTTAAAAATGTTTAAGCCTGTGGACTGTTGTTTTGTGCAGTCTTGTGACCGCAAAACGTTTTAGGGAAGGACGAAGTTACGTTATAACATTGATATAAGTGATAACGCCGATTTAGACTTTATATAAATATAATATGAATTTTCTTTTATATAAAGTGTTCACAGGAAAATTTGCTTTGTATTTCCCCAGCGTTGAAATCAGAAATCATATAAATTTTAGTATGTCAGTATTCTTGGCTGCATGGCAAGATCCATGGATCACTGGATGTTGGGTAAGTTGTAAGGAACACTTTATGGAGTCCAAACTTTAGTTTAAACTGACATTTGTTTGTTTTATTCATGTTTTTGCCAGTCATGCAGCAGATCTTCTGAACACAGGGTTGTGTTCCGAAACCATTCAGAACATCTTATCATTTGCTTAGCAAATAGTGGGAAAGTTGTCAGGCATTGTGGCAAAGTTTTTGCATTTTGCAAGCACCACTCACATTTTCTTATAAAAGCTTGTTTTTAGTGTATTTTTTAGGAAATATGCACACTGCAGACAGATGCTGCTGACGCGATTTGTATGCCATACAAAGCTCTCGACCACAGTTTGAAAAGGGTTTAGTAATTAAGTGATCTTCCTATTATAGTGATTTTCACAGTTTGTAAGCTGGTTTCACACACAATGACACACAATCTCGGGTCAGCTATTTAACCTGACAGCTTTTTTTAGATGATCTCCACTGGGTCAACAGGCAAATGTAAACACTAACCGCAAAAATAGATTATGAAGCCGGAGCGGGAAGCGGAGGCCCAGTTAAATATAACTCAAGAGAGCTTCACGGTTGGCTTTCGATTCTCCCTTTGAAAAGCCGCTGTAACAAAAGTAGATTATATTTCTTTGTGGACACAAAGAAAAATCACTCACACGCTGAATCATTTATCAAAGGATTGTCTGCACTAAACAAAACACCAACCGAGGGTTATCGCTGCCGTTTATTTCTCCGTGCACGTCAGGTGCTTTAGGTAGGAGGGAGGAGCCGTGCATCTATTATGCTTTTCTGACCTTTTCCGCTTCTAGGTCTGTGCGTGCTATGTTTGCCCTTTAAAGACTTGCTTTGGAACACAGTGTAAATGTCCACTGTGCCATTTAAGGATGTTTGTGCCACGGATTTAGAGCTTAATCGGTAAAGGTCGACAAAGAGAGGTATTGTTAAGAAAGTTGATAAGTGCAGATGATAGACCCAGCTGCTGGGACCTGCGTGTTGAATTAGGACGTGCCTGGACCTTGAAACACGCCTCACTCATGCATGCATGTGTTGTTAAGAGTGCAATATTTTATCATGCTGTCATCAGTGCATTTATTTTACCCTATTTCACCTTTTAAAATTGCCTGTAACTGGTAGGTGGTACATCTAACTGGTACTTTTTTTTCTTGTAAACCATGTTTTGCTACAGTTATTATAGCGGCTATTCAAAAATCCACAGACTGATGGAAAAATTCTTGAAACGAAATACAATTTAGCCATTGGAATACATTTTGATTGATGAGAACCGTGTCACGACAACATCAGCATCTTTATTTTAATCATGTTTATTTGTCAGAAAAGCACCATAGTGGGTGTTTCGGCTTAATTAAACCTCATGTTAAAGTGTGACGGGCTATTTTCTGCACGTCTAGTGGGAGTATGAGTTGTTTATGCATTATGCTGAGACGTCCACTGAGAAGCTTATGTGTGCATGGTAACAGTAGCATTATATTGGGTTATGCAACATTGATGAAAACTAACTGAAATATTTAGTTCTGATAGAATATTTTGTCCTTTATAATTTTGTTTATTTTTGTTTCAGAGAAAATTAAATTGCAATTGATCAAAGGTGACCGTATTACAAAAAATACTCACAATTATAATAACAAGAAATGTTAATTGAGCACCAAATCAGCATATTTGAATGCCTTATGATGGAGAAGTGTTCTATCAGATTTTTCCTAGAGTTGTGAGAAAATAGGATGTGTGTCAGATCCAGGTCATGTGCGGCAGGTCTTAAAGTGACAGCAGCCTAATAAATCTATAGAATGGAACCTTCTCACAACTCCTTGTTTTCATTTAACACTTTTTAACTAATTTATGGCATTATTTCAATTATACTGAAATGCCCAATGGCTATAATTGTGTCTAATATCTAAAATTGATTGAATGTATTAGAGACATCAGTATTGGTATCGTATACGTATATGGCATATATACAGTATATGGCCTTCATTCATAGCGTTTAGTAAAAATATACCTATAAACAAATATTTAAAATATAGGCTACTGTCTTTGTTGTTTCTACATTGTTTTGGAGAGCCCTATCATTTACCCTGGCGCAATACAAGTGTGAATTTGCTAGTTTCAGCCTGACGCATGCAGTTATCATTTTCACGTCCAGTGCCGTGTTGTTTAATAGCAAATGCCCTATATTTGAAAGTTTTACAACATAAAATAAAACTTTGTTACGTGCGATTAATCACGATTAATTACAGAACATTTGCAGTTAATTAATTAATTTTTTTAAGTAAACTATTTTAAATAACATTTTTAATAATTTTTTTGACTTCACCTACCACCCAAAAAATGGCAGATGGTACAGTCAAATATAAGTATTTAGCATAAAAAGCTCAGCATATTTTTTTTCATAAAATATAAAAATTCTAGTTAGGCATATTATTTAATCAGTAAACAACTATATTGTATAGTTAAACATGTTAGATGTAACAATGGTGTGTTAGAGGACACCTCACATCTGCTAACACCTGCGTGTCCTTGCGTGTACGCGTTTACCCAAGTGTAGGTTGCCCAGGTTACCCGTATGTTGATGTTTGTGAGTTCAGAGGCAGCAGTTCCTCTTTAATGTCATGTTTAGCTGCACTGAACTGCGTAAATGCACCTGGCATCACAATCTGCCAGAGCACATATTGCCTGTCCCTTGTATCCCCCTGCCTCATAACAACAAGCCTGCTACAGGCACACACACACAGCTCGCCTTTAGCAAGTCATCTTTCATTATACTTTATTTGCGATCTCCTTACCGTGTCTAACGCCAGACATGCAAACATGTTCCCTCAGAGGACTGGTTTGCTGATGTGGCGCCTGCTGGATGGTAGCTACTGTTTTAAAGGCCCATGGGAAAAGACTTCAAACAAGCCTTGCGTAAGCACTAAGTTATCGAGTCCATTATTTTAGGTCGGAACCTAATGTTTACCCTTTGTAACGAGCGATGAGGAAATCATTACAGGTTAGTGTTCCCTATTCATAACCTTTGAATGGTTTCTGATAGCTTTCACAGATGCTAATTGTCTGCCATGGCAGTACAACGCTCTATGTCGTCTGCTGCTGTCCATCAGGGATTAAATGATAAACAGACCTAGACATGTCGCTAACCAATGAGAGCAGCTCTAATTGCTTACTAACCAATAAGAGTGGACGTAATTGCTGCAATGGAGGGAATCGACTTAGCGCAGCCACTAATTAATCTCCAAAGTAATGATGCAAGTGAGGGCAAGAGCGAAGCGAAG
Organism: Gobiocypris rarus; assembly: GCA_023029165.1. Taxonomy (NCBI): domain Eukaryota; kingdom Metazoa; phylum Chordata; class Actinopteri; order Cypriniformes; family Gobionidae; genus Gobiocypris; species Gobiocypris rarus. Next base: position 33,124,388 of record CM040921.1, on the reverse strand, counting down.
GATTGGAAAATCTGTTTATGCAAGAGGAGCAGCACCAGGGTGTCTTCGCTCCAGGGACCGAGTCACTTTAAGACACTTTGAAGTGAGATAAAATAAGGAATTGCACTTCAGTTCTGAGAGCTGATGTCTGCTTGACAAGGTGATCTGTTTAAGTGCTTCGACATGTGTGCATGTGATGTGTTGCATATGCATCTGGGAATGGTTTGTTAAAGCTGTAGTTCAGTGGAAAATGAAAACGTTCTAATTTCTACATGGCAGGTAAAATGTTTTGTCTCAAAGCAAAGATGCCTCAGGATCGGGGTACGTTCACAATGGGGAACACATTTTAAATAAAAATTGAAGCATACACTACCATTCAAAAGTCTGAGGGCAGCAAGATTTTAAACTTTTATTCAGAAAAATATGTTTAAACAAAACAAAAACAAAAAAGACTTGGTGAAATCCCAGTCTCAATTTGACTAAAGATTCGACATGAATTATTAAAGGAAGCATTTTCCCTGAATGGTAGCTGTAAGAAAAATAATATTATAGCTAAAACTAAAGCCTTCAGAAATCATTCTGTTATGCTGATTTGGTGCTTAAGAAATGCTTCTTATTATTTCCAATGTTGAAAACAGTTTTTAATATTTATAACAAACTGCTTAGTATTTTTTTTGTGTGGAAACTCATGTTTCAGGATTCTGAAAAGAATTTTAATATTGTTAGGATAATTGACACAAATTTTATTTCACCAATTTTCTTTAATATGCATAAAAGTTTTCATGTTTCAGCCAAATAATGATTGCTTTTAATGATTGTGATAATAAATGCTTTTAAATAAAATATGATAATGTGAAAAATATGATGCACAGTTTGCTAGATGAAGTGGGCAGCACAGCTTAAGTAAAATAGCTTGTTTTATTTGAAAATATGATTTAATTATTCACAATATTGTTGAAATAATTCTAAGTAAATGAAATTGACTACATTAGATTACTCCAAAGCAATTTAATTTTCTTAAAACCAAGTGAGGTATAAATAGCAATGCATTTTTTGGTTCACGTTCACTTTTTGTCCCCCAGAGAAACATTACTAGATGCATTTATAAATACACTAAACCGCTAGTCTCTTCCTGACATATGATCTGCCATATGGTTCAATAAAGCAGGAAAAGAAGCTCTTTATAGCTGAGCATGAAAAGGCGTAGAGTTTCTTTAATTGTCTTGAAGAGACATAGGGGTCTCTCACCAGGTGGCTTTGAAACACACAGAGCAAGATAAGCTGGGTTTTTACAAAGCCAAAGGGAGAATAGTGGGGTATACCAGACACAGCTGGAGAAACTTGTACTTTTAGTGTACTGCTGCTTGAAATATTAATATGTCTAGAGGAGAAATCCTATCCTATACGCACCAAAATGCATCTATTTGATGCACGCCAGGAGGTGTACACTTCAATACTTTTGATTCCATCCCGTCATCTTTAGCAGTCCCTGGTACAGTAAACTCTGCCCACCTTTCCAACATGAAAATGTGTATATATTTACTTTCATTCTTTACAGTAATGTACAGTTTATTGTCCTTGCATTTCCAAAATCTAGTCAAATTAATCTATAGGAATCTGATCTGTGCGCAGGATTAAATGGACAAGGCCCATATAGCACTTTTTTTTTGGCTGGGTAAAAAAAATATTGATTTCTTGATTTTAATTGACTCTCATTTTTATGAACCTACATCAATTCTTAAATCCCAAGAAGTGATTAGTCATCCTGTTTTCAGTTGATGAATGTATCTTTGTAGAGCCCCTCCCATCCAATAAATCACTATAATCTTTGTGCTTTGTTACTTTTGATAAAATACAAAGTCTCAGATTTCAAATGATGTCCATTTTATTACGAAATTTAAAAAAAGATACTGTTTTGGTGTTGTTTAATGTGGTGTGACAGATCACAGTAGCGCCTCAGTTCACGTAAATGGATCAGCTCCGCTTTTTTGTACTGTATCTGATATATATCCACAATTGCTATTGAATCGAAATCGGAATCTTATCGAAAGCTTGTGAATGAAAATCTAATTGAATCGTGAAATTTGTGTCAATACCCAGCCCTAATATACACACCGATCAGGCATATCATCATGACCTAATATTGTTTTGGTCCCCTTTTGCTGCCAAAACAGCCCTGACCTGTTGAGGCATGGACTCCACCAGACCCCTGAAGGAGTGCTGTGGTATCTGCACCAAGATGTTAGCAGCAGATCCTTTAAGTCCTGTAAGTAGGGAGGTGGGACCTCCATGGATCAGACATCCCACAGATGCTTGATTGAATTGAGATCTGGGGAATTTGGAGGCCAAGTCAACACCTCAAACTCGTTGTTGTGCTCCTCAAACCATTCCTTGCTTTGTGGCAGGGTGCATTATCCTGCTGAAAGAGGACACAGAACACAGCCCCACACACAAAACAAACTGTAATGCACTGTCTATTCTGACACCTTTCTATCAGAACCAGCATTAACTTCTTGGGCATTTGAGCTATAGCTTGTCTGAAGGCCAAGTTCCTTCCTTGGGCCACTTTTGTTAGATACTGACCACTGCAGACCACAAAAACTGCGGTTATTTACAAATATGCTGTTTGCTTAACTTTTCAGTTATTTTGTTACGGCTGATTTTACTTGGGTGAAAAAGAATAGCCCCAACAACCTGTGCATCATTAAAATAACTACCACATTTTCTAGACAGAACCCCACAGTTAAGCAATCATTACTCGGGGTGTGAATTTGTAAGACAGCTGTGAAAATGACGACTAAAGACTACTGAGGAAAAGTTACAGTTAAACAAAGGCATATATGAGGGAAAAAAAATCTCCCTCAATCTCCATGTCGATTAGATGCCCCAGAGAGCATATTTTGTTCAGTTATCAGAAAGTCAGCTATACTGCTGCTGTGAAAAGACTGTCCCTCAAAACCCTGCATGCAGAAGGAGACTTGTGAGAAGCCACAAAGAGCCGAATAATCACTTTGAAGCAGCTACAGAGTTCAGTAGCTGAGAACGGAATAAAGGTGCACTAGTCAACCAAATAAAGAGCTCTGTACAGCACTGGCCTATATTTTGGATCTTGGCACAGATGGATGAATCGTTACTGCAAGGAAAGTGGTTTAAGTTTGTTATAAAATCTCTTTAAACCGTACACTGATCTCAAATATTAGGCAGAATTATATATTATATATATATATAATATATATAAAATATATGTTTCTCTGTGGTATGCTACTTATTTTGAGGTTTATTATGAGATGTGTCAATTGTAATTCCTCACCATCAGCAATAACAAGTGTGCGTCCATCAACAAACCCATGTGTATTTCTAATTTATTGCGATGCACATGCGCAATAACGGTGCATACATTAGCCCAGCACTAACATTGGAACATTTAAGTTTGTAAAACAAATCTGGCTTCATCCTTTACCATTCAAAGTACTAAGAAAGATAGACAGTCTGGATTAGATACGGTTTTAGGTAATAGTGGCCCACAGCTGCTTAGCAACTATTTCAGTAAGAGTTAGCCGGATAGCCAGAAACGTACACAAAACGTATTTTGAAAGCCCGGTAGAAAATATATATACATCAAAAATGACTCATACTTACAGGTTGTGATTCTGATTCTGTGATTTCTACAAAAAAATTTTAACTGTGACTTTTGATTTAATTCACCCTTGGTGAATTAAAACATTCATTTAGTATTAATTGAAAATAACGGATCCCAAACTTTTGAACAGTTAAAAAACTATTTTTTTACTGTTAAAAAATAAGGCCAAAAGTATTTGAGCATTTTCTTTTTAGCAAATGTTACATGGTGAATGTGATCTTAAGTGTGACCTTAAGTGTCCAAGTAATTTTTCAGAGCACTGTAGAACAAAATGTATGCTTTTTTTAAAGGGAATCAAACTTTCCCTTGAGCCTTTGATATATTAAAGGTCACAGTAATATAAGAATATCTTGTAAGTTTCGTAACTGAAAACTTCCTTGTTCAAAGAAAAGCTTTTATTGACACCAGGCCCAGCAAACGACAGCTCTCTGATCAATGACGTAATAGGAGGGGGAAACGCCACCTCTACAGATAAATGTGTACGCCTGCTTCTGTAGCCCCGCCCACCGACTTGTGGAGCTGAGCTGTGCTAAACGGAGCTAATCGCGCTACCGAGCAATAAACATGCCGAAGATAGCAAGATAATCATTTGTAAACAAGACGCAGGTCTGTACTGGATTTGCAGACATATTGACACAATGCTGTGCCTTCTTTATTGTATCGGACGGGAATGGCGTAACACACTTATGTGAGTAAAACATGTTTTTATACAGGTCCTTCTCAAAAAATGAGCATATTGTGATAAAAGTTCATTATTTTCCATAATGTAATGATAAAAATTAAACTTTCATATATTTTAGATTCATTGCACACCAACTGAAATATTTCAGGTCTTTTATTGTTTTAATACTGATGATTTTGGCATACAGCTCATGAAAACCCAAAATTCCTATCTCAAAAAATTAGCATATTTCATCGACCAATAAAAGAAAAGTGTTTTTAATACAAAAAAAGTCAACCTTCAAATAATTATGTTCAGTTATTTCTCAAAAAAATTAGCATATCATGAAAAGGTTCTCTAAACGAGCTATTAATCTAATCATCTGAATCAACTAATTAACTCTAAACACCTGCAAAAGATTCCCGAGGCTTTTAAAAGCTCCCAGCCTGGTTCATTACTCAAAACCGCAATCATGGGTGGACTGAGTCTGGAGTAGAAACATCCAGAGCCACCGTGCACAGGTGTGTGCAGGAAATGGGCTACAGGTGCCACATTCCCCAGGTCAAGCCACTTTTGAACCAGAAACAGCGGCAGAAGCGCCTGACCTGGGCTACATAGAAGCAATACTGGACTGTCGCTCAAATTTTGCATGTCATTCGGAAATCAAGGTGCCAGATTCTGGAGGAAGACTGGGGAGAAGAAAATGCCAAAATGCCTGAAGTCCAGAGTCAAGTACCCACAGTCAGTGATGGTCTGGGGTGCCATGTCAGCTGCTGGTGTTGGTCCACTGTGTTTTATCAAGGGCAGGGTCAATGCAGCTAGCTATCAGGAGATTTTGGAGCACTTCATGTTTCCATCTGCTGAAAAGCTTTATGGAGATGAAGATTTCGTTTTCAGCATGACCTGGCACCTGCTCACAGTGCCAAAACCACTGGTAAATGGTTTACTGACCATCGTATTACTGTGCTCAATTGGCCTGCCAACTCTCCTGACCTGAACCCCATAGAGAATCTGTGGGATATTGTGAAGAGAAAGTTGAGAGACGCAAGACCCAACACTCTGGATGAGCTTAAGGCAGCTATCGAAGCATCCTGGGCCTCCATAACACCTCAGCAGTGCCACAGGCTGATTGCCTCCATGCCACGCCGCAATGAAGCAGTCATTTCTGCAAAAGGATTCCCGACCAAGTATTGAGTGCATAACTGAACATAATTATTTGAAGGTTGACTTTTTTTGTATTAAAAACACTTTTCTTTTATTGGTCGGATGAAATATGCTAATTTTTTTAGATAGGAATTTTGGGTTTTCATGAGCTGTATGCCAAAATCATCAGTATTAAAACAATAAAAGACCTGAAATATTTCAGTTGGTGAGCAATGAATCTAAAATATATGAAAGTTTAATTTTTATCATTACATTATGGAAAAGAATTAACCTTTATCACAATATGCAAATTTTTTAGAAGGACCTATATGTGATAGTATTGCATTGTTACAGATTGTATTGATCATGTATAACTTAGCACGCTGTCACAGGCTGGAGAATGCTTTATTTGTTGGTTCTTTGCGATTCAGAATCAGACTTGGACATGCATGGGCCAGGGTTTGCAAAGCTCAACGTCCCGGGGTGTTTACCAGACGGGCTACCCCCATCGGCCCGTAAGCCCGTCGGCAGGGCGGTGAATTTTTAATAGTGAAATAACATTAATTTCTTGGTTTGCGTTTTTCACTCTCTTGACTTGATATTTTAAGAGCGCGTGAGTGTGTGTGTGTGTGTGTGTGTGTGTAGTTCACGCTTATATCCACCAATCAGGCGAGCCAAGTAATAACAAAATAAATCAATCGCAGGTGGATGAGAGATAAATCATTGTGTTTGTTTGATAAATACAAATCTGTGAACTGAAAGGGGAGCTGTAGCTCATTAAATATGCAAATCTTATCCAATCCTAGCCGTGGGCGTTTACTGTCAAGTCTTCAGTGCGGCACGCCCATCAAAACCGAGCGGGTCTTGAGAGAGCCTCAAAACCAGTGTAGAAAATAGCCTATTAATTATTCATTATGACGCGAACGTCACGAGTTGACCTCAGACAACAGTATAAAAAAATTCAAAAAGCCAGTTCATGACTCCGTTAATGTAGAAACTTTTTCTGTTGGTTCCATTTCTTAGTGAATCAGTTAATGAACTTTCACTAGACAAGTGAGATTTAAAAGAAGCCTGATAATCAGAAAGAGACTTTCTGCATGCATTACCTCCTACTACTACTTATTCAATATTACAAATTATGCCGTTCTTTGGTAATTATGCCGACCGGAACTTCAGCTGGTGTGAGTGTTTCTAATTAGAGGAGCGAAGAGCCAGGTTTTTCACAGGTTCAGAGGCCCCGCTGAGTACTCTTTGAGCGTTGTTATTAGTGGTATTATTACTTTTGATTACTTTGTCAAGAGACACGGCATGTAAGCAGTTCTAGTGAAGCAGGCTATGGGGGTAAGATTTTCATCCTCTTCAGGAAGTTAAGCCAGCATTGAATATATCTAAAAACATGAGTTGCATTATAGGCGGAGCATTTTTAAGGTTGACAGAATTGCAGTATTGATATTGTTATGCATTGATTGTTAATGGAAAGTCATTATAACATTGTCTGATTTCTTTCTGACAGCTTCACATGTGGAAACGGAGCGTCGTGGGAGCTCAGCCACTCAAAGAGAGCGGCGGGCGTCTGGGGAACCCTATTGGGCGTATTCAGGTGAGTCATTCCCTCCTCCAACCAATAAACAATGAAAATGTGTACGCAGCATTGGTAAGCAATAGCAACAATGTTTACTCAGCATAAGCCTGTGTGTGTCTGTGGGGAATCAACCCTATTGGGAAATGTAATGAGTATGTTTCCTTTTGAAAAGCGGCAGGTGGGTTTGGTCTATTAGTTTTACATGTTTTACAGCAGAAAAAGACCACTTAGAGCCACTGGGCGAAATCAATTGGAAATGCTTTGTCTCACAGAGGGACTTTTTTACATAATCTATAACTCCTCTAACTCAGCAGAACCTGCAAACAGTTGCTGGATTGTTCTTTTTCCATAATTGAAGGGCTCTTATTGAGAGTTATGAAAAATGAATCAATCTATGGTCTCTGGCGGACATACCGCCGATAGTCGCGAACAGCAACTGCTCTTATCTCATCTCAAACTCTCTCTTTCTCTCCGCTGATCTTTTTTCTAATTTCTTTCCTTCTCTCATTCCTCTGGGTGTCTGAACTGTTCGCTTCATCAGCTCTGACAGACCAGTGCCGGCTTGTTCTTTGCCAGCATTCTGACTTGTGTCGGCGCTCAGAGGGATGAGGAACATTTATGCCTGTAGTTTCAGCAGCCCTCTAGCATGGAATGATCTTTAAATGGTGCTTTTTCCTTTCTCTCGCGCTTGCTGGCAGCCATATATGTGTATTTGCCATGTGAAGTCGTGCGATAAGCCCTGCGAGGCTTTCTTCCCTCGCTCTAATAGACGATGCAGCATTTTCCAAATGTCGTTTCCATGATCCAATGATCTATTTCAGAGGATACTGTTTTCTGAGTGGTTGCTTTTCATACGTCTCTGTAGGAAAGGAAACCCCAGATGATTTCTCTTGAATATCTCAATATATGGTTTGTTTGAGTGGAAAATTAATGGAGATATTGCTTAAAGTTTCATGCTTATTAGACTTCTTTTTCTCCTGAGAATAACAACACTATAATCTATTATTCCATCATTCTATCTAGCTATCTACCATTCCATAATTTTATTGTTTTGTCATTCTATGAATCGTTCCATAGTTCTTTCTATTGTTCCATTGTTCCATAGTATCGTTTCATAGTTCTATCTATCTATCTATCTATCTATCTATCTATCTATCTATCTATCTATCTATCTATCTATCTATCTATCTATCTATCTATCTATCTATCTATCTATCTATCTATCTATCTATCTATCTATCTATCTATCTATCTATCTATCTATCTATCTATTGTTCCATCATTCTATCTAGCTATCTATCGTTGTATCATTCTATTGTTTTGTTCCATCATTTTATCTATCATTCTATCTAACATTCCATAGTTATATCTATCATTCCATAGTTCCATCCATCGTCCCATCGTCCCATCGTTCCATCTATCTATCATCTATCTATCTATCTATCTATCTATCTATCTATCTATTGTTCCATCATTCTATCTAGCTATCTATCGTTGTATCATTCTATTGTTTTGTTCCATCATTTTATCTATCATTCTCTCTCTCTCTCTCTCTCTCTCTCTCTCTATCTATCTATCTATTTATCTATCGTTCCATCATTCTATCTATCTATCGTTCCATCATTCTATCTATCTATCGTTCCATCATTCTATCTATCTATCGTTCCATCATTCTATCTATCTATCGTTCCATCATTCTATCTAGTTATCTATCGTTCCATCATTCTATCTAGTTATCTATCGTTCCATCATTCTATCTAGTTATCTATCGTTCCATCATTCTATCTAGTTATCAATCGTTCCATCATTCTATCTAGTTATCAATCGTTCTATCATTCTATTGTTTTATTGTTCCATCTATCGTTCTATCTATCATCTATCATCTATCATCTATCTATCATCTATCATCTATCATCTATCATCTATCATCTATCATCTATCATCTATCTATCTATCTATCTATCTATCTATCTATCTATCTATCTATCTATCTATCTATCTATCTATCTATCTATCTATCTATCTATCTATCTATCCTATCTATCCTATCTATCTAATCTATCTAATCTAATCTAATCTAATCTAATCTATCTAGCATCCCTGCAATAAAAAAAGTTTAAAAAATTTTTTTTAAGTCTGAGATCTCAATAATATTAACTCAAATGATCTGAGCTGCTATTCACATAAAATTTGTATGTCATCACATTTGTTTACATTTTTAGACTTCCTAATGGAGAATCATCCGAGACTAAATCGGTACTCAAACCCAACAGAAGTCCTGAGATATGAGAGAGTAACCTATAAGCTATGCAGTTTTCCACTATAGGTTTGGTTTCCAAATGAAGCACGCTGTAAAGTGTTAGATTTTCTGTAGAGCTTGCACGAGTTTCCATGAGTGTTTTGAACAGATGTTGTTTTTGTTGTTTCTCAGGTATAGCTGTGGTTCCATAGCAGTTTCACTGAAAGCATTAATGAGGCTAGTCAGCATGAATGGTTTATAATTCAATTCACAAGCAATATCTGTCTGCAGCACTTGTTTTTGCATTTTTGTTTGTCTTTCGCACATTTTCCCCTCTTACAAAGGTTTTATCTTCTCACCAGACACTTTAACTGTCATTTTTTTTTCTCTCTTTTTGAATCAATTTCATTGTTTTGCAGCTTGTCCGTGTCAGAGCACTGTGTTGTGCGTTCACTGTCAAGTAAAACCCATTCCAGTATCACTTGGTGGTTTGACACCACTAGAGCTGATGTGGTTCTGTGGATTTTAGAAACTGTTCTGGAGATATAAGCTGTTTTCGAGAGAAAAAAAGAAAAGGTGCATCAAATTTTTCATAAAGGAGTTTTATGAGGCACATAAAGCATATTACAGATGTAACAGAAGAAAATATTTAATTTTATAGAAGGTTTTTTTTCAACATGGATGAGATACAGCACTAATAAAATTGTACAAATTACCATGGTACTGCCATGAATTTTTGGACATGGTACTTTGGTAATACCATACTTTTTGGACATTCTTTGAAACACTCAAATTATGTAAATATTGTGCCCCATGAATATGGTCATTCAGTATTATAATATACAGTTAATCATAATACATTACCATAGTATTTCCATCTGAAATCACTTGCCATTGTTTGTTGATATTTTTTGTTGAATTGAATTGAAATGAATTTGAAAATGAATTATTTACACCATCATATTTTACTACTAAATTATAAAATTTGATTAATTCATTAACATGCAGTGTGATTCAAAAGCCTTAGACCTATTGAAAATGTGTGGTTACAAATGAAAATCCAAAAATAAGCATTTGAAAATTTTAAGTCTGGGATTGTAAGATTTAAAAAAAAATGACTGAGAAATTGTGCCTGCACCATGGCGGATTCGCTATTTAAATGGCGAAATTTGCGAGCGGAACGACTGAACGCTTCTTCAGAGAGGAACTTTTATCTTTAATATTTAAAAATGTTTGTGTGCTGCTGCGTGTTCGTGTGTGTGTAATAAGCAGAGTGTATGTGCATTGTGCATCCTCCTATACGCGCATATTCCTAACACGCCCTTTAAATAACACAAAAAATACTGCGCTATTGACTTTAGACCAGGTTTTTGTTGGTCAATGCTGCAGTCATTTTCAGTTGCCTCAAAATAGCAATGAGCCAACAATGCACCTGAACACACCTCGTTTTCAGACCAGCATGCCCATGGGCGAACAGATGGCCGCAAGTGCATTTGCTATTTAAATAATGTGTCGCTGAACGTGAAAATGATAACTGCGTCGGGCTGAAGCTAGCGAAAAACACTTGCGTCGTGCCTGGTGTTGCATTGTCCCGGGTGTATGATAGGGCCCTCTGCCAAGTTTCTGTCTCTATGAATCCCCTCCTTCTGAGAAGCACAATGTGCTCTGATTGGTTGGCTCGGCCAGTTTGTTGTGATTTTTTCAGACAGTTTGTCTTTGAGTGTGTTTCGAAAATTTCACGCACCTTACCATAACTGTGACTTTTAACACGCTACTAAACGCAGTTCAACCAGGCTTTGTCCCTTTTTCTTTGCGTATGCAATTTTTAAAAATATATTGGGCTGGAATTATTTAAATGAGGAATATTGTGATCAGAGTTTGAAATTAACTTTTTCACTCAACGGCCAATTTGGCTACTTAATTCAGTTACAGGCCATTTAGAACTTCTACTAGCCAGAAAAAAAGAGAAATAAACCATATTAAATACTTTTTTTTGTATTTTTCTTCACATTTCTTTGTTCAGATTCATCATTATTAGTTCATAAGTGTCAGCTGTGTGCTAATATCATCCTCGTTTGTGTTCACTACTTAAGTCGTTCCTTCTCCTGCAGTCCTTTTCCGGTCACCGCTACGTTTAGTTGTGTTGTGTGATTGCCTGTCTGCATACATTATAAAATTTGGATTTCATACATTAATTTCTTTATCAAACAAAATCCTGTCATCTAGCCAATCCTCTCCCTTCCTCTTTCATCCTCATTCTTTTCACCAAAAATTTATTTTTGGAGGACAGATCAATACAGTGCAAAATTGTTTGTTTTGTGTTTTTCCTGTGTATGCGTATATGTCCTGCAGTGCTCACAAAACATTACATTCTTTGTTGAGTCAAAGACGAGCCACACATGACCAGCTTGCCACTTGGTATTAAAACTTCACATTTTCTTTTCTTGGTTTCCTTCACTGCTTTGCGGGTCTTTCTTTTTTTTCACTGGTGTTAGTTACCCTTTGCAAGTATCTCCACATTATTATGTTTTTGAGCAAGAGAACAAGTTCAAGTAATATATGTGCAGATTTGGTTTATACGAATTTCCCCAGCAAAATTATTTGGCGGGTTGGCGGGTGTTCATTTCAAACCATGATTGTGAGGTGTACATTCCAGGAAGAAAACTCAGGTCTATATTCAAAGCCTTTCCGGGAATTTGGAACCAGTGAATATATAGTGAATATTATATAGAGAATAACTCCATTTTGGAGTGGACTTTGTACTTACAGCAACATACCACACTAAAAAAGTTGAAAATGTAAAAAGCATAATAAGTCTTCTTTAACAGTTCCTAAAATGGAACTGTTAACTTACAAGTCATCTTTAAGATAATCCCACTAATATCAGCAAGCACTGCTAACAGGCTGTGTCCAAGAAAGCAGTTTAATAGCTTTTCTTTGCTAAGGCTTTAATGTTCTTTTAAAAATTGTGAGGCATTGTAAGTGTTTTTAGTCTGCGTGTTTGTGCTTTTTTGAACTGAGCCAGAATGCACTCAAACCTTTCATGCTCTCACAATGACTTCTGTGCCAGAAGCGTTCTTCAGGCTTTACCTCTTTACCTTTTCCCTCCTTTAAACCCGTTTTCACAGCAAAGCAAATCAAAGATTGACAGGTGCGGGAACAATTACAGATTGCCCAAAAAGCCTGTCTAAAATCTATTTCAGGATTGACACATTTGCTTTTATGTGCAATAAGTTAATGCAATACATGTAAGTATGAAAACTAATGTTAAAAATATGCAGGAGACACAGACAGTGATTTATTTCTAGCTTGACATTATTCAGTTTGGAAACAGGATAAGTAGATCTTTCTTGGTAATTTTCCCAAACTAGGCATGTAATGTGCAAATCAGCATTGTTTATGTGCATGCCAATGATCTATAAAAGATCCAGCAAACTTTATCAAAGGTTGGATAAAATAACAGAACCCACTTAACAATATATTGATCTCAAGAACCTAATAAAAAGCTGATCCAACTTTTGCTTTCAGAAAAGCTTCCAACAATCTCAAGTGAAATATTGCACCATCCTTCAAAGTAGGAAAGCCTCCAGTTCTGTGAGGGATGAAGAAAAAAGGAGTCTATTTATCTCTTTGAGCTCCAGAACTTCATTCCAAAAGGTGATTTCTCTATATGAAGCTCTTTAGTATATGGATGAGACAGTGACTGTACATGTGCATTAATAATGCAGGTTTTTTTGGAAAAATTCCATCGGAATAAGATGTTTACATGACACAAGCGAAAACTCTACTCTCGTTTAAATGCCGTTTTCATTATTCTGATTATTCACTAGAAAATGTATTACCTTAGACTGAGCCATTTGTATCTCTATACACCGTGGGTCCCCTTACAGTGAAATCACCATTTTGCCCCGTCATGTTTCTACAGTAGCCCTAAATGGACAAACTTCTCTACAGAGCGCTAGTCACTCTCTGCTCTCTTCGATGACAGTTTTGTCCTATGTCAGACATTGTAGCTTCTCTATGTGCACCGAAAGAGAGGGGTGAGCATTGGGTGATGCAGTTAACAACCTCACCACTAGATGCCATTTAAATTCACACACTGCACCTTTAAGCTTTGGGAACATTTTTGGGGATATCCGCCTGGATTTGGCGTACCCAAATGGAAAAGCTTCCCATACCCACATACAGTGGTCAAAATACATAATTTTTGTGTCATTTTTACAGAAAACCAGTTGAAATTACACAAAACACTGCTGAAAATGATAAACATTTTAGCATTTGTTGTCTGAGCTGTAATAAAAATCCTTCCTATAAATATATATATCTATCAGAAGGATATAATTTTTTTTTTTTTTTTTAAGTGTATAATCCTGTGCGCTCTAGCACCCTGCAGACACGTTTGACTGTTTACACTAGATTGGAGCAAATACTGGAAAAAAATACTTTATGTATGTCTGCCTTAATGTAACCTAAAAGTCTCCCCATACCCATATACAGTGGTATAAATGCTATATCCTCAGTGTCACAAAATTATTTTTCCAGTGTTCGCTGACATATGCTGGAAACAACCAAAACTGTTTGCAGGGTGCTAGAACACACAGGGCCTAAGATATACACTTTCAAAAATGAATTTTTACCCAAAAGATCAAAAAAGTTTTTTTTTTTTTGTTTGTTTTGGTTTTAATATTTTATATCTTTGTTTTTTTATATATTTTATATGTTTGTTTATTATACCACAGACAACGTATACTATAATATTTATAACTTTCATATGTGTTTAATGTAATTTCAGGGCTTTCTGTAAAATGAGACTGGGATATTGCATTTATACAGTATGGGTATGGAGAGACTTTAAATTACATAAAAGGTAATATTCTTCCCTTCAGACCATTTGAATAAATCTTGCATACATTATGGACAACATTTTTTTTCCAGTATTCGCTGCCATTTAGTGGAAACTTTTTAGGTTTAACTGCATCCTTTGAATTCCTGAACTTAATCAGTTCAGACGAGAGAAACGAAGAAATGTAGTAGGTATATTTTCTTCTTTTTTCATTGCTCAAGAGTCTAGGATTTACTCCTACAGCAGGTTATGTGTCTTTGTGTTGGCCTTGGATAAAGACAGCTTCCGTATAGCAGTGTTGTAATAAATTTCAGCTTTGTGAAGCTCTTAATATAAAGTTTTTGAGTTTTTGTTCTTTTTTCTTTTTTTCATTAAGGTGCAGAAAGTCTCTGACTTTTTTTTAAGTTTTGCCCTTTTGCCACCTTTATTTTGCTGAGATAATATAGAAAGTGCAGGAAGTGATGGGGAGAAAGATATATCAGTGTTTTTCTCAGATGTTTCTCATAAAATCCCTTTGAAGACACATATAATTAGATCATAAAAGAATTTGTTGAAGATTGTTTAAATTGAAAATGATATTTTTGTTGATACTCTAGACAAAATGGAGAATGCTTTTACACAGGAGAAACATCTGAAAAGCAGGAATCTTAAGCTAATGTGATGAGTTCTAAAAACAACCCTTAAAGGTAGGGTAGGTAAGAATTGGTTAAAAAACTTTTTTTCCAAATTTGCCTAAACTTTCTTTATATATCAATACATAATTAAAATGTAAGTACTCTGAAAAAGAAAGTATAAAAATTGAGTGTCTGTAGACCTCTCAAGACTGTTTTAAACACAGCTCATTATTTCCATTCACTCCACCTTCTCCCTTCTGGGCTCTTTCCAAAGCCACGCCCCCAAAACACATGAACGCGCTAAGCCGACCGCTCAGCTGGAAGACACATTATTTACCTGAGACGAGCGGAGTGCATGAAGTGACATCATGTCAGAATCACATGTAATAAAGAATCTAAATTTATCAGTATGAATATAAACAAATAAGATGTCTTTTAGTACTCAATATTAAGCTAGAATACCGATACTGGTAACGTTTAAAATACACACACAACACCTATAGGTAGAGAATATAAAAACAAACCAAAGGCGGAAATAAACGTGCAGGTAAAGTTCCCGGTGAACATGGTAAAAGAGTTTAGACAGAGGGT
The DNA here is from genome assembly GCA_023029165.1 of Gobiocypris rarus. Classification (NCBI taxonomy): domain Eukaryota; kingdom Metazoa; phylum Chordata; class Actinopteri; order Cypriniformes; family Gobionidae; genus Gobiocypris; species Gobiocypris rarus. The sequence continues at coordinate 33,109,096 of CM040921.1, read as the reverse complement.
AGTTCTGAGTAGTAACTTAGTTTTAAAAAAAAGTTCCTGGATGCAGTGTACTAGCTTTTACACATGCATTTTGTTATCTAAAGTTACATTTTGCGAAATTCAACACGACAGCGATCAGCTTGAGCTAGGCATATTAAGTATGTATTATCTCTGCTAAAGGCTCGCTAAGTGTATAACATTGTAACTTTATGCTAAGTTTTAATGTTATGCTAGCTATATTAGGCAGCTACGTGTGCTAGTGATACATGCTTCATGAAAACATAAACCAAAAAAATGTATAATCAAAATGAAAGATTACCTGTCCAGCAGAAATACAGCCTCTTGAACTCCTCAAATCAAATGGTTGCGCGCATGTGGGCAGATCCTGTAGCAAAAGGGGTGGTAGCCATGGTAGCGAGAGAGAGTGAAAGTCGCCCAAGCCAATCACTGGTTTCCTCCCGAATGAAAATAATGAGCGGCGTTTATTGCAGATTAAAAAGTCTAGAGTAACTCGATTTTTATACTCTCTTTTTCAGAGTACTTACATTTTAATTATGTATTGACATATAAAGAAAGTTTTAAAAAATTTGGTCAAAAGTGTTTTAGATAATTCTTACCTACCCTACCTTTTAAAGGGTTCTGTCAGGCATTCATATATAGAACCTTTAATATTGTGATTTATTTTATGGATTTTTTTTTTACTAATACATTTAGTTTAAATTCATGTTTTATTTTGATCGCATATTACTAGGGCTGCACAATCTGGGCATAATATATATGAGTGAGGTAAGGGAAATAATAAGTACTTGAACACCCTGGTATTTTGCAAGTTCTCCCACTTGGAAATCATGGAGGGGTCTGAAATTGTCATCGTAGGTGCATGTCCACTGTGAGAGACATAATCTAAAAAAAAAATATCCAGAAATCACAATATATGTTTTTTTTAAATTATTTATTTGTATGATACAGCTGCAAATAAGTATTTGAACACCTGTCTATCAGCTAGAATTCTGACCCTCAAAGACCTGTTAGTCTGCCTTTAAAATGTCCACCTCCACTCAATTTATTATCCTAAATTTGATGTACCTGTTTGAGGTCGTTAGCTGCATAAAGACACCTGTCCACCCCATACAATCAGTAAGAATCCAACTACTAACATGGCCAAGACCAAAGAGCTGTCCAAAGACACTAGAGACAAAATTGTACGCCTCCACAAGGCTGGAAAGGGCTATGGGGAAATTGCCAAGCAGCTTGGTGAAAAATGGTCCACTGCTCGAGCAATCATTAGAAAATGGAAGAAGCTAAACATGACTGTTAATCTCCCTCGGACTGGGGCTCCATGCAAGATCTCACCTCGTGGGGTCTCAATGATCCTAAGAAAGGTGAGAAATCAACCCAGAACTACACGGGAGGAGCTGGTCAATGACCTGAAAAGAGCTGGGACCACCGTTTCCAAGGTTACTGTTGGTAATACACGAAGACATCATGGTTTGAAATCATGCATGGCACGGAAGGTTCCCCTGCTTAAACCAGCACATATCCAGGCCTGTCTTAAGTTTGCCAATGTAAAAGCAAGAACAAATCTATGGATTTAATATGAAATATGAGCCTCTTATGCATCCACTGTGGGGGAAAACAACATGGATTGTCATATAAATTTATTTAGTTTATTTTTATTTTTTTTCTATTTTTTACCCAAATAGGATGGAGTGAGCACTACTGGGCGCTAAACACACTCATTTTTTCATTCATACTGGAAGCCAGAGGGCGCCCTCGAGCAGAAACTCCACATATGCCTCAGAGAGAAGTAATATAAAGATCCCTAATGTGAATCTTGCACTGTAGCTGAATAAAATAGATAGATAGAAAGATAGATAGAAACGCTTTGACTGATTAAACATAAAGACAATAAACACAGGACTGCATCAAGATATGGTGTATTTGAGTTCTTCAAGCCTTCTTGGGTATTTTCAACATAAAGTATATTGTAATGCAGTACTAAGTCTAATTGACATAGACTTTATCACTGTATTGAATAGGCCTACTATAAAATAATACATTGTCTGCATCATTTTCTAATAAGAAGCCATATCAGCTCATAAAACGTAAATTTCTAATATTTGACTGACGATATGAATTAAGTTAAAAGTTTATCAAACACTGTCTTTTGTTGGAAAGCAACACGCATCAAACATCTTCACAAACACACATTATAAGTGACTCATTTACTACTACATTTACTACTTTACTAGAGCAGCATTTACTACTGATCACAGAGTCACTGTATATACCTACAGAGATCACTGATCTGCACTAACATGTTGTGCATATATTTATTTAATTCAAATCGCAGCCTTTACATAATCTCACACAATCGTGCAGCCCTACATTTTACAAATAAGCAGCTTGTAAACATACTTTTTACTAGAAAAACGTGAAAGTACAACCTCGTTTTGTAATAATGCAATAAAATCAAGAATCTGTGATTTGTTCATTCTCTTTAATTTTTTAATTTTGATGGCTGCACCACACTCCCAAAAATAGATGGGACAGAGGCAAGTTTACCTCCGTGTCAGCAGCTTTCCAATTACACTTACACTATCTATATCTTTTGGAAATTGAGGGTATCAATTGTTGCAGTTTTGCAAGTGGAATTTTTGCCTTGCTTGATACAAGATAGCTGCTCAACAGTCTGTGGTTCTCGTTGTCCGATTCTACTGTTCATGATGGGCTGTACATTTTCAATAAGAGACAGATCTGGACTGCAGACAGGCAGTCAAGCACATCCCTTCTATGGTGTAGGGTGTCTAAGAAACCACTCTGATGTAGCATGTGTAGAATGAAGCCTGGCATCATCTTGCCTCCCAGGGAGGATGTCATCTTGATGGCAGTAAATGTCTCTATACAATCCCAGCATATGTCTCCACGTCAATGGTACATAAACACACATGCAAGTCACCCATGCTGTTTGCACTAATGCACCTCTATACCATTACAGTTGTTTGCTTTGCATTGGTCACTGATGAAAGTCTGAATGGTCCCTTTCGTCTTTTGAACTGAGAAATGAATGTCTGTTTTTTTCCCCAAACCAAGCTAAAAAGGTGAACTGATCTGGCCACAGCACACATTCACACATTTCCGCTGTCTTTTGGGCCATCTGAGATGAGCTCGGGCCCAGAGAACTCTGCAGCATCTCTGCATTGAACTGATCTATAGCTTCTCCTTGCACGGCAGTGATTCAAGTTCCTATTCTTGATGTTGACTGTGTTAAGTGACAACAGCTTTCGAGCTACTTCCGAGCCTGTGTGGCTATTTTTAACACCGTAACATTTTGGTTCCTCATGCAATGCCATCTTGAGGGATCGAAGGTCTCGCACATTCATAAGAGGTTTCCTGACTTGCTCTACAAAGACTGAGAATTCTCTGGATTCCCGGGATACTTTCACAATATTAAATGTGACTGTATGTATGGTAGATGGTGAAAGACCTACATTGTTTGCAATCTTGCATTGAGAAATGTGATTTTTGAATTGTTTGACAATTCTCTCATGAAATTATGAGCCATGACTCATCTTTGCTTGCAAAGACTGAGATGCTCGTTTTACACTCACGATACCGTCACCTGTTATCAGTTCAACTGCTAATTGTGGAATTTCAAAGCAAAGCAGTTTAACTTGGATATTCTTTCATCTTTTCACTTTTATTTAGCCTAAGTCCCAACTTTTTTGAAGTGTTGCAGCCATCAAGATCAAAAGTTGTTTATATTTACAAAATACAATTAATTTGTGGCTAGTGAAAACATAAGACATTTTTTCTTTGTACTTTCGTCAGTTAAATAATGGTTCAAGAGAATTAATAAATCACAGATTCTTGATTTGATTACTTTTTTCAAAATGTCTAAACTTTTCCGGGCTACTATTATGCAATCATTTAAGACATTTCTCCTTATATATAAACTTTATAGCATCCCTTTTTTGCTTTATTTGCTTCAACTTATGACAGACAAATAGTAACAGTGGTGACATAACTATAGTATAAATTATATATATACATATACATATTATGGCTGTCAACATTAACGCATGCGATTTAATTCAAAATTCTGAATGTGTGTAAAATAATTTAACACAAATTACTAAAGCACACAAAATTGCATAATTTATGTCACGCAGTTACAGTTAGATGATCTTGGAAGTCGAGAGCATCTACAGGTCCTTCTAAAAAAATTAGCATATTGTGATAAAAGTTCATTATTTTCCATAATGTAATGATAAAATTAAAATTTCATATATTTTAGATTCATTGCACACCAACTGAAATATTTCAGGTCTTTTATTGTTTTAATACTGATGATTTTGGCATTCAGCTCATGAAAACCCAAAATTCCTATCTCAAAAAACTTGCATATTTCATCCGACCAATAAAAGAAAAGTGTTTTTAATACAAAAAAAGTCAACCTTCAAATAATTGTTCAGTTATGCACTCAATACTTGGTCGGGAATCCTTTTGCATGACTGCTTCAATGCGGCGTGGCATGGAGGCAATCAGCCTGTGGCACTGCTGAGGTGTTATGGAGGCCCAGGATGCTTCGATAGCGGCCTTAAGCTCATCCAGAGTGTTGGGTCTTGTGTCTCTCAACTTTCTCTTCACAATATCCCACAGATTCTCTATGGGGTTCAGGTCAGGAGAGTTGGCAAGCCAATTGAGCACAGTAATACCATGGTCAGTAAACCATTTACCAGTGGTTTTGGCACTGTGAGCAGGTGCCAGGTTGTGCTGAAAAAACGAATCTTCATCTCCATAAAGCTTTTCAGCAGATGGAAGCATGAAGTGCTCCAAAATCTCCTGATAGCTAGCTGCATTGACCCTGCTGTTGATAAAACACAGTGGACCAACACCAGCAGCTGACATGGCACCCCAGACCATCACTGACTGTGGGTACTTGACTCTGGACTTCAGGCATTTTGGCATTTCCTTCTCCCCAGTCTTCCTCCAGACTCTGGCACCTTGATTTCCGAATGACATGCAAAATTTGAGCGACAGTCCAGTGCTGCTTCTCTGTAGCCCAGGTCAGGCACTTCTGCCACTGTTTCTGGTTCAAAAGTTGCTTGACCTGGGGAATGCGGCACCTGTAGCCCATTTCCTGCACACGCCTGTGCACGGTGGCTCTGGATGTTTCTACTCCAGACTCAGTCCACTGCTTCCGTAGGTCCCCCAAGGTCTGGAATCGGTCCTTCTCCACAATCTTCCTCAGGGTCCGGTCACCTCTTCTCGTTGTGCAGCGTTTTTTGCCACACTTTTTCCTTCCCCCAGACTTCCCACTGATGTGCCTTGATACAGCACTCTGGGAACAACCTATTCGTTCAGAAATTTCTCGTTTAGAGAATCTTTTCATGATATGCAATGATTTTTCATGATTTTTTTGAGATTCATGAGCTGTATGCCAAAATCATCAGTATTTAAACAATAATTCAATTCAATTCAAATATATTTAGACCTGAATAAAAGACCTGAAATATTTCAGTTGGTGTGCAATCAATCTAAAATATATTCAATTTAAATTTTATCATTACATTATGGAAAATAATGAACTTTTATCACAATATGCAAATTTTTTGAGAAGGACCTGTACATTTGCGCAAGCACCAATAACCCAGGTTTTGCTTCTCTGTTTTCAGATCATTTTAAGACACAAACATCTGGGAACGTTTTCAGTTCAATTTTCTAGTAAGCAAATGCATTCACTCAGTCCAAAAAAACGCTAATGTAAAGAAAACCAGGCTTATTACATTGAGGAGGACAGAGACGCAAGTTTTAAGTGAATTAGTCATTCCGGTGTGTGTTTTGTTTTGAACATGAGCTCTGTCATATTCTGTGATTGTTTCTGAAGAGTGAGAGCCCTCACGCATCACGCTGTGTGAAATACTGACTGAATGGAACGGCAAAACATCCCACCGCTGTATGGCCAGATGATACGCAAACTACGTTTCTCGGCTGGATAAAGCAAACCATTGTCTCCCTAGTAAAATTTTGATGAATGAGGATTGCAATCAAGGTGAAAATGATACCAGTTACGAACAGGAGTCGTACTGTAGGCACCCATGAGTATTAATGCGCAAATATTTGGTCCTGTTCGGTATTGCAGCTTGACTTGTCTAAAATGTAAACAAGATCTTTGTCAGCTACATATATACAGTGAATTCTGAAAAGTTCTTATATAATTTGGTTATTTTATGTCCTTTTGGAGTCTTCAAGTGTCTTCGGTGAGAATCACCCATCAATCTGATGGTTTATTTTGCTGGATATAGCAAATTATGACAAAATTAATGTGTATAATAGTATAAATGGTGTATGCTTAATTTCACGATTAGTGTGCGATTAATTATGACACACAAAAGGGGTGTCTATTGACAGCTCTAATACATATTCACATAAACACAAACAATACTACAAATATAAAAGGGAATATCAGGCAACCATGGATGGATGGATGGGTTGATGATTTGGATGGGTGGATTGGGTGGATGGATAGATGGATGAGTGGGTTGGTTATGTTGGATGGGTGGATTGGGTGGGTGGATGGATGCATGAATGGGTGGATTGGATGGATGGGTGGGTTGGTGGGTGGTTGGGGCACTAAGATGTATTTTTCTCCTTAATTATTCCAGAAAGGGGCTACAGACTTGCAAAAAGAGTTAGAGTTTTGGTTTTTGCCTCATTGCTGACCGAATCTTTATCATTTTGAGAGTGTGTAAAAAAATCAAAAACTCATTGGCGAAAGGGAGGGGCAGTTGCTAGCTGACTAGTTCATAAGAATTAGTCGTCTAGTGGCAAGTAAAGTTGCAAAGGCTACACTGTAAGCCTGTAATTTGTTTAATTGGGGTTGGGGTCTATTGACAGAAAAACACCTAAAGATTTTCCCTCAGAAATCAGACCGTGTGGGATAAGACCAGAGATAGCTGGTTGAGTTGTGCAGCAAAGGCAGCTTGGGTCAAGGTCAGGAAATATTTTTGGGCATCTTTAAAATAGTCAAAAAAGATACTACCAGAAAGATTCGGAAGCCAGATGAAGTGCAAAAGTAACCAGTTTATTGAAAGTCCAGCAAGTATGTTAGTTAGAGGTTCTTTGGTGTAGGCCCTGTCCTAAGCTCTCGTTTCGAGTGTGCCAGACTATGCATTTCCTGCCTGAAGATGAAGGCTGGGGCGTAGCCGACCCCCCTGGAGGTATAGGCTGGGACCATCCTGGTGGTGGTGGGGAGGTTGGTGGTAAGGTCGGCATCAGCATCTGCAAACTCAGACATGTGTAAATGACCATCTTTTATACTCTGTGAATTAGGACGTGATTGGTTAGGTCTGAATGTGATTGGTGACGTAACGTAATCTTCCTGGCAGAACTTTGCGCTAGGCTTTTATTTCTATACAGAATGTCATTGAACAGATTTTTTTTTTCTCTCTTTTTTTTTTCTTCGTGTGAGCGTAGAAAACTTTTCCCCTTTTGTTGATGCAATTTGTCCATGCTTGACATATGCTGCTGTAATTTTCTGCTCTGTCCCATGTGACAACAAATAAAGTTGCTATTTTTGTAACAAATGTGCCTGCAATTCTGGCAATGGCAATGTCTTTTTTGGTACTCAGTACGTGTTGCTTTATAAAAAGGACACGTCAAAGTGCTAATTGTCAGGTTTGTTCAATTGCTGAGACAATACCGCTAATTGCCTGTCAACATAATGTGACCCACCTTTGCAGCTGCATTTGTAAATTGCTTCATAACTAAACTCCTTTCACTCCATTTATAAATACAGATGTATGTAAAGGTAGTTGTTACATGTAATTAGATTTATTTAAAAAGCCAAAAGGACTCTATATGCACAGCTTGGTGTGGATACAGCTGAGGAAAGAGCCCAGGAAACTGACTGTAGAGCTTGCAAGGTGAGATTTGATTATGGTTTATTTAAAATGTGCGTGTGTGTGGAGGTATTTTTCAAAAGGGACAGATAATATGCCACACTGCAGGGTCTCCCCCAGGAGGTACGGGCACGCATCATTACTCATAGTTTTCCTCTCATATTCTGCCAGGATTTCATTTTCTTCTGCCAGTATTCTCAGTCCCTCTCCCCCTCTCTCTCACTCCACTGTCTATCTCTTCTCCTCCCCTTTCCTCCTGCTATATCTGAGCAAATATTCACTTTTTGCTAAAAAGAGAGTATGTGTGTTTGACAGCTCATCGTTGTCCCAGCATGATATTACTACAGGAGCAGTTTGCGTAGTTTGTTTACAGAAATAGTTCAACCTTTTAGGGTGAATGCTGGGTCATTTCAGTTCCAACTGCATAATAGTTCATAACTAGTGATGCACCGATCATGATATGTCATGGCTGTTTCTGAATTCTTTTTTTTTTTTTAATCAAATTTATTTGTTGCTTGTTTACTCTATTAATGGCCAAACTGGTCTTAAACAAAAAAATATATGTTGCCATTTGAAATTGTGAGGCAACTACTGCACTTTAATCATGATCCAAACAAAGATGTTACACACATGTTGTTGTTTTTATTTGTATAATTTCAGGATTTAAAGCAAAATAAGAATTATCTGACTTTAGCTTTGTGAAATTATACTTAATAAAACCATACCTGCATAAAATAAAGATGGACTTAATGAAAATGCAAATTCACTCTCTAACAGTAGGTGGCACTTTTTTTTCCTCCAATATTTCGAGCATCACGAACCGTGATACTTTCGTCGGGTCTGTGCTCTCCTCCCCTCTTTGTGTCCATCTTCAGCTTGTCCTGCCTCTGGCCTGTGTTTAATGTCCTGTTTACAGACTTTGTAATATTTCCACACAAATTACATTTTGGGTAGTGGTTGTAATGTATTTTGTGTGCAAGTTAGAAACAGAGATCAACTAAAAACAGGTTGCCGATTGTGGGTCTGGTTCTGATTGTTGGCCGGTTGACTGGTTCATCTCTACTCATAACTTAAAGGGAGCTTTTGACATGTAAGAGATCACCATACAATAAGAATATCCTGTAAGTTTCAGAACTGAAAACTTCCTTTTAAGTCCAAAAACAGCTTTTATTGTTACCAAGCCCATCGAACGACTCATTGTGGAATGTGATAGGTGAAAAACCGCCTCTGCAAAAGAAAATCAACGCCTATTTCTTCATCATAACATTGGCCCCACCCACTGGCGTGTTAGTGAGATGACGAGGAGAGAAAAGCAAAAACAGAATCACTGACTAATGCTAGGAATGTGGTTATTTATTTTCGACAATGTAAATGTCTCATTTGAGCATTATTTGTTTGTATGCGGTATATTTTACTAACAGACTTTTACGATGTGGACTCGACAGTAATGCCATAACATGTTAGTAACCGTGTTAATTCTAATGCCTGATCTGTGACCAGTGATTTCTGATAAATGATTCATGTACAGTTAGATTTACATTCTGTTTGCACTGTTAGCTATGATGAAAGCAAAGTGTGCAGAAATGGAGTTGCAATTACGAGGTCACTGCATTCATGCACTCAACATGTCTATGATCGGCTACAGTGTTCATCACTGCGACCTTTCATGCTTTCTAAATATAATGCTATCAACACTTTTCATGATTAGTTAACTTTGAGAGCTGTAATAGATAAAACTTGCTAAATGTTTTCGAGCGAGTTCCACATGTAATACTTTGCTATTTCATATACAAATACAAAGACGTCAGCCAATCACAGCTGTGGGTGTTTACTCTGAGGTCTCACAGCAGACACGCCCCTTAAATTCAGGGTAAGAAAAATGCATTTTATTACTAAATTGACATTTATGTAAAAGTCATACTAACATTATACGTGCACCCCAGGAAACATAAAACAACAAAACAATGCAGTTCATGACCCCTTTAAAAAATGTGTACTCCTTAATGAAGGATTATGATCCAGCAAAGGATTTCAATGATCATTCCTACTCATTTAAAAGATGTAAGAATGTAGCACCATGACAGCCTGTTGTGGTCGAGTGCTAAAAAAAAAAGTCAGATCGACGTTCCCCAGCATAATTCTTCTGTGTCCCTGGCAACCTCCCGTGATTGATGGGTCAAGATGGCCAACCTAGATAGTAATGCAAGACGAGCCCTCATAATTTGCAATGATAAATCGCTAAGACAGGAACCAATTTGTGTGAGAAATCCAGCTCCTATATCATCCTTGAATCTTTTTGTGGCAAAGTGCCTGTCCTCGCTGGAAAAACAAGTTTTATTAAGAATTCAAATTAGATGGGATCTGTTTAACATAATGGAATATAACGCAACAGAAGGAGATGCTTAGAATGATCTCACGTGTTTTCTGGTTATTCAGAGAAAAGAGCATGTTGAGCTCCCAAAAGAGGATTTTGAAGACCTGTATATATACACAAAACAAATTAAATGGATGAAAAAAAAAATCTGGGATTTCTTCCTGCTATATTAGCAAATATCCACTACAATGCATGCGTGTGTGTGTGTGTGTGTGTGTGTGCACGTGTACATGTTTTCTATCCTGGTGGGGACTTTAGCCTGAATGCACATAGACTCGTGTCACCATGGGGAACTAAATTGAGGTCCCCATGAGGAAGCAAGCTTATAAATCATACAGAATGAGTTTTTATTTTATTTTATGTAAAACTGCAGAAAGTTTTGTGTGATAGTAGGTTTAAGGTTAGGCTATATTGTAAGGGAATAGAATATATAGTTTGTACAGTATAAAATCCATTATGTCTATGGAGAGTCCCCACAAAGATAGTGAACCAGACATTATAAATGAAGATTATTTTCACTATTTCCCTTTCATTAGAAAGTATCATTACATATTTAGATGGACGGATGGACAGATGGAAGGACGGGCGGATGGATTGGTTTCCTTTTAATCTATTTATTATATTTTATATAGTACTATAAAACTTTTAATAGTTATTATGTTCTCACGTTTGCATTATACAAATTATAATGGAATTACAATGTTTACAGTTCACAATTAACGATTAGTTATTCAGTCAAGACCAGCGGATGTTTTTTCTCTATCCATTGCGGGAGGTGTATATTAGGCTGCTATCACTTTAAGAGCTTATGCACGGATCCAATATACTGTTACATAACATGCGTTTTCTCTCAACTATGTACGTTCCAAAACTGACAGTATTTACCTGAATACTCAGCAAGAAGGGCATTTTGACAATGTTGTATGTAGTTGACAGTTTAAGCAAATAAGCCAAAGGTCAATTTGGTGCTCACAAGCTGTATAAGAGACGGCTTTTTGAATATCACTTGTAAAGATCTGTGGTGTACGAGTTTGTAGGACTTACTGCAGGAATTACTAAAATGATGCTCAATACAAGCACTATTCAACTGGAGTGAACGTGACTAAAAGAGTTCAGGCCTGCCCCTTGACTGTTTTTGGTTATTTACAGAACTTGGGACTGTCACAGGGACAAAGTGAATTTCTTAGAGCACCTCTTTCAGTGATATGTCTGGAAGTTCTGTCAAATCTGAGCACCATTTAAGTTATTTATTGAGATCTTTTCTCGAACTTGTGTGAATTTACTATTTTATATTGGAATTGGCTCAGATTGGCATTTGAATTTAGGCAGTTACGTGCAGCCTGGCAGGCTAAGAGAAATAAGGTTACCCTCTCTTGTGATTTTGTAATTGTGTCCCTGTGTGAGGAGGGGTTTGTTTGGTGAAGCTTTCCTCCCCACCCATAACATCGCCTCGGCATACAATGGAAGTGATCATATCTCTCCGTCTGAACAGGAGGAGAGGAAATGAACACATTGGAGGGTGGACTGTAAAACATGCAGCTACATGCTAGATAGTTATCTACTAGAAAATACCAGATAATTATTAACCTTTTAATTTCAATTCATAGTTAAGTTTCTTCCATGTGAATCCTTCTCACAGCGCCTGTGGCTACAGCATATCCTCGGGTATTCATAATTCATGCTCACCGGAATAATAAAAGAATACACAAGATTATAATTTTATTATAGACGCCCTAAAAACTCACAACTCCTGTTTACTTCCAAATACTTTTTTATGCTTTTTGGTGTAAACATATGCTTTGTGTAAAATGTATGTGACGAGACATTTTTTTTTATCACAAGATTTATATAATAATGCGAAGCTTTTGGGAATTGTAAAATCAGTACAGAAATGTAAATGAAATTAAAGCAGAATGTTCCAAACCATTTGGCCCAAAAACCCAAAGTTTCTTATTTTCAGTCTCCTATATAAAGTTTCTCAGGGTGTGGAACAACATCCAGTTCACTTGAACTCCCGTATAACTACTCCGAACAGGAAAGGACTTTTTTTACGGCAGCAAAGTACCTTAAGATGGAAGCTGATAATACCGGAGGCGAACTTTGTTTTGTCTGGAACGCCACTCGCCAGCTAATTAGATGCAAATAGACATTTGATTTATCATTTCCTTACTTTCCCGTTTTACCGCACAAGTGGAACACAGCCCGAGATACTTTAGAAGAATGGGTCAAAGATTAGTGTTCTAGAACATGCTATTCTTTACATAAAGGAAGCTTTTAGACCCATTTTTCACCAATTATACCTCTCTTTTCAAGAGTGAAAAATACACTACCGTTCAAAATTTGGGGGTCGATAAGATTTTTTTAATGTGTTTGAAAGAAGTCTTTTATTCTCATAAAGTTTGCATTTATATGATCAAAAATTCTGTAAAACAGTAAATATTATTTAAAAATTACAAGCTGAGTTTTCAGCATTATTAACCATGTCTTCAGTGTCACATAATTCTTCAGAAATCATTCTAATATGCTGATTTGGTGATCAAAGAAACATTTCTTATTATCATCAATATTAAAAAGAGTTGTGCTGCTTAATATTTTTTCTATGATGAATAGATTTGAATGGCATTCATTTTTGAGTGGATTTTTTGGATCTAACAGCTATTAAGAGTTATTTGAGGAGATTTTTAGGTGCATTTTGGGGTGTGCGTATGTGTGCTAGACTCGACGACGGTTAATCCTAGTACACATTCCAAAGGAAGTGGGTGGAGACAGTGAGATAGGGTGTAATTCAGTCTGAAAGGTATCAATTAATGAGTTCAGTTTTATCTCGCCCAACAGCGGCAAAGCCCATTTTCCTGTTACACTTCTTTTTTTTTTTTCATTCTAATGAAGGTTGCATAATGTTCAAAAAATGATTCAGTCACAAAGAACTGGTTTTGAATGCAGAAGCATATTTAAAGCTTTATGGATGCTATTGGATGCTAATGAAGTGACTGGTCCAGGAGGGATGTTTGGCCTATATTGATGATGTTTCTATGTAGCAGTAGGGTGTTTAGAATGGTTGCTTGCTAGGTGGTTGCTTTCTAGACCAAGTGTGATATTCTAGTCTCTATATCTGGCTCAGGTCCCTCCTTCAGTGTTTACTATCCACTAGGTGAAAATCGTATGTGTTTTATTGCCCTAATTATAAGTCTCAAATGTGAAATGTAATTTGGCATTTGGTGATACTCTGAAAGTGTTTTTCTTTCTAAATGTATTCAAAGCTTTAACAATGTTCAGTGTCTAAACAGCTCAGGGAAGGTAAAATTACAATCCCATTTCAAACAATCATGGCAAGAAAAGAGCCTTCATTGTGCATTTTCCTTTTTTTCATATTACTGAAGACTTTCTGAGGTAAATGAGAAAATGAAAGAAAATTAACTTGGTTGCAAAAGCTGTCATAATGCATCAAAACAGCATTATTAACTTTTAATCTTGCTTGATGATATCTGTATGAATTGTTTAGAATGACTAAACTTAGCTTTTCTCAACTAGAGGTTGCTTATTCAGAACAAAGGTGTACCTTGATGACGCCTTGATTTCACAGAATCAGAATCATGGGAGTTATCATTTCCACCTCTACAGCCGGTGGAAAAGAATCAGATGGAACTCTGGCTGAAATCATATTCATGGATGAGCTAACGTATTAAATATTTATTAACGTTACTGTAGTATAAAGCAGGGTGGGGCTGAAAGCCGTTGGAGCGGAATGAGGCGGCTGGAGCGATTTTATTATGCCGCAGACTAGCGCTTGCGTATGTGGGGTAACACTCAAATGTATCTATTGATAAAACAGTGCTGCGTGTTGAAAGTTAAGTTATAATGCTACTCTGTGCATTCACTCGGCACTACACTGAGACATGAGACACTTGTTGCACACTGCAGTAAGCTAGATCGATATTAGGCATGGTAAAACATGGTAGTCTCTGTTAATCAAGGAAACAAGATTTGTGGTTTTTGGATGTTTTGATCCAAAAATCTTACATATTGTGCCTTAAATTCTTAAATACATCAAATTGATCAGTACATTGGAATCAAATCATTAACAGAATTCTTTACTCTCACTTGCCTTGTGTCAAACACGTTTGACTTTCTTTCATCCATGGAACACAAACAGAGAAGTTTAAAGAATTGTATTAGTCACTCTTTTCATAAAATACAACTGAATTAATTAATCATATCATATGACTTCAAAAGACTGTTTTATTGATACTTTTAATAATATTCAGAATAATGAAGTATTTCATAATTTTTCTTTTTGTGATTTGCATGCTGAAGTTGAAATGCGGGCGTCTAAATAATGGTAGCATTTTTGTTTTTGTGTGAACTAATAATTTAAGACTGATTGTTTATTGCTTCTCATTTCTCTTTGAATTGGGGACATTTAGCATATTTTCCATGAATATTAATACTAGTTCTAGCCCATTTGAATATGCATATCTATAATCTGCTCACAAAGACACTTTCCAAATTCCTTATTTCCCATAACTAACATGTTTAATTATTTTTGAAGCGTAACAATCATTTGCTCGTTCATTTACGAGTCACTCCTGCAGTCAAGCTCATAGTAAGCACAACTAAGTCTTTGGAACAGCAAGCCTCTTTCGAAAAATAATGCAATAATTTGCATCTCATTGATTTGTAACTTAGTTGTAGGTATATTTGTCGAGATTTAGATCTGATCTAGCCTGTTTGTCGCATCACTTGAAGCTATCAATGACCCTGGAAAAGCGGCAATAACCGCAGGGCTCCAGTCCAAAACCCCAACCAGCTCCACTGTCAGTATCAATCGCATCAGCGTCGCATGTTTGTTTCCTGTCCACGGACCACCGAGGGTTAGATTGAACACGACTGGTGAGCGGAGCTGTGCCAAAATGTGTGACGGCTGCCAAAGTGTGCGCTACGTGTCCCATTTTCTCAGGGGGGACAAAACAGACATGACAAGGCAATCTCCACACAGTCAGCGTTCCCGTGGCAACAACGGTCGGGTTATTTATCTGCAAGGTTAATGGGATTACGCCTGGTAACAAAGATAGTGGATTGAGACAAACATGTGCCCATTGGACTGAAGGGAATGTGACAGAGTGGTAACTGTTGAGCTAAATGACTCAGCTAGCCCAAACAGATGGTGCTCAATACATACACGAGTCATAAAGCAGTTTTATGGCTGGCTTTCCTGGTTTTTCCCTCCAAAAAAGATCTGAATGTGGCACGGCATATTTGGAAGCATTTGCATCATCTTGCCTGTGCATTTTTTACTCACACTTGATTTTGATTTTGGATTCTTTGTTCTACTTTTGACTGTTATGTAATGGTTTTTTTTGCCTGAAAGTTCCATTTTTGTCTCATTTATACATAGAACATTGTTTCAGTGCATCTGGGTATTCATTAGCAAAGTTAAGAATCTCTTTCAGTAAAAAATAAATTAATTAATTAACCTATAAGATAAAGTTACTTGGCAGAAGACATTTAAGGCATCTGCAATATTTTTTCCTCTTATTTTAACTTTGATAAATATACCACAATATATTTAAAATACAATTATTTTATGCCAAGTATTTATACAAATACATTTGTATATTTATGAACTTAATTAAGAAATACTCGATTTATATAATATAATATGAGCAATGTGTCTGTAAATAG
The DNA here is from genome assembly GCA_023029165.1 of Gobiocypris rarus. NCBI lineage: Eukaryota > Metazoa > Chordata > Actinopteri > Cypriniformes > Gobionidae > Gobiocypris > Gobiocypris rarus. The sequence continues at coordinate 33,093,157 of CM040921.1, read as the reverse complement.
ATTAATGGATTTGTATGAAATAAATGTATTTTAAATCATTTTTTCACTAGGGGAATCTATCTTGCACAATTGATCATGGAATTGACGCTACCAGTACACACACATAAATATATGCATACATACATATAAATAACAAGACACATAATCGCATTTCAGAAACAAAAATATAAAAACTATAGACAGCGGTATAGGTTGTGGCCGGAGTGAGTGGAGTCTGTGATTTTTACCTGCCCTTTTCCTAACTCTAGAAGAGTACAGGTCCTGTAAGGTGGGCAGGGGGGCACCAATAATCCTCTCCGCAGTCCGGACTGTCCATTGTAGTCTTCTGATGTCTGGTTTGGTGGCTGGAGTGTTCCTCCTGAAGTCAACTATCATCTCCTCTATTTTGAGCGTGTTCAGCTCCAGGGTGTTATGACTACACCAGACAACCAGCTGCTCAACTTCTTGTCTGTATGCAGACTTGTCACCATCCTGGATGAAGCCGATGACTGTGGTGTGGTCTGCAAACTTCAGAAGCGTGACTGAGGGGTCTTTTAGAGGTACAGTCATTTGTGTACAGTGAGAAAAGCAGTGGGGAGAGCACAGAACCCTGAGGGGCACTAGTGCTGATAGTGAGGGTCCTGGATGTGAATTTTTTCCAGCCTCACTAGCTGCTGCCTATCTGTCAGAAAGCTGGTGGTCCAGTTACAGATTGGGGTAGGCATGAAAAGCTGGGTCTGTTTGTATGATAGAATATCTGGCCTGATGGTATTGAAAGTCTGCTGAGATTTTGGAGGATATAATGCAGTCCTATGTTGATTGATTGCATCATCCACAGACTTGTTCACTCTGTAGGCAAACTGAAGAGGATCCAGAAAGGGTCCAGTGATGTCCTTCAGGTAATCAACACAAGTCTCTCAAATGACTTCATGACCACAGACGTGAGAGCGACAGGCCTATAGTCATTAAGTCCAGTGATTTGGGGTTTTTGGGGACCGGAATGATAGTGGAGTGTTTGAAGCAGCTACAACTTGCCAATGATAAATTATATGAAAATAAGTCTCAATATCTTGCACAGTTTTGACTTTGATGTGGGCTGAAGCTTGTGTAAGAAAGTTTCCAATGAAACTTTTGTAATGTTAAATCACTTTTTATGGATGCAACCTATCTTTACAGGGATCCCACTCCTAAAAAAGCAGCTAAATGTGCCCTGAAATTGAACAAAATTCTGCTAGAGAAAAGAGCATTTTTAATAGAATATGGCAGGTCAAATCATACTCACCTGAATTCCAATTACCATCATTTCATGAGACCATTATCTCAGAAATGCACTTACTTTTTCCATCAGCGATTTGATATTTAGAGGCACTTGCTAAACCAAGCATTAGTATTGCTAAGGCCAGACTATTATAGTGTGTTTTTTTTTACGTAACCGCTGAGATTACCTCAGCAACCGTATAGCGGTGAGTTTTGCAGGGGCTAGCATTTTTCTTCTAATCTAGTTATCTAGTTTATTTAGTGAGTTAAATAAGATTTAGATGATAATCAGATGTCATTTTATATCAAAAAAGAAATCCAGATGATTCCAAAGAGGATGTCAATTTTCTTGCATTTTTTTATGTTAAATTTGTATCTAGGGCCGTGTATTGCATTATTAGTATTTTTACACTATTCAGTCCCAAGTGCCCTGCATTCATTCATTCATAAATTCAGACCTTAAGCCACACAAACAGCATGATAATCATAGATGTGTTTTTATGCCAATTAAAGTTTAACTGAAAATAAATCAGATGATGATATAGTTGTGCATCTCTTTGCATTGCCTGGCTTGAATGCTGTTTCGTTCTCATTATCATTATCTCGCTCCTCCTGTCTCTTTCTGGAAATCAGATCACGCAGAATTAATCCAATTAGTGTCCCTGTTAATTAGCCTGCTATTCCAAGACTGAGATATAAATTAGAGCTTTCAAATTGTTTGGTGAGATTGTTCTGAACACTAATTAAAATGCAGTGTGAATTATATGAATTGGCAGGACATAAAATATGAGTTATTTTCTTGGCCAAAAGAAAGAAGGAAGTTAGGAAACCAGTCCGATTTAACACACAGCTACATGATTGCAAGTAGTTCAAGTCGCCCATTGAATTGGCAGCAGTCTTTCATGTAAATGAGTCTGTTATAGGTTTATTGATATTTCTGTTATATACAGAAATGCCATGAGGAGTGTAATGGCTGATATACGGTAATCTATCTGTAAAAGGATGATGATTCGTACAAGATGTAATTATCCAAGTCAATTCATTCTGCTATTACTTTTATATATTGCTGCAGAAAATTGTGTTATTTTCTTGAGTTAAAGATGTCAACAAAGACTTGGTACACGAGGTGTATTGTATGGACTAGGCACACCTGTATATACAGGTCCTTCTCAAAAAATGAGCATATTGTGATAAAGATTCATTATTTTCCATAATGTAATGATAAAAATTAAACTTTCATATATTCTAGATTCATTGCAAACCAATTGAAATATTTCAGGTCTTTTATTGTTTTAATACTGATGATTTTGGCATACAGCTCATGAAAACCCAAAATTGAATAACATTTTTTTTTGCATATTTCATCCGACCGATAAAAGAAAAGTGTTTTTAATACAAAAAAAGTCAACCTTCAAATAATTATGTTCAGTTATGCACTCAATACTTGGTCGGGAATCCTTTTGCAGAAATGACTGCTTCAATGCGGCGTGGCATGGAGGCAATCAGCCTGTGGCACTGCTGAGGTGTTATGGAGGCCCAGGATGCTTCGATAGCGCCCTTAAGCTCATCCAGAGTGTTGGGTCTCGCGTCTCTCAACTTTCTCTTCACAATATCCCACAGATTCTCTATGGGGTTCAGGTCAGGAGAGTTGGCAGGCCAATTGAGCACAGTAATACCATGGTCAGTAAACCATTTACCAGTGGTTTTGGCACTGTGAGCAGGTGCCAGGTCGTGCTGAAAAACGAAATCTTCATAAAGCTTTTCAGCAGATGGAAGCATGAAGTGCTCCAAAATCTCCTGATAGCTAGCTGCATTGACCCTGCCCTTGATAAAACACAGTGGACCAACACCAGCAGCTGACATGGCACCCCAGACCATCACTGACTGTGGGTACTTGACACTGGACTTCAGGCATTTTGGCATTTCCTTCTCCCCAGTCTTCCTCCAGAATCTGGTACCTTGATTTCCGAATGACATGCAAAATTTGAGCGACAGTCCAGTGCTGCTTCTCTGTAGCCCAGGTCAGGCGCTTCTGCCGCTGTGTCTGGTTCAAAAGTGGCTTGACCTGGGGACGCCTGTGCACGGTGGCTCTGGATGTTTCTACTCCAGACTCAGTCCACTGCTTCCGCAGGTCCCCCAAGGTAGGGGTGGGCGATATCTCGATATTTAAAATATATCGAGATATTTTTTAAACACGATATGGATTTTGACATATCGTATATATCGATATATTGTTTATATTTAATTCTGGTTCCGCCACTTTGCTTGTTTGCCTTCTCTGTGCTGTGCTCGCACCCGCTCGCTCGGCCCCCGCCGCCTTGCTTTTATTCCCCCTCCCCTCGCGTGTTGTCTCATTGAACATGGCGGCGTTCGCAATCAGCCCGGAGGCGACAGAGCTCGTCTATAAAAAAGAACAATTGGCTCCATTATATGGAGATACTTTGGTTTTAAGGCGTCGGACTAACAGCAGACAGATGTCCACTGCCGTGAATGCCGAAAGTTGGTGCCAACCAAAGCTAGCACCACGAACCTTTTCCACCATTTTCAGACGAGGCGCAAGCTCGCATACGAGGAGTGCAACAGACTAAAGGCCGCAACATACTCCGCAAGAACAGAGAAATTTGTTTCGTTTTCTCGAGGTGGCAAGAACAAGAACAAAGTTCGTTCTGGCCAGGACATTACATACTTCACGAGAACAGCAGGTGCCGAACATCTCCGTTTCTCCATTAAACCCTGCCCACTTTAAATCTCTGACAGTTCTCGGACACCCACAAGAAAAAAGTTCTGCTCCGACGATGTTTCAAGAATGACCTGCGAGAACTCCCAAACCATGGCTCCGAGAACGAAATTACGTCCATTTGTTCTCGCAGCCCTGGGAACTGGAACTTTTTTCTTGGTTCTTGCGGAGTATGTTGCGGCCTTAAGGATCCCGGCCACTAAACCCACTAACTTTTTCTTTAATTTTAGTTAAATTATTATGTAATCAGGGATATTTTTTTATCTTAAAATATCGCAGAAGCACTTTGTTCCTGCACTGCCTACCTCGAGTTGAGTTTTATTTTTGAATGAAAAGAAGGCAATAGGTATTATTTCTTCCTTTATTTTATTGTTAAATTATTATTTTTGTATACAGATATATATAAATATATATATATATATTTTTTAAATGTTGCAAATTCACTTTGTTCCTACATTTGCACTTCAATAAAAAAAGATTGTGGTATTTGGCATATTTGTTTTTGCAGTAGTTTTTGGGGGGTTATTTTTCCTGTAAAGATATCGAGATATATATCGTATGATCCATATCGCCCAGCCCTACCCCAAGGTCTGGAATCGGTCCTTCTCCACAATCGTCCTCAGGGTCCGGTCACCTCTTCTCGTTGTGCAGCGTTTTTTGCCACACTTTTTCCTTCCCACAGACTTCCCACTGAGGTGCCTTGATACAGCACTCTGGGAACAGCCTATTCGTTCAGAAATGTATTTCTGTGTCTTACCCTCTCGCTTGAGGGTGTCAATGATGGCCTTCTGGACAGCAGTCAGGTCGGTTGGTGTTGGTTGGTTGGTAATATTTCAGTTGGTGTGCAATGAATCTAAAATAAATGTAAGTTTAATTTTTATCATTACATAATGGAATATCACAATATGCTAAGTTTTTGAGAAGGACCTGTATTAGTGCTTATTTGATGCAAAGTCACATTTAAATTCAGGCAAATCTTAAGCTGGTGGAGCACCAATAAGAGCGAAAGTATTGCAGCGTAATTGCATCTCTCAGGGATCTGTTTGCAAACACATATGTAGCGCCAAACTGCCTTGATGTTGGAGTGTCGTTGAAAAATTCAAAAGGGCTTTGAGGCATATAATATCTTCCTATGATCCATACCGATGCCCTTAAATGCTTTGAAATTTATATTCCAACAGAAATTCTCAACAGTCCGTGAATGTAATAAAGCCATTTGAGCATACTTTACTCTGAGAGTGGGTAAAAAAGCACCTTAAAAGGCTCTTAAAGTAGCTCTCAAATGTCATTCACGCTTATATACAAATAAATGGGTTTGGAATAGACTTGCATAGCCAGACCTTCAAACTGACTGCAGAAGTTGTCGACTCCATAGAAGCTTTTATTGGCAAAGTACCGCATACATACAACAGTTTTTTCGAAATGTCAAAATTGTACAAGATGGAGTTGAACCTGATGATCTTTAATGCCTTCGATAGGCATTCAATAGGCAAATTGAATGTGAAATTGTTGTAAATGTTGAATCAGAAGTTGAACTGGAGTCTGTGAATCAATTAATTAAGCCATTTGATAATCATTACCTGATGATCTTTAACGTCTTCAATATAATCACAAGTAAAAATATCAAGAGTAAAATGTGAGTTGTTATACTGATGAAGGCAGAACAGTCTAAACGTCTTTATATCTCCTGTTTTAATCAATAACTAATTTAAGAGTTTGACCAAAGACCACCCAGAGGCCATCTGACGGACATGTGAAGCAACCAATCACAGTTTGTTTTGTTCATTCTCAGGAGCGTGAAAATGTAACGTCAATGTCCCTACAATAACAGACCGGTGTGTATACTTTTGAAAATCCAGTGTTTAGTTGATACAGATAAGCACTCATTGTCACAGTTGTAAACATGATCGCGTTCTTCCAGAAATCCTGTAGAATTAAACCAATCAGATGACGACTTCGAAAATCTGGAAGTGTTTCCAGTTAAGCCAGCGGTCCATGAGCATGACGTCTGAAGCCGAGACTTTGGAACCACATAATAGTAAATAATGTCATGCTTCTTTTAAAGAAATAATTTGTGCCAAAATTCTAATGTCCTGTCATTATTCACACCAAACTTTCTTCTGTGGACAACAAAATAATTTTTCTACTGTTTTTGAAAAATATAATGAGTATTATAAAGACACGAGGGTGAGTAAATGCCAGAATTTTCATTTTTAGATGAACTATCCCTGTTATTCGTATTAATTATCTCCTCTGACATTTTTCTCAGTCTTTGAAGAAGAGTTGATAGGTTTTGCCTTTGTGTTGGTGAAAATTTGTTGCGTTTGCAAGAGCAAGACAGAGGAAGACACTACAAAACTGTCAGCTATCACCTTTCCTTAACACATCTCTCAGTGTGATGTGATGAAAGCTGTTGCTTCTTGCAACTCGTGAGGCACGTTGTCTGTGGTGACCGGTCATCAGATATGTTTATGGTCCTTACGGACGTACGAAGTGTTGAAGTGAAGGAGACGCTGAATGACTTTTAAAAGAGTGGGATCTGGCGATCACCCTGGCAGGGTGGATGTAGTGTCACTGTCACAATTGGAGATGCCGGCAGAGCCAATTGTTTAGTCTGTGACACGGAGAGATTAAATGGTTCAATGAAGATTTGTGGACTGTCAGTTAGATGGAAGGGTGCAGGAAATACCGTAGGACGATAGCTTAGGATGAGAACGGCATCTTGGTCTTTTCACAAAGGAACCCAGATGACTAATTAATTAGGAGATCAGAGAGCGGAGGGAATTCGTCTCGGCTTTGCGCAGGTGTTTTAAATCTATTTCAGAGAAGATGGTGTCCTGCATTGCTGTGGGGGGCTTATGTCAAGGCTGAATCTGGAATGGAAAATGAGTATTCCAGGTAAAGTGTCTTTGTGTAGATACCCAACCCCTGCTGGGACAGAAAACGGCAGCTGGTTCTGGGCACACTGTGCCAGCACTTAACAAATCAGAATAGAGGAGTCTGGCCCAAGGAGAAATCAATGGGGAGGTGGAAAGGGGTAATCCAGCATCCATCTAAGATTCCTATTAGCACCAAGAAAATGGGTTGAAAATGCAAGTGGCTGACTGTGATCTGTGCTGCCAACCTAAAAGCATAGACGCAGAACCCAGAGGAGATACAATGAAAGCCAGGATAACCCTCAGAATGCGTCTAATTGGCCTGTGACATTAAGGAAAAAACAGCATCAGATTGTAGTGTCAATTCATCATTTTGGACCTGGACAGCAGTGTTGTCAGAATGTAAAAATATTCACAACTGAGAAACCAGTTACTTTGGCGTCACTGGAAAATGTCAATTAGCAGAGCTCTGAGAGAGTTACGCACTGTAGCAGTGGGCCAAGAACTTTGGAATGACCTACTTGTCCCCTCATTAATTGGGTAAGAGGAGTAACCTTTCCTTTAAAGAGGAGAACCGTGACTTCTTCTGTCCCAATGGAAAGTGATCTGACCTTAATCTGTCAGATGGAAAAGAGAGCTCCCCCATCACCCATTTAGTGTTCCTGTTCCAGAGACCTGGGCGTTGGGTTGAAATTGGTTAGGGCATCTCAGTTTTCTGTCTTCAATTGCTTGGTCCACTAGCGTCCAGCAATATTAGGTTTTTCATTATATTATATTCCCCGGTTTCACAGACATGGCTTAAGTCTAGTCCTGCTGCATGTTTGAGCTGTTTTAATTGAAATCAACTTGCACTGACATATCTTAAAATATGCCAGTGTCATTGTTTTGTCTCAAAATGCACACCAGTAATATTATTTTCTAAGGCACGCTTATAAAAGCTACTTAAATGCCCTAATTTAACCTAGCATAATTCTAGTTTAGACTAAGCCCTGTCTGTGAAACTGGGCCATTATATATGATTAATCTGTGAATTAGTTACAGTTTATATATCTGTACATTTAGGCATAATTCAGTGACTCGTTCTGCTGGCTACATCTATAGACCAGTAGGTGGTGACAAGTGAATCATTGAGTCATTCAGTCAACCTTATCACCAAACATTCCTTCAGAAAGCACAGATTAATTTAGGAATGCAACAAGTGACTGTCGGTGAGCAAGTCATTGAATGATTCACTGAACCGATTTATTAAAAAATGCTGATTCATTCAGGTAAGACTCCACTGTTGCTAGAATATGGTGATTCTACTTTGATTCTATACTTTAAATTAGTTTGGAACTTTTTTCATTAATGGAGAAAAAAAATACATTAAGTAACTGCCAATATTGGTGTCTAAAATGTATGTTACTTGAGACACCAAGATATTGACTTCTTGTGTATTGTTTCTGTCTGTATAAAAGCAGTAAAGTGGACAACTAGAGCTTTTGCTGTGGACACAAGTCAGTTTGACAGCCTTTATTTGGTTGGTGTGAAAGAGGATTTCCGTACTGTACTTTGCACCATCAACCCACACCAGTCAAACAAACCAAACTCTGTCAAACTGACTTGTGTCCACAGAAAACCTCTAATGTAAAAGGGCCTCAGAAAATCATCGGGATGTCATACAGTTTATAGACAGTGAAAATAAGCGTGACTGAACTCAGTTGGGAGTCGACAGGCTTTTAGCACAAAAGATTAGAGACAACATTATTCTTGACACCACGATCAGACCCTCAAGCCCGAGGGCAAATGTGATGTGCTGCTGTCTTTGAACCTATGACATAAAATACTTTGTTTATAACTTACAAATGGCTTTAACATGCAAGGCCATTTTTTTGACTATGCATTTCATCATGGATTGACCCAGGTTGGTGTTTATGAGATATTGTTTTGATGGCAACCATGCACCTTTAGACCAATCCTGTGAGGCTTTTCACCTCTCCTCCCACTTTCCACTATCTAGGCTGGTATGAATCTCAGCAAGAGCAGTCCTGATGATGAAATTATAGTGGTTAGTTAAATTGCATACCTTTTTTTGTTTTGTGTATTCATGTTGCCTTAGCAAAGTTTATTTAGTCTGACCCTGGTGAAACCAGTCCTACATTTGGAGGGATTAGCTTGAGGCTCCACATAGCTGATTTTCAGAAATTATAATGGCATATTGTCGCGTTCGTTTGTCTCTGCAGGAACCTCAAAAATTGTGATTTAAAATGAGAGTTTTCCTTAGGAGTGGCTTCCTTAAGATAGTTTGCTCAGGTTGTTAGTGAGCAAAGCCATTGCTTTACTGCTCTTAAGAATCCCATCTATACAGCAGTTTACCACAGCCCTCTCAATGTCACAGATTATTATTCATATACTGTGTGGGAGATTTAATTTAATGCACAAACATTAACCATTAGGAGGTAATTTACATACACCCCTTTGACATAGACTCTGATATGTCTGCCACCACTGGTAATGAAACCATTTATCAGTTTAGCGCTGCATGTTTGCAGAACATGTGTGTTCATATTTCTCTGTCTTAGGCCAACACAGATGGCTGATGAGCAGAAAATGATAATTCAACAACATAACAGGAAAAAGTTTGCATTGCATTTGTGTTTGGCTAATTCAGATTTACATTGCAAATGTGTACTTTTCCTCAACTGGTAGACAGAGATGAGTCCATGTTTAGTTAACAGAAGAATTGAATTCTGTCCTGATGCATGACATGATGCACTCTGTCCTAAACTATTTTGAACAGCATTTTTACATGAAAAACTAAATATGTATTTTTCTGTATTTTAAATGATGCATGATATTTTATTGATTGAAAGGCCTCATGCTAGCTGTGAGACTACATGAAATATATGTGCTTTTAAAAATGAATTTGCCACTCCACAGGACATTTTAAAATGAACTAGTGGAGGAAAATGTGATTTAAAAATAAATGTACTTCAAATATTTCCATTATATAATCATTTAAATTTGGATTTTTAAATCTCATAGACAATAGACATGTTATGCATCAACTACAGAATTGCATTTTTGAATGACTTTGCGTAATTTGAGTGCATTTGAGGTTGGTTTTAAGCATCTGCCATTAAATAAATGTAATGCAAATGTAATTAAAAGTTTCTTGTTCATTGTTCCATATTCTTTCATAGGCACCTACGGACCACGGAGATGGGCCTCCACTTATCCAGAATGTGGGGAAAGGAATCAGTCTCCAGTGGACATCCTTGACCAAGACACCCGAGTCTCTCAGGAGTGCCAGGAGCTCACCTTGGATGGCTTTGAGACCAAGTCATCAAACAGGACTACCATGAAGAACACGGGAAAAACAGGTTCATCAAAGAACTAGACTCTTTTAACACTTGTCGGCTCTCATTTCTGAACTTTGACCATCATTGCTCTCTTAGCTTAAGGCTACTTAAATGTTTCAAATGTTTACAAATAATTTCACAGTAAGAAACATGTAGATGTCGAAAGGTTTTCATCATGACAAACTGTTGCATCAGGTTTTAGGGAGTTTGAAAGTCATAGCCCAAGCGAATATTAGACGTGCTGTACACAGTCTAACACAACCTCAAGTTCCTATTAGATTGCACTGGGTTGTGTTATATGATACTTGTACATCTGTTATGGATGTAAAAATCTGAGATGGATTAATTACAGCTATTTTTTTGAAGATTTGAACTGGCGTTCAAAAGTTTGAGGTTGCTAAGATTTTTTTGTTGTTGAAAAAATAAGTCATATGCTCACCAATTTAATTATTCGATAAAAATACACTTTTCAATACCTTTAATATTTTAATATATTTTGAATATGAAGCTGAATTTTCAGCATCATTACTCCAGTCTTCAATATCACATGATCCTTCAGAAATCAGAAATTATATCATTATGCTGATTTGATGCTCATTTCTTCTTATTATTATCAAGGTTGTCCTACTTAATATTTTTGTGGAAACCATGATTTTAAGATTCTTTGATGACATTTTTTTTTTTTATATATATATATAACAATGTAAAAGTCTTAACTAGTCACTTTTGATCAGTTGATCATGCATCCTTGCTGAATAAAATATATATTTCTTTTTAAAAAACTGACCTCAAAATTTTGAACAGTGGTGTAAATCCATATCACTAATATGACCAAAATGTTCTTTGAATTTTCTGAATGTTCTCTAGTTTCCTAATAATTATTAGTTCTCTTAATAACTCTTATTCATTCCCTCCACAGTCTACATCTTGCATTTTTGCACTAGTTTGTAGGAAATCACCCACTTTGGCCTACAAACCTAAAACTAGACAAGGATGGCTGATGTAACAGCATACTTTTCAAATGGTGCTTTCTGCTGGATTTAATTAGTTGTGATATTGAGAATGGCACACTCTAAGAGCGCTATATTTACTCCTGGGAAGGTTTTTGGGAACGCTCACTAGAACCATCAACTCATTGTGGCATAATTACCAAAGGAGCTTTTTCTACTGTTTGCAGAGCACAGCATTAGATCCTTTTAAACCCCAGCATTACAGGGTTTGAAATAGCGTTCCTGGTGGTTGGGGTCCCCCTCTGTTGAAAAGACGTTTATTGTGGTCCCTCTCGGATGAAGTCGTGGGGCCCCCCCTAAGCCCAGGGGTCCCTATAATCATCACCACCTTTCGCCCAGCTAGCAACGGCTCTTGCAGGCGTCTCCTGAGTACCACTAGTCTTTAGCCCAGTGTGTGCATACAGCAATGTTTGTGTATTCACCAAAAGATCCTATCTCTCCACAAACATTCATCATATCCCACTGAATCAGTTTGTTTATTCACATTCTAACACTTCAGTTTACTTAAGAATTAAACCAATATCTCCACACGGGAGCTTCTGTGACGTGAGATGTCTTTGCGTAGTTCCTTGCAGCTCATCCTAGTTTCTTTTGATTACGCGATCTCGCCTAACGGACTATGTGGCAGAGCTGCAAAAAGTTTCATCCAGTTTAACATGGTATGATGTTATTTGAGGGCCAGATTTACAAAACGGCAAATTAGCAATTCCAAAAAGCGCAGATGGGAGTGTTTTGGGTGGTAAATAATGGCGCGGATACCAGTAAATTTGTCTAGCGCAAACCTTAAGTCACCTTGTACGATTTATTTAAATACTCTCCTCTCATAAACGTTGTGTCTGAAAGGGAAACTTCTACAAATGCACTTGATATAAGTCAGACAAAAATAACTGTCCATGACTTTTCAACGCTAAATTTCCACTGCATGTCTTGCAGAGGTGGAAGTACCGAATTACAACTACTCACGTTACTGTAATTAAGTAGTTTTTTCGGGAATTTGTACTTTTTGGAGTACATTTTTAAATATGTAATTTTACCTGTACTCAAGTACAAATTAAGCTAAATAATCTACTTCGTTACTTTTAAAATCACAATTCGTTATTGAGTACGCTTACTCCCCTTTGACGCGCGCCTCAGTTCAGAGCCTGAATGTACTGCGCATCATTTTAATCATACCCGCAGGTTTTAATGGCAGATGTCGAGAGCGTGTGGTTTAACCATCATCATTCTCAAATATACACTAGCCTACACATGAACTGCCTCTCCTCTCACTCAGATATTGTGTGCGTGCTCTCACTGTGTCCCGTGCAATCGCGAATCTTTGTGCTCTTGAACTAGAAATTAAAGGGATAGTTCACCCAATAATGAAAATTTGCTGTTGACACCCTCAGGCCATCCGAGATGTGATTCCCCCCTATTAAAATGGATTACTGTTACAATGAGTCTTGTGCTTTTTGAAGCTTGAAAATAATGATTTCCTTGACAAGAGAGATATCAAAATTACAGTATGCAGTATTCTGAGGTTTTCTCCGTGGTATTGAATAATATACTGAATATTGATATTTTTCAAGGCATCATATTGAACTTAGAAATTCCAGTATCATGACCACTAATTTATTTACACTAATTTATTAAAGGTAAAATTGTGTTTTGTTGAAAGTAGCTATTTTCTAAATAGATATATGATTTGATGAAATATACATTGGTTCTTCATTAAATATCGCTGTCTAAAAAGTAACTAGTAACTAGTAGTTTTTGAGAAGAGTAATTTGTACTTTTACTTAAGTACTTTTTTGATACCATTACTTTTACTTGTAAAAGTATTATTTCAGCAATGTAACAGTACTTGTACTTGAGTACAAATTTTCAGTACTCTTTTCACCTCTGATGTCTTGACAGTAAATCCTGACAGTCCTTTTTAACGCTAAAAGGGGTAGGGTTAAGAGATCTAGAATATGCTCATGCAGAGTAAGGCATTAATATGTGCTTTATAAGTGCTAATAAACAGCCAACATGCTAGTAATATGCATGCTAATAAGCAACTGTGTTAATATGTCTTCCCTAATCTAGTTTTACAGAATGCTTTGAATGATCTGGCTGTGAAAATGTTTTGATTTATTAACAAATAGCTTCAATAATGCATAGGGTTTATTTGCTGCAGACAGTGCTCCTATTTGATTCCTTCAAATGTTACCGTCTCTCCTTACATTTGAATGGATTAAAATGTCCAGAATGTCTTAAAATGTCATTGAGTTTGACCATGTTCATTAATTGGCATTGGAAAACCAAGTGTATGAAGTAGTTATCCTGTTTCTGCAGATTCTACCCAGCAGAGGAAATGGAAGATATTTCAATTTGTTTACCAATTCAGGCTTTAAAGAGTCAAGAGGTCGACCCTTAATGCGGTATAATGTGACGGTCCATGCCAGGAGAGCCTCATGGAGCTCATTTTGATGTGTCCGCACTGGCCTGCAGAGTGCACACTCAGTTTCTTCTGCATCATTATTTGCTTTAAATGTCCTTTGTCAACATAAAAAAAGACAAAATTCCCCTAGAGCATTTTTAAGAAGTGCGGGTATTAAAATCTGAAGAAGTGCGGGTATTAAAATGTATATATCCGAATGCATTGTTTGTTGTTGAATTACACAGCTTAAAAAGCAGTACATTCACTTGGCAGCTGTAGTTTTACATACTATGGCTCATTAAATTTGAAGTAAATATTTATTTTAAGAGTGTTTAACTCCCTCATCTTCTTTTTTTTTTCATCACAGTGTCTATTGTTCTGAGGAATGATTACTTTGTGCGAGGGGCCGGCCTGCCTGGACGCTTCAAAGCAGAGAAGGTGGAGTTTCACTGGGGCAGTACCAATGGGTCGGCTGGTTCTGAACACAGTATCAATGGAAAGAAGTTTCCAGTAGAGGTGAGAGAGTCACATTATGTCTATAACATTATGTCAATATTATAGGGCTGGGCGATATGACCCAAAAAAACAGTAGCCTAAAGCACAACAACTGCTATAGCTTAATAAGAAAAAATAAATACAACCCCAAATCAGAAAAAGTTGGGACAGTATGGAAAACGCAGTGATTTCTAAATTGACTTTGACTTTCATTGCAGACAATATGAACAAGAAATATTTCATGTTTTGTCTGGTTAACTTCATGTCATTTGTAAATATGCATCCTTTCCTGTCATTCAGACCTGCAACACATTTAAAAAAAAGTTGGGACTGGAGCAATTTAGGGCTAGCAATGAGGTAAAATGGTTAAATAATGATGTGATTTGAAACAGGTGATGTCAACAGGTGATTGTAATTATGATTTGTTACAAAAGCAGCATCCAAGAAAGGTCTAATCCTTTAGAAGCAAAGATGGGCAGAGGATCGCCAGTTTGCCAACAAAATGCGACAACGAAGACCCCGTACTGTTGCCCTCCTTAAGACTTGTTTGCAGGAAAAATGGGGCAAAATTACACCTGAAACACTTCTCCACTTGGTGTCTTCAGTCCCTAAACGTCTTTTAAGTGTTGTGAAAAGGAATGGCAACATTACAAAGTGGTAAATGCTTTACTGTCCCAACTTTTTTTTAAATGTGTTGCAGGTTTGACAGGAAAGGAAGCATATTTACAAAGAACATGAAGTTGACCAGACAAAACATGAAATATTTTTGTTCATATTGTCTGCAATGAAATACAAGTCAAAGTAAATTTAGAAATCACTTCTTATTTTTTTGCGTTTTCCATACTGTCCCACCTTTCTCTGATTTGGGGTTGTAAATAAATACTGTAATTATATTACAGTCTATAGTAATAATATAATACAATTCAGTATGATTATCCCACTTTTCTGCCACAATCCCATGGTTTCAGTTAGTGCTACTATTGTAAATCATGGTCAAAAGATTGAAAAGCCTATGGATGTCACAAGTACCGGTACTTCGGTACCAAGTTGTTACTGAAATGTAAAAATGTGACGATACCAGCATTTCTGTAGTACCGTTAGTACCAACTCCCGCGGTACCCGCAGCTACGTTCAGTGGCTTCCGTGTTTATCTAAGCGGAGGGCTCCAGACTGTAGCCGAATATATACTAGTGTCTGTGAATATTAAACTGCAAAATACTGTTTAAATATTACTCCTGCGTCTTTGTGTGAATGACGGGTGCGTGCACGCGCTTGACACTCACTCGCCTTCTTTGTAGCCTCTGCCGTGTCACTATACGAGAACAAGAATGCATAAACTGAGAAAACTGTCATATCATGAACCTAGACACTCAAAGGTCTTCACGGCAACCTGTCAAAATAAAAGCTTGGTTTAACGTGAAGAAATTAGCTACGTCTATATGTAATAATAATACGCCTCTACTGATAATAATAAATATCCCTAGATCGTTGCTTATTTCTTTTTTTATAAACAATGTTTACTTTTAAAACAGCATACAGCCTTTAAATGTTTATGTATGATTTACTTATAATGATTATCATCATAAATAAACTCACAGAATTTAATTAAATTTTTTTTATTTTTATATTAAAATAAAATACAAAATATTTTTTTTTTGCTGTGGTACTAAAATTGGTACGAGTACCGTGAAATCTTTATGTATCGGTACCGACTACTGGAATTTTGGTACAATGACATCCCTAGAGAAGCCCTTTAACTGTATCATTGTGGTTTCTCCTGTTTTCCGCATCAGTGTTGTTGAGAATGTCAGCGCGGTTTCATCTGGCTTTAAAATAGGACTAGGACTGGCTTTAAAATCGGAAATGAAAGCGCACGCGATTTGCCAAAGTCTTGTTAGTGATGCTCCACCTGCTTAATGCATCATTAAATGCTACCTAAAGCTTTTTAATTTAGGCTTGAATATATCTACACCATAGATGCACCTTAGTACAGTACATTTAGAGTAATCTCTAAAAAGTGCTATTTTAACATCATCTGTGCACACATAACAATTTTTACAACATATTTGCCTGTCCATACAACTTACAGCACTGTCGCTTCACATCGTCATCATTTCAATGTTCAGGGTGACGTGCAGTTCAAACGAGCAGCTCCGTTTCGTTTAGCTTTTGGTGTGTTTGCCATTTAATGTTTCTGATATGCAACAGAAATGGCAGCGCTTATCAGTTAGACAAATTGGTACTGGCACCAGCGCGACAGTCTGCAGTATGCATGTGCAGTATTATTGAGTGCAATAAACATTATATCAAACGAAAATTATATTTAGATAATTATTGATATCCTTTTATCGCTTAGCTCTATACATTTTTACTTAAAAAACAAAACAAAAACAAACATCATTTCCACTTCCATCTGTGCAGGTTTCAGATTCTTTTGTATGTTCTGCGCTATAATCAGTACAGCTAAGAAAACCTGATCAAGAGTTCAAATCTCTCGTACTTAAAGGGGTACTTCAGCGCTGGGAAGATGAATCTGTATTTAAACTGGGTCATTAATGAAGTATAAATGTAAAATTATTTTTGAATTTGGTGCCTTCTAGACTGAGAAAACACAGAAAATTTATTTTTGTCTCATAGGGATGAAAGACAACAATTCCCAGAACGCACTGCTTCACTCCCTACTCTAGGCACGGCTAGTCGGCTACAGGATTACTGGATCACTTGCCCACCGCGTTCATTTTCAGAAAATCAGTTCAGTTAGAGACACTACAATTAAAAACTGAACGTGTCTGTTCGATATAATGCGAGTGAACCGATTGAGCGTCACGGCACAAACGCAGCAGGATCGGATTACATTCATCACACAAACTAGGTAATCGCGGGATTCGCGGCTGCATTCAAAGTTGAAACACTCACTTTGCTCTCCACCGCTCCGTTTACATGAATCTCCGCAGCTCCACGAGCCGAGTGCTGTGAGTGCGATGTTGAAAACATGTGGAAATAGCGCCCTCTGCTGGCTGTAGTCTTCAGCCTCTGGCCAAAAACTCCTCCGATGACGCAAAATGACAATATTTGCGTCATCGCAGGAATTTTTCCAGAAATAAAATACATAATTCTCTTGTCTCAGGGTCATATGAGGGGGGGGGGAAGTATGATAATTTGAATATACTCCTGGGTTTCTACTGATACAAAGCTTAATGCTAATCGCTGAAGTATCCCTTTAAGGAATCCATTGTTTCTTTACAAAACACAGTCCTTGTGAATAGTCATTAAACTCACATTCACATAATAATAAAAACATCTTATCAGGCATGGATTTCAGATGAGGAGGATAACTTTACTAAATGAGCTTCTTCAATAAAGTTCAAGGATTCCACCTTGACTCGAGTAGGTTGAAAGTGGTGCACTAATCTGCACTAATTGAAGAACCTCTCAATGAAACCGGGATCGATGTGTTTTATTGACTTGATGGTGCAGCTGCTGCATTTCACCAAAGAGCAAGGATATTCGGCTTCCTTCTCACCTCAGGGTGATGTTTAAGTTCTGTGGCTGGTTGCATAAACTGCTTAGACTAGTCTTAAAAGTTAGTCATCAATTTTTTTTTTTTTTTTAATAAAGACTGCTCCTAACTTTTTAAAGTCAGTTACATAAAATGGTAGATATGTCTAATTGGAATTATAATAGTAAGACTGATTACCCCTTGGTTATCTATTATTTGGTAGTTGGTTAACTACTTGTAATTAAGACAAAGTCTTAACATAGTGCATAGTGAATCATTTAAATTATTTGAAATAATTATTTTTAATAATAAGACATAATATATCAATATATACAATGGTGGTCAAAAGTTTGGAATAATTCTTGGCTCTCACCAAGGCTGCATTTATTTGATGAATTATACAGTAAAAGCAGTAATACTGTGAAATATTATTACAATTTAAAATAAATCAATTTATTCCTGTGAGGATTTTTTTGCATCATTACTCCAGTGTCACATGAACCTTTCTAATATGCTGATTTAATTCTCAAGAAAACTGTCTTATTATTATCAATTGTGCTATATCATATTTTTGTGGCATACGTGATACACTTCCATTTAAAAGTTGGGGTAAGATTTTTTTAAATAGAAATAAGGACATATATAATGTTAAAAATAATATTTCAATAAATGCTATTCTTGTAGACTTTCTATTCATCAAGGAATCCTGAAAAAAATTGTATCAGTTTCCACAAAAAAACTAGTTTTTTTTTAATGAAATAATATAACACAATATTAGTGTTTTTACTATTTCAATAAATTCAGCCTTGGTGGGCATAAAATTGTAAACTAAATCTTAATTATTCCAGACTTGACAATTTTGTATTATTATTATTAGTTGTAGTATTATTGTTTTGTTTTTTGAATTAATTGTGCACTGTAAAAAAAAAAAATTTAATTAAGTTAACTGGTAATATTTTGTAAACATATTATGTAATTGTGTATTATTTGTTATAATGCAGTGAAACTTTTTTATTTATGTGGTTCAGATGCAATAATATTTTGAGTTTCTATTTATTAAAACAATTTCCTTCATTGTACTAACTTAAAATATTGAGTTCATTTAAATTAAACATTTAAAAGCAACCAGGTTACTTACTTTTTAAGTTAAACCAACAATTTTTTTTTACAGTGTGTGGATGTGAGAAAAGAAGTACCAAACCCCAGTTCTCATCTCAGTCAGCAATGACAAAAATCATGAATCTTTAATAAAGTATAATTCCTTTTGCATGCCTTATAGGGTACTTCTACTTGTTTTAAACCTTCCTGTTCAAAACATGTCTCTTTTGCCTTACAGATATTATTTTGCCCAAGATTAGTATTAGCTCTTAACTGTAAACCTTCTCAATTTGGCCTTGAAAACACTGCATACACATTCGAAGTTTTTAAAGCTGTGAATAGACCAAGTTAGGCATATTTCTATGAAAATGGTGCATAGCCTGAGACTGGACCGCACGCACCACTGCATTCAAGTTTAATGTCGTTATGCAATCACACATTATACACTGGAACATGTTAAGTCGAGTGTATGCTGTTTTCTGACCTTTTTTTTGTTGTTGTTGTTTCCGCACATGGTTTCTGTCCCATTTTGATTCATTAACTAAACGTGTTTGTGCTGTGCGTTACTCTCGGTCACCATAAACTCTGTATTGGCTCTTGGAGGAAGCTAATTGGCTAATGAGGTTTAGTGATTAATGAGTAATATATTTCCCCCTGTGAAGACACAATAAATGGACACCATTAAAGTCTGTGATTTAAAAGAGGCCTGAAGGAGACTGATTGGTTTTCATTAAAGACTTTAACTTTGTTCTTTCTTCTCTTTATTAGTGAATTAATTCATTGTCCACCCCTTCTGACATTGTCTGGCCTTAATTACTTTGTTTAGGGGTTAGTTTTCTGTTGCCTTACTTTTGCCTGCAATTCTTTCAACATGCCTCTTGCCTTGCCAAGGACGTACCACTCTCTCCATTACAGAAATAGCCCTTTATTTTATTTCATTTAGATTTTTAATGTTCGATCAAGGTCAGAATGTGCTCAGAGTAGAAAAAAATACTATGTTTTGAGCCAAACTCTGCTGGCTTTTATCCAAGATCTAGCAGTATTTCTTCTCTATCATTACAGTGTCTACACAACAACAATTTAGAGGATGGGAAGGCGAAATCATTTGTATTCATCAGTCTAAGTTTGTTGGAAATTAGCTGGCACAGAGGTCAGACGACCTGGGCTGGATCCACCTCTCTGGCAGCACTTTCTCATTAGACGAATCGACTTCGCTCCATAAATCCCATTTTACACAGAAATACAATTGATGTGTATCCGAATGCCGCTGGATAGCTGCTAAGCATTATCTAGCGATTTAAACCCCAAACACACTGAAGCCAGAGACTGGAGATGCATCCAATTATCTCTCGACTTCTTTTGTTGACCTCTGGCTCAAATCTAGCACAGTAAATTAAACTACGACAGCAATAGCGTTAATTTTATTTTTTCAGCCTTTTTGCTACTTTTAATAGTGTTGCTTGCCAAAGGAAGCATCAATATTAGTATATAAATGATCTCTTAACCCTAAGTATTAAACTTCAGCACATAATGTTTGCATTAGAGACGTTAACCATGTAAAGCCTGACATATGATATAATAGTCAGAAAAAACTCATCTCTTGTTTATTGAAGCTTTAGACATTATTTTTCAAAATAAAATAAAAAATAGATATAGAATGGTATAGTAAGAATATAGTAGTCAAGAAGGAAAAAAACACACCCAAAAGTGAGGGGGAAAAGGGCATTTGGTGTAGATTGTTAAAGAAAAACTAGTCTACAATTTTAAATCAATGACATTTTTGTAACCATTAGTGTTGGGTGATATGCTCCATTTTCATATAATCTATTTTCAGTATGTGTGATCGGCGATGTGTGGTGTGGTGATTTCGTTATGAAATCGTATTGTAGGTCCTAATATTAATTTAATAATACTATCTTTAAAATAATAATAATAATTTAATACATTAATGACAAAACGAGCCAGTTAATATCTCTGGCTATTGCCGATACATGATACTATCGTCTATCGGCACAACCCTAGTTTCCATAGAAATTGCATATGGCTATTTACATTAAGTGAAAAAAGCAATAGATTCAATTTACACCATGCAAAATTGTGTAAATGGTAGTTGCTGTTTATACTTATAAATAGTGGCAGATACTATTTGGACCTCAGTGTTGTTGTACATTAAACTGTATGCAATAATCACATAATGTAAATTATTATATTTATGAAAATGGATTATACTTTATTAGGTCAATAAAGCCCTCTCTACACCTACCCCTAACCGATTAACACTTTATTATTATACATGTTAGACACTTTTTTTCCCCCACTTTCCAAATATTTTCTGAATTTTTATTGAAAGTAAATCTGATTTAAAATGTGATGGGAAAAGGGAGTAGAGCGAGTTCGGCAAAAGGCGGATTCGAACTTGTTGCTTTGCGTCAACTTTCTGCCACGCTGCTTACCGCTACACTATTAGAACTTGGCGGAGTTAGTGTAAATAGCCTCTGCCAACACTTGCACTTTCTAAATAGACACTCTATATCTCCCAAAATATGTACGATATTTAAATGCTTCATCAAAGCTCTGTAGTTGAAATTGTGGGGGCCGAAACATATAATGTAATGCACTACAATGATGATCGAGAGATATAAAAATAAATGTTCATCAAAAGCCTGATGTATCATATTTATTACTCACAATGTAAAATTATTTTTTTAAAAAAAAATTAAGGAAACCTATGCTGCTTCAGTGTGTAATTGTTCATCTTGAAATATGACTTAACAATATAAAAAGTATTCATAAGTTAAATAAAAATCATTAAAGACATTTTACTCATTAAAGGCCTGTTACTTGCTAAAAAGGACGAATTGTCAATCAAAGGGCAGAAGGCTTGTAAGATTGTGTTTAACTGTTTTTTCAGCAATGTTTTGATCATGTTGATAATTTGGAGGCCTTAGAAACTGTATCAAATACGATAGTAGGGATAATCATATCTCAAATCGAGCAGCTTTTTACAGAGGAATGTGCTATGGCTTTTTAAGTGATCAGACTTGCTGATGATAAAACGAGTGAAAAAAATTCTACCATAGAGCAACATCTAGGGACCAGGGTGTCAGTATGCAACCACATAGCATGTGTTAAAAACCACTCAGAACACCTAAGCAACCACATAACAACATTTATAGCATCTTTTACAAGGCCAAAGCTAAACCTGTTCTTTATGTAGTTTGAGTCATATTTTTTACATGCATATTATACCACAGCTAATTTGGCTAGATTCTGAAAGGTGAAGATTGACTAGGCACAATGCCTTTGCTTTTGCTTTTTTTTTTAATGCATTTCCTATCCTAAATGTACAATTATACAGCTAGCAGTGTTGTATTATTTGCATTTAGCACTGTTTTCTCATCGCATAACATACTGCCGCCCCATCAGTTGAGACGGCTGGTCTAACAAAACCAGAGCATGAAATGACCAGGGGAATGTGCTAAAGCGAAGTCTACAATGTAAAATGTAGAAAGAACAACAACGGCAGGCAAATAATGCCGGCGCACGAGAGGCTGCCAGAGAATAAGCTCAATTGGAACGTGATTGTCATAGCGAGGCTTAATCTTATTCCCTGCATTTCAACGATCTCTTCCACGATTGCTCAGCTGCTGCAAGCTTTGACATGCCATTCATCCCGCTTTCCTTTCTCTCCTCTCTCTTTTTGTACGATCGTCCCTGTTTTTTTTCTGTAATAGTAGATTTAGCATTTATTTGACACATGGCACTTTGTGGGTATGTTCAGAGACAATGTTTAAGGCAACAAAGACATGTTGTTTATTGCGGCGTGCTGAGGGGATTTGCTTCTGAGGTTCACTTTCTTCCTAAATCCGTCCTCAGAGAGAGAGAGCGTATAATCCTTAGTTGTCTCAGATGTCAAAATGTGGAGTGATGAGAGAAGTAGGATATGACAGATATGCCGTTATTGTGTGTGTGTGAAGATGATGAGAGGAATATCAATTTGTGAGAATTTGACAGCGTACTGTACAAATTTTGAGAGCACAATGCACTGTGTTTACTAAACAGGAAAGTCAAAGCAGAACATTAGTATAAGCCGTTTCATACCCTGTCAAATAAGAATGCTGTTATAAAACCCTGTTCCCTTCTCTTTGCCCCATAGATGCAGATTTATTTCTACAATTCAGATGACTTTGACAGTCTGAGCACTGCGATAAAGGAGAGACGAATCATCGCCGCCATGGCTGTCTTCTTTCAGGTGAAGATCTTCTGTGATTTTTCTGAGATTTTCGAATGTTTACCAGTCTGTGAAATGGAACTTTATAGCTCACGATACCTTCTCAAAGAAGGAGAGAGAGAAAGAGACTAAAAACACCAGATAAATTTTGTTTGGGCCTACGTTGCCTCAGGGCCTATTTTCACCGTTACCAACAGGTTGAAGAAAGTGCAGACATTCTCTGCTGCCCTTCTCGCTCTCTTTTCTCACAGTAAAGTCTAGCTTCATAATAAAATGTGCTTGCTCTTTGCTTCAGTTTCTAATAGAACAAAGACTGTCTAAGGGGCAAGGCATTGAAATATAGGATATACATCAAATAAGTAAGACTAAACTACTTCAGAAGTGTAGCTGTGAGACTGTAAGTGACTAGCACAAAAAGTGGCCTACAAACCTTGTCTGTACAAAGGTTCATGCAGTCTTTCATCCATTATGTCTGTACTTTCTTCTGCACTGGAAGCTCCTGTCACCAAGACAAGTTCCTTGTGTGTAAACATACTTAGCAATAAAGCTCTTTCTGTTTTTGATAAACCGTGATATTACATAACCAACAGGTCAAGATTTGTCTGGTTGGCATGGCCTCTTCTAGTTTGCATGTATTCTGATGAGAATATTTTATTAAAGGCTCACCCAAAAATGTTGTTCCAAACCTATAAGACCTTCGTTCATCTTCGGAAAACTATTAAGATATTTTTTTAATGAAATCCGAGAGCTTTCTGAACCATCCATAGGCAGCAACATCATTGCAACTTTCAGGGTCCAGAAAAGTATAAGACATCGTTTAAATAGTCCATGTGACTACATTGGTTCAACCTTAATGTTATTGAGCTCAAGAAAAAACTTTATTCAACAATCTATATAACTGTACAGCACTTCTAGGTTCTATGTCAAAATGCCACCTTATTGGCAGGCTCCTGCGTCAGCATAATGCATTGGCTGACGTGAACAGCGTCAGCCAATGCTGGGGGTGTGTGTTGGGCACAAAAAGTATACTCATCTCTTTATTTAAGGTTTAACCACTGGAGTCACATGGACTATTTTAACGATGTCTTATACCTTTCTGGACCTTGAAAGTTGCAATGGCATTGCTGCCTATGGATGGTTCAGAAAGCTCTCAGATTTCATTAAAAGATTATGCTCCAAATATGAACAAAGTTATGACTCTACCCCTGGGGACTCTATCCACACACTGCAACAGACTTTTAAAAATGGTGGTTGAAATATAATTAGGGATGCACCGAATCGAGATTTTTGGGGTTCGGCCGAATCTGAAACCGAATACCGAATCCTTCTCTCATCCTCAGTCCATCATCACAGTAAACAAATTAACGAAGCAACGTCCACAGCAGTGTAATGCTTATTGACCATTTAACCGTTAACGGAAAGTAAGGACTTTGACCGATTTGACTTTTTTGTTTGTTTGTTTTTTGATGCATGGTTAAGAAAAATAATCTGTATAGCGTTATTTGTTCACTCACGGAGCGCGTCGACATGTGCAACCACAAACCAGATATATCTCGCAAAATGAAGCAATGAAAAAGCTTACTGTGTGGGACCATTTTGACAGAAAAATACAGCAGTAGTACAAGCCCCTGACTGCTGGAAAGCAAATGAAAGGCGCTTCCCGAGGCTGCACAATTTCTCTCAGATGTTTCATACGCAAATGATTTAACAGCGGCTAATTGTTTAGGGTCCTTGTCATCACGAGACAAATCGGCATTACAAATTGAACATGTAGCTCGACTTGAATCGCCTTTTTCTTTACTTAGCCTACTTTCACGTTTTCTGTTCATGAGTTCCATTTTTACTTTCAACGGCGGCGTCATTACGTTCGACCAGTGGGGCGCACATAGTGCAAGCCTAGGGTTCGGGTTCGGTGGAAAAAAATTCTGAGATTCGGCAGAAACCGAACCCCGTCAAAAATACCGATATTCGGCCGAATCCGAACCCGAATCCTGGATTCTGTGCATCCCTAAATATAATACTACATGGAGTCAGCCAATCAAAATGCTGTGAGAACTCAACCAATCAGCATGTTCAGCGCCCAAGTCCTACTCCCGAAAGTTCCTGATCTTTGAAAAAGTACTACCTTGCGAGCAAGGAAATTTTTACCCGAAACTTTATTTAGACCCTAGTCCCTGACGTCAAAAAACACACCGAGTACCACCCCAAAGTCCCTAGTTCCTGAGGAAAGTCCCTGCAGTTGAAACCTTTTGTAACATTATAAATCCCTTTACTGTCACTTT
Source organism: Gobiocypris rarus (assembly GCA_023029165.1). Lineage (NCBI taxonomy): Eukaryota > Metazoa > Chordata > Actinopteri > Cypriniformes > Gobionidae > Gobiocypris > Gobiocypris rarus. The sequence goes on along the minus strand of CM040921.1, from coordinate 33,067,951 downwards.
TGAACAATTTTATGTGAATAAAAGTTAATTTCTGTCAAAGATAAGTCTTGCTGACTTTTGAACGGTAGTGTAGAAGAATATAAGTCCTTTAACACAAATACAAGCTTCATTTTTGTTTGTTTTACAAACTGAGGAATGAGTTGAAGGAAGTGACGTCACAGAGCAATAACGCATACTATTGAGCTCCTACCAGCACTGTCTCCTATAATGGTTTATTTTTACTTTTCTCTTTCAACTGTGACAAATGTTCTTATCAAGGATGAAAATGCACAATTTTCACGGTTTTCCTAATGAGTCAAGCCAAAAAAAGAAGATTTGTGGTGTCATAGCCGTATTATTCAGGGATGTCATATGAATATATAGAGAAAAAGAGGCTTAACAGGTCAGTGTGATGATCCGTGAAAATAACATAAGCTCTTTTGCCATGCGGCACCACATTCATTCCCCCTTCATTCACAACATGCTTAGCACACTCTTATATACAGTATGCTTTTTACACACCTTAACTAATGTGACAGGCCTATTCTTCATGCTGAAAGTGGAACGCAGGTGTGTCCTATGTTTATCCATTGCCAAACGGTGAAAGAATAACCTACGTCGTGGACTTAAACATTTTCGCCCACATGTGACAGCGTTATGGCTTACCGCTATTAGTGCTTAGACGAATGGTGTCATATGGAGTGTGACATGTCCGTTCCTGGGGATTTTATATAGTTAATCGATGTGGAGCTTCCGTATTGGTGGTTCCCTAGGGCTCTTTTATTGCCACCTAGTTCAACCAAATGAATCCTTAGAGAGCACAAGTGAGTATATTTCATCTCTGACCTGAATGAGCTTCTCCATCAACCTGAATAAAAGGTGCTTATGTCAGCATGCTCTAGTTTTGAATGTTGCATTAGCAGCAAACACGAGAAACTTATGTTCGATAATAGTAGGATTTGAACGCATCCCGTCTTTTTTGTGTTTCTTTAACATGGACAGTGAAACAGAATAATTGCTAATTTCATGTCTCGCTTGTCTGCGTTTCTTCTAGGTGGCGAAAAGAGACAACACTGCAGCTGAGCCCATCATCGCGGGTCTTAAACGGGTGGTCCATCACGGTAAATGTAACCATAGGAACAGAGTGCACACCTATAATAAAATAAAAATAAATAATATAAATAGAGTACTTTAGCTTGAGCGAAAAACATGTTGTTTTTTATCAAGAACCGTTATTTTGCTGTACTGTATACAGTACTTGTGTGGTTATATGACTCTTTGGAGATAAAAAAGGCGATATTGCATTATAGCTTCTTCAGAACAACATATTGGATCTAATAGAGGAAAAGTGGATGGTTTTTAGGTTATTTGACGCACATAGGATTTGTAAAAAAAAACCATGAATTTCAAAACGTTCTCTGTTAAGGATCAAGGATACAGTTGTGCTATGAAAACATTCAAAAATTCAAATTCCGTTCAAAAGTTAGGTCTCTCATGCTCATTTATTTGCTTAAACATACAGTAAAACCGTCATAATGTAAAATTTTATTACAATTTAAAATAGCTGTTCTATTTTAATATATTTTAAAATGTTATTTATACCTGTGATGGCAATGGTTTTCATTCTTTCCCATTATTCCAATCTTCAGTGTTACAATTCCTTCATAATTCATTCTAATGTGCTAATGTAGTGCTCAGGAAACATTTCTTATTATCAATGTTGAAAACTTCTAAGTTCAAAAGAACAGCATTTGATTGAGTTCAAAAGAACATAGATTTTTTTTGTGACATTATGAATGTTTTTACCGTCACTTTTCATTGTGGAATAAAAGTATTAATTTATTTAAACAAAATCTTCATGACCCAAAACATTTGAATGGTACTTGAAAATACTATCTAAACTCCTTCCCAAGTCATATAAGTTTATTAACACGTGTTCACATCTGTTGTTCAGAAACTTGGCCCACCCACCCAGTTATGAAAAAAGCTGAAGAGAAAGCTGGACGGACGTTATTATTTCTAAATAAGAATGAATAATAAGATGATAAAACATCTACTAAATGCATCTTCTGCTCATCTTTTTGCTTCAAAGTACTTCGGTTTAGGTTTCATGAGGTTTCATTTGTCTTTTTATAAACAGAGAAGGAAACAAGCCTTGGTTCATTCATACTGAAGGATCTATTGCCATCATCCTTGGGAAGTTATTACCGCTACACTGGCTCGCTCACGACACCTCCATGCAGTAAAGTTGTGGAGTGGATCATCTTCAGCCGTCCTGTTTACCTGTCTTACAACCAGGTTGGCGAACACACACACACACACACACACACACAAATAATCATGCATACATGCACATCACATTCATATGATCATGTTTCACATCCAGCTGTGTGCACTATGCTTGAAATTGGCTCACGTTTTTTCTCCTGTATCATATTTGTACCATCTGCAAGCATGCACACAGACAATATCACACTAGCAATGTGACTCCTCTGCTGTGTGCTCAAATGTTTCTGGAAATGAGATTTACTAAACAAATGTATGCATTCATCTATGTATAGGCTATATGTGTTGATAAAGCACATTTCACCGTATATATGTAAATGGTGCTGATCTTCACCAGTAATGGTGATTTTTGAAACATGGAATTATTCTAGGGATGCACAGTATATATGTAACCCATAAAACTGCATTAGACAATATTAGTGATGTTTAGGGATCCATGATATATCGGCCACCATATCAGTATTGGCCGATATATGTAAATTTTTAATGCTATCGTTATCTGCACAATAAGAAAATTCATCTGATATATTAAAGCCAATAAATAATGGATTATTTCCTTCGGCTGAGACACTTCAGATGCACACTGTTCACCATGGGTACAGGGTTTTAAACTGCTTGAAATATGATTGAAATCACTTCAGAAAGTGCAGTTAAGTGCAATATGTCATATAGGCTACATAAAAATTACAATGAGAACATCATTATAATTGTGTGCTTGGGACATGGCCTTTGATGGTGAGACTTTTGTTTCTGTAATCAGGTTCTCAAAAATTATATATATTTTTTATATAATTATATACAAATTTAGATTCATCAGCCAATATATCAGTTATCTGCTTTCAAATATATAGAGTTATTGGTATCGGCCAAAATGTTCATATCTGTGCATCCTTAGCGATAGTTGTTTGTTTGTAGTAATAATAATGAATAGTAACATTATTGGTCATAATAACAATTATACTAGTAATAATAATTCTAATAATATAATTTACTATTTTTATAAAGTATTTTTAAAATGTAAAATAATAATAACAATATATGATTCACATTGTCTAAGCAGTCAGGCTTAGATTTTTTTTTTACTTTGTTGAATGTTAAAATGACTGACAAAATCCTCTTAAAGGTACAGTAAGCTATTTCTGAGAAACACTGTATTCAGTAGTCAGGGCACTGATCAGGGAGTCTGCCATTTTAAGGGCTGCCTCAGTCGCAGAATCTTTCCAGTGCACTGAAACGTTCTCTCCCTAAAAAGTCCCACAATGCACCGCAAAACCCAGAGTGCATTGATGCTCACTATGCTCCCTTAACGGGTTCTGAAGCGGGGAACTTAAATCACATGAGCCAACTCACTAACTCACTAAACATAACAACCGATAATGGTGTTTTTAAAAATAGAAAGCATTATTTTATTATATTTACATACATCGCTGGTAATGAACACAATCTAGCTAACATTTATAATTTTTTACGTCTGAAATGTTGCACGTGTGAGTAACAAGTCAAGTATTTATCATAATGTACTTTAAATAACATTACAAGTAATGTCAGAAAGATATCAGCTCTGCTGCTGTTCATAAATACCAGTAGTGATTTTGTACAATGAGGATGTTGTCATGTCGCTGGTAATAGTCATCAGTGTCCCACTGTGTAGTGAGCCAGCGTCCTTTACTGTCCTTACCAGTGCCCGAATTCGTGTATATGATGTACTGATTCATGAGCTCGGGAGCTAGGGAACTGATTGAGACGCACACTGTTAATATTTAAAATCAACCCAAAAAAAGCACACCTCCCTTCATTGTTCTGCCCCCAAAATGCACAAACACGAAATGCAAGACTGGATGTCTCTTTATTAAGCTCGACAAGGAAGAACAAAAAAAGAACATACAGTACACAAGTATATACAAGCAAGAGTTTGTTGTTAGTCGCCAGCAGCGCAGCAGCTCCAGTCAAACAATGACACTCAGAACTGTCCTGTTACTATAGCTAACATTACAACAACAGCATATCTTGGTTCTGTGAAACATAGCAAAACCAATGTTCCTCGCACATGGAGCAGAAACAACGCAACCTCTGCGTCCATTTTTAGGCCTTTCTGCTTAGGTCTCTCCAGTGCTGGAAAGCTTTTCTAATTTTAACACAGGTCCTAAAGCTCTTGCCTGATCATAACCTTCTAGTGATATTCCTTTTGAACTTTTCTCCTTTGTAATGTGTCTCAGCCATCTCTCTTACTACAGTCTTTCTTCAAATCTCCCTCTTGCTCACTCTCTCTCCTCCCCATCATGAGTGGACACGCCCCCTGCTGCTGATTGGCTACAAATGTGTTGTGGTGCTCGGTCCGATCCACTTTCAACAGCGTTTCTCAGAAATCACTTAATGCATTTCGGCACTTCGCTTAAAACACCCTAGTAACTGGACATGTACACAGCTTTTAATGCTAACGTGGATTAAATTGTGCGTTTTTTAAACCTGCTTTATTCAGTCATCACACAGAGTAAAGTCATACACAGCATGTGCTTATCCATCTCCTTTCTTACCCCTTCTTGGCCAAAATAAATTGACTTTTTTTTTTCTGCCTCTCTCTCTCTTGTTGTAGCTAGAGGCATTCTACTCCATCTTCACCACAGAGCAGCAGGATCATGTGAAGTCCGTGGATTACCTGAGGAATAACCATCGGCCCACTCAAGATCTCGACAGGCGGCAAATCTTCAAATCAGCTCTGATGGATGCTTGGATGCCCGACCTCATGACAGACAGCATGGCCAACGCTGCAGACACAGAATCCTCTCGAGGTATGATGCCTTTCTTCCTTAAATTGGCCTGACCAATCAAGAAGGAAGATGGATAAATGATTCTATTTCTTTTTATTCCTATGTTGATCCTAACAACGTGACTATTATATGGCAAGAGAATCCTAATAGGTGAATACCTTTTATTTATAACAATGTTCATGATCATTTCAGAAAAGCGTTTGAGGCTTTTGTGCCACAGTCTTTATGAATGTAACATCAGTCCATTTACAACTGGGACTGTGATTATTTCTCTTATCCAAAAGTGTAGTTAAGTTTTTTCTATGTAGAAGTATAGAAGTTTTTTTGTTCATAGATGTCATGTTTGGGTTTCTTCTCATTCGTCTCATGCATAAAGTGCAAAGCTAGTTGTTTTTGGGATATCCATTGCTCTTGAGACAGACTGAATAAATAGGATTTATTAATGCAGTGACTACAGCAGTGCAGTGCTCTGAGCCAAGCCCAGTAACTGGGGGACGGTGTACTGTGTGCGTTAATGATAGCGTTGTTTTCCTCTCCGGCTGAGGGAATTGATTGCTATTGGTTGTGATGAAGTCGGGAGTGATGCAACACAGCTGAAAGGCGAAATAATCGTCATTAATATTCCCTCTAAAAATAAACCCGTACAACTGAACACTGTGCGGCCAAATAGAAATTCTGGTGTTTTCGAAGCAAGCACTTTTGAAAACCCTTTGCAATAATACATCTTTTTATCATTGTGGGGTTTTTTTTCCAAATGCTTTCTTTTGTGGCATTTTCCTTTAATAGGGTACACTTTTGTTAATTATATGTATGTAATTAAAAACCATTATCCAACAATCAACCAATCAATCTTTTTGGTTAATTGCCATTTCACCATGAAAGTGGCTCGGCTTTTTTTTCCACCATCGCCATAGTAACTTATGCTCCAAGGCTAACCTTCTCCGGGGCAGGTTATGTTCTGAGAAATGTAAGTTCTCAAACTGAAACTGGACCAGCTGTGAGCTAAGTGACACATCTCTGACTTAATAAAGTCACTCCCCAAGTTTCAACAAATATTTTTTAATGTATGGGAAATTTAAGTTTATCAGTGACTACTGAGAAACAATATTTCATTTATTTAGTATTTCATTTTTTTATTTGATGTCGAAATTTATCTTTAAAAAAAAGTTGCATTTATACATGTCCAAAACTTGCTGCTGTAGCGTGGCTGTTTTAGTAAAGATAAAGAGAGTTGGATCCTCATGCAGTTTAACATTTGTTCAAACAAAACAACAAAAGTAAAGCCAGGCTGAGAACAAAATCAATCCAAGCAAAGAAAAAGATATTTCAGACAAGAGAGAAAAAAGAAACTAAAACAAGTGCGCACAAAACATCCATAGAGGACAACACCAGGTATATTTCAGTTTAGTTTGTGCCATCCCTGGGTTGTAGGCACCAAGAAAGTGGCTCTGCTATTAGCAGTGTTCATCGCCATAGTAACTTGCGCTTTATGGCTAACCTGCCCCGGGGCAGGTAATGTTCTGTGTAAGAGATCTTAAACCGAAATTGGACCAATTAGCTGTGAGCAAAGTGACACATCGCTGATGAAATAGTCACTCCACTTGCTCCAAATTAAAGGTCACTACATAGTAAAATGTCATAGCTTTAGCGGTGACTATTTATTGTAATTATTTTATATGCTTTATATTATTATTATTTATATAAGTTTATACGTTTTAGCTTAACAATTATTATTATTAAACATTTAGATGAACATAAATCTATTCAGATACTATGTAATATATAAATAAGATTTGGAATCATATACCTATATATATTGTCAACTATATAAACTAACTTCACTTGCCTTGATATAGCAAGATATTTTCTTGTTGTGTAAATGTATGTACTTCATATTCTTCAATCTCATAATCTTCGACAGAAGAAAATCGTACTGATTCTCTTGCAAGAATTGAATCGCAGTTCTTTGTTTCAAGGCATGTGATCGGCTGTTCGCTACGGATGTTACACTTTCATGTCCATGCGCTCCATGAACTCAGGATCAAAGCCTGGCAGATCAAGTTGATGATCAGCGTCATGGTACTAACAAAGATTGAAATGGTTTGTTTTTGTCATCTTGAAACTAATCCTGTGATCAACTACCATCATGGTATAGGCTCCAGAGATCAAGAACTGAAGAAACACTGGGGAATAAACACACAAGTGAAAAAAGGGCAGGAACAGGTGTGAGTGATTTAGTTATGGTAACAAATGAGGAACTATAGAAACAAAAAGGGGTTGGGTCCGAAATCATTCACTATTCCCTACATTAGTCCAATAATATAGTTCACATGAATAAAAACGAGTGTGCAAATTCAGACACTGAGGGCGCCAGACGGGCTACTGCTTTTGCATGGTTTGTGCATGCAGTTTAATAATTATTTGAACTTAGCAAACTGGCAGCTCCAGAAGTAAGATGAAAGATTTATATTGAACTATGTCATTGAAAATATGTATAAATCTTAATTAAACAATTTAATAATCAATTAAATGGAATTTATACCAGTATGATATTACGCTGTGTGTGCCATCTTCTTGTCAGATGCGGGAATTAATTTGCTGCATGACTCTCACAGTGCAAAATGGGTATTCTCTAGTCGCTGAGCGAACATTGGTTGTACACTCGTTATTGCGGTGCATTGTGGGATTGAATGAGTTCACTCGATTAGGTCCACTTTGGTTTCGGACACCATTATAAATGGCTGTCCCTTCAAATAGTGCCCTATTTAAGGGTATAGAGAGGGATTTCAGCACAGCCAAGGAGAATGGAAACAAGGCAAACACAGGAACTAATCACATGAAGGCAAATACAGAAGCAATAGGAACCAGAATACACTTCAAACTAAGAGTCAGTTAAACACAAGACGGGAATCATAACGAATAAGACTTGTACAAAACTTTATATTATTGGTTGATAAAGTTATTTTTTTTAAACTATTTCAAGTACTATTATGTACCCTAATTGTGAAAAGTGCTATGCAATAAATGTACCTGTGAAGCACACAGCCATACCCGTCTCTCGGCATACATGTGATGACAACTTAGCTTGTTGACTACATAACCCAAAGAACCGCCATGAGAATAGAGTCAATTTGAATCATCAAACTCAGTGTTATCTCTGCCGGACAGTAATGACGGCAGTCATTAGCATGCTGATGATTGAACTGATGAAAATAATGGGCTCTCGCTGAGTCACCCGTGCTTACAGAGCTCTCGAGGCTGACTTCCACAGCAGATGCCCTTTTACTACCGGTAATCACCCCCTCGTCCTCATTTCACTTCTTGTGTTCTTGCGATCTGCCTCTCGTTTCACACACGTTTATCACAGGCTTGTTGACAGGTCGCTAATGCTGATATACACACATTAAGAGTAGAGGCTTTTGGCATAATGACCTTATCAAACGCCACTTATGCGGCCCGCCCAGTTTGACAAGAACACAACCCACAGAGTGATTTTTGTGATAAGTGACGTCAGTTGTGCAAATTACATCTGTTCGTCTTTTCAGCAGTTCTATAGTCATTATTAAAAACAACTTTACTCCGGTTACAGAGGTATGGGTTTAACAGGAAAAGCATGATGGTAATTCCATGCAGCAGTTAATGCATATACACCTCATGTGGTTCAATTCTGACCTGCAACATTGCAAATATTTTCTGATTGGTCGTGATTGTCACATCACATAGCAGATTCACATTCTGTGAAGATGAATAGCTAAATACCTGATAGAAAGCTTGGTTAGGATAGATTTGATTAGGATTTTCTTTTCTTTTGTTTGCTGCAAAACTAACCCGCAGTTCATGTTTGTAATGTCTGTGACATCAAAAAAGCGCTAACAATGAGGTCACAGTAACAAAGAAGTTGGAAACAATAGCCAATGAAACAACATGGTGAGATATGTTTTCTTGTGCATGATAACGCTCTTCAAACCCTGTCCTAATCAGATGTGATGCAATGCAATATATAGCGTCAAGCAGTGTTAGGGGTAATGCATTACAAGTAACTTGAGTTACGTAATCAGATTACTTTTTTCAAGTAACTAGTAAAGTAAAGCATTAATTTTAAAATTTAAAACAAAATATTGAAAAGTTACTTTTTCACGACAGTTCTCCTGTCCCCATGTTAAGAAAAATCAAGAGTAAGTGCAAAGGCGTTGTGTTGAGGACAGGTTATTGTAGTTTTAGACTAAATGTGAGCATTTATTAATCTCACTTGCACAATAAAGATCAAGTACTCCTCAAAATGAATAAAATCAGTCAAATGCAAAATCAGAATATGCGAACCTCCAATAATTAAATAAATATTAAAAATGTATGCATTTAAACTATATTTATTGACCAATGTTTTGCTGCTAACTGTAGATGATTTAGTTAAACCAAAAGCAAAAATTACTTTAGATTTTTAGTTTTTATTGGTGAAGTAAGAGTGCGTCCTGTTCTTCCATTATCCAGAATGGCAGCACAGCTGAAAGGTTTATTTGAGCTGCACCCTCTAATATACATGCGTGAATATATACATTTGCATTTTTACCTCGGCCTGAGGTTCATTTCAATTTTGGTGTGAAGAGGTCTTTACATTTGCACGAAAACATAACTTTTTGTTATAAAAAACAAAGGTGAGGAAAAAGTAACGCAAAAGTAACTTAGTGCATTATTTTTCTTAACTAAATAACTCAAGTTACTTTTTAAGGGAGTAATGCCATATTGTAATGCATTACTTTTCAAAGTAACTTTTCCCAACACGGGCGACAAGCAATTTGTCTGTCCACACCGACACGACAAAGCCAATCAGAAGAGAGTGTGGGCGGAGTCTCTCCGCAAGCGCACAGCACTTGCAATAAAATTGATAAAATTCATAAATATTACACCATTTTAATATTATTAAAGTTGACAGTTCTTTTTCTTTATTTTTAAGATCTAAGGTGAATTATCCATTGCCGCTTTCAGTGTGGCTATAAAGGTCACACAAAATGATATAATTAAACACAAATTAGACTTGTCTGCTACAATATGTTTGATTTATATGCATTTGTTGAGGGCTTTTCTTTGTAAATGTTATTACTGTATATGCAGTTAATTATGATTTATTTATGAAATTTACTTTTTTACATCACACTTGAGTAAAAATGTTTTAAAAAGTGCATTTGTTTCAAGTAGAATTTTAAAAGCAGCACTTTTACGTTTGAAAAATAATAAGAAATTATTACTTTTATTCAGCAAGGATGCCTTAAATTGATTAAAAGTCACATTTATAATCTTACAAAAGATTTCCATTTCAAATAAATGCTGTTTATTTGAACTTTCTGTTTATTAATATGTTTTACGGTTTCCACATAAATATTAAGCAGCAAAAAAAATGATGTTAAAGCACATTAAATGTTTCTTGAGCACCAGATCAGCACATCATGTGACACTGAAGACTTCAGCTTTGCCATCAAATGAGTAAAATACATTATGTTAAACTTTTATTTTCAAATCGCAATATTTCACTGTTTTACTGTATTTTTGATCATTTTGGATAAAAAAATCCACCGTTGTGAGCATTCGAGACCTCTTTCAAAAGCATTACCGTTTTTTTCAACCCCAAACTTTTAAAAGGTAGTGTATTTTTACTGCAGTAATATTTCATCAGTATATCTGCATTTTAACTAGCATGTACTTCATCCACCACTGGGTATTGCACATACACACACATCACATCTCAGACTTCCTACTGTGTCCACAGTAGTGCACACGGCCACAGACACGCAAGGCTGTTTGAAAGCCTGGAGGCAGATTGAGATGAACTCATGTATTATTTTCCACTTTGAAGCAGTTTCTAGTGAGAACGCTTTGGTGTTTCAGACAGCAATAAAAGATTTAGCTTCACCTGGGGGCTGCAGTCGTGGACCTGCGTGGCAGAGATCTGGCTCGACTCCCGCTGCTGAAGAGCCGTAATTCCGCCTGTTTATCTCCAGTCACACATCCCTAATCAAATGAGAACAACTGTACCTTCTTCCTCCTTGCTTTTATCAGTCTTATCTCATCGCTCTGCTTCTCCTCTCTCCATCCAGTCTGCAGCAGCATCCCTGACAACATGAAGGTTCATCCACTGAACAGAACTGCACTTGTGTTGGCCTGGGACAGACCGTCAGCTGTCTACCACCCGCCTATAGTGGGCTTCCTTGTCTCCTACAGCTGGGTAAAGGATGAAATGCCTTTTGAGAAGACCTTCACGCAAAGCAGCGAACACAGCACGGTAAGCTTCCCAACAATGAAAGCGCAAGCAGTCTGATCATTACAAAAGAGCACATTTATTGTGTCAACCACCGCAAACCTCATTCCCAAAGCCCTAACTGCGTTAGTCCTGATTTTAGCTCAACCGGTTATCCAATCACTGTGTTGAGGTTGCGTTTGTCTGAAGATGTAAGTGCTTAAGACACTAAAGCAGACAGTGGATGCAGGGGTTTCAAGAGTTCAGTTAATTGAAACATTTTTATATGTATATTTCTGTAATTTCTCCCTCGATACAACAATTTAAGCATGAAGTCACTACCTGTAGCCCTAGGGCCTTATCTTCTGGTTCCCAGCATTCCTTCATAATTCTGATGGATGGGCTGCTCTCATCGATTTGATGGACTTGGACAGCATTTTGTCTTTCTTCCCTCAAGTCTAATGAATGACTTACACCCATGTCTGTCAGTCACCTTATTGGAGCAGCCTTACACACACAGTATGCATGACAACAAGACTGAAGGATTTTTTTCTGATGAGTGCTATCAGTCTTTTTTAGGATTTAGTTAAGGGAAATAACTGCCACGGTTAAAGTCCAATTACTTTCTTTCACTCTACATCCCATCATGACTCCCTCATCTTTTTGCCTCTACATTTACATTTTTATTTCAATTTTGATCCCAGTCACAGGTTGTGCCAGCGAATCAAGACCAACTTGGGGTATATGAAATTCAAATGAATATCCATCTATTTCTGAGACACCGAGATTCGCTGAAAGATGGAGCAGGACATGGCGATAAATAAGTGTCAATTTATACGAATAATAATGGCAGATGTCAAATTTACTTTGACATTTCGATTTGGAAAATAAGAGCTTGTCAGATTTACATCCGTTCACTGTGTGTTGTGTAATGAGGTTTTTGGATTTGTGTGTAGTTGTTGAAGGGACACTCTGACTGTCTCCAGTATTCAGAAATGCTTAAATTAGACTTAATTCTGGTCAATTGAAGACAGCTTGAAATCAAAATTGAAGTTTTGTGGGTTTTAATCTGTGCATTTTGGCTTTGAGGTCATCTATATAAGACTGTAAACCTAAGTTGACTTTTAAAAACTTTCAGCAGATATACGCATTAAAAAATTACCATTTTTGTTCAATGATATGCTATCAAAAAATTATAATGTCCCTTCCGCTATGCTGTCCATTATACAACAATGGTTATTTTGTTCTATTCCCTTAAACACACACACATCATGTCAAATGTACACTAATGTTCAGTTTGGTATTGGCAAGATATTGTTTTTGAAAGACGTCACACCTATTTTACCAAAAATATAAGTAGTATTGTAAATGCTATTACAATTTAGAATAACTTTTATCTATTTTAATATATATTTTTCTGTGAGGGTAAAGCTAAACTTTTTCATTACGCCAGTCTTCAGTGTCACATGAGCCTTCAGAAATCATTCTATGCTAATTTGATGCTCAAGAAACATTTCTTAATATTATCAATTTTGAAAATATTTTGCTGATTAATATTTTAGATACTTCATATTTTACATTTTCAGTACATTTTCCAGATTTTTTTTGATGAATGGAAAGTTCAAAAGAACAGCATTTATTTTAAATCGAAATATTTAAACATTTTAAAATGTCACATCAATTTAATGCATTAAAGTATTAATTTCTTTAAAGAAAATGTAGTCTATCTGGGTTTTTTTTTGCATGCATGCATACCTGTACACAGTATACTTACTGCAAATGTAATATGAGTAGTATGTGATTCTGAACCATTCGATTTCTATTTCTGCCATCTTTAAGTTGTACTGTTATTAAAATGTATGGTGTGTCGTATGTCTCCTGCAGAGGGCAGTCATCACACTTGTGTCTCCAGATGTCCTGTATCTCTTCAGAGTGCAAGCTGTATGTCAGAGAGACCAGCGCAGTGACTTCAGCCAAACACTTTTATTTAAAGGTTTGTCTGATTTTAAGTGGCTTGCTGTTCTTAAAAGTTAAAAATGCTAATCAAACCTTAAAGTCGACATGAAGCTTTGCAGAAGTCTTTTCTACTCTATTGTGACATATATCAGAGTCATACAGCTTCTCGAACAAAAAAAAAAATTAGGTCAGGACTTGATTTTGTCCAGATGTGCATGGATAAATCATTTATAATAAATACTACAATACTACATAAAACAAAACAAGAATTGTCCATTTGGATTCCATTGCTACTCTAATATTAATTGTTTTACTCATTCTTCAAGCAAACACCACAAGGATATTCGAGGGAACGAGGCTTGTGAAAACCGGAATGGTGGGTAGCTGGTTTATCATTTCTAAATCTGTGTATTTGCTTGTCTACACACGTTGTAATTTTTCTTTTCTTCTTCCACCCCGTTTGTAGCCTACGGTTTCCCCCGCCTCTTCGGCAGACATGGCCCCTATAAGCTCCGGCTCCTCTACCTGGACGTCTGCCGGCCTCCCCTTTTCATTTGTCTCCATGGCAACGGGAATGGGGCCCCCATCCAGTGGAGGACAGGCCACTGTAGCATCTGTGGTGACCAGCACTCTGTTGGCAGGACTGGGTTTCAGTGGCAGTGTGATTTCTTCCCTCCCAGGATCCTTTTGGCCAACCCACTCTACAAACTCAGGCCCCTCGCCCACTCAGCATCCAGCCACTCCCAGTTCTGAAAGCACCCCATCTGAGAGCAACGTCCTCATCTCTGAGGACAGCACCGAAGCTAATAACAAACAGGAAGAAGACAGTGAAAGAGAGGACAAGGAGGAAGAGAAGGAAGAGGAGGAGGAAGAGGAACAGGAAGAAGAGGAGAAGAAAAAAAAGGGGAAAGATGTGACAGTCAAGGACAAAAAGCAGGTCAAGACGGTGCCCCAAAAACCAACTGCCCCCATCCCAACTTCAAAACACAGGGAGCGGGAAGGAGAGAGGGCGGATGCTAACACTGAGAACTCTACATTGGCCCCTGGAATAGTGGAAGAGCAGGTAACCCGTTCCACAGAGAGGCCTTCGGGCAGAGATTCATCAAAACCAACATGGCTGGAGGATAATGACACTGTAGACATGCAGCTTCCCTCAGGCTCAACAGAAACCACCAAACTCACCAATGAGGAGAAGGCACACTGGCCATACTACATTCACACTGGTAGGTGAGCTGCAGACTTACAGTCTAAAGCTCTGTGCAAAAGATAAAACAGAAGTACAGATAAGAAGTACACACTGCACCTTTAAAAGCGACAAGTAGTGCCAAATTGTGTCCAAAAACTATAGGAATATGTATAAATATATTTAACGAGTAAATATTTATAAATATAAAATATGTATTACCTGTATGATATACTATCTTATGTATCTGTATAATATGTATGTATTAAACATTATGAAAATTAATAAACTAAATAAATATAATAAAATGAATAACATGCATAATTATATCTAAATATTACAATTTGTATTAAAATATAGTAGATACACTTTTGTTGTATATAAAAAAATAGTATTCAGTAAACACACATCAAAAGTATATTTATACATATGAATATGTATAAATATATTTAACGAGTAAATATTTATAAATATAAAATATGTATTACCTGTATGATATATTATCTTATGTATCTGTATAATATGTATGTAATATACATTATGAAAATTAATAAACTAAATAAATATAATAAAATGAATAACATGCATAATTATATCTAAATATTACAATTTGTATTAAAATATAGTAGATACACTTCTGTTGTATATAAAAAAATAGTATTCAGTAAACACACATCAAAAGTAACACATTAAACTTATCAAAAGTAACAATAAAGACTTTCAAGTTGTTACTTGAAAAGGAATCATACATTATGCAGCACAACTGTTTCCAACATTAATAATCATAATAAATCTTTCTTGAGCTCCAAATTAGCATTTTAGAATGATTTCTGAAGGATCATGTGACACCGGAGTAATGATGCTGAAATTGCAGCTTTGCATCTGAGTCATTTACTTTAAATTGTAATAATGTTTCACAATATTACTGTATTTAGTGTATTGTATGCTTTCTTATGAGCAAACTATATTGCAGACTCCAAACTATTGAACACTGGTGAATGTACATATAATGATAAAATGTATAAAATATGCGCTCAAATAATTGACATATTTAAAAAAAAAAATAAATAAATGAAAAATAAGAAACTAAAAAAGTTATCTTATATATAAAGACTTTATACAGTATAGTTTATTGTAATATGTTATATATGCCAATTGATGATAAACTTTGCAAAGGAAAATATGTTGTTAAATATGCATGAATTACATTTTTCAAGCATTTATACCAGAATAGACTCTTTTCATCTATTATTTAAGGGTTTTAAAAAACTGCCTTATATATTTGTTACCTTGTTCTGGTCCCCTCTGACCACCATGCAGAGAGTAACAGCATCTCCACTGTCACCCGAGACCCGGTGTCATCCTCCAGCCGGATGGAGTGGATCATCCCCCTGATGGTGGTCTCTGCCCTCACTCTGCTCTGTCTGATCATGCTGTTGGCTGTCCTGGTCTACTGGAGGTAAGATTCTGTGAACAACCATGGTTTATGAGACGGGGGGGAATTAGCTCATGGTCTTTGATCATCTTTAGCCTGAAAAGATCAGTTCTCTCCATCTACGTTTCTTATTTTGTAACAGCTTTTACATTCTACAATCAAATTTTTTGGAGCTTTCTTCTGAACGGCTGCATCACCTTATTAATATTCATGACAACATGTTTTATGTAGAGTAGATTTGTCTGGTCATGGTTGTGCCTGGTTTGTAAACAGTGTAAGGTCGCTGTGACCCCTGAATCCACACCTCTTCTACCTCTTTCTACTCCATCTTCTGGCCTTTATAAACCTGGCTCAGCTCCCTGGAGAGTCCGTGCCCCATCTGCCCGCCCTCTCCCGGACCGGTCTCAGCCCCATGGTAACCGAATTAAAATCCTCCTATGGAGCTTCCTGCCAAATACCACCATCCTCCTGTTCAGTCTTGTGTCTGTATGTGAGCTAAGAGGTTGCGGGCCCCCTAGAGACCATGAGTCTTGTACTGAGGGACCCAGCTGTGCTCCAATCTGTGAAGCTGACTGGTTTGAGCATAACATTTCAAATGTGAGCAAAACAACAGTGACAGTCATTAAAATATACATATTAAACCATTTTTATATCATGAAAATGTCCTTTTTTAAATATTTTTGTTATATTACAGTACTGCTTGCATGTTATTAGTAATATTGATATACTATTATAATATTTAATAATATTTTAAATTAACTTGATTTTAGTTTAAGTTTTAGTAATTAAGTACTTAGTTTTTAATATTTCTGTTTAGCTGAAAGTTGTTTTATTTAAGTTTTAGTTTGTCATTTTAGTACTTCATCTTAAACCTATTTCAGTTATTTTCCCAGGCAACTTTTCTCATTTTCATTTCTAAAGGAACATTTTCTATGTTTTTTTTTAAGGTAACTTTTTTCATGTAATATTCCTATTTTATTTTATTTCAGCTTTATATCAATGTCATTTTTGGGGGGTAACTTTTGTAAAAAAAAAAAAAATTGACATGGCCTTTTCAAGGACCACAAATGTCAAGAATTTTTGCCTGCAAGTTACTGTACCAATTACAAAGCAATTACGTCAGCCAAATAATCAGGAAAAGTTTGAGAGGGAAAGAAAATAGCGGTTTGATTTGATTTGATAATTTGATGTGTTTATAAGGGGTTGGTCGGTGACAGTTAAAGTGAATGAAAGATTGAGTTTGCACGATAATCTGTTAGCAAGAGGAAGAAAGACAAGTGAAGAGACTCAGCTGCTCCCCCGAGAGTGTGGCGGCAAACGTCTTTGTCAAGACATCATTGTCAAATTTCAAGAACGTCAAGAACAAAGCTACCAAGTGAACAAAAGCCGTTCAAAACATATTCCATACTCGTTCATGGAATTCGTGCAAGTTTAGCAGAAAGTGTGATATTATTTGCTTAAAATGAAGTTATGATGTTGCCAAGGCAATAGGCTAATGAGCGGTTTATGTAGGCAGGGTTCCATCTGGATGGCTCAGAGGCTTTCAGTCTGCTCAAACTCACAGATGCCCATTAAAGACCAAAGATGCTGCACTCATCTCCACAGTACATTTCTACACGTACGCATGAGATCGCCTATGAGTTAGAGCAATTCCAGACTTGACACAGAGACGCAGATGGGGAATGATAAGAGGTTATATTTATCTTTTTACCATTTGCCTATTTTGCATTCTCAAGGATTAGACCGCAGGGTCCAAAAGTTCACTAAAGGACCCTTCTAAACCATTAGTCTAACGTCTCTAAACACACAAGAGATCGGCCATCATAAAAAGGTCATTAGTGTGAGGTTCCTGTCCCCCCAGTCATCGTCTCTCCTGGATCCCCCCCAGCCCCCCTCCCTCATCGGAGCTCAATGAGCATTCAGCCCCTCTTTTCTTTCTTTTTATCTCACCTCTCAAGGATGACTAGCATCTGCTCATTGCTCTGCTTGAAGTACAGGTAGGGGCATGCTTATTCAAATGCTTTACTGGGATTTACATGAAGCAAGTCTTCGATAAGGGGGTGGGAAGGGAGTCTTTGTGCACTGAAAATGAGAAAAGACATAGATTTTGAAAAAGATTTTTCCAAGGCAGCAAGTGCAGAGTTTGGCTGGATATTTGGTATCACCACTTTGGTTTTTATGTATATTATATGAGTCCTAGAATGAGAACTAGACGTTTGTGTGTGTAGTGGCTAATGCATTTTAATTATGGAAATGAGTCGGTCTAGCTGATTCATTCATTTCATATTTAGCCCATATTGTGATGCTCTGCATCAGCAGATAACCATAACCATTTGGACAATTAACAGAAGTGTTTATCGACTGAAAAACTTCAAATTATTTAAATAAATTATATAAATGCATGTTGATGTCATTTTGTGAAAATAAGTACTAATAATAATATATATGTACTAATAATATAATGTACTTATAATAATATATAATATAATAATAATTTTGTGAGTGTAAGAATTGGAACAGAAACACAGGTCAAAGCACCCTTTGCAAGCATAAATTGATATTAAATGAACAGATAACAATAATTCTCAGCAAGCAGGAGGTTTCCTTGGAATTAAGAAGCTGTTTAAAATCATCCTGATTACCTGCATTCTACTTACCGGGAACGTTTCTCTTCATAGGAGATTCTTCCAGACTGCACATTTCTATATTGACGACAGGAACTCCCCCAGAGTGATCCGCGATGACAGTTTTCCAATCATATCTGCAGCGGGTGAGTCACTAAACAAACACAAATGAAATAATGCAAGTACTTTTCATAATGCAAGTACTTTTATTTTATGCCATTCATAAGAGCAAAAAAGTGGCTCCATAATTTATTAATAGACAGAATACAGAGTTTATTAGTTTTGATTTCATCACACTGGGACTACATTCTCTGCGGAGAATGTAATCCCAGAATGGGAGTTGGTTGATTATTTAGGGAGCAAAGCAGCTCGCTAGGTTTTGAAGCTATATTCTGAAATAGATCAATAAGATGTAACCAAACATAGCAGCAGAGGGAAAGGACGCTTTATAAATATACCTGACCAGCTGACAAATAGTTATTACAGGATGCTGTTTAATATGCATTATTTTTATTATTTCCCCGCCATCGACGGTTTTCTGTGTTTTCACTGTTACACGGTAGGGAGGCGCTTTGACACATCATTTGAAACAGCACAGAATCTCCTGATCATGTGACATGTGAAGAAGATGCAGAAACAAGCGATAGCATTCGTTAGCAGATGCATATGTAAAATAACGTGATCATCAATATTAAACAGCATATAAATCAAAACTGCCTAATGTTACCGAATTAAATGTTGACCCAGGACAAGCTGTAGGACTGTGCAAACTTTAGGAGAGTGGATAGACTCAGTCTGCTCCATCTGTGTTTGATCATTGTTTCTGAATCTGATCCGGACAAAGTCTTCGACAAAAACATGATTTTCTCCGCTTTTTGCTCAAAATGTTGCCTTTTTTATGAAACTGATAAAGAATGCATTAAGCTAGAATAAAGTAGAAGTTCTTTCTTTTCATATACTGCATGTTCTCATATATTCTGGGAGCCATGAAAATTATGAACATTTTCAAAAATGCTGCCGGTGGCTGGCAACTTAAAAAAACCTTGGGTGGGGAATGAGTTAATATAGTAAAATAATTGATGAATTTGTATTCCAGTCCAAACCTGTATGACAAAAGTGACAGTAAAGACATTTAGAGTTTCAAAAGATTTCTATCAATTTCAACATTGATAATAATGTCTTTTTAGCACAAAATCAGCAGCATATTATACTGATTTCTGAAGGATCATGTGACACTGAAAACTGGAGTAATGATGCTGAAAATGTATCTTTGCAATCACAGGTATCTATAAAAATGTTTGATAAAATAAATGCAACCGTGGTAAGCTTAAGAGACTTCTTTCAAAAACATTTAAAAATCTTACCGACCCCAACAGAAGTGTACTTTCTTCCATGGAACACAAAAGGATGTTTTGCTGGATATTCACAACACTCTTTACCATACATTGAAAGAGAATTGGGACTTTCAAGGACACATGATAGCAGTGTGTGAGGAAAAAATATCTCTTTTGAAGTTTGTATTAACATTGTATTAACGCATTATTAAGTAAATAATGACACAATTATCATTTGTCTGCACTATTTAAGTCAGTCACTTTTATTTATATAGAGCTTTATACAATACAGATAGTTTCAAAGCAGCTTTACGTGATAGACAGGAAAATAATGATTCAACAGTTCAAACGGAATTCAATTCTGCTGTGACGCAGCTCTAAAATGACAATAGTAAACAGTCACTCAGTTGAAATCAGTTCAGTGCTGATTCAAAGAGATTAAAAACACTATTGCTTTTAATGTTTAGAATTCCTACCATGCCGTTTTCTCTGATGTTAGTGGATGCATATTTTATGTTCTGTGTGTCACTGTTTCTCAGTGAACGAATGGAAAGTCTGATTGCTCAATTTGGGTAGTACATGATTTTCTAGAATTGCATGAGCTGCTCTCAGTATTACCACTCTTTTCTTCTCTTGCTCTCTCAGTTTCTGTCCTCGTGACGCAGTCCAGCTCTTGACTGACAGGTCTATATAACTTTAAGCCAAAAGAAGTAAAACGTAGCCATTAATGTTTATGAGAACTCCGTTTGAGGTGATAGTTTAATGTCTCTGTCGTAATAGAGAACTCATCAACAATCCCTGTTAAATAGAAGTCTGTGTGTGCATGTCTCTGTGATTTAATAAGACGGAATCTCTTCTGTTAATGGTAGACACTGAATACAGAGTGGGGGTTGAATTGATGTGTGTTTGATCATCCTTCACAATGGTGAAGCAGTAAATGCTCCAGGGGATTCTGGTCTTTTTTAAATACGGCCCCAGCTGTGTGCTTCCCTGAGCAGTAATGAACCGTACCTTTATATGGCCATTCTATGTGGCAGCAGACCATCAGTCCATACCCTTTTTTGATAGATAACTGATGAGCTTTATATGACACAGATGTGACCAAATATCATCACAAAAGTAGGGTGTGGATTTTGGTTCAAAGACTTTTGTCATCTATTCATTTATTTATTTAAACAATTATTTTCCAGAGGGGTTTGTTCCTTAAAAGTGACACATTTAGATATTTTGAAATGACAAATATTCAATGAAAAGAATTATGAATTAATGGAATTAACAGCATGCATTATTATATGCAGTCACTAAACAATGTATGTGTTGCGAAATATATGTTAGTTCCATTAATCCAATGTTTTTGGGTAAATTATTAAATATTATGTGAAATATGGTATTTCAGTGTATTTATTGCACAAATGTTCAAAAGTGAACAGTACTGTACATATAAATTCTGTTCTTATGAACTTTCCTTTTTTTTTTTTTTTAAGATTCCTGAGGGGGAAAAAATCCACAAAAATGTATCAGTACATCTGTTTTCAACTGTAATAATAATAATAATATTTCTTGAACACCAAATCAGATTTCTGAAGGATGACGTGACACTGAAGATTTCGTAAAGTATAATATTGAAATATATTTATTAGTGTTGTAGTCAAGACCACCTAATCCGAGACCAAGACCATTGTGTGTTGAGACCAAGACAAGACCAAGAGTTTGAAGGGTTGAGACCAAGACAAGACTAAGACCAGACCAGCACTCCTTAAATTCATAAAGATCCACATTACCACATGAGAAACGACTCATTTTTAATCAGTAAATATAGTTAGAATAAGATACTGTATAGAGCTGTTACCGATCAATCATTTACAACAAAATGCGTCTTTACACTGCAGAGGTGGTACAGAAGATGCTTCTGAATGGGTAAATTACAAATGCATAAATAATGTTGAGAATATTTTTTTATTATTATTATTGAATGTTTGTTATAAAAGCAATATCATGTTTGCAGTCATGCTTAAATTTGTGAAAACTCACACAAGTACTATTTTGCAAAAATATCTTGAATTTTGTGAGTATTGGTATTGATTTTGGTGACATTTTTGACACCCCTCATTTATTCCTGAACCAGCACAATACATAAATCAAATTAGAAATAAGCTATTTATTGCATCTGAAGCAGTATTTTTTTTTTTTTTATCCAGTCACATTAATGATGTAAATAAATAAATCTGACAATGCACTGGCAATTTAGTGATATCCCAGCAGTTGTGGTCTTGACCGGTCTTGAAACAAAATCTAGAGTCCTTTAAGTCTGAGACCGAGACAAGACCGGGTAAAAATGTGGTCGAAACTGAGACAAGACCAAGACCTTCAAAAAATGGTCTTAAGACCAAGGCCGGTCTTGAGTACTACAACACTAATATTTATTATTATTAAAAATAATTACATAATATAGTGCATTTGGGTATTATTTAATTTAATATCATAATTGAATGCAGATATTAATTCCTAAATATTTTAGTAAAATTTTATATAAGAAGTATTTTTATAATTAATATTTGAATTATAGGTATTTTTAATGCATGTCATCAATTTCTATTCAAATGTTAGTGTTTAAATGGGCAGATGTGGTATGATGCATGTATGGTTTGTGTTTCAGATGACCTGGAGGCTGTGCCAGTCAGGCAGTTTATCAAACACATCATGGAGCTGTACTCCAACAACCAGCATGGCTTTTCTCAGGAGTTCGATGTGAGTGGTCTTTGTAGTTGGGGCATGTTAGAATGTGTGTATGTGCTCTGTACGTGTACTGGTGCTCCCAGTAGCACAGAGGCACAGATGGCTATGGGAAAAGGACTAATTAAAGAGGAGAGCCTCATTAAAATCACTTCTCTCGCTGGAGGAATTTATGTAGGAATGCAGGAATGCTTGAGTCTGGTTCATGCCCACAGCAAACATTTACAAGATCAGAATCCGTTATGGAAACAGAAACTGTGTCTTTTAAAAATATATATTTACTTAAAAACGTTGACAATTACCAGTACCTGCGATACGGTAGGTATCAATTCGTTACGGAGGTGCTTTGTTTTTACAGATATGGAAAACGAAATCTGCACGCTAGATTAATGTCTGCTTCATTACGGTTCACTGGGGAGCTAATTATTATGCTGCTGTATAAAAATTATTTCAAATTGCATTGATGTGACAATAATGAAATGATTTGGACAAATGGGGCTATTTATGTAAATTCTAATCAAAGTGTGGCTAATTACTGGGATAATTAAGTCATTATTTTGTAAACGAGTCCTAAATAATTTACCAATAATATGGTCAACAACAATTCAACAAAACAGAATTCTGACATGACTGTATTCAGAAAGTTTAAACCGTCAAGTGGCATCCAGTTATCATATTGGATATAATTATTTTGATTTTGAAAGGGATAGTTCACCCAAAAATGAAAATTAGCCCATGATTTACTCACCCTCAAGCCATCCTAGGTGTATATGACATTCTTCTTTCAGACGAATACTTACGGAAAAAAGCGTGACTAATTCTTCGTAAATTAAATACGGAAGGAAGCTAGATATTTTACTTTATGACGTGTTAAATGGATATTTTTCTTACAAAAACCCATTGATTCGCTTCAGAAGGCCTTTATTAAAGGTAGGGTAGGTAAGAATTATCTAAAAGACTTTTGTCCAAATTTGTTTAAACTTTCTTTATATGTCAATACATAATTAAAATGTAAGTAGTCTGAAAAAGAGAGTATAAAAATCAAGTGACTCTAGACTTTTTAATCTGCAATAAACACCGCTCATTATTTTCGATCGGGATGAAACAAGTGATTGGCTTGGGCAACTGTCACTCTCTCTCGCTACCATGGCTACCACCCCTTTTGCTACAGGATCTGCCCACATGCGCGCACCTCTACTTCCTCGGAACCTAGTTGCCCGCCCTCTTGCACGAACTCCTCTGTATACATGAAGTATAGGTCTTCCCTGTACGTCACCTAGCAGCACCAGCGCCGGGTCAGACACGCTTCTAGTGTGCAAAGACATGGAAAACGCTATGCAGCTGACACGCAACAGAAACGCCACGCTCACGACACACTTGTAGTGTTTCACCGGCCCCAATGCGAGCGGTCGGCTTAGCGCGTTCATGTGTTTTGGGGGCGTGGCTTTGGAAAGAGCCCAGAAGGGAGAAGGTGGAGTGAATGGAAATAATGAGCTGTCTTTTAAAACAGTCGTGAGCGGTCTACAGACACTCAATTTACATGACACACAATTTACAACTTACATTTGAATTATGTATTGATATATAAAGAAAGTTTAAACAAATTTGGAAAAAAAGTTTTTTAACGAATTCTTACCTACCCTACCTTTAACTCCCCGGAGCCATGTGGAGCACTTTTATAATGGATTGATGCATTTTTTTTTTTGGTCTTTAAATTTCGAATTAAACATTGAATCAAGGACATTTTTAAAAAGGCTGATATTGTGTCTATTTTATTTGTCACATGGGAAATGGACGATGAAAATGTGTAAGTTGCTGCCGCGTTTACGGCGCTTTAGATCTGGGTATTCCATGCACACAGAAACCGTGCACAGCCCTATACTGCAGACATAGCAATTGTGGACCTAGCGTGGTCTCTAAATTATAACTAATTTGAAATCATATCTCCCCTGCAGGAGGTTCAACACTGCACATCTGAAATGAAGATTACAGCAGAGCATTCAAATCACCCAGACAACAAGCACAAAAACAGATACATCAACATTGTCGCCTGTGAGTTGTTGATTATTATGTGGCAAACATGAACATTTGCCTTCTTAAACATACTGTGAATTCATCTGTGAAGTGCTTGCGGTGCATGCAAGATGAAGATAAAAGATATTAATATCCATCTCTCAATCTTGCATGCATTGCTAGTATTTCTAAATAGATTACGTATCTCAAAATGTGATTGGAATGATACATCATTTATTGCTTTTTAATACCCAGATGATCACAGCAGAGTGAAGTTGCAGCCACTGTCTGGGAAAGACTCCAAGCACAGTGACTACATCAATGCCAACTATGTAGACGTATGCATTTTATTACTAAGTGTATGTGTGTGCTTGTTGCTTTAATCTTTGTTTTATAATGAAATATTCTCCCTCTCAGGGTTATAAAAGATCCAGGGCTTATATAGCCGCTCAGGGCCCTCTGAAGTCCACATTTGAGGACTTTTGGAGAATGATTTGGGAACAGAACACCACTGTGATTGTCATGATCACTAACTTGGTGGAGAAAGGCAGGGTAAGTAACTAATACCAACTTTCCACAAAGTTTATTTATCATGCTATTTTAAAGGTTCCTCGTTTTGTTTCGGAAGTCTCCTACAATAGGTGTACATCTAAGAACACTTTCATTTTCTCATAATACACATTGCAGCATCACCTCTTTTTTCACAGTGTCTGAAACAGTATGCATCTGTCTTTCTAAACCCCTCCTTTCCGAGAGCCTACTCTGCTCTGATTGGCCAGATGGTCTGTTGTGATTGGTCTACAGCAGGGATGTCAATACGGCCTAATAAAGTGTCCAACACGGCCCGGGGTATGATTTGAATAATAATATAAAATAGAGATGCACTGACTAGTTCACAGGGACCTGCCATTCGAACAGGTTTTAGTTTTATTTTGGTCGATCTATTCCGGACTTGCACACAAACAAGTTTTGCAATCATTTTCCAAAATGTAATTTGTGTGGAAATATTACGAAGTATAAACAGGACGCGCTAACACAGGCAGATGCTGAATACGGATGCAAAAAAGAGAACACAGATGAGAAAATACTGTAGTCTACCAGGAACATGCTCACTGTTCACAAAAGAAAAATATAAATATTGTATTGGGGTTTATATGAATGTATCTCTGAAGGGAACTGACTGACTGACTTCAGAAAAGTTTTGATGGCATTTTCTTTTCCTCTTATCTCCGTATAAAGTAGTAGCCTATTTTATAAGTGCAGTGCTGCTTTGCGTACAGCGGTACCCAATTAAATGTTTTATCGCTCCTCTTACATAAGCGCCACCTACTGGCAGAGAATGAATTTGCATTTTCATTCAGTCTGTCTGCCGTGTTTGTTTTGTTCAGGACAGGTGTGTCTAATGTTGCATAATTTCACAAATCTAAAGTCAGACCATGCGGATTTTGCTGTAAATCTTGAAATTAAACAATCTAATTTAAATAAAAAACAACTGCTCATGCTCGTGTGCGTAGCATCTTTGTTTAAATTCTGATGACAATAAATATAACAATAAATACAATTATAATATAAAATTATATTGGTCCGTTTGTTTGAAAAAATTCAACATTTGGAATTGGCCACGAAAAATAAAAATCCTTGCATTACTAAAATATTAAAAAAATATTTAAAATAAAGTTTTTTTAAATGTAATAATCTTTTAGCTGTAAAAACAAATGCAGTTTTCAAAAAGCAGTGTTTTTCTAGTTTTCTTCATAATTATTTTGAAAGTTTGTATGGTTAATGTTAGTAATGCAACTGTCAGGTTAAAAAAAAAAAAAAGGTAATTCAGCTCGCACATAGTTATATTTTTTTCCCATCAGGCACTCAATCTAAAATGAGTTTGACACCCCAGGTCTACAGCTTACAGCGAGTGTTAAAAAATAAAAAGGTCATTACCATATCTGAATTTCAGGCTTCCTCAGCTCTTCTATAGACAGTGATTATTTCAGTTATGATGGCATAGGTTTTACCGCATCAGTTCGGAACTGCTGGCAAAGTCATCATCTTTGGAAGTGCAGCCAAAGTGGATTTGCATCATAGCACAGAAAACAGCGTCTTCTCGACATGTCGACAATACAAACCAAACTCTTCTAGTCTCAGCTACAACTACAGTGTTTAAGGGCGGGTCAAAGTAGACACTGATCGCGGTCAGCCAATGAAGACCATAGGCTGGCATTATGCAAATTTGTTACAAACCCCTACATAGGTTCGTGCAGGAAGACTAATTTTAGATAGTTCAGAATCAGGAGACCTTTGAAACATTGGAGACCTTTTATATTCACAAACAGCTATGTTAATTCAGTTTTTTCCTTTATAATTGTTCTGGATTTTGTTTTAATATTTTTGGATTCCACAGAGGCACACACAATTTTCAGACTTCATATTTCAAAAGCAGTCTTTTTGTCCTTAAATATTTACAGACGCTACTCTATAACTCAACTTTGGATTTATTCCTCCAAAATTTGCCAAATCCAATGACATTCCATGTTATACTGTACATTTTTATGACTGTATTCCGTGATTCTGTCCACATTTTCCACATGGTGGGAATCTTAGGGTGCTACAAGAAGAACTGTTCTGTTCATGTAGACTTTGCGGTTTTGAAATGCGAAGATGTATTTGTTGCTTTTACAGAGGAAATGTGATCAGTATTGGCCGTCAGAGAACAGCGAGGTGTATGGGAGCATAATGGTGACTTTGAAGAGCACTAAAGTACATGCTTGCTACACACTCCGCCATTTCATCATGCGCAACACTAAACTGAAAAAGGTACATTTGAGCATTCGTAGAGCATTTACAGAGCACTGTATTAGAGCCTGCATTTTGACCCTGAATTGTCTCTCTCAGGGTCAGAAGGGGAGGCAGAATGAGCGGCTGGTGGTCCAGTACCATTACACGCAGTGGCCAGACATGGGCGTACCCGAGTATGCACTTCCAGTCCTCAAATTCATCTCTCGATCTTCAGTGGCACGCACGCCAGGCAAAGGTCCCGTTCTAGTTCACTGCAGGTACTAATCTTTGGAAATAGAAGCTCCGCCCACTAGCATGTGAAATGACAGTTTCAGCAATGTGCTTTCCAGTTGTGCAGGGTTTCCCATTCCTACATCATTTTCAGCAGGGTGTTTGGAAGTGAGAGACTCTTTGCTTTGTAGCAAAACGGGTCATTTTTATCACACCATCACTCTCTCTGTGTCCTGCAGTGCTGGAGTGGGCAGAACAGGCACATACATAGTCATAGACAGCATGCTGCAGCAGATAAAGGACAAAGGCACAGTCAACGTCCTGGGATACCTCAAGCACATCCGAGCTCAGCGGAACTACTTGGTCCAGACCGAGGTCATTACCTGTTTGATTTATTACACTATATTTCCACAGACTCTAGTCTAAATGCACACTTAAATCCCTTTCAGAAGAGAATATTAGTGTACTTCTTTCTACACACTGCATACTGTGCATCATATACTGTTCACTGCAGACTCTTATTTCAAAATGCACAAAATTTCATCACATGACCTTTTTATTTTCCATGTTGCATATCAGGGTGATTATTGTTTACTGAAACTAAAACTATTTGCTGTTTTATAAAACTTTATGTAATTTTTCATTAATTCTTTTAGAAAAAACTCTAAAATTACTAACTGGAAATAATAAAAAATGAAAGATATAAAATATTTATACAAATAAATTAAACCATAATAGTAATATTAAAAAGCACAGAATTAAAATGAATATAAAACTAAAAGCTAATTCAATAGTATATATAAATAAGTACTAAAATTACATTATTATTTTGTGTTTGTCAATCAATTCGCTTTCAATTTGTCGTACTAGAAATGTAAGGTCAAGTCAAGTGCATTGTGGGATACGGTATGCAGTGTTTTCTGATTGTATACTGCACATTTTGGTATGCTGCACGTTGTCTGGGTGTTACATACATACAGGAAATGTACACACTGTTCACACTCTGCATACGGCATGCTGAAAAAAATGTAAAAGAGTAGAGTTTGTAGCATGCCATTCTGAACATATACCAATGTTTATTCATAAATATTATGTTCAGATGTCACATACCTAATGTCTTAACGACTGCATGTGTGTCCTACAGGAGCAGTTTATCTTTATCCATGATGCATTAATGGAAGCTGTACTGAGTAAAGACACAGAGATGCCTGCTTGGCAACTCCATAATTATGTCAACAACATTCTCACCCCGAGCCCAACGGGACAAACGCGCATGGACAAACAGTTTAAGGTCTGGACTTGATGACTGTGTTGTGGCTCTGTGCAACTGTATCAAGACATTTTTCTCCTTTATATGACTAACCTGCTCCTCCTGGTGGACGCTCTTGTTGTTGTTCCTCCAGTTGTTGACACAATGCAATTCTCACCTCACGGAGTGTTTCAGTGCCCAGAAGGACTGCAACAAAGAGAAGAACCGCACCTCGTCGGTCTTGCCAAGTGAGTCCCTAAACCTTCTAAACCTTTATATCAAAATCAACACCCCAGCTTCTTGCCAATACAGACTTTTCTGTATTCTCAATATACAGTGTAGCACAGTGTAGAAGCTCCATTTACTTAAACAATAAATAATACTTAAACTACAAAAATACGAAAAATAAGAGGAATTTATATATATATAATATATATATATATATATATATATAATATTTATTTATTTATTTATTTATAAATTCCTCTTATTTTTCGTATTTTTGTAGTTTAAGTATTATTTATTGTTTAAGTAAATGGAGCTTCTAAAAATACTAATATATATATATTAGTATGTTAAGACATTGAATGACTGATACAATACGAGGTTAGGTTTATTGTGAAGGTTATAGTGAGTTGTTTATCGTTCATGTTTTTCCCCACAGCGGAGCGGGCACGGGTGGCACTAGTTCCCCTCCCAGGAGTAAAGGGAACAGACTACATAAACGCCTCCTACATTATGGTACAGCAATAACACTTTATTGGAACATTATACATAGTTTTGGACCATATTTAATAATGCATGAAACATGAATAATTTGCGTGCTGTTGCTTTATCTCCTCATCTACTGGTCTTGTCATTTGCTGTGATTTTCTTGTAGAATTAAATCAATGTTTATCCACTCACAGGGCTATTACAGGAGCAATGAGTTCATCATTACCCAGCATCCTCTTCCCCACACGACCACAGACTTCTGGAGGATGATCTGGGATCATAATGCTCAAGTTATTGTGATGTTGCCAGACAACCTCGGCCTCGTGAGTACAGCGTTAAAGAGCTATTTGTGAACATGAGTTTTTAAGTAGATGAATACTGCGTTAAATAACTTATGTTTTTTTATACATATTAAGTTTTGTAAATGCACTCTAAAACATTTCATACCAGCTGGTTATCAAAAATAATAATACCTGAGTTTTTTTACAGTTTTTACTATATTTAAAGAACATCCTCCGTATAGTTATAAAATCATTTGTATTTGCTTGTTAATTTATAAATATTTAATGTGGAAACAAGTTCAGTTATAAATTACCTGAATCTGTTAGCCTTATATAAGTCGATATGATATATAATATAACATGATATATGATATGCCCTGCTCTTCTTTTTATAGGCTGAGGATGAATTTGTGTACTGGCCCAGCAGAGAGGAGCCCATGAACTGCGTAGCCTTCACTGTCACCCTCATTAATACTGACAGACTCTGTTTATCTAATGAGGAACAACTCATCATTCACGACTTCATCCTGGAAGCCACACAGGTGTCTCACCCACTACACAAACATGACTCTTAAAATGGAAATTTATGTGAAGTTATTTTGCTTGATTAAACAAACTTTATGTTGACATTAATTTATGCATTAGTATAACATGCTTATATAACAGGACGTTATCTTTGCTGTGCAGGACGACTATGTGCTAGAAGTCCGACATTTCCAGTGTCCGAATTGGCCAGATCCTGATGCATCCATCAGCAGCACACTTGAGCTTATCAACATCATCAAAGAAGAGGCCATGATGAGGGATGGTCCTACCATTGTGCATGATGAGTGAGTGTCCTGTGCATAGAACATGAGTAGCGGTGTATAGCTGCTTTTCCACCGTCAGGCCAAACCATTCTCAGTGCTTAACCGATCAGGCCCAGCCGATACGGATATGGTTTCATTTTCCACTGTGGGGTTGAAAACCGAGCTGTAATGTAATACAAATGCGTCAGTCGTTGCCAGAGGTGGACAAAGTACACAACTCCATTTCTTGAGTAAAAGTATAGAAACTACTGGTCAAATATTATTCCGTTACAAGTTGTAAAGACAGATTTTTACTTGAGTAAAAATACTTGTACTTGCATTTAAAACAACTTAAGTATCAAAAGTTAAAAAAAAAAATTATATATATACCATTGTATTGTCATGGTTTAAGCCAGTCAGTGATGCTCCATCCGACATGTTAGCATGCGACTACCTTGAACTACCTTGAATTTAAAGGCCCACTGAAGAGCCTTGAAACACGCAGCATTTTTCAGTGTGTTGGCGTAATTTCCACAGAAACAGGAAGACATGACGGGACAGCTCCTCCCACGTTTCATTTATATCAGAATATAAACAAATATATCCGTTGAGCTCGGAAACCCTTAATCTCTAACAGTTTCTCCTCCTATTCTTCTCCATATCATTTTAAAGTATAGCATTCAGTGCAGAATTCAAAGGATCCGATGCATTTTCTGGCATGCGCCAACTCGTGCATATGAACCGCTCTTTGTTATCGTGTCTCTGGACCGGAGCAGACTGTGTGTGCGCTGCGTAAGTTTGCGTGGACAGAAAATCTGATGAGAAGCTGAAGGGCAGAGTGATGTAATCAAAATCCTTGATCCATATTGATGGAAGTGAGAGACCTAAGTTTTAAAGCTTATATCTTCTAGCTTATAGATAACAGTAAGGCTAACATATTCAAACTTAATTAAAAATAATTGTTTAAAAGTTATTTTCAAAGTCGAAAACAAGGTAGAAAAGAAAGGCTTCTACATTGTGTTCTGTTGACAAGATTATGCTAATACATTCTGAAAGCATTTCAATTAACGTTATTAGCCCAACTACGTTTTCGAATGCTAACTAACGTCATTGACGAACCTTACCTACCCGTTAGTGGTGTATCCACAAGGCTATGGAAACTTGGTGGGCAAATCCATAAAAAAAATAATTTGAACGACCATATTTAGACCGACCACTTTAGATCTAAAAGCACAGACAATTTCCATTTCAAGCTTTCACCAGGAATCTTTTTTTACTTGCATCAATATGCATCCGCAGGTTGGACGGCGTGTTTTTGTCATCAACTGATCAGTAATCAAAAAGGGTGATTACTGATAGGCTGTCTGCAAAAAAACACAATCACGTTCACCACTGACTTTCAAAGCTGCTACATAGCAACGACTTTTGAGGGCCTTGATAGAAATGTAGTGGAGTGAAAAGTAAGATATTCAAATTGTCTTTCAAATGTTAGTCATAAGTTTCCAGAAAATATAATACCCAAGTACAGTACTCAAGTAAATGTACTTCACTACTGCTCACCTCTTTGCCTCGGTTATGCAAGAGATGGTATGAGATTATGGAGGATGATCAGATATGTCTTTCAGTTTTATTATTAACTTTGTACTGTGAAGTAACTGTTTACTTCGCTCCAATAGCGCGCTTGGCCAGCTACAGAGAAACTGGTAGCCAGGCAACAGACAAGTGACCAATCCCGAGTGGCGACGTCACCACGCATTCTACCAGCACGGTTAGAATTCCGGGCCGAGAACGGTTTGAAACCGAGCCTGCCAAACCCAGGTCAATTGGTAATATAACTGAAACTGTTCCTTACCGTTCGGCCCGACGGTGGAAAAGCCACTTATGTAACCGAAGGCAAAGAGAGAGCCTCATGGATTGTGTGTTACAGGTTCGGGGCAGTCTCTGCGGGGATGTTCTGTGCTCTGACCACACTGTCCCAGCAGCTGGAGAACGAGAGTGCTGTGGATGTCTATCAAGTGGCCAAAATGATTAACCTAATGAGGCCTGGTGTCTTCACCGAAATGGTAAGTTAGCTAAATGTAACCTCATCACAAAAGTCTGCCTGATGATATATTAAATTTAGAGAGGTCATCGGGGGCTGATTTCCAAAACCATTTAAAGTGTTTTTCCTTTTTTTCCTCTCTACCTCTTTTAGGAGCACTATCACTACCTTTACAGGGCTATGCTCAGCCTGGTTAGCAGTAAAGACTTCAGACTTGGCTTCAGCTACATGGACAGAATTGCTGGGATTGTGGTAACGGATGAATCCAACCAGGCTGAGAGCATGGAGTCCTTGGTGTGAAGTTTCCAGAAAATTAAATGGAACAAAATGGTTCCTTGAACTTTCCATGAGGCCTTTTCCCCCAGACTCTTGGTGAAATGAAAAAGAAAAAAAAACACCAACAACAGAGCTTTTATATACTGATAAAAACAAATTCTTTTGATATTTATTTTTGCTGCTTTTTGTTATCCTGCTAAGCGCCACAACCTGCTCTCCAAAACACATACACACAGACACACACACTGTCTACTTTGCACTACACTGTCAGTGTTACTACTTGATGCCTAGCTGATTATTGATAATTGTGTTGAAAATGTTTCAGAGTATAACTTTATTCTTGCTGATAAAGTCTACAAACATGTGAGGGTGATCAGCGACAGCACATTAACACACACATCAGCCTCATACCCATGAAAACTGTACACAGAAAAGCTCCAACTTAATGCTCATCATGATGCGACTTTTAACCGTCAAGCATTGTGACTTGTTAGATTAATATGTTCTTTTTTATTTATTAAGATATGCCATTTTATGTCTAACTTATATACATTATTTCAGTGTGGTATCATAACAGCAACTGTGAACATATATTGTTATCAGTAGCATTTCTATTGTTTTGTAATATATAAAGATATTGATCAAAAAATGTCTTGTTTCCTTCATTTTAGTTGACATGTTTTCAGTGAGCATGCTCAATACTTCCTCTCACAGGCATTTTCCTGAAAAAAAGTAGTGACTGTTCCGATTAAATGATTGCAGATGTCAAGAGATTGAACATAAAACTGAGAATGAATTAGAGAAAGGGGTGAAATACTGAAGTAAAAGAACTGCACTACTTGATATGTTGAAAACAACTGTTTTAAATAAAATCTCATGTATAGTCAATGAAACGACTCCAATGAAGATACTCACCTGATGCACGGATGTTAGCGTTGAACAATTAGAAGATCAACATTCCGAGAAATTGTTTTTTCTTTTTGAATTCACACTAAACTTCTCATATAGTCAATGGAACAACTCTGAAGAAGAGACACACCTGTTACACAGCGTTGCATTGGCCATTAACAAGTATGATTTAACACATATAATAATAATTTGTTACATTTATGTAGCGTTTTAATTACCCAGACTCAAAGCTCTTTACATATTTACATATATGTCCTCAACCACCATCAATGTGCAGCATCCACCTGGATGATGCGATGGCAGCCGGTGCCAGAACGCTCACCACACACCAGCTGATTGGTGGAGAGGAGATGCAGTGATGAAGCCAAAAGTTTTATGGGGAGGATTAGGAGGCCATGATGGACAGAGGCCAATGAACAAATTTGGCCAGGATGCCGGGGTTACACCCCTTCTCTTTATCGAAGGACATAAAGGATATTTAATGACCTCATGGTGCTTTTTGACTGTATAGTGTCCCCATCACTACTGGGGCATTAGGACCCACACACCACTAACACCTCTACCAGCAGCTGCACGTTTAGATTTTTTTTAACATTCACAAAACAATAAAAAATGAGCGTTGTGTAAGGGTTATTTATTCCTACTATGCAGTATATTTTCATGTCCTCAAATATGTTGTCTATATATTTTTAAACTTACAATTATTTTATATTAAAGTCATATTAGTCAATTATTGTTTTTTTACTTTTTTTATCATGATATCACTTAAGTAAAAAGCCGTGGAATAATTTAACTTCTTTGGTATGAGCGGATGTTGCTATTAATATCACATTTTCAGAAAACCTCTGAAGGGGAAGCTCTCGCAATTTATTAGGAACTTTTACAGATCCAAAAAAAAAAAAATGATAACTTAACATAAGAATTAGCTTTTTCGTATTAATTAGTAAAATGAACAGTTAAGAATTAAGGGAAATGTTATTACTAAAATATTAGACAAATCTAGACCGACACTATTACTGTGTAACTCCTGTTGTACCCATGATTGTAAATCTGAAGTAAAAAAAAAAACATGGATTGTTACACTCATATCTACCACTAGGGGCGCTATATATATATATATATCTGAGAACAATCCACTAGTAGAACACAGGGGACGGTGATTTTGCTTTCATCAGTAAAGTGTTTCTATTACACAAATTACAGCTATCTCTGTACCACCTACATTGTTTACATATAACTCTTGTTGTTATTACATTTTATGCATATATTTTCTAGGCAAAGCAGACATGATTGCATAACAACGCTGTTTGTTTTCCATTCTCTCCGCCCGTGCATTTGTAAAAGTGAGCTCGCCCACGTGTGACGTATTTCCTTCTTACTGACTTAGGTGTGATGCCATCTTGTTACGAAAATAGTGTCGCATGAGTTGTATGATACGGAATATTATTGTCTTGTTATTATATACAAAGACTGCGTTGTTTTGCTTAATTTTAATTAGAGCAGAAACGGACATTGTTGCGAGAGTATCGTTCTCCGTGAGCGTTTTTAACCGGCTCATTCATTCCGAACAATCACATTTTTCTGAACGAGAAGCGTGGTGGCGCTAACAAAGGAATATCTGGATCCGAGCAGTTGTTCATTGGTAACGTTGTTCGCATTCTTTTCATTGTAACGCACAAATGATTATGTATTTACACCGCATATCGGCCTATTGCGGTCTGTTGAGTCAGTATTTTATTGTTGCTATAATAAGGATTCGCGAGTTGTTAGCACTCGCTAGATACTGAAGTCGCGCGCACGGCCGTGAGTTCACATTACAACTAGCGGTAGGGATTTTGAATTACCACAGTGACTCGATTCTTTTTAATCGGTTCACTTGAAAGATTTGTTCAGTGACATGTTTTGCTATTTACACCGTAGACACGTCCTGCGAATGAATTCGTTTCATTCTTGTGTATTATTCCACATTAAAATGAGTGTCCAAAAATCTACGAAGAAAATGTTTTAATATGTAATTTTAACAACCTAAATTTTTCCTAAGTATTTCCTTCACAAACGAAATGTCTCGGTCCCTGCCGTTTTGACTAATTCATAATCAAATCACTGACTCGTTCAGTGAAGGTGCGTGGTCTTTCCGCATGTTCAAACCAATATTGCTCTTTCACAGCCCGCACTCGATTTCTATTGGTTCAGTCTTTGAAAACGGGATAACAATCAAAAACAAGACAGAGAATGGTTCGATTAAAACACAAATTTTCACGAAGGAACCGCCACTAATTACGTAATTTACTCACCAACAGCTCGACTCAGGAGAGATGGCCGAGATGTACATTCGCGTGGCGGAGGAGGAGAACGAGGAGCCGATGGAGATCCCGTCGGAGGACGACGGCACGGTGCTGCTGTCCACTGTGGCCGCTCAGTTTCCAGGGGCTTGTGGCCTGCGCTACCGGAGCCCGGTGTCTCAGTGCATGAGGGGAGTTCGCCTGGTGGACGGAATCCTGCACGCCCCCGAGAACGGCTGGGGAAACCTTGTCTATGTAGTCAATTATCCAAAGGGTAGGTTTTCTGTTCACTAAAAATAAGCCTCTTTCCTAATATAGAAGATAAATATGAGAGGTTTTGAGTGACATTCTAATAATGGTCAAAATAATGTCTTCTAATACAAAATCACTTTTCCCTCTCGAATGCAAAAATAGTGTGCATTTTAGGGTTACTTTAGGCCTTTGCATTATCATTTAACGGTGAGTTTGTCAAAACCATAGTTGAGCACGTGCAAACATTTTGTTCTTCAGTATATCTTTTGTCTATCTTTAGCTGTAAAAAAAAGAATGCATTTTGATTTTAAGTTTTCAATTTGTAAGATGATTTTTGATTAAAATTTCCAAAAACCACTAGAACAGTTCTATTTTGTTGACTTGTGTTCTTATGTTATCCCAAATGTTTCCAACAAAGTTTAATCCAGAGAAATAAGCCGTTTTAACCAGGATAAGCTTCACTTATCAATGACATCATACCTGCGTTACCCTAGATTTACATTTATATTTTGTAGAAACCATGGAAAAAAACAACAAAGATGCTTTAATATATTATGTGTTTTATTAGAGAGGTGACCAACTGTTTGGATGCATTCATTGACAGAAAACTAATCAATATTATATAGCTCATCACAGATAGTCTTGTTGAAATCTTACCATGAGTGCCATGTTTTACCATGCCTAATATCAATCTGGCTCGCTGTAGTGTGCAACAATGCGTGAACGCACAGTGTAGCATTATAACACTACTTTCAACACACTCAAATGTATCTAATGTGATAAAACAGTGCTGCATTACCCCACGTACACATGACTGGAAGAAGCAGAAATGGTTGCCTGCAGCATAAAGCTCCGAAGTTAAGGCATCATCAAGCTACTCCTTTGTTTTGAATGAGCGGCATCTAGCAGTGAAAAATGACATTGTGGCTTTAATAGGGTTGTTTTTGTCGCATGAAGGGTGACTTGTTCATTCTGTGGATATGTGAACATGTGAACTTTTCTATTCTAGAAACGGTTCTGCCAGACAATAAGAGGAAGATGGATGAGATTGATGCTTCTTCTGCAACAAAGATCAAGAGAGGAGATCAAAAGACTTCAGATCTGATTGTGCTGGGTCTGCCATGGAAAACTTCAGAACAAGACTTAAAAGAGTACTTCAGTACATTTGGAGATGTCATCATGGTGCAGGTAAAACATACTGATATAAATATAAGATGTGACTGTCTTTGTACTGACATATTTTGTTGAATGCTATCCATGGTTTCTGCCTCTTATCTACAATTTCTAACTTTATGCAGCTATTAAAAATAGAACTACTCGACTGTCATTTTTGAAGTCAGATTATATCTGGTATGATTTCAGTTCTTGACTTGCTTCTGTTACACTAGGTCAAGCGAGACGTGAAGACGGGAAATTCAAAAGGGTTTGGGTTTGTAAGGTTTGGTGACTGGGAGTCTCAGGGTAAGGTGATGTCACAACGGCACATGATTGACGGCAGGTGGTGTGACTGCAAACTACCGAACTCCAAGGTTGGTGTGTGTCTTTTTGTTTAAAAGTTTGTGATTGGAAAGATAATGTTTTTGTTTATGAAAATTCTTTCATAATGTTTTTGAAAGAATTTTCATATGCTCACTAAGGCTGCATTTATTTGATAACTATTGAAATATTCCACATTCAAATGTTTTCCTTTTTTTATGTATTTTAAAATCTAATTCATACCGGTGATGCAAATCTTCAGTGTGATCCTTCAGAAGTCATTCTAATATGCTGATTTGCTGCTGCTTCTTATTGTTAAATGGCTGTGCTGCTTAATATTTTTGTGAAATGCATGATACTTTTTGTAACAGAATTATTTGCTGTCACTTCTGACCAGTTTACTTTACAGCCTTTTGAAGGATAGTGTATATGATAAATTGTTAATTTTAATCAATTAGCCGTTAATGAAAGAAGTGTCAGTCAGGTTTTCACTTATGGTGCTAAACAAAATTGTCAACATTTAACAGCAAGGTCCAGATGAGCCAATGAGAAGCAGGAAAGTATTCGTGGGTCGTTGCACAGAGGACATGGCCGCTGATGAGCTCCGTCAGTTCTTCATGCAATATGGGGAGGTCACAGATGTCTTCATTCCTAAACCATTCAGAGCATTTGCTTTCGTCACCTTTGCAGATGACCAGGTATGCTATTGTTCTTTAAATTGATCTTAAAGTGCCATGTTATGTTATTTTAAAGGTTCCTATTTTTGTTTAGACATCTCCTTCAATAGGTTAACATGCATCCATAATTTTTTCATACTGTACATTGCATCATCACATCTCAGTGTCTGAAATGGTTTTAAAAAGCATTGTCTCTTTAAACCCCTCCTTTCTGGGAGCCTACCTTGCTCTGATTGGTCAGATGGCCCAGTCTTTTGTTATTAGTCTACCACTTACAGCACGTCTGAAACGCAACGTCCATTACCATATCTAAATTTCAGCTCTGAATCAGTAATGATGCTGTCAGTTTTACCATATCAATTTGACCCCTAGTCCTCATTCTATGGAAGTGCATGCAAAGTGGATTTGCTTCTTTATGGTGCAGAAAACATGTCGACATCACGATCCAATCATTCCACGCTTTGAAAAAAGCACAGTAGTGGCACCTTGAGGCGGTAAACTAGGGATAAAGTTTATGGTGATTTCCTCTTGGTATGACAATTTGCATTTATATTTTTATAGCATTCAGGGATTTATTGTGTTTATTATTCTAGTCTGGATGGATAAATCACCTGTTCATGCATTTTAATTAATATTTTCCATCTTTCCTCCAGGTTGCCGCCTCCCTGTGTGGAGAAGATCTAATCATCAAGGGCGTCAGCGTGCACATCTCCAACGCTGAGCCGAAACACAACAACACTAGGCAGATGATGGAGCGGGCAGGGCGCTTTGGGAATGGGTTTGGAGGGCAGGGTTTTGGAGGCAGCCGCAGTGCCATGGGGGGTGGTAGTAGCTCCAGCAGCTTGGGAAATTTCAGCAATTTCAATCTCAACCCAGCCATGATGGCTGCCGCCCAGGCCGCCCTGCAGAGCAGTTGGGGTATGATGGGAATGTTAGCACAGCAGAATCAGTCAGGTGCATCTGGCACAAGCACAAGCGGCACAAGTTCCACTCGGGACCAGCCCCAAACATACAGCTCTGGCAATAGCAACTACAGCAGCTCGGCCGCTCTCGGCTGGGGCTCCGGCACTAACTCCGCCACAGGTGGTAGTGGGTTTAACTCCAGCTTTGGCTCTGGTATGGAGTCTAAGTCGTCAGGGTGGGGTATGTAAGCCGGTTTGTGTTTTGAAGTGTTGTATTTCTTGCGCGTTTGGTAAGTATTTTCCGCGAGACTTATCTTGTCACGTGTGTTTGGGAGTGGGGATGGGTGAAAAGGGAGTCAGGGGACAAAAAAAGAAATGTTTTTTTTTTTACACTGAATGGAATTTAAGTTTGTGTTTAGAGTGAGATGTTAACCAAGGAGCTACATTAATGTACCATCTTTGGTATTATGTTTTTTTTCCCCAATGTTGTATTGTCTTGGTCAATGCAAACAAAGCATTTCAACTGGATTCTTGTAATGCATGTGGTTAAATTTGTGGATATCTGAAAACGCATGAGAATTGCATAATCTTTTAAGTACATTTATCATGATCTTGGACAAAAAAAGATATTTGCATTGGAAAGAATCTGGTTGAAACCTGAACATATTGTAAATTCAGCTTTATGATTCAGTCCAGTTTTATGGAAACCCTTTAAAACAAGCCTTCATCAAAATCTCTTCTGCAGTTGACATCTGTGGGGTTTGCCTGGAAAGAGCGCCCTCTATGGCAGCACAGTGTGGCTGAGGTCATTATGTCACCTTCCTCCCCATGTCTATATGCTCTCATCGCACGGCTCGATGACACGGTGGGTGTCTCCTTTTTTTTAATCCACATTTTAAGACAACAAGTGCGCAGAAAGTGACGTTTTTAAACAACCCTTGAGTGCGATTGGTGATATGGCGAAGAGTGAGAAGGCTGCGAGTGAGCGAAGAAAGTGTGGAGCGCACGAACGAAAAAGACTTGCGAGTGCGATGAACGAGCCGAAATGTGACTGCAGTGGGTTTGGTGAGCGAGCGAGTGAATGAGAGCTGCTGATACTTCCCAGCTTTCCCCTTAATTGAGCCCAAATTGACGGACATTTTGTTCATGTACCTCAAAGATTTTATTTTATTTTTTTGGTCTCCCTAGGTTCTATTTTGCTTTTCTCCTTTAGTAATACTGACATGTGCTTAAATAGTTAGTGGAATGTTGTGATGATGAATAATGTGTCTTGCTTCTATAATCCCATCTGAATGCTGTATGGTGTGTGTGCTTTTTTTCCTTGTAACTTGACCTGTAAGTGTGAGCTTTGATATGGATGACATCTTCAGTGGACACTGAGGGGGGAAAACATGAGTGATGGTGTAAGTGCGACTTGTATGTTGAGTGCTGTGGATGTCTGTGGAGTTTCCCTCTAGATAACGTTGCTCAGTGTTTTCAAAGGCATTTTATATGACTTGTCAAATGAAGGGAGTGCTTCAATAAAACTAATTTGAATAGATGTTTTCTCATACTGGTTTGTCACGTGATGTTTTAAAAGCAAATACCACACAACTAATTGAATTCACACGTTTAGGGGCCTGGAATATGGCTGGTCGCAACTGAACCCCAGGCGGGAAGTCCGTTTGGGGATGGAGGAAGACGGAGGATGGTGTGGTTCTGCATCTCTGGTAACGCCATGGACATGGTAGACTGTAGCAGGATTTGATGGGTGCTTTCAGATGAGCCGTTCTCTCAAAACACTTCAAGCGTAATACATTTCAATCTGAGCTGATGGTATTAGGCCTGATCTGGTTTTGAGAAAGCAGCTCGTATTAAATGCAGGCATAGTTTTTTAGGTCCAGTTTTTAAAAAATGAAAATGTTTGAATTGAAATACCTTACAGAATCTGTATTGTTTCATAGTGCTTCATATTCCCAAGAAATGTTTATAGGATTCATTTACAATAAAACACGAACTCATGTTTGAGTTAAAAAAAAAAAAAAAGACTGGTGTTTAGTTTTTAATGTGATTTACATAGAAATATTTGTACATCTGTTCTATTACATGCAAAACAAACAAGTACTTTTGTGCAATTTTGAACATTTTATTTTGATCAGTCTTCTGTCTCCTCTGCTTCTATATCTTTACTCTTCCTCTTGGCAGCATTCTTCTTCCTTTTCTCTTTCAATTCTTGGTTGTTCAAAACCAGTTCTTCACTTTTCTTCTGAATGTAGTTGTACTGTAAGGGCATAGCAAGGGTACAGAACCTAAATCTCAATGCATTTAAGCAACTAGCACCACGTTATGCTATTAGCAATAATTCCATAGTACCTTACTGGTAAATACTGTGTAATGACACGAACACATTTTCATTATTTTGAGTTCTTGTCAAAGAAATTGTAACAATGTAAAGACTGTTTAGTTAAAGGGTTAGATCACCCAAAAATGAAAACTATCCCATAATTTATTCACCATCCTAGGTGTATATGACCTTTTTCTTTCAGCCAAACACAATTGGAGTTACATTAAAGATTTTGATATATTGATCGCCGGTTTTATTTTGTAGAAACAAGATACTTTAATATATTATGTGCTGAATTAAGCGAAAATTATAGATTTTTATATTTTATAGTTCATTCATAGAATTAAATGCCTAATATACTATGATAGGCTTCCAAGGCATGGCAAATATATCTAGAGGTAAGAAACAGGACAAGTGTGAATAAATGTTTACAAGGTCTTTGAATATAGACTGGGTAAACCCAACCTGACCTGCCAGCGATTTAATTTCAGGCTGGAAACCTGTACATTACATTTATCCTGCTTGTTACACATTTGCAGGAATTAATCACAGACTGGCTTATCCACCTGGTGCGCTATTGGCGGGTTTAACACAATGACGGATAGAGAAGCGATAGAAACAGAGCGCCACGCATCATAATCTGAAAGCCACACCCACCGGGGGGAAAAACAAACCAACCGCCTCCATTGACTTTCTGACTTATAACAAAAAAATGAACAATGTCTAAAGCTGATTTGTGACATGGTGTACAGAAAACAAGCTAAAGAACCCAGAAGTTTTCATTAAAAAAAACGAGCGTTTAAAGACATAAAAGTGCATACATGCAATAGAGAATGCGAGAAGTGATATTACACTGAGAACTACACCCACTGGAGGGGAACGTAATCAGCGACAGGAAATATATAAAACTGGCATTTGGATATTTGACTAAAAGTTTACTGCACACGTAGGCATACTGAGTGTCAGGATCCCAAAATTCCCCAATTCTTCCTGCTGAAGCTTCACATTTTATTGCCTGTATCCACTTTCGTCTCATTAAACACTCGTTTTTTTGGGGGTCGACAGCTTATAAAAAAACATAGTTGTGTTTTTTTTAGCTTGTTTGCTGTACACTGTCACATTTCAGCTTTTAGACATTGTTCTGTTCTTTGTAATAAGTACGAAATGACAAGGAGGCCGTCTCACGCAATGCAAAGTCAATGGAGAGCGTTGGATTGTGTGTGTGTGTGTGTCCCACCCCGGTGTGGGCATGGCCTAATGGTGCTCTGTCTCAATGCATCGATGCCCGTTGATCACACCTATTGTGGTCTGATTGGTTGAAGGACTATCCAATTGCGCACAGAGTCATTTGAATTATGCTCGTTGATCACACCTCTTGTGCAGAAAATAAAGAGCAGACTCTCCAGACCAATGTTCAATCTTAAAAGCTTGAGCTTGGTCTGGTGACAGCCAGACAACTTTGAATAGGTATTACCTTCTTTTTTTACGACGTCATTTTTCGTTGTTGGCTGGGGTCTTGTAAGTAAGCAAGCAGTAAAAAAAAAGCTTTACTTGTAAAACACCACTTTCGTAAAAAACAAAAATGTATATGTGTAGTGTGTAAATATGTAGTGTAAACTCACTAACATTGTCAATTCTTTCACTGTTGTTTGAAAAATTTTACTGAAATGTGTCCTATGGTGTGACATAGAAAGAATTAAGTATATATATAAATTACTATATATATATATATATATATATATATATATATATATATATATATATATATATATATATATATATATATATATATATATATATATATATATATATATATATATATATATATAGTAATTTACTTAAATAGACTTAAAATCATGCCTGAGGTATTTATTAACATTTGTATGGTTTACTTTTTAATTAAAAAAAGTTCTAATTTATTGAACCATGCTTGAGAGACATCCATAGTTCAGTAAACACCTGAGATTAGCTAAAAAAAAATTTAATCTAAAGACAAAGCAGTTTTTATATCAACAGGTCTATGTAAGACAAATAAATACTAATTATATACATTTTTATCTTGTGTGCCAGTAAAAATGTCACGTCACGTCAACAACCTATATATTGTGATGTGTTTAATTTCTGAAATCCTCTTACCAGTGCAGTGGTTCTTCTCGCTGTCAGCTTCACATCATCCACTGTAACTGTGTTTCTTTTAGCATGTCTGCAAACATTCGAGACATGCCTCAGCACAAATAAAACATTTATGTGGTTAATAAAAGAGGAGAGCCTACTTGTGCACTAGATTTACCTCGCAAACGCTTCCAAGTCCTTGGCAAATATATCTAGAGTTAAGAAACAGGACGAGTGTGAATATACTTCATGTTTAATCCTGTCAACCTATGAATGTCACAAACCCCAATCTTAACTTACCGCACTGTCTGAACGCAGTCTCTGCGATGGCTACTATTGTCTGTTTGGTGATTTGTTTCTCGCAGTCTGCAGCGATGTGTTGACAGAGAGTGCCGACAGTGTAGTGAACGGCAGCTTTAAGCCTCTAAAATCACATAAATATTGTCAATGTGAGAAATAAACCCGAACAGTTCTTTGCAATGTGCATAAACGTATATCATAGACATTAGGCATTAGCTGGTAATTAAGTTTATAAGTTTTAACCTGTTTTTGTGCCTCGTCCTCGTCCATTTTCATAGGATAAACAAACTGAAGCCAAACTTTATTCTTTTGGCCATTACTTGAAAATTGCGCGAACTGTGAGTTCTTCGCGTTGTAGTGACCTCGTCAGAGTTCGTTATTGCGCTAACAGCGCCTCCTACGGATGTGGAGTGGATGTCATTCAAAAACAAAGAACATAAAAAACGTTTATCTTATGGCTAGTTCTTAGATATCTGATGATGTCACACGGGGAAGTTACATATTTTCATTTTTTTCTGTTTGTT
Organism: Gobiocypris rarus; assembly: GCA_023029165.1. Classification (NCBI taxonomy): domain Eukaryota; kingdom Metazoa; phylum Chordata; class Actinopteri; order Cypriniformes; family Gobionidae; genus Gobiocypris; species Gobiocypris rarus. The sequence continues at coordinate 33,023,302 of CM040921.1, read as the reverse complement.
GCTTCCCTACAGCATTTTTATACTGTTGGTTGACACAGTTGCACACCATTTTAGTCATGAGCTAACAACATAACTGTGGCAATGTCAGTTTACCCTACTTGAATATTTGTTTAGAACTTTAAATCGATAAGAACATTAAAAGAAGACAACATACACTCAACCTTTGCAGACACTCCTTTTTTTATTTGGTAGTTTTGTTCATTTTATCTGAAAAATACGTAATTTTTAGGTCATGTGACACACAATAATTTTTCTCCCTCCATTCAGTGTGTCCATTCCTCTTGTACAGGTTCACTGTGGTTCACTGTTTTCATTTCTTTTTGTAGTGGATGTTTTTTTTTTTTTTTTTTTGTATGTTTACTTTGAAGCTCTGTATGAACTGATTAATGAGAAAGCAGTTTGTATGTTATTCTTCAATAAACATGGCAACAATTTTAGTTCAATACAATATTCAAGCTGTTCTTTTGTAGGTTTGCTTGCAGATTTGGTCTTCACATTTAAGTTCCTTGAAAAGAGGGAAAAATATTGAATTAAGTTTTCTATGTTTAATTAGATATTTGTATTCAATTTATCTGAAATTTACATGTTCTTGAATTTAAAAAAAAAATGTTGTTTGTTTTTTTTGACTCACAAGGTAAAGAGTGTCTCCCTCCATCCAGTGTGTCCATCCTCTGTTCTTTTTCTCTCCTTTCTGGACACACACAAGTTTGTCGTTGTCCCAGTTGATTGTTGTCTGTAGAAAAAACAAGCAGTAATTATTTCTCAATTCTGCCACAGAAACCACTGGACTATTATTTTATTGCCTCTCTCTCTCTCTCTCTCTCTCTCTCGCTCGCGTGTGCGTGTGTGTGTGTGTGTGTGTGTGTGTTCCACCTGGCATTTTTTGTTGTCCAGTCCTTTGGTGATTTCCTCAAACTCTTCTCCAATTTTGAATGAACATGAGTAGTTCCGGAAAGTTGTTAAAGTTTTAATGTTGAAAGAATCTCCGTCTTGCTCAACAATTTTCTGTGGCTTTAGCATCCCCGCTATCTTTCGTGTGGCAAAATCAATTCCTGTATTACATAGTGCAATGTTAAATTCACATTCTTAGAATATCTATCTATCTATCTATCTATCTATCTATCTATCTATCTATCGTACACATTAGTTATTTCAATGTTTTTACATTTAATTTGGAAGTATTAGGTAGGCTATATTTATGTGTGTGTGTGTATATATATATATATATATATATATATATATATATATATATATATATATATATATATAATATTAAAAAAATTATGACATTACTCACCAAGAGCAACCATGTAACCTTCAAAGTTTTCATTGTCCACCATATCCCAGGTTCCACTATAGTTTGCAGACATGCTTGATGTTGATCCTGAAGAGTTCTAGCTCCTGTGTGAACCTAGAAACTGGAATTTAAGTGTACATGCGTGAAATGAGAGAAGCAGATGTGTTGTCGTATTTCGGCAGGTCTGTGTGTAGTAATATGGGGCAGGGGTGATTCTGTCCAGGACACAAAGGCTATTTTAGAGGCTTGGTCAACGAGGCGGTACTCTAAGGCGGAACTTAACTTTTACACACTTCTTGAGTCCCGTGGGAATTCAAAAAGAACAATGTAATTCAAAAGACACATGTTGCTCTGGCAGTGGATTGATCTGATACATGGAATTTGGCAAAGTCAGAGAAGTCCCATGCATGGTTTGAGATGATTGGTTTTGTGTCATTATCTGTGCTTCATTAAAGGGATAGTTCACTTTGAAATTAAATTTTGATATGTTTTAGCTTACCTCATGGGCATCCGAGATGTAGAAGTATTTGTTTCCACAGTAGTTTCAATTTTGATCATTTTAGGTCAAGCGTTTTTGTCTGTGCCTCACATAATGCAGGTCAATGGTCACCACCTCAAAGAGCATACACAGAGAAGTCCAAATTAAACAATCCCTCATCGTAAGTACACACTGATGGCCTAAGACACGAAACGAGCAGTTTGTGTGAGAAAACGAACAGTATTTAAATTGTTTTTACCTCTTGTACACCACTACGTCCGACTGATCCGAGGGCGTGCGTGTTTCCTGTTGTGACATTCGCTCGTTCTGGCTTTAGTTTGTTCGTTTTCTCACACAAACCACTTGTTTTGTGTCTTAGGCCATCAGTGTGTACTTGCAATGGGGGATTTTTTAATTTGGACATCTCTGTGTATGCTCTTTGAGGTGGTGACCATAGACCTGCATTATGTGAGTAACTAACCCCAAACCTTAATCCTAACCCTATAATAAGTTCACTTTACTCAGTACTTGTATGGTATAACAAAGACACCTCAAAATAGTGTAACCAGAACTTCTGTGGAATACTGGTATACTGTATTTTCTTCAGTTTTTCTACACTCTTGTCTTCTTGTCTTTCTTCAGGTTTCTGTCAGGCTCTTCATATATAGAAAATGTTTAGGGGTTTCGGTCATGGGATCATTTTATGGATTTAGTTTTAATTAATTATGAATTAAACAGCTTGTAAACAAGTAATTTATCAGTAGAAACAATTGCAATAACTCATTAAACATTAAATTATTTTGCAATCATGCAAGGCATTTTTCCTTATTTTGGCATAAATAGTTCTTTAAAATTGAGCCAAGAACCCGTAGGATTGTATATTCATATTTTTTAATGAGTATATTTTCTGAAAATACGAAAATGTATCTTATTTCCGAACTGTGTGGAAATGGCAGGCGTTTCTTTAACTCTCATCCAGGCAGGTATCTTTACTTGATCCTCTCCTGCTTCAGAAGTCATACGAGGTGTTTTTTTTTTTCTCATATGGGATTTGTAATGCATCTGTTCTGAAATTTCAGTCATTCTTTAGGATACTCAATGTGAATGTGGGCTGTGAAGGTTCAATACAATTAAAATCAAGACTTAAAATAAACTATTAAAGTCTGTGATAACAGACCTAAATTATTATTATTCAGTTATTATTACAATAACTATCCTGGAAAAAAGATAATAGTAATTAAAACATAAAAGTATCATGCTATTATTATCTCTCACTCTTTCATGCCATGATTATTTCAATGGTTTTGCGATGTTTAACAAAGTATGGAAATACATTGTGGTACAATATACATTTTATTAATTTTATTAAAACTTATTTATGCATAAGTTTTACACAATGTGCAGATCCCTATAACTTAGACCACCTCTGTGAGACAGAGAAAAAAAGTAATTCTACCCAGCCGTCCAAACACAGCCCTGATGTCTAAAACAAGGCACAATTTGGGCTGTCAGTGAAAATGTAATAGACGTCTAACCATAGCCCAAGATTAGTCATCTAGAACATGAAAATGTCAAATATATGAAACCAAACACCTTGTAATCACTGTTGACTTTGCTTAAATGATGGAATATCATACATTTCGCAAATTATTTTGCCGTGTGAGAAAAAGACATGTAGGCCTAACTGTATGTAGCCTAAGGTTATTTTGGCTAGATGTGGTTTACTCATATCCGGACTAGCCTATTTCGGTGAAATTACTTGCTGGGAATACATAATTTGACATATCTAAAAGTATACTAAAGACTTAACACTAGACGGCGCCATTTGATATTAGCCGACAGAGGGATCTTGCTTCTTTCAGAGAGCTTCTAACCTGCGATAAATGAATGCTGACTAGCATGATTTTTGGTAAGTCCTGTAGCCTACTTCTTCTATTAATTTTATTTCCTTACCTTTTTTACCTCATTATATAAATACTTAGAATTGTTCTGTAAGATGCGTTTGAGAGACTTTGTAGTGTAGCTAACGTCTTGCTAAAGAAATGTATTCTACTACAGAATCATCATCTGAGGTGATAACGTGCACAATGCTTCATCACTTCTTAGTCCATGCAGCTTTTCAGACCAGCAGGTGGCTTCCAAGAGATCAAAGGTTAAAATTGTAAGGTAACAATATCTGTCGATCTGTATAATTGGAAAACAAGTAAATAAAATAAATGAAACATTTGAAATGAAACTTGTTCTTCTCTGGCAGTCAGATTGTTCTTTTCATCTTTGTGACACTTTTCCTGGCACCACAGTTTTATATTTTGTCAAGGTAAGTGCTCTATATTAAGTTTCACAGATAAAAAGCTGATCTCCTTGTAAATGCATGTTATAGCCTATCATGTCTAATGTCTTCACAGGCCAAAATCTTCTCGATACTGTGCAAAGCCACTGTTGAACAATCTTATAGTCTTCATTGTGTTCTCCTTTATAGCAACAGGTCAGATATTAACATTTGTAACAGTTTATTTTTTTCTGCTATCTATTTTTGGAGACTGAATACAAACCCTTCTCTTCCTGTTTAAGGTTTGGCTGTAGCGCTTACACTCACAGACCCAGTTCCCAAGAGCATCAGGGTAGCGTTTCACTCATTTGGGCTGTTTACATTTATCCAGGGACTCTGTACAGTCATTCTTACCCTGACTGCACCTCAATGTGTAAGTGTGAATTATAGTAATGATTTCATGTGCAAAAAATAGTTTTACCTTAATATATATAATCACAGTTTATTTTTCTCAGGCAAACACCACCACAGAATTGTATTTATTTTCTTTGGTAGTGTCTTGGGCCTGCATACTCTGCACAGGTAAGATCATATACAGGCATTCTAAGTGTAGAAGGTATATATATATTATATATATATATTATATAAAGGACAGAATAACCATTGTTTTTCTTGTGTCTCTACCCAGTTTTCTTTCTGGTCAGAGGGGGTCTTTGCCTGATCCACAGACTGTTTCCTCATTGGTTAATAGATACGTGCCTCTGGGGTTGAAAATGAGCCACTGCTGCTGTACGGCCTTCCACTGACATTTAATACAGGCGCATCTATTATTTATACAGTTTCTGTGGTTTTCAGACAGTTGTGTGGTGCAGGTTAAGATGCATTCTATTTAAAGACACACCTTTTCACTAATATTAGCATGCAGGGGAGGAGAAAAAGGGCAAAATGCATATACAATTTTTAAGAAAAACTCTCAAAGAATCACACATTTTTGAGGTATATGAATTCAGACATGTTTGAATGACATTTTAAAAGAGAAAACTAAATATAACACAGATTGTTTAAAAAATATATTTTATTGTATGCCTTAAAACCACCACTAAATATAATGCTATGTAATACAGCTGAATACCATAACAAAATTGCCTTGACACATATAATGGAAAAGTAAGACACTTTATTCAAAAATGTCAATTCAAATATGTTAATCTGGTCAGCAAGTCACATACTTTGCTGAAATACACACAGTTGTTCATAACAGGATCTCTACAATGTTAAATTTTTTGAATTGAAAACATGAATCTACACTGCCCAGCCAAAAAAACAAACGCTGTTCGAATTAAAATAGGCAGTCTATGATTGGTTCATTATTGCAGTGATTGTTTCTAGCATGTCAAGTGTTTGGCAACCGTTCTTCTAACCCTAATTGATCTTGACCAAAAATGTATGCAGTAATTTCTGCATCAATTTGTGGTCAAGATCTTGTATTGACAATGCATATATATGACAATACATATATATATATATACATATATATATATACATATACATATATATATATATATATACATATATATATATATATATATATATACATATACATATATATATACATATATATATATATACATATATATATATACATATATATATATACATATATATATATACATATATACATATATATATATACATATATATATATACATATATACATATACATATACATATATATATATATATAGGTTAAGAAGGTTAAGAAATATATATATATATTTTTTTTTTTTTTTTTAAATCTGATCACTGCTTGGTCAAAAATTTTGAAAAAGTGCTTGATGTGGAATTAAAATTTTCATACTCAACTGTCTGATCTTGTGGAATAAGGATGTGTAGCAACATTATAAGTTGAATTGTTACTTAAAAACTTTAATTACTGTAAGCTAAAAGAGGTCCTGAGATATTAAGTGGTAATTTGTTTATAATGCAATAATTCCATAGTGCAATCAATCAAATTGCAAAGTCTTAATCACAGCATTAAAATAACTCTCACAATTCACACCTCATTTGGTGTAAAAATTTAACTTCAAATGATAGTTCACAATCATTCACAATACAGCATTCCATTTGAGCTTCATTGACCAATATGTACTCTATCCTAACAGGGCATCATAATCAATGTACCATATAAGAGTACCGCTCTTTGGCTGTACTTTGGTGATGGGATACTTAGATGATTCCCCCTTAATTCGGCTTAGTTGACTGACAAGTTCATGCTTGTTCTTCCCCATTATTAAAACACCTACCTTTCGAGCCTTATTGATAGCTGTGAATGTTAGACTCATCCTCTGATGAGGTTTAATGGGGCTATCTGTCAGAGTTACTAACCGCTCTTTGTCGCTTTCCAACTTGGTGTCCTGGAACAACGAGGCAGTGTGGCCGTCCTGGCCTACCCCGAGCAAGATGTAATGGAAGCTGGAGGCATTGACATGTTTCTTTATTTCCCTCTCATATAATGTAGGACCACCATCCTCTTCCACGCATAACCGTTGAGTGAGATGCACTGGCATGGGATGGATGTTGAAGTAGGGTATGCGGATATGCTGTAGCAGCAGATCGTGAATGGACCGGAAGTTGGAGCCTGATTCTGTATGTGGCACACATCGCTCATCCACTTGCCATATGTGAGTGTTGCGCCACGGAAAGGTGTAGAGGTTCAGGGCGAGCGCACGGAGCAGCGCCACTGGGCTGGAACCACCAGACAACGCCAGGTGAAACTGACCTTCTTCACGAATGGCCTCCTCAGCAGCCAGAAGAAGATCAGAAGCCAACCGCTCCACCAGTTCCTGTGCCCAAGCAGATACCATTTCAGAACTACGGTACTTCCCTTGCATCACCTGGAAGTTGTCCTCTGCACCGGGGTTGATCACGTTAACCACGGCTTCATGGCTAAAGGCGACCTGATTGCCCTGCAGCTGAAAGTTCAGCAGGTTCCCATTGGCTATACCACCAGGATACAGCCGTGGAAAGATTCGATCCAAGCTTTCAAGGAGAGGCGTCCAAAACGCCCAAGAAGCAAGGAGTCCTTCAGCACTGATAAAGCTTTCCTTGCGTCCAAAGAAGACATGTGAGATCAGCTCACAATAAGCCTCTCTGGGTACGACTGGCGTCTGGATGTAATAATCACTGAGGTGTAACCCCAGCAGATTTGAGTCTTTGTATTCGGTGACCTCCTTCCAGTCACCGCTGCTCACTTGGTCACCAGGCTTAAACAGGTTCTTGCTCACGAGAATCGCAGGGTACTGGAGGTCTCCGTGACCCAGATAAAATATAATCTGTTTGGATTTGCACTGAACATGGTTGGAATCCTGGACACAAAATACATCACTTTTGAAAACTACACGTGCATAAGCAACCCGTTCATCAAGTGCCTTGCCTGAGGTCATAAATATGGGGATGCCCTCGTATTGCGCATTGTCGACATGAATGACCACACCTGTAAAGAAAATCACAGTCCACATAAGTATGGCTAAATTGATTTTCCACAGTCACACTGCTATGAATCAATGTTTCAGAACCTGGTGCGTTTTCTCCCTTGGTTTGGTTCGTTTAGGCATATGTGAACATGACAATCGCACTCGGATCCACACCAACACATTGCAAGCAAACTCTGGGGCAGTTCGGTTGAGGTGTGAAAGCAATCCGACCCAACACGCCAAATGGTATTATAATTCATAATGGGAAATGTGCTATATAAATAGCAGTAGTGTCTAATTCTGTGAGTGAGCACATTAGTTATCAGTTTTCAGTTAGTTATCAAAATAGTTGAAAACCTCTTCATCTTAAAAAGTTGTGTATTAATATGAACGTAGTATATAATTTAACATGGGGAATGGTGGCTACATTCGTATATTGTTTGTGTGTGTCTCAACACTTAGAACACTCTCAAAAAATAAAGCCACAATAAAATCATGGAGCGAACTTGTCAATCATTTTACATTTGACGCAGAGGAAACTCTGACCAAGTTTTTTGTTACGCTTTGAAAGGTTGCCATGTGAAAGCGAAATGAACCAAGAAGAAAATGCAACACTGTTACAAATTAAGTGCCAAATTAAGTTTCGGGACAAAACACAAATTAACAATCCAGCGCTTTCTAAAAGATCATGTAAACGTGAACACCATGTTTCCTTCACCTTTTGTCGTGTAGTCAAGTGAATGCATAAGCAGCGTTCTGACAGGTTTTAGAAGAGTGTGCAGGTGCACGAGATAACTAAAGTAATGCAAATGTATGGAGAAATGCAGACACCATCTTTGCGTATTAAATGAGATAGCTAAAAAGGTTTTCCACTCACCAGTGAATGTGGGGGTTAGGCTGAAGTAGTCTTTTGTTTTATTGAGCTCTTCCTGAACCTCTCCATTGTAAGCTTGGTACTGACCTACGACCGCATTACTGTTATCTACATGCTGTAGGGACGCCAAGAAATTGAGCTTGTTTTGGAGTATCTCTTTGCTGTTGGAGAGGTTTTCAGGAAGGTTCATCAACATAAGGGTCATCACCTCTGTGAGGTGGTTCTGGAGCACATCTCTGATGACACCATATTGATCATAAAACTGAATCCGTCCTGTAAATGAATGACAGATCAACAATTAATGCCAAAATGGAAAAAGGATCCAGCGTTAACATGAACTTACATTTAAAAGCAACTCAAAACCAGTACCTTTGGCATCCAGAGTTTCCTTCAATACAATTTCTATTCTTTCAATATGGTGTTTGTTCCAGATAGGATCCAGAAGTTTCTTATTCTCTTTCCTAAATGGCAATATTTTAGAGACAACCTTTGCGACAGAAAGAAAAACAGATTCATGTAGATCCAGTTATTCATGTGAAAGTATACTACCACTCAAAATGTTCTTTCATTGAAAGAAATACTTGATACATTAAGAATACACAAAAATACATTAATGTGATCAAACGTGACATTGAAACTTTTTATAATTTTACAAAATAAATGCAAACTTGATCATAAGAGACATGAACTCTTACCAACCCCAAACTTATGTTAATGAAATGAATAACATTATACCTGCTTCCCTAAATAGTGGTCAATCCTATACATCTCCTCTTCTTTCAGCTGGCCTGACAGTTTTTTGTCAAGGGTCTGGGCACTATAAAAGTCATGACCAAATGGCTTCTCCAGTACCACCCTCAGCCATGCGTCAAGTGGGGGGCGGCAGGTGTTGTTGATCTTCTCTGCAATGTCTGCATATGTGAAAGCTGGAACAGACAGGTAGAATAACCTCCCTGCTTCGGCCATACCCTCCTGTCCTACCTGCTGTTTGATCATCTGGCTGAGTTTTTCATAGTCCTCAGATGTCTTCAGCTGGTGATATTGAGACAGATGCAAAAACTGCTCTTTGACCAACGCACAGCGCTCAGCAGAGAGCTCCGGAGGGCAAGCCAGCTCCTTCAAGATCCCAAACAGCAGCGAAGTCCCCTTCTCGTTTGGCGAAAGGCCCCCACCATAAAATGAGAAGGTGTGTCCCTTGCCTACCTGGTCTGCATAGAGCTGGAAAAAGCCTTGCCACAGGTATTTCCTGGCCAAGTCACCTGTTCCACCTACAACAACCACAGTCACATGCCCAAGACTCTGCTTAGCCTCATGGTTATCAGTGTGGCCTCTGGGCCAGCATATGATGGCCATTAGCAGCAGCTCCCATCTTATACTCAGCATTGTGATATCAAGCACCCACCTTAAAAAAAAAAGGATTTTAGAATGTTGTAGAAATCTAATTATACAAATTCTTAATATTTTACTAAATTTAAGAAGAAAAAAAAATTGATAGGGATCCCATTATCCCATGTCTTAATTTACTCACCCCCATGTTGTTCCAACCCTGTATGAGTTTCTTTCTTCTGTTGAACACTAAAGAAGATATTTGAAAGAATGTTGGTATCCAGTATTTCTTTTCCTACTATGGAAGTCAAAGGCTACCATCAACTGTTCTGATTACCAACATTCTTTAAAATATAATCTTTTGTGTTTCTTCAACAGCAGAAAGAAACTCATACAGGTTTGGAACCTGTTAGTAAGTGTTGATAACATTTTCATTTTTGTGTGAATTATTAGTTTAACGGTGATGAAAGGCACTGAATTGACTGGAATGCATTCAGAAGCTGGATTCTAAAGTTTGCTTCATTATTTGGCATATTTACTAATGACTTCATTTTCCATATAACTCCGCATAAAGTGAACACCTTGTGCAAACATTTAGCTGATTACAAACCACCTTCAATCCTCACATAAAACATATGGAGCTGCCAGCATTGCAACTAGATAAGACTTTAGTCCTTAAATAGACATGTCAGAAATAGTAAGAATATAATTTTTTTTTTTAATGGTAAACTTAATTATTTTAATAATTTGTTACTCATTGTCATGGATCTCAAGATGTTACAGGTCATAATATAATATTTTCTGTAAAAAAAAAAGAAGTGCTTTATATGGCTGAAAATCACAATTTCATTATTCATGAAAAGTTCTTACACCATTTAATTTTGTAAAATGTCAAAATTGTTACAAAAATATCAAAAGGAATTTATCACTGATCAGTGGGTTTAAAAGTATTTGAATCATGATTTCATAGTGCCATATGCTCTTAGCATTTATGCTAGCAAGTGGAGTTTTTGGGTAAAAAGTTCAAAATTGTCAATCCTATTACCGTCAAATAAGTTTTCAATAAGAATACTGGAAAGAATTTCTTCGTACAGTTTTTTAAATGCCATATGTATCTCATAGAATCACTGTGTCTGTGTGTGTGTAAACCTAAAATGTAGGCTAAGGGTATGCCAGGCCCAACATATCGAGCATCACGACATTACATAATCACTTATGTTTCAGCACAAACACAAACCGTTAAGATCAGTAATAACGAATCATGTCTGCAAGTCATTCTGAGTACAGTACATGAACTTATGTAATCATGAAATATATGTAGAACTACTTTCTTATTTTAAAATCACACAACTCAAAATAGTGTTAATGGAAGCTCATTAGGTGTTCCGTTAGTAATAGCTGTGGACCATATACAGTATGAGGGCCAACGGTCTATGTATGATAAATCCAGGTGAAGAGGAGGGTTGTATAATCTGCTGACATACCTGAACTGAATGGGAATAAAGTGAGAGCAAATGTAATCCCTCAGTAAGTGTTCACTCACAAAATCAAGGTTAAACCAAAAGAACAGGCTACATTTACAGTAAAGGACCTGCAGTTTAGCCAAACAGAGAGGAATGATATAAGGTAACAATAAATTATATTAAAATTGAGAATGACATTGCTGAAATCATCTTGACATTATCTAACACAACACAGTCAACCAGGATGAATCTGATTTCATGATATCTCATGATGAGCTTGTGTGAAGGCCAAAGACAACAGTGTACATGCAACCCTTATGTTCAGACAGAGCATGAACTGTTTGCACATTTGGGTGTTGCAAATTGTCAAACATAGAGGCATCTAGCCTTAAGATAAATACAAAAAAATTCATTGGAACAATTCAAGTCTGTCAAATTAACAGAACAGGATGCAGAAGAGTTCAATAAACAGCTTCTGACCAGAATTAATGTAATTCGGTTGAACTTTTTAAAACATTAAAATAAACTTGTGTCATGATATGCTTAGGTCTATTCAAGCACATTACATCATTACATTTGATTAATTATAACGTATTATTTCCTTTTCTGAACGATAACCTCGTACAGGAAATTTATTTGTTAAGGGATATTAACAGGATAGAAAGTGATATTCACACAGTAAAAAGTTCAAGACCACATGATTTGGACATCAAAACAATTTGAACCAATTAAAATGTACTATTACATTTTAATACTATTGATCCACATTAAATGTGACCACATATCGATTTCTGATGGGAAGTACGCTTCTTATATTTTTAAAATGTGAAAATAAACACTAGTGTACTTCTAGAAGCAGACATGAGTAACTATCATCACAAATTACACGAACAGGTCCTGACAGCACCTGTTATACGAGCCAACTATCACAGGCTTAAAATAGACAAAAAAGGACAAGATCAAAAATGTCAATGTACATGATATCTGCAGCAATAGTGAACCGTGCATTAGAACAAAGATGGATCTGACAGGGAGAGACTGGACATACCTGGTTCACCTCTGGACAGTATGGTGACAGCTCGAGCGGCATGGACTGGCGGATAGTGACACTACAAACAAGCGTTTCCAGTAGATGGTCACGTGATGGCGACGCGGGTTAATCATGTGGTTTGAGTACGTAAGATTCGAGTTTAAAAATTAAAATAAAAAAATACGCTGACTGATAACACGGGTACTTGTAAACCTTTGAATGTTTTGATGAGCTATTACACACATTATTCTACATTATTCAAGTGTACATATAATAACAGAGGGGTAGATATGGTGAGTGTTATTAAAGAGCGGGTGCTGTGAAACAAACAAATAAATGATTTTTAACTGAACCGTAAGTTACAGGTTATCAGCACATTTGATTGTACAGGTTGTCACCACATTGGAAACGAGGTTGAGGAATTGTTATTATTATTTTTTATTAATTATCCAACATTTACCATCGAAAATGTAGAGTGGTGCAGGTCGGTGAGTTGCCCAAAGGGCGGCGATATAGGTGCGTAAATGCTAAATGACTCTAAACGGTCAAATTATTATGGATAAAAAGATTATTTTATGCTGCAGGTAAATAAAATGCTACCGGTCATTTAGAAGACGTATCAAAGGTTTTTCAAAACCACGTGTCACAAATCTGCAGATAAAGGAGTCTGGAGTTTCTTACGGTTGATTTCACAATATATTGAGCAATGGTTTTTCATCAGTAGCCTATGATCTTTCTTGAAGATAATATTCTTATCTTTGTGTACATGTGTGTGTTTTCCACTTTTGCACATTGCCTTTTTTCTTTTAAAGAGAGACTGTCTTAGGCAAAGAGTATTCAAACAAGAACCATACACCAGGAAACATGTAAAGTCATCTCATGATTCAGCTTGCAAGGTTTTTCATTTTGCACTACAAAAATAAATCAGTCAAACTTCAGTCAATGACTATTCCGAATTTTCTTCACGAATATTCACCGGTGTATATTCTTGAAAAAAAAAAAACAGCATATTTTGTCAGAATAGACTGATATTTGTGGATGCCCGTCCAAGGAGAAAGATGTTCTTTGAAGCCAGATGGTGTAGACAACGTCTACTACCATAGGCTATTGAGGCTATGTTAACCAGCCAAACCTTGACCTCTTGATCCCTACCAGCTCAACACAGCACATGCTTAATGGTGTGAGTTTAGTATTGGGGCATTCAACCAATGGCAGATGGGGGAGTGTTTAGGAAAGCTGTTTGAAAACATTATATTGTTATGAATGCATACTAGCTTACTAAATACTGCGCCATGTGCACCATATACTGTTTGTTTTTGTTTTCCACTAAAATCTGGTATAGGGGGAGACTGCTCGGGATGGTTGTATTTCTGTCTGCATCTTGGAGTTCTTTTAAGCCAGAGCGTTCAAAATGTGATTAAATTTTTTTTTATATACAAGTGTCACCTATTAAATGATATAGCTGTTATCTTTGCAGCACAAACAACAAATGTGTGGTTTCGATTCAAACACAAGGAATTAAATATTACAATTCACCCCATAGTCCGGGTTAGTTGTAACAGACCCAGGGGTGATATGTAACATTATTATTTCCACCGGCGTGATATGTAACATAATGAAATTATGACAAAAAAAAGTTGTGAAAGTTTTTTAACATGTGCGTAACAAAAATGAATAAAATTAGAAAATGCTAATTTTACATCCCTCAATTTGTCTTTCTCTCTCAAGACCTAGGCTAGGGGTGTCCAATTCTGCTCCTGCAGGGCCGCCATCCTGCAGAGTTCAGATACAACCCCAACTACACACCTGAACCAGCTAATCAAGGTGGCATACTAGACACACAGGCAGGTAGGAGAATTGGAGCTAAACCCTCGAGGACCGAGTTTAGACACCCCTGACCTAGGCATACTGAAAAAAAAGTATAAATACAACAAAAAATTGACTTGGGGTAGGCCTGTGCTGTAACATGCTTAATTTATGTTACATATAACTCTGAGTCTTGTAGCCATGAACTAGCTCACCTAACAGCTAACAGCCAAAACATTAACTTGCATGAAAAAATATCTACACAGACATCCATCGTTTAACTTTGATGAGTTTAAATACAAAGCAGTAATTGCCATAACAAAAATAAATAAGTAAAAAAAGTTACTAAAGGTGAATTAGTTTTTCTTTGTCTTGACTCCTGAATGTTGTGGGACACTTCCACAAGATTTCATTTTGTGCTCAGTTTTTCTTACAATTTCCTTACAATATTCTGCACCAGGGCTGCATCCGAAATCGCATTTATCCCTACAATATAGTAGGCGAAAAACAGTATGTGTCAAAAGAAGTATGTCCGACGAGATCCTGAAATGTGCTTACGATGGACGCTTTACTATCCCATGAGGCCACGGGAGAGGTTTTATGAATGGCAGTGAAGCGACTTAAAGGGATAGTTCACTCAAAAATGAATATCACTCTTAAGCCATCCTAGGTGTATATGACTTTCTTCTTTCAGACGAATACAATCGGAGATATATTAAATAATGTCCTGCCTACTCCATACGGCTCTGGGAGGTTAATAAAGGCCTTCTGAAGTAAAGCAATGCATTTGTTGCACGTGTTGAGAAAAATATCCATATTTAAAACTTTAAAAATTAAAATAACTAGCTTCCAGCAGACGGCCTATGCAAGTCGACTTACGCCAAAAGATTTACCCCTGAGGAGATGTCTCATATAGGATGTATGAGTAGCTTAAGCTTTGAAGCCTCTCGCGGTTCAAACAAATAGGGCTGGGCAACAAAACTCAAGCACCACTTCTCTTATATCGAAATCTGTCATTTCTCTTTAAAAATTATTTTAAACTTGAACTTAAACTTTTAAAATCGTGACCGGTGTTTTGTTTTGCTCTATACTCTGCCTTTGTCATGCGTCAGGTCTGGGGTTACTCTTTCACCGTAATTAGGTGTGTACAGCCGTCTTTCGGGAGCTAGTTATTTTAGTTTTAAACATGGATATTTTCATTTTTGGGTGAAGTAAGTAACCCTTTAACTGATGCTGGTTGGTCACACGATAATGACAACATGGCGAATGTAGCACGTCAAGATCACATTCACTACACACATTTACATTCATATATATATATATATATTTTAATATATATATATATACTTTTTTAATGGTCGTGAAGTAATTACTTATTAAAAATAAGTACCTACTTATTGTATGTGAGTATGTGATTTCAGACACAGGAGTTGCGGTGGCTAAATTCGGAAGTGATGGTGCATAGACCTTATTCAGAGCAGCGCCATGACAGATATGAAAGCAAGGGTGTGAGGGATAGACTTAAGTGTTTTCAATGGCATCTGCTGTAAAAGAATGTATAAAGCTACTAGATCACTTATAATTTTCCACAGCTCACAATGTCTGGAGTTTTTTGTTTAATTACATTTCTTGAAATCCAAAAACACGTTAAAATATTAGTACAACCCACTGAAGAGATGTACGTCTATCACTCACAGCCTCACTTTCATTCCTGTTTCCATTCCCAGCTAGTCCATTCAATGATACACTTTTTTTTTTAATGTTAACGACTACATTTTGTCATATATGACATGCAAGTGAGAATCGAAGCTGAGTCAGTGTTACTGTTAATGTTACATCCTGTTCATTTGTTATACAGAAACTGGAAGGTCAAGTCATGCACAGTACATTACTAAATGACTAAAACTTTAGCTCAATTGAAAATGTCAATGATATATATATATATATATATAGACTATATATATAGTCTACATTTTTCAAAACTGTCATAAAATTATTCCAAATGTCTTTAAAAACCTTTTATCTATCTTTAATAATATATGTTATTAACTCCAATAACATGCTAGTTGCCATTTCTATATTTGCTGCATTGTAAAGAGGAATACTATGTTTTACTTGTAAAATGCAAATATCCATAAATGTATATATTACATTTTTGGTTCAAGACATTAATCATTTTATCTATTATAGTCTGGACTTCTTTCCAGATTTGGATATTTTTCCAGACTTTCTCTTCACACTTCCACACACAATGATAAAAAGTACCCTACACTTAGGGTATGTTTACACGACAACGATGTACAAGAAACAGAAGACAACGTTGTCAAAATGATCCCCGTTCACACGGATCTGTGAAAATGACTAAAAACACTGTATTATGCATGCCAGTTCAGTATTTGGCGATGTCACTTTGCCAAGAAACACCTTGCGAACCCCATAATATGGATGCTCATGACATCACTGTTTTCACAAATTCATGTTTTAGTGGAGACGGCAAAGGTTTAGTAAAAAAAAAAACCCTTGTACTGTTTTCAAAAGCTTGTGTTTTCAGTCCCCCAAAACGCTGTATTTTGAATTAAACTTATCCACAAATTTGGAATTATCACTTGGATGCTCTGTTTCTGTTAAGTTTCTGTGTTCCTGTTTTTCCATAGTTAGTCTCCCTGGTTGTTAGTTCATCACACCTGTTTCTGTTCTAGTCCTTAGTTCCTCAGTTCCCAGTGTTCTGTTTGGATTAATTAAAGACTGTTTTGATTTTCTATTTATTCGTTGTGCTCTTCCCTACAGCATCCACACGGTACAGGAATATCGCTTTAAAACATTTAAAAATAAAACAGTTTCATCACGTGTTCAAGAGAACAAAATCATTACTTCCTGAAAAATTGGTGCAAACTCTGTAAAAAAGAAAGTTTCTGCAATCGTAGAAGCCACATGGCTCTTTATAAATTCCTTGCATCTCAGAGATCAGATGAAACACAATATACATGATATTTTGCTTTCAGAGGTGGATGCCTGATCCCAGAAAGGAATAGTCGTCATTTTGCCATCTCGGGTCACTTTAAAGACCTGATATAGTCCGGCTATGAATAACCCACTTCTAGCCAAAATCACCTTTAATTTGGTTACATGTAATTTTTGCCAAAATATCTTGCGAGATATAGGATATTCCATCATGTAAGCAAAGTCAACGGTGATTACAAGGTGTTTGGGTTCATTTGTTGTAGATGTTCATGTTCTAGATAGTCTTTTCTTGGGCTATGCTTACATTTTCACTGACAGCCCAAATCTTGCCTTGTTTAAGCCATAGACATCAGGTCTGTCTTTGGATGCCTATTAGACGTCTTTTAAACACTAAATTGCTTGCTTGGATGTTTGGGAACTCAAAGATTGTGTGAGACAGTTCTAGGAGGTAGGTAATTATACCCAACCATTTTGATGACAGACTTTGGCTCATGCACAGAATGACCAAACCAACATTTGAGATGTGCAAGGAAATTTGTCCACTGGTTAGTCCAGTTATCAAATCTCTGTTGAGGCAGTCACATTAGCTTTTTGTTACACATTGATCAATTTAGAATTGATTTGCATCTTGGCATTTTCATCCAGCGTTTAAAAAATGTTATGCAGTATCCCAAAATTCTCATAAAAAGGATGGAATTTGCCAAATGCATGATAGATTTTATACCTAGAAGCACATGTGTACTTCCTCACTGGGACCACACTAGTGTTGAGGCCTCCCAGCTAGATCACCAGTTGAGGTCAAAGTGAGATGTAAACTGTAAACTAGGTGTCAGAAGTTCCTGTTTGTGTGACAAGTGCTTCTGGTGTAGCAAGTTTGCGAGTGTGTGCACATGTGTGTCATGCAGAAAAAAATCAGGGAGCTCAGCTGTCACCGTCTTAACGTGCTTCCAATGGGGCTACGTGTGATTTAAGTGTGTGTGTGTGTGTGTGTTAAAGGGAGCTGGAGGTAAGAATGGCTATGGCACCAGGGGGCTCATTGTGTGTAAGATCTCCCACACTTCTTACAACCGTCCATGTTCTTCCCATCACCCCCTTCCCACTGCCACCCTGCCACTTGCCTTCCTTCCTTTAGATTCAAGTGCTTTGTTCCTCCTTATGTCCTTTGTTCTTCCTCCGGCACAGCATTCCAATCAAGCTGAGCACACAAACACATGCATATGAATGTGTGCCATCCTCTTTATTAGGCCTCTTCACTGACACACATTACATTTATCATCCCTCTGTCTAAGGACTGACTAATTTAAAGCTCTGCCTGCTACTTAAGAGCTCAATAATGCCAGATTAAGGACGTGAATGAACGCTGTTAGTTAGGTTGTGGATCAAAGAAACGGCTTTTGTTAAGAAGAGAAATTGTGTAATATATGCGGAGGATGTTTATGTACTAATTTATAAACACCCTCAGCATATATTTCACAATTACATTTCAGTGTAACGCTTTGAGGAATTCTTGACCAATGTGGTCAATGAGAGCTAAACTGTGTAATTGGCTAATGTCGCAGGTAATTGATTTCCCAGCATGTCTATGGAGTAATCTAAGTTCAAATCGATATTTAATTTGTGTTTTAGGAAGCTACTATTTAATTTTCAAATAAAGTTTAAACTTCAAACGTTTTGGGTGAACAAGATGTTGTGATGTTTTTGAATGAAGTCTCTTATTCTCACAAAAGGTTGCATTTGCTTAATTAAAAATACAGTAATATTGGGAAATATTATTAAAATTTTTGTATTTTAATATATTTTAAAATGTAATTTATTCCTTTGATGGTAAAGCTGAGTTTTCGGCATCATGACTCCAGTCTTCAGTGTCACATCATCCTTCAGAAATCATTCAAAAACATTTCTTATTAACATTGCTTAATATTTATGTAGAAACCATTTTTTCTTGATTCTTTGATACATGCATCCTTGCTTACTATAAGTATTTATTTATAATTCACTTTTCTCCTTCTCATATATCATTTTCTACATTCTTTTAAACCAACATCTATCAAAATATAGATATATGAAATAAGTTCCTCTAACAGATTCATCACATTATCTATGAATGTATGTATGTATGTGTGTATGTATATATATATATATATATATATATATATATATATATATATATATATATATATATATATATATATATATATATATATATATATATATATATATATATATATATATATCATTAATATTTGAAAAAGTGTATAGTCATATAGTCAGTGTATAATGTTAGTAATTTAGCAAAAAAACGAATTGTGCCTGAAAATGTTATCTTAATGTAAATACAATTCCACTTGGTTCTTATGCCATGGGATTCATATTCATTTTTAAGTATGACTATCACTTTATATCTAAAATCCATTTAGGACTCACTCACAGAAATAATTTTGTTAACTTTGCATTAATAATGTGTTAACATCTCGCCATATGCCACTGGCACATATCCCGCGACAGCACCCCCGGTAAAGGATCAGTGTAGGATCGGGAGCATTAACAAAGCCTTTGAGGGGCAGACAGTCCCGACACAGCCTACAATGGAAGGCCGCCTCTGTATTTGCGTTTTTTGGCGAGAGGTGGTGACGAGGGTGACAAGAGGGAGTCGAGGGGTGGAAGAGTTGAATGACCCTGCAGCAGTGGTCCCACTGCAGATCTGTGACCCCCGGAGTAACGGGCCAACCTCCTGGCGTGAAGTGCTTTGTATTAGTGGTTGTGTGGAACAGCGTGCATAGTTGAAGGGGGGGTTGATGGGAGTGCAGCAGATAATTCAGGCCTCCTGCAACACACATGGCCCTTGAATGAAAAGGGACCTCTGCATTGTGAGGGCATCTCAATGGCTCTAGCTCCTTATTTGTTGAAGACAAATGTTCCTCCGAACATAAGTGTCTATGCTTAAACAGCAAACTGAGTGAAGTCATTAATCATCCATTTTGTGTGGCCGAGCACTTGCTCCAAAAATTAAGAGTCGTGCTCTACATTCATAGAATCTGGCGTGCTAAACAACGATTTACTTTGTTGAAGTATTAATAAATGTTGCGCACATATACACAAAGGAATATTATTTATAAGCATGTCACACTCAGTTTGGTGTTTGTGGCCAACTGCTACCATTTTTAATCAATCTGCACTTGTTTGGAGTTTATATGCGTGTTATTTCATTGAGCTTTGTGGTGTATTCTGAGATGTATTTTAATATTTTGTCATTTTGGTTAGCTGTATTTAACCTGTGGCTTTGCTAGACCTCATATGTGAACACAACAGTAAAGCCAGCTGATTTTTATTATTTTTTTCTTGAATGATTTTAGGAATGAAGGGTCTGGTTGTTTCTTTGACGTGAATTTGATATCCTTGTATGAATATTTATATGATTTGTTATCACAACCTTTTATCTTTTGTCAAATCAACTTAGATAAGTGTGATTCAGATAACATTTTTTTTTGAGTTTCTATTTATTAAACTATGAATAAATTTAAAAAAAATCCTTTGTTGTATTAACTCAAAATTTTAAGGCAACCAGGTGACAATAATCAGTTTCTTTCTGGATTTTGTGAACTTCACATTGAACTGAACTGAATCAACACTGAACTCACTTCAAATGACAACATTTGATGAATTTTACACGAAGGAACATTGGTTTCCTGTTTTACACTGCATATATGAGACTTTAAAACTATATGTATTGTGCTTTAAAACTATATGTATTGTATAAAGTGCTAATAAAGGTGATTTGTCTTGGCTTTAAATGCATTTCATAGTTGTAAGCTTAATTTTGCTCTGCCATTCTTTAGAGATTTCCCTGCAATTTTATATATTGGAGACTGATATCGAATTTATGTCTAGTTTTAATGTTTATAAGTCTTGATTTTGTTCAGAGCCCTGCCACATAAATCACTGGTTGAGTTTGTCTAGAATTAAGGTTGAGGTCTTTTATTCATTGTCTGTCTAATGAATATTCATAGCTGCTCTCACAATGCAGGCAGCCTCCAAAGCTCTTGAGAAGAAGTCAGCTTGTGTTTGACTCCCAGGTCAAGGAACTCTGACAGACTGCAGCACAATGGAGATTTGACTCAAGCATTCCTCTGCGTTGCCTGGCGATGCTTTTGTTTGCCGTATTTCACTGTCTACATATTCATACTCCTTCAACTTGTTAGTAGCATAGTTATTCATTCATTGAGGCAAGCCCACTTGACCCCTTGTCTCACTTGTCATGGGAATAAAATAGTGTTGATTGGTTTGCTAAATATTTTGAGTGTGCTTTGGTATGCACAGATCTGTCCCTGTACCACTTCAAGTTTCAGTGCTTAAAAACATTTTCCACTTCAACCTGTGCTCTTTAAACACGCATATAACTTAATAAAACTCTATCATATTGCAATTGGACAAGTGTATTTTCGATAGGTAACCTCTCATGTGATGTTTTTGACTATGGTAGTAGGAGTTGTATAAATATAATTAAGAATAGTTTTAGTCACTATCAGTAACAATTAGGCTACTTAATTTTTATCGTTTAAACTGCATTATAGGGATAGAAACTTGACAATAGCATAGGGAAAAAATACTATGGAAGAACATTCTTCAAAATATCTTCAGAAGAAAAAACTCACACAGGTTTGGAACAACTTGAGGGTGAGTAAATGATGACAGCATTTTCATTTTTGTGTGAACTATCCCTTTAAAACACGAAATATTTGCAGTCTGCACACAAAATTACCTAGATATTAGGTTCAAAGGAGGCAAATACAAAAAGCCCTCTCTTTGAACTGATACCATACCCAATCGTCTAAAATTACTATTGTGTAAATGAACGTGAGCAAACATCCGAAACTCATTGAACAGGTGTGGGGGCCGTCAATCAAAGCACCCACGCGTACAAGGATACGCCCACTGGCGCCAAATATGGAGCGCATTCCAAGGGGCGGAGTCACCTGACTTCCCATATCCATGAATGAAACCTCACCACCAGTAATTTCCTTCATGCCGGAGTCGTCGGAGTTTCGCATGGACCAAAAAGTTTAATTTGACAAACACAATGGACTACCGACGCACTCAGTTTCACTTCTTATTTTTGTATTTATTTGTTAACAACGTATTTATTAGGATCCAGTCAAAAGAACGTAAGTAGCCTACAAATCGTAATTTTGAAAAGTTATATTTCCTATTTTGTTTATGCTATATATTTTCCCCTACAAAGTGAACACTATTAAGACATTTAAGCCTGTAACGGACCATTTTTAAATATTCGTTGATTTTTCGACTATTTTAACTAAATATTATGTGATCCTTAGATTTGCTGCTTGATATGAAGGCTGCAGGAAGTGAATTAGGTTGGTTAACCTGGCCGAATGAAGAGGGGGTAAGTCTTATACATTTTTCTGTTCCTTGTACATACAACTTATCTGGCATTTACATCCATAAATAGACTTCATTTATTCAGGTTCGTTGATTGTACATTTTAAAGAGGTTATAAAGATGCATGAGTCAGTGTCATTAAAATGAGTCATATCCTCAAAACCCTTTAAAAAGCTTTTCCAGCTATTAAAGTTGATACCTGAGTAAAGTCAGGCGTTTCCCCCCGGCAACAGTCTCAAATGACATCCGAACCCATCGTGTTGTGTATTTTTTCTAAGAATGTATTATTTTCATTTTATTTATCGAGAATATTTAATTTACTGCGGCTCCAAAAAGCATTGGGACACTTAAGCCACACTTCACCACGTCATTGTATTAGAAAACAATGTGACAAACTAAGTGGCATTTGTTTTGAAGATGCCACATGTACAATTTTTAATCAACTTTTCACAAAATTATTATAAAATGGAAATGTTGTTGAAAAGGAATTGTAAAAATTACCCATGGGTATGTGTGCTTGTGTGTATATGGACCAGAGTGTTTCCTTTCTGAAGGACTGAGGAGAAATAAGTTTTGGTTAGAGGCTGATGAGTGCACAAACCACGTTTATTCTTTGAAGCTTTGGTTTTTAAGAATTTGCCGTGAATTCCTTTTTCAGCCACACAAAAACCTCTCCAGAGATGTACCGAGAGGGTTCCACCGCTTCCTCTGACCATGCATAGTCACACACTAAAGTGTTTAATTAGTCTTTTTAGGCTAGTCCTGTCATCTTCGTTCCCTGATGTAGGCTTCCATCAGCTCTACTCAGCTGCTTGATCCAAAAAAGCCCATTGAGGTCATGCTTATTTTGCCAGCTATTTCGGTACTTTTTGAAGAGTTGAGTCGAAAGGGAGTTCTATCGCGGCAGAGCATGGTGGGAAAGAGGAGCGCAGAGGCCCTCTTTTTGTCTCTCACACCCTTCTAATGAGATACTTTTACAAAGGTGTGATTCCCACATTCCTTATAGTCTTGTTTCAGTCTAACACTATTTTAGGCAAGAAAAATAAAAACTTGAGACACCCCAAGTGAATAGAAGGGAAAATGTATCATCATACTTCCCTAGTGGATTACATGATTACATTAAGAATGGCAAACATTGTTTGTATTTAAATATGCAAATAACGGAATATCTAGTTAAACATGCAGAAACTGCCTTTAAATATATGTATTTTAATTGTAATCAACAGGCACAAATAGATAAAGTGCAATAAACATTTAAAAATGTATTTTGGATGTTTTCTTTCTACTAGTCTGAAGCAACACATTATGGAAAGCCAAGTTGCCCAACATCTAAAACATTGACCAGTGCATGAAAATGCTTTAATGTTTAATTTTCAATGTTAAAATACAAATAAGTGAAATCTGTTCTGTAGCTCTTTCGAATCATTGTTGGTCAGTTTAAAGATCACAACCAGCCTGACTTAACCAAAGGTATGAGTTTGGGGTGGGACTATTTGAGAAAAAAAGTGAAATACTTCACCTTAAAAAGTTTTGTACTTTAATATCATGAGATGTTTGTAATACATTATGCCCTTTTTTCTTTCCTTTTCCATTTTTCTTAGTGGGAGGTTGTCCAGACGGTGGTGAATGGCTCGCTTCTTTACACCTACAGTGTGTGCAACGTTGCCAGTGACACCGAACAGGACAACTGGCTTCGTACGACCTTTATCCAGCGTAGGCCCGACGTGTCTCGCGTATCTGTGGAGCTGCGCTTTGTCGTCAGGGACTGCAACACTTTTGGCGGCTCGTCCCCTTCCTGTCGTGAGACTTTTGGCCTCTATCTAGCCGAAACCGACACCGATGTTGGCACAAATTTCCGCAAAGGCCAATTTCGAAAGGTAGCCACCGTAGCACCAGACGAGGTAACAGCTGATCGTGGAGGGGGCCGAGCCGATCTACGGGTGAACGTTGAGACACGGAGCATCGGGCCACTCTCCAGAAGGGGCTTCTACCTTGCCTTCCAGGATTTAGGGGGCTGTGTTGCTCTCTTGGGGCTGAGGGTGTACTACACCACCTGCCCAGCCACGATGAGAAGCCTGGCCGCCTTTCCTGAGCAGGTGGCATCAGGAGCGCTGGCGGAGGTGGAGGGCACCTGTGTGAAGGACGCAGTGGTGGTTGGAGAAGCTGCTCCTCGGATGTACTGCACCGCTGAGGGAGAGTGGGTCGTTCCTGTGGGCCAGTGTCTCTGTCGTGCGGGATACCAAGCTGTTGGAGATGCTTGCAAAGGTGAGTTGTGGTGTTCTTTGCTTCAGCAATAAATTGAAAATGTTCTGCTTATCTAATAGTGGTCCACAAAAATAGATGTTTACTCAAAGGGTTAGTTCACCCAAGAAATTAAAGTTCTGTCATTAATTACTCACCCTTATGTCGTTACAAAGACCTTTGTTCATCTTCGGAACACAAATTAAGATTTTTTTGATGAAATCCAAGAGCTTTCTCCCTCACAGACTGCAACATAATCACTACTTTCAAGGCCCGAAAAGATAGTAAAGACATTGTTAAAATAGTCAATGTGAATACAGTTGTTCAACCGTAATGTTATGAAATGACGAGAATAATTTTTGTGCACAAAAAGGAACAAACACAATTTATTCTCTTCCGTGTCGTTCTGACGTAGAAACCGGAAGTGCTGCACTGTGTTTACAACATAATCAGCGTCAGAGACTGACACAGAAAATAAATTGCCGAATAAAGTCTTTATTTTTGTTTTGGTTCTTTTTAGCACAAAAGGTATTCTAGTCGCTTCAACCACTGTAATCACATGCACTATTTTAACGATGTCTTTCTGAGCCTTGACAGTAGTAATTATTTTGCAGTATGAGGGGTCCGAGAGCTCTCGGATTTCATCGAACATTAATTCATGTTCCGAAGGTTTGGAACGACATGGGTGAGTAATTAATGATAGATTTTTAATTTTGCGGGGAACCCTGGCCAATGCGGGTTTCTATAAAGCAGGGCCGTTAATCTAAAAGTAATCTTAGAAGAATATTTTGATGCAGATTGAGAAAATTGACCAGTCAGAATCTAAAGATTCTAGAGAGCTGCATGAAAATGGTGAAATTGCATCAAACACAGTATTTATTCAAAATTAACCAAAACTGATGCTGATAATTCTGAATTTGACAAGAAACATGTTTTAATCATAAATTGGTATGTCACAATAATATACTATACATTACTTTAAGACAATTTGGGAACAACTGCAAGACCATTCTTTGTGGGTGGGCAGATGGTAAGTGTGTTGTCGGGTGAGGGTGTGTTCTGGGAAGCTTGAGAGATTTTTGTGGTTGCCACAGTGCTGTCTGAGAAATTTGTAAGAGGCCAGAAGTATGACTTCAGTTAAATGGAATGTCAGCCGTCTCCACACCCTTTCACCTGCTGGTGTATTATTTCTACATGTGTGTTTAGCTCTTCGGGAAGGAAGTGTAAAGATACCAGGCTACTATTGTAAAGGAGTGTATGTACATAGTTACAGTGGTATGATTTGCACTCATAGGTTTTTAACCTTTGGACATTCACAAATATCTCACTTTTGAATGGAAGGGCTTGATAAATAGCGTGTTTGGGTGAAAGGGTTAGTCTTCACTAATGAGTTTAAGTAATAATGTTTTGCATTCAAATATAAGATATCAAACTAAGTTCCATCTGCAAACAAATTGCACTAGATCTTTTCCCAGAACTAGTTTTACTTATATCGGCCAGTAACTTTTAACCAGGCAAAAAAAAAAAAAAATCATACAGTGAAGGTATTAATGAATTTCCTCTAAAGTTTGATATGTAATGAAAAATTATTATTTTAAAGTTTCGTTTTAACATTTTCCCAACTAGTTTAAAGGAATTCCCCCAAGGTCATACTACACTTTTCCCATACCCTCCAACAGCTGATATGACTCAGTGGGCCGAGCTACCATTACCTGAGTTATTTTGTATGTGTAAGTGTTACCATGACAACGGCTCACCGCAGATTACAGAGAAGGTTTGGCATGCCCATGGTCTGTCTGTGGTAGTCATCATATAATTAAAGGTTGGGTGGACCACTCCGGACACCTTTTGTATTTGTGGGAAAATGTGGGTTTTGAGTAGACACACTATTTATACGATACTGTAAAATGTAAAACTAAAAGATAAATTAAAATCTATCCATTGCTAAATGCATTTCAGATAAACAACAGGGCATGTTTGAGAACATACCGTAAAAAAAGGATATCACTGGGAAAAGTTGGCATGAGATCTTTTCAAAAGATCCATTAGGAAGAGCAATCTCAGGAAAGCATGTTTTAAAGACCTTGGCCTTTGGCAGTCCTAAAGGAACCTGCACCTGAAACGGACGTTGAAGAACATCAAGGGAGTTCAGAATATCTGAAGGTCTTTGGAAAAGGGCAAATTCCACACATCTCCTTTATAATGTAGTTTCCAGGAGACGCGCTAAATGTTTTGACACCCTTAGAGGAAGTGTGATGAATGATGACCCGATGAAATAGCTCATGGGGGAGATGTAATGAAATCTGGTATCTTGTTGACTTTGTGATGATATGCTTCAGGAACGAGCAGTAACATGTCCAGACAACCCAACCTGGGGTTCTTTCCATTCTGATTATGACAGCCTGTTTGTCTTCTGTATATTATTGTTTCACTGTATAATTTGTTCATCCACTCAACTCTTGAAAGACTGTAGTAATTAACAACCTTTGCCCATGCCTCTCGATTCAACCTGGGTGTTTTTTTTTTCTCCATACAGAGTGAAAAGATTCCTCAAAGCATTCAATGTAAAAGAGGGTTCTCCTTAACCCCAAACAACCGTCGAAACAATGAAGTTGCTGTTGTCATTGTTTTCATGGGAGTTTTTACGAGTGGTTTTCTACGTGACTGCTGTTCTGTTCAGCTTATCGCCACCTGCCAGTGTTTGTTGGGGGCAATTGCGGTTGGTTGCCGGGCACAGATGGGGGAAGGGGTCTCATTTGAAAAGTTTCGGGGGGAACCCAACCCAAGTGTTCCAATGTTTTCATTGCTTGTGAATTTGATACTGGCCTACCAAAGATGTTGGATAGTAGCAGACTATAATGTCATATTTTATTTTTATATTAGTATAACATTATAATGTAATTTGCATTTACACATGAAGAGGTCATAATTATTATTTTTAATTAATAGATATTTAATCCAGTTTAATTAGCAGTTGGGTGCTTTAAGTCTAGTTGTCTGAGATGGGTTTTCATTGGCTGATACTGATACATGGAGAGCACTGTGGCCGATATAATGACATCTTAAAACAAATTCAGCCAGTAGGAATGTTTGATGTATAATTTTTTTTTAATTAGTATCTTAAAAAATAATGATCTAAAATGTTTACAAATTTATTGTAATTTTAATAATTTTTAATAATTTTAATTTTAATAATTTGATTAATTTGAATTAATTAAATTAAATTAAGTATTGGCCGATGTTGCATATTTAATTGTGTATTCTCACAAGCAATATATATATATATTTAATAACACTTAAGTTTAATTAGCCAGTCTCAAAATGTAAATTAACTGTAAATGTATAATAATGAGATGCCAATTTTCACTTTTTAAAAGAATAATAATTTAGACAAAATAGTAATTAAAATATAAAATATAATTTTTATCAGTGGCCATAACATGAAAATGTTTAAAAATTGATTGTTTGGGGAAAATTTTCTTAGAATTTTGACTTGGAAGTTGATTGACATTTAAACCTTTGGTTTTCTTTAAAAAGCCATCCCATTGCTCTGGCATGTTGTTGAGGACTACTTTGTCGGCGAAACTGCTATTCTAACTGTTGACCTTTCCACCCAAAGGGCATTAACTATTCCCTTTGTGTATTGTTCACTAGTCAAGACTTAGAGTCTTATCAGCCCTGTCAATCATTTGTGTCATGCATATTTTAGTGGTTGTGGGAACATAAACGCGGCAGAAGTACGCAAAATGGCCTTTAGTCACTTTCCTCACAACTGACTGTCCACCAACGCAGGATCACCCTAAATAGTTTCTTGGTGGAATCGGTCAGCTTGACACACATCAGTGGTCCCTCAAGCGAGTCACACATTACAAAGCACTTTCTAAACATATTTCAGACAAAGTTCCCATGGAAACAGCTAACATTTTGAATCAGGCTTATTACTCATCGTGGCTTTGATGAAATTTGGATTCATTGCCGATTTCACGAATGCCACTCTCAATAGACACAAACATGGAGATTAGAGGAATAGAGTGGGAGTTTCCCACTGTTGTTCTGGCTTCAAATAAAATGCACAAAGAAGGGCTGCTTTTCTTATGCGGACCCCCTGCTATAGACGTCCACCCTTATACACAGAGCAAATACACAAAACCCAATGTAAAATCCCAGCGGGAGAACTTCTGTCAGCAATCCTCACGCACCCATTCACGCTCACACTCGCACACCTCCCACTGGTCGTCAATCTGAAACTCTGCCCTTTGTTTGAGGTGAGCACTGAGAGACGGGCCCCAGGGGGGACATACTCCCCTCAAAGGAAGTTCCTTGGATCTGTGGAATCTATATTCACAGTGATTTTGCGAGCCAGTGAGTTTCTCATGCCCATTAAAAGTACACCTATCAGAACCGGTCTCTTCTTGAGATTGTGCATGTGATTCTGAATCACGGCATTCTGCCTCCTTTGTTGATGATTGTTATATCACCCCCACCCCCAGCCTCCGTTCCTTGTTTCCGGAGTTTCTTCCCTTTGTGTTTGTTATAGCATGTCCTCATCCTTCGGCAGAGGAAGGAAAGGAGGAGAAGAGGAGGCCAGAGGGCTTATATTGACGCTTGCAATTCCGACATCCTGTTTTGTCCAACGGACATCCACATGTGCTTCATATCATTATTTGAAGCACATGAAAAATCTCTTTCAATATCTTGGAAGAAGTTGACAATGCATAATAGGGCTGTACAAAAGATTGGTTACTAGTTTGACTGGTTTAACTTAAATCAGTTGGAGTGTCTTACGCTTGCATTGTGAAGTGTGATCAGTTTATTGCATCGTTGAATACTTGAAATACTTTTGATTTGCTCTTGTTGTGTGCCGTTGTAATGGTGCAGAAAGACTGCCCCTCCCTTTATGTGCACAATGGGCAAAAATAAAAAAAGATTGTTGTTTTTTAATCTGGATGCATTATGATGTGAATCTGTCCTTTTATTACATGAATGTCTCATGATCACCTGTTTATTTTCTGCTTTCTTTTCTAAAGCTTGTGAACCGGGTTACTACAAGAGCACAGATTCCAGTCAGCCATGTGAAGTGTGTCCAGATAACACCAAGCGCTCAGGTCATGGAGCTTTGCTGTGTTCCTGCCTGGAGGGCTTCTACCGGGCCCCAACAGACTCAAATTCTGCTCCTTGCTCTTGTAAGTTTAAATAATGTATTTTTTGCTCCCCTACAAAGTTAAACCTTAAACACTTTTGGTTGCTTTTTGCTGCATTTTATCTAAACATTATACCATGTTTTGCTCCTCTAGCTCTGCCTAGCCCTCCACGAGACTTGGACTACACATCCCTCCTTACAGCGGGGAGTTTGCAACTGACCTGGCGCTCACCGGCAGACACAGGCGGCAGAAGTGACATCACATACAGTGTGGCATGCGAGCGCTGCGAGAGCGGTCTGTGTTCGCTGTGTGGTGGGAGGGTGCGATTTGAACCTGCGCTGACAGCTTTGAAAGACCCTGAAGTTGTGGTTAGCGAGCTGGAGCCTCATGTGAACTACACCTTTACAGTCGAGGCCCAAAACGGGGTGTCCCAGTTCAGTCGAAAGAGAGCCACGGCTGGCATCACAACAGTGCTTCACTTCACAGGTTAGATATTTAAGCGTTTTAGTTTTAATTGCAATAATATAAAGCTATTGCGTGACAAGCAATGGTTCTCTACACAGTGTAGAGAAAAGGCATCCATTTGCATTTAAAATGTTGCTTCATGAAGCTGAATTTTGTACTGGTGGGCGGAGCTAACCAGTGCACTTCGACCAACAAAATGTGTCTGTGCTTGACAACATTAACAGATTTTCATGGAGAAGAATTTATCACGCCTACTTTTACATGTAACTTGAGGCAATGTTTTTAGTCAAAATACTAATAATTTGTGCCTTTTTTATTCAGATGGCCCAAGGGTGCTGTACCTGAGAGTTGAAGACCGGACCACCAGCAGTCTCACATTATCCTGGGTCGTGGACCACCATGTGCAGAATCACATCTCCCTCCGCTATGAGCTCATGTACCGCAAGAAGGTGACTATGATATCTTATTTAATTAACTTTAAAAAAGAAAATAAATAAATAAGAATATCTTAGAGACTCGGGTGGTGAGGTAAACAACTGCTCAGAACACACTGGAAACCACTTGGCAATGATCTTAGCAATACCTTAGAACCACCTAGAACATCCTAGCAACTTGATCTCTCGCTCTCTCTGGCCTTTCCATGTTTTCATCCTTTACCATTTTTAGAATAAACTTTCAATTTCCTCTCTTCATTGTTTTATAGGAGGATCCCGGAGAGCTTGATGTCACCACCTACACCGTTCTGGTTCTGGAAAAGAACTCTGTGCAGATTAATGACCTCTTACCAGGCACAAAGTATGTGTTCCGCGTTCACACCCTAACGGCAGAAGGCCATCCCAGCAGCCACAGCGCAGAGCTTGAATTCGAGACACTGCCTCTCGGTAAGTGCGTGCGAAAACACTCGTGGGCGTTTTGTTTTAGTCCTTTAATGCTTTCGCGTATGAAAGTGCGTGACTTAAGATGCATTTGTGATAAGTTGTGGGTGGTGCGTGAATGTTTGTCAGTATGAGTAGAGTAAACTTTTTTTTTGGTTTTATCTCCAACAGCAGAATCTCAGACACAGAATAGTTCCATGGTTGTCATGGGAGCCATTGCTGGAGGCGGAGTCATGTTACTGATTGTGGTGGTGATTTTGCTTCTGCACAAAAGGTTAGAGAACTCTGCTTTCATTTTTTTCCAATCCATTCTCTTCTTTATCTTTTTTCCAAACCGCAAAGCAGTATTTCCCAACTTTGCCTTATTCACTTACCCTATGTCTGCCCACGCTGTTTACATTCCAGCTTTGATCTGCAATCATTCTCATTTACGATATCATCAAGATAGGAGCTTAAATTAACTCACTAATGTGAAGTTGAATGTTCTTTCATCAGGAGGCTGAATTCCCATGTCCGACGGAGGGTTGATGGAGATTACTTTTCATGTCCAGGTAAGAAATTGTTTTCGCATTTGTGTGCATTCATGCCTAAATTATACTTCGTAGTATGTAATGTTTTTTTCTGCTTGTGTTCGCACATGCTATCAAATGGAGTATACTTCCAAGTAAAAAAAACATGTATACTTTGGGCTTAAGACTTGTCTTACTAGCAATAGCTTTAATTGAAAATCGCTATATATGCAAATCACCGCCATGATACAGTGGGCGTCATTTAACCTAAGTTTACCCCTGCCATCTCATTTTACAGAAAAACTCCTTCCTTTGAAGACCTACATTGATCCCCATACATATGAAGACCCCTGTGTGGCTGTCCTCAAGTTTGCCAGTGAGATTCACCCTAGTCACATCACCAAGCAGAAAGTGATTGGTGCAGGTCAGTGCAATTTTTATTATTACTTATATAATATTGTAGTATTTATTCATATTTTGAACAAGCTTAGTATAATTTTGTTGTGCTTAAATTAACTTATATTTTATTTCAGTACTAGTAGTTCATTGCCAAGGCAAAAACATTTTCATTTTCATCTAGTTTTTCATCTAATATTTTGATTTCAATTTCCAAAACAATATTCAATAGTTTTAATATTACTTAATAATAACAACATTGGTGTAGGTATGTTAAACATAGTAATTTTAGTGTCTTTTCTTTTAACTAACAACTGTATTTCCATACTGTTCCATAGGAGAATTTGGTGAGGTGTACCGTGGTTCTCTGAAGACGCCAGGCCGCTGTGAGGTCGCCGTAGCAATAAAGACGCTGAAGCCAGGCTACACTGAGAAGCAGAGGCAGGACTTCCTTAGTGAAGCCAGCATCATGGGCCAGTTTTCCCATAAGAACATTATCCGTCTGGAGGGTGTTGTCACCAAATGTAAGCATCAAGCTAAAAAAATCAAGCTAAAATGTTTTTGGTAACTTTTTGACATTTGAAACCCATTCCATTAAACAGAACATGTGTAACAGGATGTTCTCTTCTACTTATCATTTCAGTCAAAGACGCCATGATTATCACAGAGTACATGGAGAATGGAGCTCTGGACCAGTATTTAAGGGTATGTCTTAGAGTAAACAACAGTTGACTTTCTCTGAATGCATTTTCCAGGATGTAGCAGAATCACTGACGTGTTTCATTGTGCTCCACAGGATCATGACGGGGACTTTTCCTCATACCAGCTTGTGGGAATGCTCAGTGGCATAGCCACAGGGATGAAGTACCTCTCAGACATGAACTACGTCCATCGGGACCTCGCAGCTCGCAATGTCCTGGTCAACGGCAACTTGGAGTGTAAAGTCTCAGATTTCGGCCTGTCGCGAGTGCTGGAGGACTATCCTGAGGGAACCTACACCACTACTGTAAGTGATATGAATGCACAGAATCATTTTAAAATAAGTGAGTAAATCCATTTAAACATCATTTTAATGGTTGACTCTACTTTTACTCTTTTAGGGAGGAAAAATTCCTATTCGCTGGACCGCACCAGAGGCAATAGCGTACAGGAAGTTCACTTCAGCTAGTGATGTGTGGAGTTTTGGCATTGTCATGTGGGAAGTGATGTCATTTGGAGAAAGACCCTACTGGGATATGAGCAACCATGAGGTATCGGATGTTTCTAATTATTTATTAATGCTAATTGCACATACTTTAGGAATTTGATCAAACACCCAAACCATAACTAGGTACCAGAAAATGTATTTTCTGTGGGCTTTTATGACTTTCCAGGAAATGACCACCTAGCAATGTTCTAAAATTTTCATTGATGACCTTTAAGTCATATGTTTTTGCACAAAAGGTTAGATAAGTTGTGGGTGTGAGCATGAGTTTCACCATTTCCTTCATACTTTTGATCAAAGGTGATGAAATCCATAAACGAAGGCTTCAGATTGCCCGCACCGATGTGCTGCCCATCTGCGGTTAATCAGCTGATGCTGCAGTGCTGGACGCAAGACCGCTCCAAACGGCCACGCTTTGTTGATATCGTCAACTTGCTCGAGAAACTGCTCCACAACCCAGAATCACTCTCGGCCATTGCCAGTATCGACCCACGGTAAGAAACGTATAAAAAAACACAAATGATAAATGTTGTTGCAGTTCTAGAGCAGAAAGCTTTAAATTTATATATATATATACATGTTTTTCTCCACAGTGTGTCTATTCGTCTACCCAGCACTAGTGGTTGTGACGGCGCCCCCTTCAGGTCAGTGGATGAATGGCTGGAATCCATTAAGATGGCCCAGTACAGAGAAACCTTTGCCCTTGCTGGAATTAAAACTATGGAGCAGTTGTTGCGCTTGAAAATTGAGTAAGTACGCTGACTTGCATCCATAAACTGATTACAAAAGAAACCAATTATGTAAGCTTATGAATTACTGAAACCTTAAATGCCCTCATCTAACCTGCTCCTTTTCTTTTTCACAAAGGGATATTAAGAACATTGGAGTACGGCTGCCAGGTCATCAGAAGAGAATAGCATATAGCATTCTGGGCCTGCAAGACCCGACGGGGAGCCTGGATCTGTTTGCAGTGTGAAAATTGTGGTTGACTGAAGCAGACCTGTTCAGAATCGGCAATGGAGCTGGCCCAAAATGGACTAAAAAAACTGGTTGAATAAAGACCAGAATGCCCTCCTCCAAATGACTCCCTTTAAAAATATAAACACAATTTCTCCTTTTTTATATAATATTTTTACACATGTCAGATGGACCCTTATGCACTTTGTGATTGTTTTTACCTAAGCCATATTGATCAGCAGTGGACACATGATGGTCTGTTTGAAACTACTGCCTCAGGTCTGATAATTAGGGTACTATTTAGGGTACAATGATAGTAACCTTAAATATTACTGTAGTGCCCATATATTGCAATAGAAGTTCACATAACAAAGTTGCCAAATGTGAGGGGTTGAAGTCTGATTAAGGTTGTACAATTACAAATGTAAAAAGTTTAGTAGTAAATGTTTCATGCTAATAGGTTTGTCAAATTGTTGACAGGCATCCTCCTGTTTTGAAAGACACAGGATGTTTACATGTCATTTCAGCTCTTTTTATTTAATATTTATTTTTTTTATTTATTGTCTGTTTGTAAAGAAAATAATGTTCTGTATAGTATTAAAATATTTTATAAGTCTCATCTAAAGTCATTTCTTCAGCTTCATGCACCTCACACAAAATGTATTCACTGACAAGCCCTGAAATTACTCATGCGCAAAAGTAATGTAACAACTGCATATAATGTAATAAGTATTATAAAATGTTCATAATGTAATTTTGACATGAGAAATGGATTACATTATAAACTCTCTAAAACATTGTCATATTCACCTAGTTGCAATAGCTTTTAAATTATAAATAATATTTCCTTACAGTACATTTTTTAAAAATTAAACAACCTGATGGATTTTGTAGGCATGTTAAGACTGGATTTAAATGTTTAAAATGTACTGTAAGGAATACCAATGCTTATGTTTAATAAAATTGTATAATAATACTAACATGAATATTTAAATCTGTTGCATGTCGCAGATAATTTAAGATTGGATTCAGATTTTTAAAAATGTACAGTAAGGGAATACTGATTTTTGTTGTTGTTGTAAAAGCTATTACAATTATGACAATATGACAAGTTTGAGTTTATAATGTAATACTTTTTTCATAATATTACATTATGAACATTTTATTACAATAATGTATTACATTATGTGCAGTTATACATACAAGTAATAACATCATTGTGCTTTAATTTATTTCTCTCTCTCTCTCTATATATATATATATAAATATATATATATATATTTGGTTAGTTGGCTCTAAACCTCGAAACAAATGTAATTAGGAAAGCCATTCACTAAAGTGCAGACAAAGTGTCTCTAATAGACATGACTCACTTCAGTCCTTCAGTGAAGAATGTGTGTGAAGAGTAATGAGTCATAATAATCATGAATTAGCCACCTTTGAAGATCAAGAGGTCTAACCAGTGGTAGAATCAAACTGCAAGATGAATGTATGCTGACTGTGGTTTAGGGTGTGTTTAATAGAGAAGCTCTTAATTGTGCAATGTGGCAGTTGACCTGGTGGACAAGTTTAAAGCTTGTTGTAGTCTGGTGTGGGCCAGGCTCATTCATCTACATGAACCTAGTCTGACTGTACAGATTATGACTTCATGCAAGTGTTCTTATAAAGAAGACATCGATAATACAGACTTATTACAGGAATGTAACGCCCAAATGACAGCTTAAAATGTTATCTAATACAATCAAAAAATCTATTAGAAAATACTGAAACTAAAATATTTTGTCAATAAAATAGAATTAATAACTTTTTTTAAAAAAAAAGGCATTTTTACACACCGCAAAATACAGCTATACCATAATGAATGAACATAGTTCAAAACATAATGATACTGAAACATTACTGAACATTGACTCTCAGTCATTATTCACCTCTTTCTCATGGTTTCTCAATAGAATTCCTAAAGGTATAGAATAGCATTATTCTAATAGGGGCTCATTGTAAAGCAGTGTGACAACATGCCCCACCTGTGCAGCTGGGATTAAACTCGGCTCGTGTCTATCTCAACTGTTAAATAACAGATATGAGATTAACATAATACCAGACTACCAAAATCCTTATTTTGCTTTTTAAATATACCAAAGTTAAGTTTTAATTTGTTTTAACTGTATAAACTGTGTCTGTTGATTTGCAATTTTATTCAGATTGAGGTTAGGAAGAATAACAGATGGTAGGCCTACATCTGCGTGTATTTAGAAGAGATGGTAGCAATTATAATGACACAATGTTGGTTTTACGAAATAAAACCTGATAAATTAATAATATGCTTTGATTCAATTGCGGTTCTTATGAATTTACAATCATTGGAAACAAAAATAGTGGTTTTACGGCAATGAGTGCATCCTAACATTCCAGTTCTGTCCAGAAGAGGGAGCCATGATCATCAATCAAGTGCCTTTGGTGACGCGCTTTACGTCATACAGTAAAGATGGCGTCGTACTGAAGCGTCCCATGCTTTATTGTTGATAAAACGATATATTGCTAATTTTACTCACACAGGGATCGGAAAAATGTCACGGTTAATAGTCAAGAATCTCCCAAACGGGGTGAGTATTTGTAATGATATTAGAACACGATGCAAGGTCGCTGTCAAAGCATGGATGCGCTTACGAAGGTGTAACGAACATTTACGCACGTTTATTTATTGTATTCACTAACATAAAGTCCCAACTTTGTTTGAATTGGTGTCGTGGAGTTTTTGAAGTACTGCCCAGAGTCTTTTGAAGTACTGTTTGAATGCTATGATGTGTATATTAAAGTACTGTTTTACTTTAATATACTGTTTGTATATTAATGGTATTTACATTTGATAGCGTCAGTGCAACACATTGAATTGTAGAATAAATGGTTAACTTTACTGTTTATTGGTTACACTTTATTTTAAGGCGTCATTGTTACAGTGTCATTATATATTTAAGTACTAAATAATATTGATGTACTTACTATAGGGTTATGGTTTGGTTGAGGGTTCGTTGCATGTAGTTATGCATAATATGCATAACTCCAGCTGCTCCCGACGAGCTGGATGGCACCTTGCATGGCTGACACCGCCGTCGGTGAATGAATGAGAGAGTGAATGGGTGAATGTGAGGCAACATGTAAAGCGCTTTTGATGGCCATGGGTCTGTTAAAAGCGCTATATAAATGCAGTCCATTTACCATTTACCAATTTACTGTGCTTATGGTAAGTAAGTACATGTAACATATGTAACAAGAACACTGTAAAATAAAGTGTTAGCGGATAAATTGTTCAGGCACTGTCAGGGATTTAAATGCGTCGAGGTCTTTGAACTGTATGTGTATTACATGTGATTTGAACTGTTGAATTACAGCTCTTGAAATGAAATGTATTCTGTATTTCTAGATGAAGGAAGATCGCTTCCGTAAATTGTTTGCGGATTTTGGGACGGTAACAGATTGTACGTTGAAATTCACCAAAGATGGAAAATTCCGCAAATTTGGATTCGTTGGTTTCAAGACGGAAGAGGATGCAGATAAAGCTCTGAAACATTTCAACAAGTGCTTTGTGGACACATCTAGAGTTACTGTAAGTGACAAGATCATGGAGGAGTCCGAGAGATTTGGACTTGGAAGGATATCACTTA
Organism: Gobiocypris rarus; assembly: GCA_023029165.1. Classification (NCBI taxonomy): domain Eukaryota; kingdom Metazoa; phylum Chordata; class Actinopteri; order Cypriniformes; family Gobionidae; genus Gobiocypris; species Gobiocypris rarus. The sequence goes on along the minus strand of CM040921.1, from coordinate 32,985,478 downwards.
AAATAATAATGCACATAGTTCATTTGAACATTTTATCTTGTAATTCTCATCTTATTCCTCTTCTGGTTGAAAAAGGTGGAATTCTGCACAGATTTTGGAGACCCAAACAAAGCCAGACCTTGGAGCAAACACACACGCCAACCATCAATAAGCAAAGTTACAGAAGAACAAAAATCACTTGAAAATAATGAAGATTCATTGGTAAATACATTTGTCATTTTTCAGTGTCTGTGCTGATCATAATGGGACCTTTATGACCCACTCACTTTATTGCTTGCAAATAGTTTTATTGAAAAAGTTTTCTTTTCTTTATTTGTCTGTTTTCTTTGTGTATTGTGCAATACAAATAAATCAAACTGAATTAATGCTGTCACTCTATCTCCACAGAAGCTGAAGAAGCCTTTGAATGTTCTTCTAAGAGATGTAAGTTTGCTACTCCTGAAGTCTATTCTTTATCGGATTACACAAATCAAACTCCAGTAAAAATGCAGACATCCTATAAAATATAATTTGTAATCCTTAGCTTCAAAAAGACAAGAGCTTCCAGGAGTTTCTGGCTGTGCACCAGAAACGCACACAGGTGCCCACATGGGCCAATGACACTGTGGAAGAGGCTTCTTTTGGAGCTAAGAAAGAGGATGAGGAGAAGCAGAAGCAGGAGCAGAAGCAGAAGCAGAAGAAAGCAGCTGTTAAAGATGATTACCTAAACTTTGACTCTGATGAATCAGAGCAATTGAGTGATGATGATGATGAGGATGCTGCTCCTGATGAAGAGGAGAAACAAGGTGAGAACTTTGAGCTGAGTTCTAGATTCTTTTTTGTGTTTTCTATAGCAGGCAATTAAACTTTTCTCTGTGGGTTGCAAAGATCTTTGGTAACACTTCTCATGATTAATTGGAAACACAGTTGTAAAAAATTATATGGCTTGACATACATTTTTTTGCTCACCAGCCGCTAGTGGTTTTCCAGTTACTAGCCACTCAGCATTTTCACTGGCCACAATTTTGACATTGATTCTGGCATTTTTTTTTTTTGTGTATTTGACTGTTTATACACAATAACCAGTGTAAAAGAACTCAATGTAGTACTGAGAGGCTGCTTTATGTGCACACACTTTGGGTATGAGCACAGAATCTGCGGGAATGAGTAAAATTATGCGCAATCTCACTCCGAAATTCAAGCCCTGTAATACCAACAATATTCATCCAGAACAAATGAAACGAGTGAGTGAGGGAAGCCGTGTTTGTGTGTCAACTTGTCAGAGAGAGAGAGAGAAAGAGAGAGAGAGAAAGAGAGAGCGCAGCAGGTATCGTTTATCTATTCTGTTGAAATTGAGTATTGGAAGCGTTTCAGATATTTCAGTATCGATATGTATAGAAAAATCGATGTTTTTGACAACATGCTCTGTTTATTTCAGATGCCTTTTAAAAAGACTACAAATGAAAAATGCTGATATCCACTCTCATTTGGAGGTTGTTAATGTCAAGCCCTGATTATAATGCTTATGTATTCATTGAACACACCCTTAGAAAGTATAATGCATTACAACACATGCCAGTTTCAGATGTTACAAGGAATCTGCAAATATTATAATGCATTTTAACTTTGGTTGCAATTAAAGGCACAATATGTACAATTTTTTTATTAAAATATCCAAAAACAACTAGAACAATGTTATATATTTTGTTGACTTGTATATTTACATTATCCCAGATGTTTCCAAGAATTACAATTTTAACCAGGACTCGTGTTGCCTAACAATGAAATCATGTCCGCATTACCCTTGATTTCCAGGGGTTCTTTTTGTAGAAACCATAGGAACACGAAAGACGCTTAAATATACTGTGTTTTATTAGACAGGTGAGCAACTGTTCGGATCCATTCATCGACAGAAAACGAATCATTGTTATATAGCTCAACATAGTTAGTCTTATTGTTTGAATCTTGTTTTCTTGATTTAAAGAGAGTACCATTTTTATCATGCCTAATATCAATCTGGCTTACTGCAGTGCAACAAGTGTCTCAGTAGCCGCCGAGCGAACGCACAGAGTAGCGTTATAACATAACTTAGTTTCAACACACTCAAATGTATCTAATGATAAAACAGTGCTGTGTTACCACACATACGCATGAGCGGAAGAATTGGAAGCGCTCGTCTGCCGCATAATAAGAGCTCCGTGAAATCAAGGCGTCATCACGCTACGACTTTGTTTTGAATAAGCAACCTCTAGCGGGAAAAATGACATTGTGGCTTTAATTATGAAAAGATCATATAATGCATTATAATGTATATTGTGAATACCTTTATAACGCATTATACATAAAGGCTTAAGGAAAGTGTCACCAATCTTTTCTTCATACATCTCTTCAACAGAGATGTGTTGGTGTGATTTTTCTACAAATGTCTTTTCTCACCAGATACCGCTAAGGAAGCCTTGAAGAAAGGTCTGTCCGATATGGACTACCTTCGCTCCAAAATTGTTGGGAAATCAGACATGGTGGATGAGAAAGAGATAAAGAATGAAGAGGAAGAAAAAGATGGTCATTGCGCCAGTGCTGCCGATGAGGAAGAGTCCCCAGTCCAGTACACAGATAGAGCATATAAGCCAGAAGTCCAGAACTTGGTCAGTGTGATTAAACTGTTATGAGGTTCAATATGGAATAGTTTGCTATTAGAGGCTCATTTGTTTGTGCTGTTCATACACTATTATAGTTTGAGTCGAGCACAGAATTCACAGTCAAGCTACGAGGTGCTCCATTCAACGTCACAGAGGTGAGATATTGATTATTGGCCGATATGTAATATGTAGTCTGTTTTTGTTCAACAGCTTTTGTTAAAAGGTTAGTTCCCCCCAAAATGAAAATCTGTCATTAATTACTCTTAATTACCCTCATGTCATTCCAAACCCATAAGACCTTTCATCTTCGGAACATAAATCTGAGAGCTCTCTGACCCCTCCATTGACAGCAACTTAATTAACACTTTCAAGGTCCAGAAAGCGCACAAAAAGAATTCTCGTCACTTCATAAGATTTAAGGTTAAACCACTGGAGTCACATGGACTATTTAAACGATGTCTTATACCTTTCTGGGCCTTGAAAGTATTTATTAAGTTGCTGTCTATGAAGGGGTCAGAGAGCTCTCTGATTTCATTAAAAATATCATAATTTGTTTTCCGAAGATGAACAAAGGTCTTTCATGTTTGGATCGACATGAGGGTGAGAAATTAATGACAGAATTTTAAAAATTACACTGACCCCAAATGTTTGAAGGGTAAATTAATGTACATTTAAAATCAGAATATTTAATCCATCTTTCATACTGTACACTGTACACAAGATACAGTGTACAGTATACATTTCTTATTCCTAAAATATATTTAAATATATTAAAAATACAAAAAAACAATAACAAGTAATATGGATTTATAATATCTGCTATTTATCAGTTATTTGTAAATACTGGTACACCCCTAACTGTTTTTATAAAACAAATATATCCTGCTCTCTAAAATCTAATTGGGAGAAATAGTATGTATTTTTTAATTTTTTTATGTTATTAATTAATGTAATTATCAATACAGAACACTGTTGTCACATAAATAACACAAATCAAGCTAGTTTTTAAATGATCTTTTTGGACCTGACAGCAGTAAATTTTGCCTGATTTTTGTCCCATCTGTCTGATTTACCACTCACCTGTAGCAACAAGTGAGAGAGTTTATGATGCCTTTGAAACCTGTTGCCATTCGATTTGCAAAAAACAATGTCGGGCGCAACACAGGTAAGAGCTCCTGTTGTTTACTTTCTGTTGATGGTTTGGACATGTCACTCTGGTGCCATTTGATTGATGTTGAATTTCCTGTGATAAGGTTACGTGTATGTGGACCTGCGCTCAGAGGCAGAGGTCGAGAGGGCCCTGCGCCTGAACAAAGACTACATGGGCAAGCAATTTTTCACTCTCTTTGACAAGTACACAACTGTGAAAAGATCCTTGGGTTGCAAAAACAGGTACTGCAAATACCACTGGTTCATGTCCAATGCATTATCTGTGTAAACTCACAGGGGGGCGCTATATCGAAGTGTTCAGAATCGACAACTTTAAAAACAAAGTGTCCGTGAAGGAAAGCAAAAAGGAAAGAAATTTTGTGCGTGAGCTAAAGGACGATGAGGAAGAGGAAGACGTGGCGGAATCGGGAAGACTTTTCATCAGGAACCTTCCCTACACATGCACTGAAGAAGATCTGAAAGAAGTCTTCAGCAAACATGGTGTGTATAGGAGATCTGCCATTCATCATTTCTTGGTCAATGTTTAAAAAACACTTATTTTTCTTGTTTCTCCACTAGGTCCTCTTTCTGAGGTGCATTTCCCCATAGACAGTCTGTCTAAGAAGCCTAAGGGCTTTGCCTTTGTGACATACATGATACCAGAGAATGCAGTCTCAGCCTTGGCTCAACTGGATGGCCATGTATTCCAGGTACTGGGAACTTTCATCTCATTTCTGTCTGTGTAGTTTTATATGCTTTGTTAAAACTGTTTGGACCCTCTAGGGGCGGGTTCTTCATGTCATGGCTTCAAGGCTGAAGAAAGAAAATCCCGATCAGGGGTCCAACGCTCCAGGCAGCTCCACATATAAGAGAAAGAAAGATGCCAAAGACAAAGCAGCCAGCAGCAGGTCAGAATTTGATAAACCATCTGGAGCTGAAAACCTCTACCGGATGATTTCCAGTTGTGTTTACGTTTTTTGTTTCCACAGCTCTCATAACTGGAACACGCTGTTTTTAGGCACGAGCGCAGTGGCTGATGCCATCGCTGAGAAATACAACACGACCAAGAGCCAAGTGTTAGATCATGTGAGTGTTTGAGACCTATAAATTGTCCTTTTTTTGTGGAGAGGATTATCATAGGTAACCCTGGATTTGTATATGTATGCAGGAGTCTAATGGCAGTCTGGCTGTGAGGATGGCCCTTGGAGAGACGCAGCTCGTACAAGAGACCAGACAGTTTCTCCTGGACAACGGAGTGTCCCTGGACTCATTCAGTCAGGTATAGTATGTGTGTGTGTGTGTGTGTGTGTTCTTTATTCCTAATAAGACATTCACTACCATTCAAAAGTTTGGAGTCAGTAAAATTCATTTTTTTAAAGAAATGAATTCCTGTAATGCTGATAAAAACTAGCATTACAGGCATTTATAATTAGTGATTCACCGGTCATGATTTTTCATGGATGATACTGATTTGTGTTTACAAGCAAATTGGCCAATTCTGATACCTATTTCAGATTTTATTTTCTTTAAGCAAATTTATTTGTTGTTTATTTGCTCTGTAACAGTCCAAACTGGACTTAAACAAAAAATATCTGTAGTCTCTGAAATTTTATCTTGATCCAAACACATGAGCAGTTGTTTATTTTATAGAGTTTTTAAATGTATAGATTTATAGAAAAAATGAATGGTCTGTAGGTGGCTCTTATGGAACAGCAGCGCGTCTGTGCTCTCCTCTCCTCTTTGCGTCCATCTTCAGCGTGTCCCGTCTCTGGCCTCTGTTAATGTCCTGTTTACAGATTTAATAATATTTCACACAAGTGACATTTTGAAAAAATGATTGCAATGCAATGCAGTTTGTGTGCAAGTCCGGAATAGAGATCAGCCAAAATAAAACTAAAAATCAGTTGCCGATTGTGTGTCCAGTTCCAATTCACGGCCAGTCGACCACCGGTACATCTCTATTTATAATGTTGCAAAATATTTCTTCACACAGAGAAAAAAAGCGTTGACGGTTTCCACAAAAACATCTACAACGCAACTAATTTTGACATTAATGATATTAAGAAATGTTTCTTGTGCAGCAAATCAGCATATTAAAATGATCATGTGACACTGAAGACTGGAGTAATGATGCTGAAAATTCAGCTTTGCCATCACAGGAATAAATAATATTTTAAACATGAATGTAATATTATTATTACATATTAAAATATAGAAAACAGTTATTTTGAATTGTAATAATATTTGTTATCTTGTATTTTTGATCAAATAAATTGAGCTTTTGTGAGGATAAAAGACTTCTTTCAAAAACATGAAAAGATCTTACCACCCCCAAAAATTTTTAAATGGAAGTGTACTTCAAAATGTTGGCTATTTATAATTAAAAAGGATATAATTTAGCTTAATTTAAAATTAAGGATGCACCAATATTACAATTCTGTAAAATACTTTCTGTCTGTCTTGTGTAAATAACTGAAAAATAAAGCACTCTCAAATTAATTTTAAATTCTACCATTACATGTTTAAAAATTAATTATTTAGGTAAAGTTAGTCTAAATGTAAAAATGAATAAATAAAAAAATCTTAATATCACCTGATGTATTGTGCATTCATATTTAAAACACAAAACACTGCCATTAATAAGTCATCTACTGAAATAAGAGAATGATTCATAATTCGGCCTGCTTTGAATCTGCAAAGAATTCCAGTCATCTGAATTCTGATTCTGTGACAGAATTACCCAGAAAGCTTAATGTGATGCAACTAATGTTGTTTCTACATAAATCATGGTTATGTTTATGCACGTCTTGTGATTTCCATCTATTTAGGCATCAGGTCAGCGCAGTAACTCTGTGTTCCTGGTGAAGAACTTGCCCTCAGGGGTGCAGGTCGGAGAGCTTGAGGCTTTGTTCTCGCCCCATGGATCTCTGGGAAGAGTTCTGCTGCCCCCATCTGGCCTCACTGCTGTAGTGGAGTTCCTGGAGCCCACTGAAGCCAAACGGGCCTTCATGAAACTTGCATACACCAAGGTCAGTGTGTGTGTGATGGGCATTTCAGCTGTTTGTTGTGTAATATTTATTTGTAATGATATAATTTGGGTAGTTTTGATTAGTTAAAGCTTGAAACAGTGACGTGGTATGATGTCATACATACGGTCTATCTCCCCAGTTCCAGCATGTTCCGTTGTATCTGGAGTGGGCTCCTGTAGCGGTCTTTACAACTCCCCCACCTAAACCAGGTAATCCTTTAATACTGTTATATTGGTCCGTTGGTTCTTAAACCAGCAATTTATCTTTTTTATGAAGGATATATGTATGCCTAAACATGTTCGTATCCAAGGTATTTATTGAAATGACAACATGAGAATGAATCATAAACAGACCTACACCAAATTTGCAAATCATCAAATAATTCCAGTCATCCAAATTCCAAATCTGCATCACAATTCCATAGAAAGCTCTGTACTTTCCAAGCGAAATGGAACACCGTCGAACAAGCCCTTCCCTTGGCATGGTTGTAAATATTTTGGCTAGTATGATAATACTTTTAGCTGCCAGTAGTTGTATTAGATTTCAAAAAATGATTTATATTTTAAATACATTTTAGAAATGTATTAATTTAATATTATACGTTCATGTGTGAGAGAAGAAAAAATCTCCAGTCTTCTTCAGTTCTTAAAATTAAAACTATAAAAAATTTAAATGACACTTTAGAAAAATGTTTGTTAATTAACATTAATGCATTAGATATCATTAACTAACAATAAATTGTTTACAGCAGTTATTAATCTTTGTTCATATTAATTAAGTTTCTATATTTTTACCATTTGAAGAACATTTGTATATTAGTTTCACTACCTTTCAGAATTTGGGGGCAGTAAGATTTGCTAAATATTTTTGAAAAAAGTCTCTAATGCTCACCAGGGCTGCATTAATTTGATCAAAAATAAAATAATAACTATCAAAATAAAAAATTACTTTTCAATATCTGAATATATAATTTAATTTCTGTGAATTTTCACTATCATTACAGTCTTCAGTGCCACATGATCCTTCAGAAATCATTCTAATGTGCTGATTTTTGTTGCTGAATAATTTTTTTTTTCAGGATTCTTTGATGTCTATAAAGTTGATACATTTTATGAATCCTTGCTGAATAAAAGTAATTACATTTCTTAAAAAAAAAAAAACGTTACAGACCCCAAACTTCTGAATGGCACTTAAGTGAACATTAACCTTAGTGTTTTGTCAGTCTTGTATCTAGAAACTGCTTCAGTGCTGCATTTTCTTTTCCTCATTCTGTCTAAATGTCCACGCTTCTCTTGCTCCACTCAGAGCCTAAATCTAAAGATATATCTGCTGAGATAAACGACTCAGCCAAAAAGGAAGAGGAGGATGAGGAGGAGGAGGAAGAACAGATTTTGCCTGGCTCGACTCTCTTCATTAAGAACCTCAACTTTAACACCTCAGAGGAAACATTACAAGAGGTGAGCTCAAGGGCACAAGCGCTTATTTTGTGGTTTAGGGATCTGTAGTGGAAACCTGAGAAGGTTTCTTTCTTGTTCTGGTCACAGGAGACTCATTTGAGATGCATGTTAGTTCCAGGTGTAGCAGGAACATGTGTTGTGTGATCGGATCACCCGAAACGGATGTTGTTAATAACAGGTGTAAACACCGCCCCTGTCTCACCATATGGGATTCATTGTGTTCTTTTGACAGACGTTTTCTAAATGTGGTGTGGTGAGAAGCTGCACAATATCGAAGAAGAGAGATAAAGCAGGTTTGTTTTCACAGACATGCATATTTACCATTGATATTCATCTTTAATCATATTTGTTAGTGTTTGCTCTATCTCTCCTTCTCCATCTTGTTTCCTCTCTGTGTGAATCTCACCTTGATCTCTTTGTCTCTCTCTCAGGTAAATTGTTATCATTGGGTTATGGCTTTGTGCAGTACAAAACTCCAAAGGGAGCACAGAAAGCCATGAGACAGCTGCAGGTAAATGGCCATCTGCTGCACTTTCATTGCTGCATTTATGTACTCTTACTATGCACAAATATTCATGTGATGAAATAAAATATTCATGTGATGAAATAAAATCATCTTTTTTAATTACTACTTTCATTTTCTTTTGCAGCACTGCACAGTTGATGAGCACCAGCTTGAGCTGAAAATATCTGAAAGAGAAGTCAAGTAAGTCGAGGCAACTTTTGTGTCCTTATCTTCATGTACATACCCTATTCACCTGTATTTAAAAAAAATATTGATTTACTTTAGGAACTTTGAGTCACTGCTATTTTTTTTTCATGTGCTTTCATACCTATTGTTTTTGTTCTGAAACAGGGACTTAATTTGATACAATGTTGCATTTTCTTCTTGGTCGGTTAGCTTTCACAGGACAAACTTTCAAAGCGTACCAAAAAGTGTTGATTCAGCAAGTCACATGTGAGAACAACTGTCCTCTTATTGGTCAGAGTTTCGTCTGCGTAATCTATCAAGATGATTGACAATTTCACTCTATGAGCTTATTATGGCTTTATTTGTAACTGTTGAGACACACGCAAACATTATACAAATGTAGCCACCATTCCCACTGGTAAATTATAAACTACATTTGTATTAATACAGCAGCAAATTCACTGGATCTCCCAGCAATGTCTAGAGGTTAACAGTGTCAAGACACGCAAACACTATACAGATGTTATAATGCAGCTGTAGAGCAGGAATCAAGGCTTCATTGGGACAGCATTCTTGCACGGAGAAGCGCAATTACACTACATGTTTAGATGAAGAGGTGCTCTTTTGGTTTTCAACTGTGATAACTAATGTGCTCACTCACAAAATCAGACACTGTTGCCATTACAGCACATTTCCCATTATGAATTATAATACCATTCGGTTTGTTGTGTCGGATTGCTTTCACACCTCAAGTAAACCGTCCCAGAGTTTGCTTACAATCGGGCCGAGACCACCTCATTCAGGCGTTCTCTGAGCGACTGTTGGTGCTGATCCCAGTTCGATTACATGTTCATATATGCCTAAACGAACCAAACCCAGGGAGAAAACACACCAGGTTCTGAAACGCTCAGGTGTGACAACACCCGTAGACTATTTGACTAATAATGGCATGAGTGAAAACCATTTTCCTCCTGTTGTTATTTCAGGTCAGGTGTGGCGGAACCCAAGAGGAAAAAGCAAACTACCAAAAAACAGAGGACTTCTAAGATCCTGGTGCGAAACATCCCCTTCCAGGCAACAACAAAAGAACTGCGAGAACTCTTCTGGTAAGTCTTGTTTCACATTGAACAGATATTTGTATTGCGTTTCAGAAGAGGGCAAATTATTCCAACTGTTGACTTCGGATACTATTGGTAAGTATTCTTCACTAATGAAAATGACTGTATCATGGTTTTGGACTTGCTACCCTTGTAATTATTGTGAAATGGTGTCATGTAAGTTTTGATCTGAAGTGCAGGTGTTGTTTCTTTTTGTCAGTACGTTTGGAGAGCTGAAGACCATCCGCCTGCCAAAGAAAGGGGTCGGTGGAGCCCACCGTGGTTTTGGCTTCGTTGACTTCCTCACTAAACAGGATGCCAAGGTTGGTGCATCTGCCTCTGTGTCTCTTGCTTTTCACAGTCAGACAGTCTCCTGTAAAACAACTAATCAACATTGAGCCTGTTCAATGTGTCCAGTACATCTAACGGCTTTGATTTCGTGCTGGTCTCTCACAGAAAGCGTTCACGGCACTGTGCCACAGTACCCATCTGTACGGCAGGAGGCTGGTGTTGGAGTGGGCAGATGCAGAGGAGACTGTGGATGACCTGCGACGAAAAACCGCACAGCACTTTCATGGTAACTTTTCTGCTTTATACACAGTAACTGTTAGCATAGTTGCACAATGAGTAACTTACTAATAGTTCATGCAGTTTTTGGGAGTGACAACCGTATTTACTTACAAGTGAAAGTCGAAATGTCCCGTTGAAACAGCAGCTTACAGTAGCATCTCGAGTACTGTCTGTATGAACGTGCAATGGGAGTCAAGCCCGTATTCTCTTACCAGTTACCATTGTGACAGTGACCAAAGACACATCACGTCAAATCTTTATTAACTGACAGCAGCTTTTATGTCTGGTGGAGAGCGGAGCATTTGAGGCGTTGTAGAACACAAAACTGACGGGAGCAGCTCCGGTGGAGAACAGTGACTGCATCCAAAACTTTCAGATGACTCGTATCTCCATCGCTGCAAGTCACGTTAGACACGGGTTTGTGCAGCGCAGAGCGCCTCTCTCGGACTGACGTGACAGACAACAAGTTGCCCAGACCAGTTGTGTTCACAGTGCGGGTTTTCAGAGAATGCAGTTATGAGCCCTGAAAATGTACGAGTGCGAGTTGTTATAGAATGAGGTTGTCACTCACGTAAATACTGAACTGTGTGGGATCATAACCATATTAAGGACTCAAATACAGGATTGACAACCATATTCTGTTGCTGTGTGAATGTGGCTGTATTTTACACAATAACCTAGTGTAGTCAGTTAGTCTGACAAAAGCTCAGATCTTTTCAAAACAGGACAGTTTTTCCAATAACAGTTTTGCGGACAGCCTTAAAATGAATCCGGTGGGATTTCAGTGAACTGATTCATAAAACAGATTCACTGATTTGAGTTATTCCTCGGTAGTCCATGTGCCTTTTGTATAAAGAAATATTGTCAAAAACTACGGTTTAATCCCTGTTTTCAATTCAGCTTTATAAATTAGTCTTATTTTTTAGTTGTTCAAATCAAAATAAAAATGGTTAATAAATTCTAAATGAAAATAAATGTTCTATGTAACCCCTCTTATTTGTAAATATTATAATTTTGTAAATATTATAATTATTATAATTATTATAAGGCCAAGTGAGGATTTTGTAATACTTTTTGTAGATATTCTGCCTTTTAATTCTTAGTTTGTGGTTTTGTGTTTTTAAACTTCATTTACTGTATGATTTATTGATCATAAAATCTCCTGCTGCTTCCAAACTTGTTTGGAGAATATCATTAGCTGTAATGTTTTCCGCAATAAAATACATTATAAGTTGTAAATTAAATCAATGCCTGATGCTCATGTTATTTAGTTGTCATTGTTTTTAGTCAGATAAAGTGTTGATTTTGATATATTATGGTAACGCTTTACAATAAAGCTTCATGTTAACATTGGTTTATTACCTAATGTTACCTAACAACATCATAAAGGGATAGTTCAAAAAATTCTGTCATCATTTACTCACTCTCATGTTGTTCCAAACCTGTATGAATTTCTTTACTCTGTTGAACACAAAAGAAGATATTTTAAAGAATCTTGGTAGAGTCCCATTTGACAGGCATAGTATTTTTTATATTTAAATCAGTGGCTTTCAGTTACCAACCTTCTTTAAATGATCATCTTTTGTGTTCAACAGAAGAAAAGAAACTCAAACAGGGCGAGTACATTTTCATTATTAGGTGAACTATCGCTTTTAATGTTAATCTCCAAATTAAACATTTACCAATACATTTTTTAAGATCAAAAGTTGTATCCGTTAACATTAGGAAATGCACTTTAAACTAACATGAACATTTTAATATATTAAAATATAACTTATATTGGCCTCCATTCAATTCAAATTCTTACAAGTATTATATATAACTTAATAATTCAAAAGATGTTGCCTCCTGAAATAGCTTGATTGTTGTTAACTAAATATTGTCAAGCTAACTTTTTCAGTACTTTTTGATTGTTGCTTAACTGCTTGGAAACTGCAGCTTGCCAAAGCACCTAATTCCAAGTAGTTTCCCCAACATTGGTTGCAATTCAAGTCATTTCCCTTCTTTCATTTAATTAAAACAAATCTGTGCACAAATCTGTGCTCTCATCTTCTCTGTCAGATGCTCCTAAGAAGCGGAGGAAGGCGGAGCTGTTAGAGGGAGTCTTGGAGCAGATGGAGGTCGGGGAGGAAGACGGGGAGTGAATAGCAGCCGTCAGTCACCCCCAGCATCAATAAGAGAGTAAATCATCCAGTGGAACTCCATTTATCTCTATTTTGACTCAGTCTTAAACAGCTGCTTCACGGTCTCTTCAGGAATTCTTCCTTTTGGCCCCAGATGCTCCCAATTAGCTTTTTATTATATGCTCATACATCATCCCTGTTATTGCTGTCAATGTATTAAACACAGCGTCTCCCCGCAGACCAACTCCAGCTGAAGGTGAACTCCACGACGGAGTCCTTTTGAAAAAGATGCTTAAAGGCCATGTTTGCTTTAGCTGTTTTTAAATCGTCACAGAGGGCTGAGACATTTCATGCTCGGCTGCGACACTGAAAAATCACAAATCAGTGAGTTACCAAAATATCAGAAGATAAAAATAGAAACTTGTTTCCATTTTAAAATCTAAGAACGTTTGCTCTGTTCTTTAACAGTCTTTTCTAGTCTGTGGCTCCTTAATTTGAACACCGGTCAGTGTAGTATTCAAGAAATGACAAGTACGTTCGTATTGTTGGGATCATACTGTGTTTATTGATGTGACAAATTTTCTGGAAATGTTCCTATCTTAGGGTATTAATCACACTAGAAACCTCACTTTATAAAATGTACTATTTGTACAGTCGAGGTCAAAACAGTCTTGGTCTACACAGAAGATGCCTTACACACCATGTAATGGACATTCTAGTGTACTGCATCACAACGCTTTCTCCAGAAGAACTGCATGACATCGTGTTCATGTTGCTTCAAACCAACCTCTGTGTAATATATGGTGAAATGACATATCAGTTATTAAATAGTTTCTTCGTTCACCCAAAAATGAAAAATTTGTCACCATTTACATTATTTATTATAACCATCGCATTTCAAACCAAACCCATATGACTAATAAAGGCTGTATTACACAACAGGTTTTACAGAACGCAGTGATACCTACGCAAGTCGACTTGTGGGAACCCCCTCAAAAAAACGGATGTAGGATTAGCGCAAGCTTTGACGTCTCTAGCAGCTCAAACCAATAGGGCTGGGCAACAAACTCAAGCTCTTGACGTTTCTTTAAATTCCCGTTTTAGACTTCTAATTTTTCTTCTTGACCAGTTTTGTTTTGCTCTATCCTCTGTCAATACGTCATGCGTCAGGTCTAAGGGTTACTCTTTTCACCGTAAATCGATGCATGCGGCCGGCTGTTGGAAGCTAGTCATTTTAGTTTATACAGTTTTAAATATGGATTTTTTTTATAAACCCCTGTATCCGTTTGGAGTACGTTTATGATGGATGCACTTTTTTTGGACTGCCAATCACTCCCATTATTAAGCTTGAACGGGCATCTCCTATTGTCTTTCGTCTGAAAGGAAGTCATATACACCTAGGATGGTTTGAGGGTGAGTAAATCATGGGACATTTTTGGGTGAACTATTCCTTACAAAATGTATCGGGACACAACCGATCGTGATTTGGCGTATGCGTTTTGTACATATGGAAAAGCAACAGTTATCCCAAAAATGAAAAGTCTGTAATCTACTCATCTCATGTGCCAAACCTGCATGACTTTCTAAAAGATATTTTACTAAATTTATCCGCTTTTTTTTTGGTCCATACAAAACTGTTTAGTTACCAACAACATGCTTTTGTTTGTGTTCTGCAGAAACAAAATAAATTCATACAGGTTTGGAACGACATGAGGGTGTGTAAATGATGACAGAATTTTCTCTTTTGGATGAACAATCCCTTCAAGAAAGGAAGCTTATCAGTAAATAACTTAAAGAAAATTCCTCACACAAAAGACACAATATAGTGCACAAGTCATGGATAACCTGTGTGAAGAAACACAAGTCATATGGGTTTGGAAAGACATGGGAGTGAGCAAATGACAATGTTTGGTTGAGCTATCATTTAGCACTTTCTAATCACATTTTCTGTCACAGATAATGCTCCAAAACAAAACATTTGTGTGATCATTTTTATAAATGTTGTTTATTTTGTGATCCAGTATAAACAGAGAACCTTGAAGGAAAAAAGTTATGTGGTTCAATAAATGGATTTCCGATAAAGCCAAATAAGTTTGGTGGAAAGCACTGCTTAAGAGAAAGAGCATTCTGGCTATGGCAGACACACCGATACACAAATCTTCAGAAATGGATGGCCGTATTTGTATCATTTCCTCAAAAGGTCATTGGTTAGTACCTAATGAATCAAGAATGGAATGAGTACATCCACATGCAGAGCCACGGTAAGCTAAGAAACGTCTATTCTGTTCGTTAGATAAAAACAGAGATGAGTTTTGTAGGAAAGTTTGATGTGTTCCACTTAAATATAAATTATCTGGAATATACAAAAAAGCTTTTACATATACATTTGTTTTCACTCAGTCTTAGAGCTCCACATGTCCCTTTAAGCAGTACGTCTATTTGCACCTCAAGAAATGACAAGCTACTTTCATCGTACCTGTCCCACATGGCATTAAAAAAAATGCAGAGCCCACAGCCCCTACATTAGCAGAGTTCACACACGCGCACACACACACACACTGTATTGCCTTGAAACAATGAGGAACAGCGTACGGCTGTTATAATATGAAACATGGAAGCAATAAACTCACACCAACTACTCAAACCCCAGCATCTCGCTTGACTAACCACTCACAGCCCTGGCGTTCAGCACTTGTCTAAGTAGGTAACGCTAAGAAATATGTATTAAGGCTTTTCTGAGGACCTGAGGATTTCAAAAACACACAATGAGGCACACAAAAGGCAAAGAAGAGCTCTAGACACGACACAAACAGAGAAGCGGAAGATGATGGAAAAAAGAGGGCTAATGTTAACGCCTGGTGTCCGTTTGCTGCTGACCAGTAAGGAGGGAGGTGACAAAGACGCCAATGGGCGGCTTTCACAAGACGTCCGCCTTGGCCTTGTAGCAGCATTCTCTCGAGTTTCTGGTCAGGATGTTCTTTTTTTGTCGTTGTTCACTTTCTTCCAGACGCGATTTCAGTGCAAGTATTTCTGTGTCGTAAACAGTAAGAAGTCCTTGGAGATTCTTAGCTTGTAAGTACGTGTGACCCTCAGAGGATCGTCACCTCATTTTATGATGATTAGTTGGTTTTCAGCCAAATATGTCTTGCTCTAAATGATTAAGTTTCAGACACCTGCATTCTCTTACAAAACATTGTACATGACATGCATCTAAAGCAGTTCCTACACACTCGGCGTACTGTAATAGGAACAGAAAGACCGTCTGGATCAAACAAAAAAGGAAAAATCTAGATATGCCGTACATACAAAAGAAGCATGTGACATTTTCCTCAATTTGTTTTTGTTTTGTGTTTTTTTTTTTTAAGCTGCTTTGGTAACATCAAATTCATTCCCATCAGCCTTTCTATCTCTTTTGAATTGGCTACTGAACCACAACACCCGTTTTTTTTCAAAATCTTTTTCTCTTCATCCCACTATTATAGTTCACGTAGGTCCTCTGGTTTGTATGAATGGGCTTTCATCGATCTGTCTGAGTCACTTTTCTCAGAGTCTCCTCTCAAGGAAGAACGTGTGGTCTGAAGTCAGCGGCCCGCGCTGTGTTCTGTCATAAAGATGTGCGAGCTGTGAGGGAGAGAGCTATTGTACTGAGAGCCGAGAGAGTGGAGACGCTGGAAGCCGAGGCGATGGCATTGGGACCTGAAAGAGAATGAATCAAACGGTTAAGAGCTAAAACAAGCAAGTGTATGGTTTAAAATCAGTGCCACTTTAAATGGGTAGCTGAAGTTTAAAAGGTGAAGAGTGTTATTTCATGCATTCTGACTTATTTACACGGTTAGAGTGTTGGATTCTCATGCTAAACATACAAGTGCATATAAACAACACGAACGTATAGTGAATCAAAGTTATCCAGGGGGTATTCCAGAAAGCAGTTTGTGTGACATATCGGGTATGTTTAAGAGTAAGTAAGCAGATAACCTCAGCTTTCGGTTTAAAAAACAGGTAACTTTCAGGGTATGTAAGTAGCCACAGCAACTCACTGTCTGAGCATAACCCGCTCCGGAGCAGGTTATGTTCCAGGGCTCTCTCACTTAAGGGGTATTCAGATGTGTGTTATATATTTAATAGTTATATTAAAGGTGCACTGTCATTTTTCAGTAAAATATCCAAAAACCACTAGGCCATGTTATATATTTTGATCAATTGAGTACTTACAAAATCCCAAATGTTTACAACTAACATTATTTGTAAATCGTGAGAAAATTGCTAATTTAACTAATGAACCGGGGCATATGAGGGTGTCGTCTGTCAATTGCGTCATATCTGCGTTACCCTCGGTTTATTTTGCATAGACGCTTTACTCTCACTGGAGTGTGAACAAGTGTCACAGCAGCCACCGAGTGAACACAATGAGTAACGTCATATAATTCTCAACACACTTAAATGTATCTAATATGATAATATGATACCTCATACTCATGACCGGAAAAGCGGAAATGGCGCAGGCGACTGTGCCATAATAAAAGTCCCGCTGCTCACGAGGCGTGTGTTGCGTTCATCTTATTAACAATCGCTCCAGCTGCATTGCTCAGCTCCCACAACACTCGGCTTCATACTACAGTAATACTAATAAATCGCATCTATGACCATGATTTATCCCGATTCTTTTCCACCGGCTGTGAGGTGAAGACCACATGTCCCAAGATTCTGCACTCAAAACTTGGCGTCATCAAACTACGCCTTTGTTTTGAATAGGCGACCTACATACAATTTAGCATGAAAAATAAGTCATTCAGCACTGAACGATCTACCTGGTATTCTGGGAATTTTGATCTGTGGGCTGCTGCTGCCTTCCCCTCCTTCTCCAAAAGGCTTGATCTGGATGAAGTACTCCTCATTTGTAGGAAGCGAGAGCTCCACTGACGTGGTGTTAGTCTCCATAACGTTAGGCCTGCTGAAATGGTTCCGCTTGTACAGTACCTACAGAACCATTCCAAAATGTTTTTGAAACAATTACCACCAATTACATCATATAACACCCAGTGTTACTTTTTGCAAGTAACTAGTATAGGAATGCATTACTTTTAAATTTACAACAAAATATAGTTAATTTTTCAAATAAGTAACACAATTTACTGTTTTCCCATTTATTGACTGACTCCTCTCCGGTCCCCATGTAGAGAGAAATCAGAAGTGCAGAGGCGTTGTGTGTGTGTGCGTGTGCTGTGTAAATATGATGCTTATTGTGGTTTTAGACTAAATGTGAAATTGCATTTACTCGTCTCACTTGCACAAAAACAGACCCAGTTTTCCTCAAAAAACTTTTAGTTAAACATCACATTTGTTTTATTTTTTTTCATCTCCTGTATGGGTTAGATCAGAGCCTTGGTGTGAAGGGGCCCTTACTTTTGCCAAAAAAAGAACTTTGGGGTTTTTTGTTATTAAAAAACAAACAGAGTGAGAGAAAGTATCACAAAAGTAACACAACACATTAGTTTCCATAAAAACTAACACAATTAGTTACATTTTTAGGGTGTAAAACAATATTGTAACATTACTTTTAAACACAGATCAGAGCGATATAGGATTTTGAATGGCTGATGCTGTAATGTACATATCATGGGGGCTGATTCAATATTAGCAAATGAGATTTCTGAAACAAGTCTAAATAAAAAGTTAATGCGAACATTATTTACTCTACATTTACTGTATTCAAAACTCTGAACTATGAGGAAAAAAAGGTCCTTTAACACCAATCGCAAATATTTGGAGTGAATGCTTGGCATGAGTTACTGAATAGAAACAAATGATCCGATGAAGCTACTTACACCAGGATTTTCAGCTATGAAACTGCACCAGACAATACAAGCAAACTTACAGAGGCTTTGGAGTCGTTGTCATGCACGTATCAGAGCATTTGGTGGTGCTAATACACTGAAAGCTGTTTAATCATTGAGCAATAAAGTGCTGGGTCACATTGTGAATGCAGGGCTTACCTTATATCCCATGACATCGGATTCATTTTCAAGCGGTTTCACCTGTTCCCAGTTGAGAATAATCTTGGAGTTTGACGTATTCCACATGACTTTTGAGGGCGGCTGGCTGGGGGCTGGATGAAGACGACAGAAAATAATCGAATAAAATAAGGCCCTGTTTACACCTGGTATTAAGATGCATTTTGGTCAATCGGATGACAAGTAGACGAGGGAGACACATACCAGTTTATACCTGGTGTTTTAATCCTTCTATGTTGTCTACTTTCAACCTTTTCTGTCCTAATTTCTTCTAGGGGAGGATCTATGTGCAGGTAAATGCATGTTTTTTTCCAGATCTTTCGATCTAATGGATCTTGCGCAATTTATGTGAACGCGTATGGAGATGATGAAAAAACATACAGAGAGCAAGACCAGCCGAACACTGCGAGTGTGTGTTAGAAATCAGAAATGGTGAGAGAACATGCTTGGTATGTCATCAAACCAAACTTGTGCTTCAGCCGACAAAGTTTAAATCCAGTCTGACTAGAGCGCTTCCAGTAATGTTCACGATTTAGTCTTTTGTGGCTGTTTGAATGCATTCGACCACATGAGCATTTACACTAACAATCCGGTCGAATGTGTTTTCTAATACCTCTGGAAGGGGTTGAAAGTGGACAAGACCCAAAACGTTTAGTGACTTCTGATCCGATCAACCAAACTGCACCTTAATCACTAATCACTCAATCATTCAGTAACATCCTCCTCAATCAATCTATAAAATAAAAAGTTACTTACGGGGCTTTTTGGTAGTAACGTTGACCGCTGGACTTGGTGGTCCAGTTCCCGCTGTGTTGTAGGCTCTCACAGTTATGTAGTACGTACTACTTCCTTTTAAGCCCTGAATAATGGCTATTGTTCGGTTTCCTACTGTCCTTAGCACACTAGCTGTATCTTCTTTGTCATTCTTCTCCCAGTATCTCAACTACAGAGAAAGACAAAACAAAACTTTAATTAAACTTGGTGCAATATAATTTAAAGCTAGTTGGAGAAATAATTCCTTTATAATTTTCTTTGCGGAGTATCTGAACTGCAGGCTATCTGCTTACAGGTGCTTTGGTTACTCAGCCACTGAAGTGTGGCAGTATTGAAATGAACCTGTCATAGGAAAATCATCATATGCAATGCTTTCCAACTGTCAGGTTGACTGATTTTCTTTTTCCCTCCCAAAGGCTCTGGACAGCCCCAGCTGAAGAGTCAGAGACGGATGAGGGTACAAACCTAATTTGTATTTGTTCCACAACTGTTAGCAGAGGACAAAAAGGTCTCAGTACTTTATGTTTACAAAGTACCAAAGCGACTTAGAACAAGTAAAAAAATGACTCACAACACTAACAGGAGATGGTAGCAATAGTACAGCCTCCAAAAATTCAGTTACTACCCACTTTGCAACTGTAATCATTACTACCATGTGCCAAACTCTTAGTGAAGAACTACCCGTAATCCTGTAGAGGCATCCAGCAATCACAGAAGATCTCAAAGTTCTTTACACTACCATTCAAAAGTCTGGGGTTGGTAAGATGTTTTATGTTTAAAAAAAAAAGTATCTTATTCTCACCGTATCTTATGCTCACCAAGGCTGCGTTTATTTGAGCATAAATTCAGTGGAAAAAATATATTTCAGTGAAATATTATTAAATTTTAAAATAAATTTGTTCTATTGTAATCTATTTCAAATCTGCCTTTTCAGCATTCAGTCTTCAGTGTCACGTCATCCTTCAGAAATCATTCTAATATGCTTCTTATTATTATGAATGTTGAAAAGCTGTGCTTCTCAATATTTTTGTGTGAACTGAAGTACATTTCTTAGTGAAATAGAAAATTAATAGAACAACATTAATTCGAAATTGATTTTTTTGTAAAATTATAAAAGCATTTAGTCACTTTTAAACAATGTAATGTGTCTGTGCAGAATAAAAGTAATGATTTCTTTTGAGATATAAAAGCCTTTTGAATAGTAGCGTATTTGCATATTTTGTAATACATTTCTAGATATATAATACATAATAATAACAATAATAAATAATAATATATTTAGGCCTGTCGCGATTGATCGATATGATCGACTGCGTCGACGTTGATAATCGTCAGAAAAAGTTGATGTCAATATTTTTGTAATAATCGACTGGTTGGATACGATATGAAATTTTATTAGTACCAGCACTTTAAAAAGCCATTGCCCAAAGTTCATTGAGTGACTGATCAGTGCCCTGAATACTGAACTAGGGAGCTGAATGAGATGCACCCTCAGTCGGGTATGTCTTTAGTGAACGTATACAGAGTTGAGTGAGGAATTGTCTGTTACAATGAATTTGGACCATGCAGCTCTTAAAGGGCTGGGCATAATATTCTGTGTGATTAATGTTAATCAAACAACAAACGAAAATAGAAAATCACCCCATGCTTGACTGAATAACCTTTATACATTTATTAAGAATCAGTTTATATGTCATTTACTGAGTGACTATGCAACCTATTCTTTTTTGTTTTTTACATTTGATTATTTAATTTCTTTAAAAAAATTAATATCTATATTGTAATTATAAAATTACATTTATAAAATATTAAATTACTCAAGATTTTGGTCATTCCAACCTGTGTAGAATAGTGAAAGGTTAGTGAATGTTAACATGACTGATAATGTTCTTTGTAAGGATGTTCAAACAGGCATCTATAGTTCTTCTTCTTCTTATATTATTATTTTTAAATAATTTTGATAAAACAATGAATAAGTTCTGTCATATTATTCAATTACTTGTACTGTTTTTTGCCACGGTATTGATTCAGTATTAGTACTGAGGTATTTTAATCTGGTCTCGTACCGAAGTCATAATTTTGGTATCGTGACAACACTATTCTATATAAAAAGTATTTGCTGATATTCTCTTTTTTTGTTATGTTGGTTTGCAAATTTGTGCTTTTTAGTTTGGTTTACATTTTGTCAAGGGCTTGTTGACAAAAAGGGCAAATTGACAAAAAAAATGCAAATTTTTAACGTGAAATTATTTAGGTGTACCTCATAGCCGAGAACACGTTTCTTGCTTGTGCTCCAGGGGAGGGCTTTCCAGGACACCTCAACGTCAAACGCGGAAAGACTTTTGGCTCTGAGTCGACTGGGTGCCCTTCCAGGCTCTAAATTCAAAGGAGAAATTTTTTGATTAGAGAGTTTTATTCAACAAATGTCTGTAAAAGTCCAACTCCTTTTGAAAAACAAGGCTGGTCATGATTAATGGGTTCCGGCACAACACAATTCCGTTAACTTGGCTCCTATCAACTGCCTGCTAAGCGTTCCACAGCGAAATGTCAAAGGGTACATTTTATTTTAATTTCTCTGTTGCACGCAACGGTTAATGCGACTGACCCTCCTCAGCAGAGTAGATGGTGACCACGGGTCCAAAAGGTCCTTCCCCCTTGTTATTGTACACCCCCACTTTGACTTGGAACGGGGAGAAGGGTAAAATGGTCTCGTTTTTGAAGACATATTTGGAGGCTTCAGGAGAGGGAACTGCCGCCTGCATCCACCCGGTGGCACCAAAGGGCCGGAAAGCAACGACATAGCCAAACCCTCCTCCGTTCTGGAGCTCTTCAGGAACGGGCTGCAACACAGACACACACCCACATATAAAACACATTTATCTACATACAGTACATTCCCTTTATTATTATAACCCAATATAATAATAATATATTATCATTTTATACTATGTACACCACAAACAAAATCAACTCTGTTTTTTTGGACATATACCATGGTAATGTCATATAGTATTCATCTAAAAGTCATAGTTTTACAACTGTGACATGTCTGTAAGGTGTTTTCTCTTAACTCAAGTTTGCGTACAAACCCGTCTCATATTTCGGCTTTGGCAGACAGCAGGATGTATGACTTCCCTGACACCTGTCAGGCATCAGACGCGGCATTCGTGCTAATCTCTGCCGTGGTGCGGTCAGAGGCAATAGCTGTCATCTCGCCCTCTTCAGCAAGAGAGGGATTCCATCTCCCAGGAAATCGTTTTGCCAGGTAATGATATCATGGTGGTTTTTGTTTGAAATATCGGTCTGCCACTGACCATGCAGTAATGCGGTGCGGTAACGGTGAGACCACCAGAAAATAGCATCCATTAGTCCGAAACCATGGCATGTGACTCAAAGAAGGGGGAGATTGTGTTTTCACGCTCACACACTTGGGCTGGAGAGCTTAATGGCTAAATAAAAATGCACCTGTAATCAAGCGCTCACTCCATGTCTGCTGTGAAAATAACAATTTGCCATAGAGAGACCAAACCTAATGGGATGAGTTCCAAAACCTATGAGCTGGCTTGTCTATTACTGGCAGCGCCTTCTAAGACAGCACTGTGATTGAAAATAAACCACATACAGTACGTGGCTGATTTGGAGCAAAAATTGACATTTTTGGTCTTTTCCTATACAAGTAAATAGGTGTTGTACTTGATGGATGTACTGTAGCTTTACCAAAATAGCTTGAGTTGAATGACATGCTTTTCATTTTGTGATAATTTACTTATCCAATACAATTATTGAATAAATGTAAATATATAGATTAAAATCAATCAATCAATCAATCAATCAATCAATCAATCAATCAATCAATCAATCAATCAATCAATCAATCAATCAATCAATCAATCAATCAATCAATCAATCAATCTATCATATATATATAAATAAAAAAATCAATATATTTGAAAACATTTTTGTTTCAATTATAATATGAGGTCTTAAATGCAATATAACTAGGTTTTGTACAGTAAAATCCAGCAGTACTGTTGAACATAGAGGTGGTTTTAAAAGAAGATATGAAATTCTCTTGAACAAAAGATGGCGTTCTGTGGTATATGTCATTTTTATTTAAAAAACAACACAAAGCGAATCTCTCGAACTGAAGTTTCAAGCTCTCTGTGAAAAACTTCCAGCTCAATAGATAATACCAGCTGATTCTCAAACCTGAACAATAGAACATGTCTCATGAAAGGAGATACAGAAAGGGAGAACATAATCTTTGAAAAGTTCCTCGCAAAGATTTGAGGGTAACTCCATTTAATTATCTTTGGTGCTTCTCCTGTATGACAGCGGCAGTTATTGCCACGAAGCTCTTACAGAAAATGAAGTGTTATGTGTATCCACTTTACTATGATTAATGAAAACCTCACATAAAAGGAACAATGGAGTCTAGCCAGCTAGCAAAAGGAGACTGTATACAAAGGACTCACTAAGGGAGAGCAAAACACACACACACACAAACACACACGGGCGAGTGAAGTGCACTGGCCATCTTACCTCCCAAGTGATGACTAACTCTGATCGACTGCCACCTCCTCCGCTCACGTTGGCTGGGGTGACCTTGGGAACTGGAGGATGGTAAAGATTTAGAGTTTGGCTCTGGTGTGGCCATTTAAGACGTTCTTGCATATCATTTGAAAGTTCAACAAATATCATGGACATGATTTGAGCGTATAAGGACCTGATTATATTTTTGGATATTATTTTATATTTATGATTTACAGGTTCAACTGTGAGCTGAAAATAAAAACATATACACAAATATGTTTGGGGATATGCAGGTTTTTTTTCTTCCGTTTTATTTTTTAATTTAAAGACATTTATTTGTTAATTTATTTAGCAAGGAGGCATTAAATTAATCAAAAGTGAGCGTAAGACATTTATAATGTTACAAAAGATTTTTATTTAAAATAAAAACTCTTCTTTTTTTAAACTTTCCATTTATAAATAATTCTAAAAATAGTATCACAGTTTCCACAAAAATATTAAGCATTAACATCAATAATAATAATAATAATAGTATGTTTTTGCACCCCATGTTGCGCCCCAAATCAGCAAAGTTCTTGATTTCTGAAGGATCACGTGACATAGCTTTGCCATCACAAGAATAAATTTAGTTGTAAAATATATTAAAACAGAAAATAGTTATTTTAAATTGAAATAATATTTCACATTTTACTACATTTTTGTTCAAATAAATGCTGCTTTGGTGAGCATAAGAGACTTAAAAAAAAAAAAACATTGAAACAAATCTTACAGACCACATTTTATCCTAGCCCATGAAACTGCATGCATAACTACAATTTTACATTTTTTGAAGTAATGTGAGTCGTATTTGCATGCAAAATGAGCCGCTAGGATGCTGAAGCATTGCAGCATATTGCTATGGGGTTTCTAAAGATCTTTGTAGCATTTTGCTAGAGTGTTTGTTACTGGCTCAAGTCAAGAGTCTCTATGATATATTCTGGTCCTTAGATATGGCTTTGGTCTTCCTTCAGCGTAAGTAACAGAAGATAGCGGGTCACACTGCAGGACGCTAATTAAAAGAGCCACATGGAGACTAACGTGTCTGAAGCACTCACCTGTTTCTTTCGTCCTGGCTTTCTTCGAGGGTTTGCTGGGCTCTCCTGTGCCCACTGCATTGCTTGCCAAAACTCTGAACTCATACTCCACCCAGGGGTTAAGCTCGATTACTGTAGCAGTCAGATGCGTGCCCCCCACCACCTCCGGCACTGGAACAAAACAGAACACACACATACTGTGAGACGAGACCCCACGTGAGTTTGCACGGGCCCCCCGCACACTCACACAAACAAGGTGCACAGCGCGGTTCTATTCGGCTCGGTGAGATAATAGGCTCCACAGGTAAGATACAAAACCGGGCTTATCGACAGGTGCTGTGAATGCTGAGATAAAAATAACACCCTACAGTTCAAATTATACAGTACAATCAAGAGGTTGTTCAAGAGATATAATGCATCTTAATATATACGTTTTGTATTATATCACTGTATGTTGTATTTTTGCAAATTGCAATATTCTAACATATTATACCATGGGCCCCTTTCATACACCCGGCCCAATGCGAGGCCAGGCACGGCGCAAGTGTTTTTTTCTAGTGTCAGCTCAACAGTTATCATCGTTTCACGTCCAGCGCCATGTTGTTTAAATAGCAAATGCACTTGTTGCCATCTGTTCTAAAACTAAAAAAACTCAAACTAAAACCTGGTCTAAAGTCAATGGTGCAGTATTTTTTGTGTTATTTAAAGGGCGTGTTAGTAATATGTGCCTGTAGGCGGCTGAACACACGTACAATTTGCTTTTTACACGCACGGGATGTGCAGCAGCACACAAACATTAAACAATCCTCTCTGAAGCAGCGTTCAGTCTTTCCGCTCGCAAATTCCGCCATGTAAATAGCCAATCTGTCATGGTGCAAGCTCAACTGGCTTTTAAAGGGAATGGGAGATGAGACTCTGATTGGTTTATTGCATGTTACGCCCAAAACAAACCCATGACTCGTTAAGAGATTTTAGGACCATGCACCTGGTACACTAAAAATTTTTTTCCATCGTTAAACTAGCAAAAATGGATTCGGACACGCCCTAAGTGCACCTACGCCATGCACTTCAGACCTATCCGTCTGTCTGAATGTAACCGTTTTGTACTACATTTTTGATCAAATAAATGCAGCCTTGTTGAGCATCAGAGACTCCTTTAAAAACATTAAACAATCTACCCAACCATAAACTTTTGAACAGCAATTTGTGTTTGTGTGTGTGTGTACACCCATACAGCCCATGGATACCCTTTACTTTCATTGTATGGAAAAGAGCAGCCTCAACATTTTAGATTGCTGGTCAAGCTACAGAGAAAGCAAAACTACATGTCGTAAAACCAGTCAATTTAGCAAGGCCTAAAAAAGGCATAAACAAGCATAAAAAAAACCAAGACGAAAATCTCAGTACATAATAGGAAAGGGGAAAGCAGGGGACGAAAAAAGAAACTATGCAGCAAATGTTTTGATCAGAGAAGGCTGGTTAGAAGCCCCACCTGTGCTAACAGCTTGCCAGCCGAGGGAGAAAGGGGTTCTAGCCTGGATGGTGTAGGCAGTAATTGGACTGTGATTATCAGGACCAGGCCTCCAGGAGAGAGTGGCAGTGGTATCTGTGATTTCTTCCACATGGATGCTGGTAGGGGGGCCGGGGGGACCTGAGAGAGACAGCCAATGAAACCACAAACACGCACACACGTTGTCACACTTGTAGTCTGCACATAAATGGCCGCCTAAAGCACCGCAGTGCAGTCGGCAAAGTCTGAGCAACATGTTTTTACTGACTTAAAAGTTCTAATTAGATTATGTTTCATTTTTATGGGTAATTTTTGTATATATATATATATATATATATACACACAAGTCCTTCTAAAAAAATTTGCATATTGTGATAAAAGTTCATTATTTTCCATAATGTAATGATAAAAATTTAACTTTCATATATTTTAGATTCATTGCACACCAACTGAAATATTTCAGGTCTTTTATTGTTTTAATACTGATGATTTTGGCATACAGCACATAAAAACCCAAAATTCCAATGAAAATCTCAAAAAATTAGCATATCATGAAAAGGTTCTCTAAACGAGCTATTAACCTAATCATCTGAATCAACTAACTAACTCTAAACACCTGCAAAAGATTCCTGAGGCTTTTAAAAGCTCCCAGCCTGGTTCATTACTCAAAACCGCAATCATGGGTAAGACTGCCGACCTGACTGCTGTCCAGAAGGCCATCATTGACACCCTCAAGCGAGAGGGTCAGAAATTTCTGAACTAATAGGCTGTTCCCAGAGTGCTGTATTAAGGCACCTCAGTGGGAAGTCTGTGGGAAGGAAAAAGTGTGGCAAAAAACGCTGCACAACGAGAACAGGTGACCGGACCCTGAGGAAGATTGTGGAGAAGGACCGATTACAGACCTTGGGGGACCTGCGGAAGCAGTGGACTGAGTCTGGAGTAGAAACATGCAGAGCCACCGTGCACAGGCGTGTGCAGGAAATGGGCTACAGGTGCCGCATTCCCCGGGTCAAGCCACTTTTGAACCAGAAACAGCGGCAGAAGCGCCTGACCTGGGCTACAGAGAAGCAGCACTGGACTGTAGCTCAAATTTTGCATGTCATTCGGAAATTAAAGTGCCAGAGTCTGGAGGAAGACCGGGGAGAAGGAAATGCCAAAATGCCTGAAGTCCAGAGTCAAGTACCCACAGTCAGTGATGGTCTGGGTTGCCATGTCAGCTGCTGGTGTTGGTCCACTGTCAATGCAGCTAGCTATCAGGGGATTTTGGAGCACTTCATGTTTCCATCTGCTGAAAAGCTTTATGGAGATGAAGATTTCGTTTTTCAGCACGACCTGGCACCTGCTCACAGTGCCAAAACCACTGGTAAATGGTTTACTGACCATGGTATTACTGTGCTCAATTGGCCTACCAACTCTCCTGACCTGAACCCCATAGAGAATCTGTGGGATATTGTGAAGAGAAAGTTGAGAGACATTCTGACCCAACACTCTGGATGAGCTTAAGGGCGCTATCGAAGCATCCTGGGCCTCCATAACACCTCAGCAGTGCCACAGGCTGATTGCCTCCATGCCACGCCGCATTGAAGCAGTCATTTCTGCAAAAGGATTCCCGACCAAGTATTGAGTGCATAACTGAACATAATTATTTGAAGGTTGACTTTTTTTGTATTAAAAACACTTTTCTTTTATTGGTCGGATGAAATATGCTAATTTTTTGAGATAGGAATTTTGGGTTTTCATGAGCTGTATGCCAAAATCATCAGTATTAAAACAATAAAAGACCTGAAATATTTCAGTTGGTGTGCAATGAATCTAAAATATATGAAAGTTTAATTTTTATTATTACATTATGGAAAATAATGAACTTTTATCACAATATGCTATTTTTTGGAGAAGGACCTGTATATATATATATATATGGTATGTATATAAGATATTATATATAACACATGCAAGTGTTATATGGGTTTCACAGCATTTTCACCTCTAACAATCAGGTCAGTTGCAATGGAGCTGCTGTCCACCTTAGACTGTACAGCACACGTGTACTTCCCAGCATGCCTCAGCTGAATGTTCCGGATCATGATGTCACCTGCTGAGTGCTGCTAAAACAGAAAGATCAAAGATATGGTAAGGAGTTAAAGATTGGGTAGAGAAATACATCCTTTATTTAATTCTATTTATATATCTTAAATTAGCCTTGTTTTAAATTGTATTTATACGTACCTACATTATAGTATCTATAAAATGCTTTCTGCACAGGCGTTGACAAACTATGAAGACATTATATGAATGTTTCCCCACCATTACCTATTATTGCCTTAAATGACATGCAGAAACATGTAGGTCAAACAAAAACTCTTTTCGTCTAGGTGGGCACTTTTTGCTCAGAAATAGCTACAAAGTGGACCAGAGTATATGGTGAATCAAAAATATGGCTGATTTCTGGTTTGGACTATTTTATTAAAACCAAGCTCAGAAAATGACTTGTTTCAGATTTTGTCACATTACTAGAGGTGTAACGGTACCGAACCGTCACAATACAGACTTCACGGTTCGGTGCATGCACTCAGATGACGAATACAGTCAGTCACAGGCGATCCACACTCCAATCCAGAAGGGGGCGTGCAAGATAATGCAAAACTGTTTTCTAACTGCTACAACAGGAAAGAGCAAAAGAAGAACAGCGCATGTGCAAATTACTTGAGCGCTTTATAACAAGTCCTCTAGTGCACACGTGTGGAATGCGCCTTTCTGCGCTTACGGACAAGGAGTATACTTTGAAAGGCATGCGCACAATTGACGGTGTGGAACGCGGCTAATTAATTATAGGAGGCTTAACACAATAAAGGAGGTTGTTGTGTATAGGAATAGTGCTAGGTGTAACAAACTATTATTCTACATCCCTTAATCCTACCCCATACCTAAACTTAACAACCATCCTAACTAATGAGCATTACTTAGGGGTTATTGAGGCAAAAGTCGTAATTAAAGGGGTACTTCAGCGCTGGGAAGATGAATCTGTATTTAAACGGGGTCATTAATGTAGTAGAAATGTAAAATTATTTTTGAATTTGGTGCCTTCTATACTGAGAAAACACAGAAAATGTATTTTTGTCTCATGGGGATGAAAGACAACAATTCCCAGAACGCACTGCTTCACTGTCCTACTCTAGCCACGGCTAGTCGGCTACAGGATTACTGGATCACTTGCCCACCGCGTTCATTTTCAGAAAATCAGTTGGAGACACTACAATTAAAAACTGAACGTGTCTGTTCGATATAATGCGAGTGAACCGATTGAGCGTAACGGCACAAATGCAGCAGGATCGGATTACATTCATCACATGAACTGAGGTAATCACGGGATTCGCGGCTGCATTCACAGCGCGTGATCAGTCTGGCGCGTGTTCATTTCATGTCTTTGGAAGCTTAACTTTCATAGGAAGTTCATTTTAAAAGTGAAAACACTCACTTTGCTCTCCACCGCTCCGTTTACATGAATCTCCGCAGCGCCGAGAGCTGTGAGTGTGATGTTAAAAACATGTGGAAATAGCACCCTCTGCTGGCTGTAGTCTTCAGCCTCTGGCCAGAAACTCCTCCGATGACGCAAAATGACGATATATGGGTCATCTGAGGAATTTTCCAGAAATAATTCCAGAATAATTCTCTTGTCTCAGGGTCTTATGAGGGGGGAAAGTACGATAATTTGAATATACTCCTGGGTATCTACTGATACAAAGCTTAATGCTAATCGCTGAAGTAACCCTTTAATAGTTAGTTAATATTGAGAATTGGACCCTAAACTAAAGTGTGACAATTTTTCCTATTGTAGCAAACTCGTATCGAACCGTGACCCCAAAACCGAGGTACATACCAAACTGTGACTTCTGTGTACCCCTAATTATTATGTAATTTCAGTGCAATGATCAACACCTACCGATTCATGCATGCCATGTAGTAGTAAATATGAGACAGATGCAAACACAGGATTACTTCAGAAAAAAACCCCCGATAAAGATGCCAAAATGTTCTGAAGTACCAAACATAGTCTTTGCATTGCCTTCTTTGTGATCCTAATGTTTTTATCTCGTGTCACTATTGCTTTGTCTGTTACAGATCGTTTGATATAGTGCTGCAAGATTAATCAAAATTAAACCGCAAGCGATTTGGGTTAAGTCTGCGATTATTTTATGCACAGCTTGTTAGTGAAGCACGGCTCTGTGTTCAGCAGTAAATGCTGCTCCATCCGAAAGCCAGAGGGCGCTCTCACACAGAAACTCCAAATATGCCCCGCAGAAGTACGATAACTCAAGTCATTCCAGGAAATCCCTATGGGCATCATACCATTGCTGTAGCTGAATAACCAGAAGATTGAAACGCTTTGGTTAAACATGACCAATAAACACACGACTACGACAATATATGGTTTATCTGAGTT
This sequence comes from Gobiocypris rarus, assembly GCA_023029165.1. NCBI lineage: Eukaryota > Metazoa > Chordata > Actinopteri > Cypriniformes > Gobionidae > Gobiocypris > Gobiocypris rarus. The sequence goes on along the minus strand of CM040921.1, from coordinate 32,954,402 downwards.
CTTCATTAAGTAAAATAAAGTATTACACTTCAATGCTAATCGACATAGTATTCTATACTGGGATAAAGGCTATTAAATAATGTGTTGTGTGCCTTATTCTGTATAAGAAGCTCACAGAAGGATGTTTTCAAACACCCAACTTTTATGGGGTTAATGTGGGAGGTTCCAGTGTACACAAGAAAGCATGTAGCAAATGCTGCTTTTTATTGTTTTGATCTAAGCCAACATTGGAAGTTTTCAAAACAATTTCACACATGTGATGGCAGGGATGTTGAAAAGGAGCAGTGGGCATTTACTTCCGAGTCTTGCATGAGGCAAGCCAATCGAAACGTCAAGAACAGGATAGAAAATAGCTTATTACGTCTAAATTATGTATTTTATGTAAAAATCTTGATAACATTTTGAATGGACCTCAGAGAACATTATATAGCCTATATATATATAATGCAGTTCATGACCAGTTTAAGGAAATGTAGAGTGTGTAGAATTAATAACTTTGCAATTTTTCCTTATCCAGGGTATATACTTTCCACACATTCTTCACTCAAAGTGCTATTGTTAAGATTCATCACTCATATTAAATCATAGTAATCAGGCAAAATAATATAAGAGTGGCAGTTTTGCTCTTAAAATAGAGCACCATCTATAAAGTTCTATCACAATCTATTGCTTGTTTCTTTGGAGACGGGGCGCCTCTACGGATGACATGATGAACTAGATGACTAGAAAAACGATCAGCCCCTCACCCCAAAAGGAAAGGGGAAAAAAATATCATGAACTTTTAATGAAAAGAAACGCATGTGACTGTACAAGTGCTGTAATTCATATCACTGAGTGGGAAGCTTAATTATACTCTAGATTAATACAGAACGGTTGTCAGTGCCACCACATATAATGGGAAAATCTCTTATCATAAATTCACAAACTCAAAACTGTGGAATTTAATGAAAGAATTAATGTGATTTTCTTTCCCAGCAATTCAGTTGAAAGTACTCGATATGAATACCTAAAGTACAATATGTTACCAATTACATTTTAAATAAATTTGCATACATGCATGTGAAGTGTCCAGCTAGTAGACACAGCATTCGTTCTTATTATTTTTTTAAAGAAGGAAAACGAAGTACTATAGGAAAAAACTATAGCTCTGTTCCAAAACCTATTAGCCTACATGCAAAGCCTGTTCTAAAAAGTAGGCAGCATGCTTATGCTGTATTGTGACTTGTGTCATTTATAATTAATATATATGCCATATTTTAATATATATATATATATATATGACTTTGAAGGTAGCCGCAGACAGCAATGCAGCTTGAATAGCTTTGGAACAGAGCGAATATCTTTTTTTTTTGAGAAGGCAAACCTGATATTCAGTTTTTTAATCAATGATAAAATAATATTAATATATGATATGATATTTATTAAAGGTTCGAGTGGCATTTAAATAAAAATAAAATTGAGAATTTAGATTTCTCATGCTATTTTATTCTTCATAATGGTGATCACTCCTCATTGTGGCTGCCATGTTGAGATCACAAGACCAGCTAAAAACTACACACTTTATCTTGGTAATCCCAGTGTTATCAGAAACTTTTGGCTGTTATATACCTAAATAAACCATTGAATACGATATTTGTAATAATTTTGTTCTTACTCCGCCAACTTTTTCAAAGTATCCTCCATGGCTGCCGAAGTGGATGAGCTGCTCGTTGAAGAACCATGTGAACTTGAGCTCCAGTGAGGCGTCGTAGGACACCTGGCAGGGAAGAATGATGCTCTCGCCGACGGTCACGTCCAGCGTGTTGGGAGCAGTTGTAATGATCGTTGGCTCTGGAAAACAATATATTAATGGTTACACATTAATAAGTACCATTATAGAAAAAAACAAGCATTAACTTATTTTATTTTATGTAATGTAAGTTTTTTTTTTAAAGAAATTGATGCTTTTATTCAGTAAGGATGCATTAAACTGGTCAAAAGTGACATTAAAGACATTTATGGGGTGTGACAAGATTCACTCATCGAGTGAAAAATATGTCTCGCGATATTGCCATGACAGAGCTTGTGGGGGAAATTAGCATAGAATATGCCATCTCTACATTTAAATTACATCCTCCATTGTCATTTTCCTTTAAAAAAAAAAAAAGAAATAAAAAAATGTAATTCAGCTGGATAACGGTCACCTCAATTTTAAACAATTTTAAATGTCTGCTATGCACGACTGCGTCTGAGCTGCAGCAGGAATTACATTTCAATGATCACGTGACGAGGGTAAGGTGAGATGATTGAGATGACCATGGCGGAAGATTTGTGCGCAACAGAGCCTGATAGAGTGTCTGATAAATGTCTTATCTTGTAGAACGCGCACTCAGCACCGCTGCTCCCTATACGCAGAGTACGTGTGAGTACGAATTGAAAGTGAAAGTAACCGTAAGCTCCCTGATCTGCGCAAATTAGGCGACATACCAAAATCAAAGCTATCTTAGTATGGGCTGTGTAGTTTTAACCACCTCTTAGCTCTAGACTCTGTTTTGGTCTCTGTTTGCACTTTGAATAATGAGAGAGTACTTTGATTATGGTTGCACTTATTGTTTTGCAATTATTTAAACTGTCTGGCACCCAACTTGAACAATAAAATATTTGGGTGAACCACCGTTACAGTTTGCACTTACTAAGAAAAAACTATTATTTACTGTTATTTATTTTTGTTATTTATATTGTTTTTATTTCTATGTTAAATTTGTGGAAAATAGTTGAAATAGGTCACACAGCCTCAGTCAGAAGTTCTGGAATGAACAGTAAGGTCTGAAGAGAATTGTGTGAAATCATGCAGGGGAGAAGCCAGTCAGTTGAGTTTGTGGCTAAACCTTTTCCAGTGCTTGTATATTAATGTCTTTCAATGCATTTGATAATCCGTACTCAGAAAGTAGAACTGAAATGGCATTCTTAACAAAATGATTAATTCAAAATGCACCTAAAAGACTATTTTTAAGTCATAAATTGTCAAAATACTGTGCAAAACTCTCATCTCATTCTCGTGAACCCAATCTCTTGTCTAAGTGAGCTAAGTGTCTCATCACACTCAAAGACATTTATAATGTGACAAGACGTTTCAATTTCAAATAAATGCTGTTTTTTAAAAAGGTTTTTATTAATCAAATAGTCCTGAAAAAAGTATGTGTCCACAAAAATACTAAGCAGCACAAGTGTTTTCAGCATAGATGATAATAAGAAATGTTCCCTGAGCAATATTAGAATTGATTTCTGAAGGATCATTTAACACTGAAGACTGGAGTAATGATGCTGACAATTTACAGGAATATATTACATAAGCAGAAAAGTTCATTGATATGGCCAATATTACTGTTTTACTGCATTTTTGATCAAATAAATCCAGCATTGCTGAACATTAGAGACTTCTTTCAAACATTCAAAATGAATTCTGACCTCAAACTGCTAGAGTGTACTGATTACTTTCTCAACTGCCATTGAAATCTCTTTTAATTATCTTAATGTGGCAGATTTTCAAAGAAATGTTCATTATGATTAATTCAATTAATCAGCAATTATTTCAAATAAGCTTTTTTCTTTGAATATTGCCCAAATGTCAAAATAAGATTCAGAGTCCAGAGCTCATAGCTCCATGACAGACGACAAACAACTAACAGGGCAATATCTAGGGTGGACGGAGAGGTGAATAAACCATGAACGATCCCTGAGCTCCACCATGTGTCACTGTCTGATCTCTGCTAAGCCCCTAAAGTCCCATCTGCTCTCCCAGAATGCACTACTCTGAAAAACAGATAACACGCTACAGTCTCGGCAAGGCCGGCACCGAGCTCGCTTTCTTTCCAAGTCAGTTCAGTTCGCGCAGAGACTGGTGCCATTTCACTAGGGAACAAGACAAGCATGCCTGCTCCGCCACTTTCAGAGTGAAGTCTTGTGTAGAACAGTAGAAAAATCTGCTGCTGATCGCTTTTGCACCTCATGAGGGCGCTGTGTGTGTTCCGCTGAAACGTCCATCAGACTAAATTAAGCACTGTGAACGATACCCCAGCCAAGTGCAAATTTATGCAGAAAGCAGCCGGCACAAGCTCCAATCTATGTGCGAGGATTCGATTCTGGAATTACAGGTCTCCGACACATGAAACAACCTTTCCCCATCTCGACTGATATCAAACTGGAAAGGCAAAGCTAACAGGTGCATTGCTATGGGTTTTGTGCAGAACACAATGAGGGGCCGTCGGATGAGGCTCGCTTCTTTTATTGTTTGGATGAGATCCCTCTCCGACTGTCTGTCAGATTCACACAATGGGATGACAATACGGCACTGCCTGGTATTCTACTGTCATCTCTTAGCCTGGCAATTTAATTCAGAATTCAACAGCAGCGCATTGAAGCCCAGAAGAGCGCATGTTGCTTGCTCTTCTCCTGTAGGAACAGCACTTGTTGGAGGATCAGTTGAACAATGTACCTTTTTTCCCCCCATCCCCGATACCTTCGCCACTTTTATCCTGTTCTCGTGTTATTGTTTGCCGTCTCTCATAGTAGACGGATGTCCCACGGCTCCCTTTGTTCTCCGCCATGGAAGTTGCTTGGGGTCTCCAAACAAGGCGGATTCCTCTATGGTCTATACTTAAGCATCAGACTAAACTGAACAGGTGAAAAATTACCACTGCAAGTCAACGAGAAGCTATTAATACCTACTATTGTAGTTGCAATGAATGAAATGTTCCTCAATGAGGGTGTAGGGGGAATGCGTGGTTGCGCTGATCTGCTAAATTTGCCCTGAACGGTGGCAGAAAAATCTCTAAAGTGAAACCTGAAAATTCATTCCAGGCAAAGCTGACAATGCTGTCTTACTGTCAGGGTTGTAGAACTGGAGAAAATGCCTCTTATTACCCCGCTCTATCATCATTTGTGACAGATTGCATAGATAACCTCGTTTAAAAGACCTGACGCCCTCAAGCTCCCGTCGGCGTAATCTGAGTGATATCCTTCTTGCATAATACCTTGTTACTGTTACTGTCTGTCATTAAAGCTGTCAAGAGAAGAGGAGACCCTATACGTTAACAGTGGCAATCTGTGGAAGCTTTCAGACAGATCCCATTGCTTTCCTGCAGGAGCTTTTAAGAGAAACATCAATGACCTCAAAAGTATGTTCACACTTTTGAATAAATGCAGCTCCATCCGTATAGCTAACATACAGCTTCATAGTGACAGAAAGAAAAACACTACCACACAATGTCCAAACATGGTTAAATGGTCTGTGGAAGCATCATAGAGCCAGACAACATGTTATCTTCTGTCTCTAAAATTTTGTACTTGAATATTGCAGTCTCATACGGGTCAAGTGTTCTGGGAGGCTCACAATGATCTGGCACAAAAGCAATTGAGCAAAGCCAATGTGCAGATCTGTGTGACAGGCCCCTGCCCAGGCTAGTGTCAAACAAACTCAAACAAGGTCAAACTATTAGCAAATAACACCCTTTTTTAAATGTACGTTACACCTATAATGTGTACAAAAAGCTCAGACAATGAATAACATACACTATATTATATAAAACTATGATAAAATACTACAATATATAATAATAATATATTTTTTTTATATAGCATAAATTAATGTAATTGCAAAAACTCAACAGCATTACATAATAATCAATATACAAAAAGCAAGACTGGTTTAGACAGTCAAATTCTGTCAAATTCGTAATTCGTTATAAAAATATGCAATTATATTAAACAATTTTGAAGTAGGAAATATGTTTAACTTCATCTGCAATAAAAAATGAACTGAAGAAAACTCAAAACTTTGAGAAAACTTTGTCATGCAGCACTGCGACGAGGAAAACTAAAACAGTTAAAAGGAAAATGTTAGTTTTCCATTCATTCAGTGTTTTATGAAAAACTCTAAGCCGCCATTTAAACATTCTGTTCCACAGAAGGAATAACAAAACCTAAACTACATCACTGGAGAGACAATTGACTGTCCATAGTAATGTATATGAATGAACTTAATACTAAATTGTAAAGGAACCCAACTTGTGTTTTTACAGCAAAACAGAGATACTCATTTTTATTTTAGCGGTTTTTCCTTTTCTATTTATAGAGAACAATGGAGAGAAAAGGAGGGAACGGAATCAGGAAAAGTCTTCATTTGCACGATTACCATGGCGCTAACAAACAAAATATAAGTGCACTTGGATTCTTAAGATTCTTGACCAACAAAAAAAATCTATACCATACTAAAATCTGTAATATATCCTTCCATTCTCCATGTCTTTTTTCCCCCTCTTCATGCACACTCCAGAGGAGTTTAGAAGTGACCAAGGCTCCTTATCTTTACTCCAATACCTCTGCAAAATCGGACCAAAAGAAAGCTGACAAAAAACGCGACCGCTGCAACCTCTTCCAATTGAGTTTCCACCCTCCGCGATAACCTTTCGGATCTTGCAATCCCCCTTTTTTGAAGCTCGTACTCAGACAACACGGGTCGAAAACATCACAAAGTAATAATTGAAATAGAGCCTCTTGGATATGTGCGCAGTCTGTGATAGCTTTAGTTCTTTTTCAAAAGAGCCTTGAGTATAACATTCCATTAAATCACAATTATAAAAGCATTTAATGAAAGTAACATTCGTCCAAATGAAAATTTAATTGTCAAGTGTGTAACAACACAACAAATGAAACCATTGAACACAACTGAAAGCCAAATAAATATTTATTATATATTTATAAAATTATAATGAATAATTATTTTGTGATTATGGAAACACATTAAAACAAAAAGAATAAAGTAGTAGCAGCACTAGTAGAAATAAAGTCTTTTATCCTATTATATTTTTGATTGTGTTTCAATGCGTGCACCGCAACCATAAGCGGCATGGTGCTGATGGGATAATTGTGTACGTCGCATGCGACAGTGAGGAAGCCCATTATGAGAATGATCTCTCACCAACTATGATATCATTGTCCAACATCCAAACACATGATTTGATCCTCAGTTAATCTCTGTCCAGCAAAACTAATTTCTAATTAAGACTAATTAATCTAGGTGATATCCTTTCAGCGTTCTGATGATTGGGACATCAGCAGGGCTGACACAATGCTCGGTTTCCAACCGCTGTTTGCTGGGAGGGTTTACAAGCAACTTATCCAGTGGGAATCTAATGTGACAGGTATTTTTCAGCCCTCATATCACCGCAGTCAATTTAAATAAACCACTGTCATCTCCCATAAGGGCTGCGGCAGACGCTGATGTACACAGGCAAACCAGGTTTCCATTCCTAAATGAAATTTCAGATGTAAATGTCCCTGTCTTAGTCTCAGTGCCTTATTGATAGTGACAGTTAGGTGCTAGATCATATAGGAGAACATTTGTACGTCAGCAAGGATGTAGCGACGCAAGCGAGAGTAAGCGCTCAGGGTGGGTGTCATATAGACGCCCGTGACACTCTCTCTGAAATATAAATCTGAAGATAATCGTGCAATTCATCCAGATAGAAAAAAGATGCATCCTTCTCCGCAGGCTGATTGATAACCAATTTAATGGGCCGCTCCCCATCCTCAGGCGCATTACAAAGTGTCTGGATAAATGTCATCAATAATGACAGAGCGGACATGTTTGAGGACTGCGTTAATGAAGAGAAATAATGGAATAAAAGGTGCGAGATGACGCGACAAACAAACAGCACGCACAGGGCAGACGGTGACTCGAAGTAATGAGGCAGGCTGAAGGCCAATCACCATCCCGTTAGACTCTTTTTTTGACTTCGGTTTGAGATGAAAGAGCAGTTATTGCTTTAGTGTGAAATCCAGGTCCTGCAAATGAGAAATAAAACATCCTTTCAAGAGATAATTCTGTTTTTAGAGACTGATAATAATAATCATGAGCCTGCTTTTCAACCTTTACGGTGTGAAATGATCTGTGGAGTTTCATTCTTAAATTAAATATCTCCAGATTAAAGGATCCCACTCTTGATTAATTAAATATGTCAGTGTTACAAAGTGAAAAACTGCGTGACTGTACAACACTCGCACTGGTGAAAAAAAAGTGGTCTTTCGATGAAAGCACGGGGCGGAGACTCAACATAAAAGACTTATAAGATACTCATCCACCTCTCTCTCTGTCTAAGCTTCTCTGACCACATAAATATATATATCATGTATAATGCAAGTAATGCATTTCTAAATAATTAACCAGCCTATGGGAACACAGACAAATTAAGGTTTTACAAGTTACTAGCAGATAAAACAAAATTTGTCTGCATTAACAAATAACTGATTTATGATAGACAATATAGGCATTTTTGTACCACAGTGTATGTTAACTAATTATGATCAGTGTTAACTACTAGTGTTAACTAATTGGGTACTTGGTTACCTTTGATGGAATCTGGGCTGGGCTTGCTTTTTTTAATAACAAAATCAGTTCTATTCTTGGCAAATGTAAAGGCCTTTTCACGGCAAAAGTGAAAAGAAGAGAAGGGAGAGAAGTGAGAAGATGAGAAGAGAAGAAAGTTCAACACTCTTCAGCAATGAAAAAAAATGAAAGTCAATTGTTTATCCAAAGTCATCTTTGCTTATTAGGATGGATGAATTGGATCATCGAAGGTTAGCAGCAAGGATAAAGCATATTTGTATTTAATATTTAATTGTTGCAAGTTTGTGTAATATTCTGAGTTTGCATTTCAGTTTTTATTTATTTTGAAGAATACTGAATCTGTGCAAGAGAGATGAGTAACTGTATGTTCACATATGGGGCCTGATTTACTAAATGGCAAATCAGTGTGAGAGCAGAGCACAATTCCATAAAATCACAGATGGGAGTGGAAAGTTCTGCTCGTGATCTACTGTCAACGCGCAAATTAAAGAATGAAGACGCAGGTGGATCATTTCCATAATGACCTATGCAATCTACCAAGAGCAGCGCAAATTGATTTAAGACCCATACATTTTACGTCTGAAAGGGAAACTCCTACAAATGCATATGCAATAAGGTCAGCCGCAAAAATAACCCTGTCCACACCTTTTCAGCGCACATTTTTCAGTGCATTTCTGTAGTAAATCCTGACAGCAGTTTTTTAACGGCTAGAGGGTTTGCACTGGTGCAAGCTGTTAGTAAATCTGGCCCTAAGTCTAGAACTACAATAATAACCATCATGTTTGCACAGCGTGCTAGTTTATAGATGGGAAAAATGGTCGGCGAGTCATGGGTGTGTTTTGTGCATAATGTGCACAAAACTACTCAGAGTCTCATCTCCCATTCCCTTTAAAAGCCAGTTGCGCTTGCGCCAAGCCAAATTCACTATTTAAATGGCAGAATTTGCAAGCAGAAAAACTGCGCCTGAACACATGGGTGAAAAGATGGGAGCGAGTGCATTTGCTATTTAAACATGTGACGCAGGACGTGAAAATGATAACTGCATCGGGCTGAACCTAGCAAAGAATACTTGCGTTGCGCCGCATTGCGCCAGGATTATTATAGGGCCCATCCAACGCTATCTCACGACCAATTCGTACATATTTTACGAGGTGGCTATTTCGTACAAATTTGTACGACCTCACTCGCACGACCAGACGCTTTTGCCTAAACCCCAGTGATGGGTAGGTTTAGGGGCGGGGTTGAGGTAGGTCATTCGTATGAATTCATACGAATTTGCCAACTCGTCAAATATGTACGATTTAGTAAAAATCGTATGAATTCGTACAAGTGAGGTCGCATAAATTGCATTTAATTAGCCACCTCGTAAAATATGTACGAATTGCCGTGAGATCGGGTCGGGCCCATCATAGACAGAAAACGAATCATTGTTACATAGCTCAACACAGTTTTTGTTTAAATCTCTTTTTAATGATTAACCACGAGTACCATGCTTTACTAATATCTATCTAGCTCACTGCAGTGTGCAACAAGTGTCTAATAGTAGTTGCAGAGCGAATGCACAGAGTAGCATTATAACAACTTTCAGCTCACTCAAATAATGTATCTAATATGATAAAACAGTGCTGCGTTACCCCACATATGGATTAGCGGAAGAAGTGGAAGTGCTCGCCTGCGGCATAATAAAAGCTCTGTGAAATCAGTGCGTCATCAAGCTACGACTTTGTTTTTAAGCGACCTCTAGCGGTGAAAAATTACATAGTGAGGCTTTAAAAAAAGTAAGTCAGATATTTTTGCTGTAAATTTAAAAATAATGGTTTACTTTGCTCTTTATTTGAATCAAGTAATCTGATTATTTAATAGGGGTGTAACGAAACATTCATGTCACGATTCGATATGTATCTCGATACTGAACTCACGATACAATATGTATCTCGATATTTTAAGCCAAAATAAAGAGTTTTTTTTAAATTTTAATATATTTTTATTTTTATTATATATATATATATATATATATATATATATATATATATATATATATATATATATATATATATATACACACACACACACACTATTTTTATTTTGTATTATGGTTAAAATCATAATTGTATTATTTGTGCATTATTATCAGGTCCAGCAAATATTCTCCCTATGCATTATTAGATTATAATCAGCATTATGTATAGTCGTTGTATGATTCTATGTATATAAGATTATTAATGTAATAATATCACTGAAACTCCGTCAACAAAGTTTGTTTCCCTCACGTATTACTCGCGCTTTCAATGCAGGCAGTTCCTCTCCCCAAGCTCGCAACTCTCCTGTGCTCGCTACGTCCCGCCTTTCTCGCTATTAATACAGTATGTATGAATGAACCATCTTAATTGCTTTGAATAATCATACTACTAAAACTAAATATGATCTGGTGATGTAAATGATGTTTGCGCTTTCACTAAGGAGTGCAGCTTTAAATGTTTTTTGTGCTTTGACTTGGAGGAGTGTCCCTTTAAATGATGTTTGCGCTCTCACGTTCCGGCAGCGCATGCACTTCAGACGATCAATGCAATCAATCACAGTTCTAATCGCAAGAAAGTGTGTCAAAATGGCCGCTCTCAAATTGTAAATGTTTAGCTCATCCAAGAATTAAACTCCATGCATTTACTCCCTCTCATGTTGTTTCTGCGTGTCATCATCAATCATCAATCGTCGTGTTAAATATATTCATCATATAAAGCCATCCTGTCTCTAAAGACTTCAGAAGATTTGACACTCAACTTGGATGTTTAAGGCATTGCAACTTAAACTACATTACACATCCATGCATCTTTTTCATCTACATGATAAAAATAAAATTTCTGACCAGACAATGAAATTAAATAGATAGATAGAGTGTGAAATGTGATAGAAATGTGTTCACTGTTCTCCCCTATACACCAGGCAGCTTTATAAATATAGGAGTTAAAGAATAATGATATGACTCATGCAAAAGACATTTGCATTTGCATCTTAAAAAAGGGCAAATGAAACAATCAAAGCGGTCACTATAGCAACTACTAAAAGGAGAACTACCTCCAAGGTGCTTTATTAGAGCGCTCTTGAGCTGGTATCTGAAGACCTTTAAGTAAACATGACAACACGCTCAGTCACAACAGATTTGTTTTGATGTTGGACTGTTTTTATTTTTGAGGGGAGAAAACTGCATTAAACTTTAAAACAAGAACAAACATGCCAAGTGTGGACTATGCGATCTCATTAGTATTCACAGGTGTTCAAACGTACACATGCTTTTTGTTTGGGCAGATACTTAATCGTACAACATCAATATATGGAAAGCATTTAAAATGCAAAACCTCTTTTCAAAAAAGCTGGAACTGAAATAACTGATTTGTTGTGAAAAACAATATTTTTTTCAATGGTATGAAGTAGCTTAAATGTCCAAACAGGTAAACAAGCTTATAACTATAAAGGCATTTATGAATCTACAAATAATTACGAACAATTTACGAATGCTGTAATTGTAAGGTTTTAGCTTTGCTCTAAAGTTGTCTGCAGTCATTTTGACTGTATGGTATAATTATGGATGTTTTTTGCTGATGCAGCATGTGTACACCCATCTGACAATGGAAAGAAAATGGACGTTGACATAGTGGCGTATCACTTCTTTTGACATCTTTGGCAAGTGAAAAGTGCCCAGCCTCATTTCATCTATCTATCAATCGTGTTTAAGGTTCTCTGCCCCAGTCCATCTATCTATAAAATACCATTCACTCACACCACGTTCTCCCCGCATCATGTCAATAAGTTGATAACAATACATACGAATATAAAATGAAGGGGACTCAATATTTATTGAGTTTTTGATATATCTCCCCATGACATGCAATGATTTAAGGTTTCTATGCCTGACAAAGGTTAATGAAGTAGACTAAAACCCTCACACTTAAGACACAAGAAACCCTGCCGTTTGAGAAGTTATTCGCTTCTAAAAGAACTTGAGTGAGGTGATAAATATGGAGCTTTTTATAGACATGCAGTTTTGCTTTTTGCAGGATTACGTTAAAATGAGGCTTCCGAATGTCTGTTGAGGACACCTATTTAAAAGTCTGTGCTGAAAGTTTAAAAGCTGTGCTGAAAAAGGCTGGTTAAAGATGATTTTATTGCATCAAGTCTGAAGTGAAAGCTAAAATACATTTAAAACAATGTTGTGTATGATCTGCCACAATACTAGTGGGTTGTGGCCAAATGGTGCAATACGATAGGTATGAATATAAAAAGCCCAATTAGGACAGACGTAAGGAGTTTAGGTAAAATTGTGTTTTACAGTGTGATTTTATACCTCAGAACAAATGACCCAGTGTTCTTCAGTTACCTTGGGCGACCTCTGAGAAATCTAATCCCGATTAGATAGGAATGTCTGTGATTTTGGTATTTAATTTTTTCACAGTGCTTCTCCTCATTTATTTTGACCTTCACCAAATACTGTGACTAAAGCTAAATTTGAAGTCGTGCTGCCTGGTTCACATTCATTATGAATTTTTGCCAACTTTTTGGTCAAATAACAGTTGGTGGCTCAAGTACTGCTGGCATCCCATCCAATTTAAAAAGAGAATTAAATCAAAAAGGAGAATTCAGACTGTTCAAAATAGCCTTGATTCATTACCTTAATGCATAATGTTATAATTAATCACATATATAAATGCCCACATCCGGACAGAACACACTCCCACCTTGAAGGTTTTGCAAAATTCAGAAATGAAGAATTCGCCTTTTGAAGGTTTTGTCAAGTCAAGATTTAAAAATCGCAGTACTGTATTTGTCAGAACTGAATGTTTTGGTATTTCTATTCAATTTAATCCTTTCCTTTCATTCATCCAGTTTGTCGCCTAAATTCCAATTCAAAGTGTATTTTCAAAAGCATTCTCAATAAAAAAACCTGAATTGCACGACCTTGCCCATCTTGATAAAAACAAAAAGATCCCAATTCCAACTGATCTGTACATGAAATCAGAGGCGCCCCGTCTTAGTAATCATAATTTACATGCTGTTTAGAAAACTACTCTGCCCAAATATTGCTCAAGAGAAAGAGAAAGGAACAGAGAGCGATGGGGAGGTAAAACACACACGTTGCAGAGGGTATAGAGGCCTCCACTGAGTTGTGCTTACATCCTGAAAATCCCACCAGCTTTAGAACACTCCTAAGTGAACATGCTCGGCACCGCACACACCTCTCATTCATATTTAATACAGCATAATAACTCACTGCTCCAGTGACTCAACACAAGTGTGATCAGGGTCCCTCTGGGTTCCCCATGCTGGTATTCTGACAGTACACTCCTTCATCTCATTAGGAAATAAAAGGATTCCACCTGGCTAAGATCAGATAGCTTTAAAAGGTATATTCTACTTAGAAATAATACAGATAAGCATACGGAAAAGATGTTGTAATGTGACTTGGGTGGATGTATGATGCAGAATGTACTGTACACAGTTCATATATAGTTCCTATAACTATTGGCAGAAGTACTCGCTTTTTGGCTTGTTCACATGATGTAAACAGGAACTGGGAATGATTTTAATTATAGGAACACCTTTTGCAGGGACTGAATTAGCTCCTACCTCAGCTTGAAGGAAATTCAAAGTGACCACACGACAAACGCTATAATACTTTTTTGTGTACCCTTTACTTTCTTTGTCTCTAGCTAATATTGTTGTATTAGATATAGGACTGTTAAACAGATTGTAAACTAATGAAGATGGAAAACAGGAGTGCTGTGTGCTCAGGCCGGCATTCTCAGTGCCATCAAAATAAAAGTCCCAACACAACAACCAGAGCGGCAGGATCACCTCTGAGTTCCTATTGGCAGTGCGAATGCAACCAGGAAGGACCACCCTGTTGGCTGAGTTCCTCTGTACCACCAGGTATGAAAGCCCCTTATAGCATCGCTGTGAAAACACCCTTGTGGAACCTTTCTTTTTAAAAGTTTATAAAACCGAATAATGCATTATATATATATATATATATATATACGAATAATGCATATATATATATATATATATATATATATATATATATATATATATATATATATATATATATATATAATGCATTATTCGGTTTTATAAACTTTATATATATATATATATATGTATGTCAGAAGAGACGCTATATTATCCCTAAATTCAGACTCCAAAATAACTGAATTCAAGCAAATACCTTTAACCAGCAGGTTCCCTGAGCTGCTGGCTTCGCCAAACTGGTTACGGGCGACACACGTGTACGTGCTGGCGTCTGATTTGGTGGCGTTGGATATCCGAAGGCTTCCACTCTCCAATATAGCAATTCTGCAAGGCAAACATACATGATAATATTACTTCAGAGTGCTTCTGTGACTTCAAGCCAGCAATCAACAAAAGCAATTTATTTTTTTGACAGGATAAAAGTACAACGACAGGTTTTGCAGCTATTTAAGACTTGAGACTACTGGAGAGATTTTAAGTGTGTGATGCAAGACGATGTAGAAATTCTTACAGAGACCATTTCAGGAAAAAGAGTGCAATTTCGGGACAGTTTTGAAGGTTTTCAGCCTTTGCACATCACTATGAATCTTTTGTTTTGTCAGATCTCAAACCCCCACCTTCAACAAACTGCTGTCAACATGTTTTTAAGAGGAATAAGAGTGGTGCAAACATTTTGTTTTTTTCTCCGGAAAAAAACTGTTGGAAGGAGTATTTGGACAAGTTTTTCTCCTTGATTCCAGGTTATCTTCCATTAGCCATTTAGAGTAATATATTCACTTTTATACTCAAATATTGATCTTTGAACCAGAATCAAACCCATGTAAATTTTAACACCTGTTTTCATGTAGGTCAATGGAAAAAATTCAAATACAAAATCATTTTTAAACCTTGTAGTGCGCACACGCACACACACACACACACACACACACACACACACACACACACACACACACACACACACACACACACACACACACACACACACACACACACACACACGCACGCACGCACGCACACACACACGGCCTTAAAAACACATCCTCAAAGATAAAACGCATGATGTGAAGACCTTGAGGATGAAGGAGAAAAATAGGGAGGGCTTCATTAATTCATGATGCCATTCTAATTATTCTAGCCACGATGCTCAAGAAAGAGTAAGCCATGAGCAAGTTTTGCAGAAAGACAAAAACAACATGCTGCCATATTATAGATGGTACTATTTTGAAAAGCTATGATAGCTTGGGGGAAGAGATGTTTAATTGGTGTGGACAAAACATTGAATATAAATAATCCATTTACACAAACAGTGGCTCTCATTAATGACTCTAGGAGGACCCCAATAAATAATATATTTCTAATTAACACAGCTGAAGTGTGTCAAATGCAATGATAATTTGGTGAAAACACTGTAATAGAGAGAAATACGAAAATGGTCTTAAAACACACAATGGACGAGATGTTTTCTGTACACATGCACAAAAGGTACAAACAAATATTTTAGGCTATTTTCAGCTTTATTCATTACTAACAGGAGCTTAAAATCAAACATACATCCATGCAATCTTCTTAGACAAGGATTTTCAGTAGAATGCCGAGTGAATTTCCACATGGCGCTGTCATACGATGGAACTACTAAAATGTGTTTACTGAGTGTGATGAACTTGACTAGCCTGCGCAAAGCCCAGACATGAAGTCGACTGAACACCTTTGGGATGAATTGGAACATCAGGGCTTGACCTCAGTTCCAGAGAAAATCCCTGCAGCCGTGTGCCAACAGTCTAGTGGAAAGCCTTCAGCATCTACCACACATCTTTTACCTTAGTGGAAAGTTTACCAGCAATTCTAAAGTACTGTCATTTATTATTGGGGTAATTTGAGAACTTTGTATGGTGAAACATTCATCTCATTCAAATATTTGTATGAATGATATTCGCTAAATATACGGTTCAAAAGTTTAGTCGGTAAGAAGTTTTTATGCTCAAAATACAGTAAAATAATATTAAGAAATATTATTACAATTTAATGTAACTTTTTCTATTTGAATAACTCAAGAAACAATACTTATTAATGTTGAAAACAGTTGTGGGTGCTTAAAAACATGATATTTCCAATGCTATCTCACGACCAATTCGTACATATTTTACAAGGTGGCTAATTCGTACAAACTTGTACGACCTCACTCGTACGATTCGCCTAAACCCCAGTGACGGGTAGGTTTAGGGGCGGGGTTGAGGTAGGTCATTCGTACGAATTCATACGAATTTGCCAACTCGTCAAATATGTACGATTTAGCAAAAATCATACAAATTCATATGAATTAGCCACCACGTAAAATATATACGAATTGCCGTGAGATTGGGTTGGATATTTCCCCCAAAAGATTCTTTAACGAATAGAAAATTCAAAAGAACAGCATTTGTTCAAAATTTAAAAGAACATTATGTAAAATTATAAAAATCTTTATTGTCACTTTAATGCATCCTAAAAATCTTGGAAAACACTTTAGTATGGGGAACACACTATTAACTACAACTTTTGTCTCAATAAACTCCTAATTTACTGCTTATTAATTGTTGGTAAGGTAGTTTTTGTAGCGTTTAAGTTTAGGTATGGGGTAGGATTAAGGGATGTAGAAAAAGGTCATGCACAATAAGGCATTAATATTTGCTTTATAAGTACTAACAAATACCCAATATCGAAGTAATATGCATGCTAATAAGCAACTAGTTAATAGTGAGAATTGAGCCCTAAAATAAAGTGTTACCAAAATCTGAATGAATGCCATATATATTCAAAGACAGGAAGGTCTCACAATCGCAGGTCACAACAAAGAAGGTAAAATAGAGTTTATCAGTGATGGTGAATTTTTTCCCCTTTATTTCTCTTTCTTCCTCACTCCTCCGTTATGCACCCTACCTCCAGAGACTACCAACAAATAGGCCAGCACATTGTCTTATCTAGATCAAGGAATGACCTGCTTTTGTGCAGCTCTCCAGCTGTTGGTGATGTTTTATGAGTTACGATATACATTTGTTTTCCCATCTCCCTATATTACTACTCTCCCTGTCTCTTCCCACCTTTAGACAGTTCTTTCAGGTATATAAGGAAAAATACTTTGACATACAGCGGATGTGCATGGATTTCAGATTCTGCTGTCAGAAAATAAAGGGAGGCCACCAGTAATGAAAAACAACATCTCAATTGTTTCTCCTAGGCAACAATTCCAGGAGAAAGTCTCATATTTCTCAGAATTTTATGACAAGAAAATATCATTAGACTTTATTTCAGTGGTCCACTTTAGACATTCCACTAACTATAAGTAACTTTGCAACTACATGTCAACTCATTCTCATTACAGTATTAGTACTGTTAGGTGTTAGGGCTTGGGTTAGTAGTAGAACAAGTTGACTGAGTTGCAAAGTTACTAATAGTCAGTAGAATGTCTGTGGGGGAACATCACAATAAAGTGTTAACTATATTAAGCAGACAGTCTACAAATAATCTAATGAGAGTTAGTTGATGTAGTTGCAAAGTTACTTATAGTAGAATATACTATAGTAGAGGCAACTGACAATGACTTCGCCATTGACCAACAAAAAGCTGGTCAATAGCGCAGTATTTTTTGTGTTATTTACAGGGCGTGTTAGTAATGCTCCTATACGCGGGTGCACAACGTGTGTACAGTCTGCTTATTAAACACATTGGGATGCGCAGCAGCGCACAAACATTTTTAAATATTAAAAATAAAAAGAAACCTCTCTGGAGTCTTTCCGCTCGCAAATTCTGCCATGTTAATAGCAAATCCGCCATGGTGCAAGCGCAACTGTCTTTTAAAGGGAATGGGAGATGAGACACACCCATGACTAATTAAGGGACTAGGTACAACCCTTTTGGACAATGCGCCTTGATTTTCCATCATTAAACTAGCAAAAGTGGATTCGGACATGCACCTGCGCCATGTGCTTCAGACTCAGATCATTAAAATGGGGCATGGTTCCTATTCTACACGGTTCCTGTAAAACTGCAGACCAGTTCTCAAAACTATATCAAATTGTGCTTCTGCTAACTGCAACCAAAACAGAGATCTCAATATGAACTAATCAAGGAAAAGTTGATACATAAATGACGCATAACATAAAACTTCTTTAAGTCTGCTGTGCTGAGCAATACAATTTTCATTATTATGGAATGCTGTTGTTCCCAGAAGGCTTTTTAACTAGTTTATTCAGCAACATTGGCTAATCCACCAACCAGTATAAACCAGCGTGAAAATTCATATGCTGACCTTTCAGCAGAGTAGGCAAACCTGACGGTCTCACTCTGACATTGATGGATTCAAACAGAGGAGACTCCTCTAAGGTTGGCGAGGCAGTCTGTGGTCTTGAACATACTCAGAGAGCACATCTATTCTTGGACAGGCACACCAGTCCCTCTATCCAGTCTGAGCGGACGAAGATCTATCAATAATTCACCAGCGAGATGAACCCGAGTGCCGGTCTGCTCATCTCCTGTTCGTAACAGCTAATAAGGACAGCTGTAAATCTCCTACCAGGATACAAGCCTGTATGACACAGCGCTGCTGAGCAGCTTAAAGAGAGGCACAATGTGCAGGGAATTCTCAAATCTCCGCAGAAGTGTGGAGTTGGTACAAAGACAACTATGTCACAGAGGCAAAAGTCAGCTATTATGTGCTTTTATATTTTGCAGGGGAAGACAGATAGGAGGGCACTAATAAGATTCACCCTGTAGAAGCTTTCCTATGGAAGTCATAAACAGGACAGTGTGTGCTAAATTCTTGATGCCTCTTCTGGCTGTTGTCTGGCAAAAAAGTCAGCCAGAAACCTCTGTGAATTGGCTTAAATCAGCAATGAATTGGTTAATGCACCACTCCTGTGTCCCTTTTTTTTTTTTTTTTTTGGTGAATGTAGGAATGGGACAAAAGGCATAATTCTGAAAATCTTGTAATGAGTGGAGGAACATGACCTTAATGTCTGTTAGTATATTCTTTTTCATTTCAAAACATTTGCTCCTGAAATTAAAGCACGAGTGGAATAACAAAAATCCTGTTGACTTTGCTGAGGCATTTTGAGTCTGAGCACATTACTTAATAAACTTCAACAAGCACTTAAACTCGCCTTTCAGAATTTCATCCACTTAAAGTCAAATAGAACAGTGGTGCAAGGTGAAATAAAATTGTTTGTAGTTTTAAGACATGCAATTCCAAAAGGGATGTAATTATATACTTAATTTACCACCTCACCTTCAACAACACTGAGGAATTCATGACGATGATTTCATCGGTAATAATCTTTCTATAATCTATCTATACAGATATCCGATAATTTATAGTTTTTCGATATTTAATTTATTTATTTTAAATTCTAGATGAACTACGATAAACTAGATAAATTCAAATAAATTAAAAGATTCCTGAATGAATCAGTGTCTTGAAAAAGACAATTCAGTTAAGTGAAAATGATTAATTTGTCACCACCTACTGGTGTATATAACCTGCAAAAAGAGTCACTAAAAACCCCCATATGTACAGGTGGTGGAAATATCAGATGGGAGGAAAAATAATAAGTCAATGCTTTTGTTTTCTCTTGCAAATGTTTTGAATTTTTTAGTTCATTCATAAAGTGTTTGCGTTCCCCTGAGAAACATTAAGTTCACCTGCAGTGTTTGTGTTCCCCTGAAAAACCTTACATTTGCTTGCAAAGTGTTTGCGTTCTCGAGAAACCTTACATTTGCTTGCATAGTGTTTGCGTTCCCAAGAAACATTACAATTGCTTGCATAGTGTTTGCATTCCCGAGAAACATTAAATTTGCTTGCATAGTGTTTGCGTTCCCGAGAAACATTACATCCACCAACTTTGAGTTCATTTGTAAAGTGTTTGCGTTCCCCTAAGAAACTTAGCGTTCATTCGTGAGGAGTTTACGTTGCGTTCCCCTGATAAACTTTTTGTCCGCTTTCCCCTGAAAATTTTTGTGTTCATTCGTAAAGTGTTTGCGTTCCCCTGAGAAACTTTACGTTCACTCACAAAAGTGTTTACGTTGCCCTGAGAAACTTTACGTTCGCTTGCAAAGTGTTTGTGTTCCCGAGAAACATTACATTTGTTTGCATAGGGTTTGCATTTTTCCCTGAGAAACATTACGTCCGCCAACTTTGAGTTCATTTGTAAAGCGTTTGCGTTGCCCTGAGAAACTTTGCGTTCATTTGTAAGTTGTTTGCGTTGCCCCGAGAAACTTTGCGTTCATTCGTAAGTTGTTTGCGTTGCATTGCCCTGAGAAACTGCGTTCATTCGTAAGTTGTTTGCGTTGCCCTGAGAAAGTTTGCGTTCATTCGTAAGTTGTTTGCGTTGCCCTGAGAAAGTTTGCGTTCATTTCCCTAAGAAACTTTGCGTTCATTCGTAAGTTTTTTGCGTTAAGTTGCCCTGAGGAACTTTGTGTTTGCTTGCTAAATGTTTGCATTCCACTGAGAATTTTTGTGTTCATTCGTAAAGTGTTTGCGTTTCCCCTGAGAAACTTTATGTTCCCTCGCAAAGTGTTTAAACTATAAAAAAAGAATATAAAGTGACAGGTTAAAGTCTAGTTTGTCTTAAAGGGATAGTTCACCCAAAAAATTAAAATTCTGTAAACATTTACTTACCCTCAAGTTGTTACTGTATAAATTTCTTTGCTCTGTTGAACACAAAGGAAGACATTAGGAAGAATGTTTGTAACCAAGCATTTTTGGGTGAACTATCACTAAGTCCTGATCCCATTGCTTCCTTCTCCCACCTGTTTTCTTCATCTCTCTTGAGTTTCCTGTAAAGAAGCTTTCATACTGATAGCGGTTTGATAAGTGACTTAAGTCATTAATTTTTCAATTGGCAGCAACATGAGTGAAAGTGAACACTGGCATTCCAAATAAAAAATTCAGAAGAGTTGAACTCAAGCAAACAAGCAGCAGTGTGATGCGGTGACTATCAGCGAGGCACCGTTGAACAGTGACCAACAGTAGAGACTCGACAACCTGCAGCATTTGAATCGCTAACAGTGTGAATGGAGCTCAAGTTTAAAGGCAAAAGCTCATAAATAATGTTGCATATTTGTACAAGCTCCCAGATATGACCCAGGACCGCACATTTAAGCGGGTTGCAACTCTCTTGCACTAACTCTGACCTACCTGGAGGTTGTGTTCCATCAGTGATGTTTTTAAAAACATTTACCGAGGACCCAGAGGGAGGGTTATGTAGCAGGGTGAAGCAGCATCTACAGAAGGACCAGATAGGTCATTTTATCCTCCAAACGGGGCACAAGGCTTGACCCAAACGTGAAGATCTGAGCTATGTTGAGGGCTAATACCCTAAAGAGGGGTGTGAGAGAGCTCCTGGCGTTACTGAGATGGATCGTGTGTCCATATCTCAGTAGGCCTTCTGCTGGGAAGCGCGTTTGATAAACTGACGACCTTGTCAGTTGGATAAATAAACCGAGGAAGGTAGAAACAGGTCATTTCAGATCACGCTCTGTCAGGAGATCTGTTTACGGGAAGCCACCTTGATGAGCGTACCTTTGCTTTTGACTCCTCAACCTCAAGGTTAGCCAGCAATTACTGCCACCAGAAAATAAAAAAGAGCTTTCCAATGAGTTTCGCCGTTATCACTAGAACAACAGAGCAATCACTTGTTGGTCAAGGGAAAAACAGGAGAGGGGAAAAATGGGACATGGAAAGGTTGTCTTCTGACACTTTTCCAATAGCCAGGTAATTGATATTGATTTTTTTTGTGTATACGAGTCAATGGTTCTTAAGACATAATATTCATTACCGCCGCATCTGACACTCACATAACTGTGTCAAACTAAGGAATTACAGCATCTATCTAGTCGGACTTACTGTTAATGTGGTATCGTTGCATTTATAATGCAGGCCTTATTGATTAAGCTTGGTATAAATCCGGAATACGGAAAAAAACATTGATTTCATCGGAATACACTGATATATAAAGGCAAAAATATGAAGTGAAGAAAATCCAATGTGCCAGGAGCTCAACATCTCTGATGTGCTCCAAATTTGGGGCATATTTACAAGAGAAACAGCTGAAATTGGCTCAAACAGATTTCACTCGTGGCTTTTATCTAAGTCTTCACGACAGGCATTATTTGGTTTGTCAGTCAGAGACGGCTCTTGGGTTTAATAATGCGGGTGTCGCTCACTCCGCGGGTGTCCAAAGGGCTTGGCAATTCAGATATAATGGGAGTGATAAGAAATGATTGACAGAAGCATCTGGACACCTAGCTGAGCTCAAAGAGCAGGCGTTTTAGACAACCAGCTGTGTACAATGGTGTTTTTCTCCTTTTGGTATTAAAATAGCAAAAGAACGGTGGAGCTGTGAGCTAAAGCGGCTGTGACATTTCCTGCGAGCGCTCGGCACGTTGACCCCTCGTCTCGGGGGGAACAGCATTAAGTTACCATGGCAATGCAGAGATTTGTAAAAATGAAAAGTGAAAAGAGTGAAGACAAACGTGGAGGAAGAAGTATTAATCTCTACTTTTGTAAGCCCAAAATACACAGGTACCAAATTTATATGCGTGCCACGGAGCTGAGTGTCAGTGGCGACGTCAAGATACATTCCCTGTAGAGAATAATTTGCGACGTATGCTGCTACTTTTTCCCCACCTTAAAAGGAGGCTCGCATTGCCTTGCCACTTATCCTGAGGTAATTTTCTTAACACATTCAACGCTGTTCAATTATTCAATGTGCTGATTTAGTATGGGTACATTTGGCTCTTGCCATTCCACAAGATAATTCTATGTCATTTCTCAATGCGAAATAAATCAACAAGGCAGCAGCTGGCGTAATAATTTAGCTTTAAATCTGGTGTGTGTATTATAGACCTATATAATATGCACAGAAATATATTATGCTCTGCTTTAAGCCACTTATGTTTTACAAATAAATCACTGATGCTCGAGACATAGGAATAAAAACTTAACCATTCTTTTTTTTAGAACAGCCTCAAATCCACTTTAAACTTAAATATATGTTTAAAGAAACATTATATCCTAAAAGGTCTCAAAGGTTTTAAACTTTTGGATAACACTACTAACAGCTTAATGTATTCAGACACCTTCAACATTTTCTCACATTAACACAGTTTATTCACTATAGTTTTATAAAATGGTAATAAAATATGACAAGAACTGAGAGCTAAACTGTGTCAGAACAAATTCATCTTGATAATGTCAGATAACTTTGACAGAAAGGTATGTAATGGATTACAATCAACTAATCAGCTGTTCAATTTAAGTACACAATTAGATAATACCAATTTAGGTCAACCAATTACTGAGCAATGCTTAATTATGTTCAGTCTTTGGTGTAAAAGGTCGCATTAGCATTTTAATAAAACACACACACACACACACACACACACACACACACACATGTTGTGCTTCCATGTTTTGTGGGGACATTCCATAGGCGTAATGCATTTTATACTGTACAAACCGTATTTTCTATCCCCTACACTGCCCCTGCCCCTACCCATCACAGGAGACATTCTGCATTTTTACTTTTTCAAAAACATCACTTAGTGTGATTTATAAGATGTTTTCCTCATGGGGACCAAAAAATGTCCCCACAAGGACAAAAATTTGGATATTGCCATCTTTGTGGGGACATTTTGTCCCCATACCGTAGGGATTACCAGTCC
Source organism: Gobiocypris rarus (assembly GCA_023029165.1). Classification (NCBI taxonomy): domain Eukaryota; kingdom Metazoa; phylum Chordata; class Actinopteri; order Cypriniformes; family Gobionidae; genus Gobiocypris; species Gobiocypris rarus. The sequence goes on along the minus strand of CM040921.1, from coordinate 32,930,299 downwards.
ACACACACACACACACACACACACACACACACACACACACACACACACACACACACACACACACACACACACACTTGTATTTTTATATATAATTCCCATAATTTTAAATAGGTTATATTAGTAACAAAACGTCTACAAAATGGCTATTACTGTTAAAGAGTAAAAAATACTGTTTTCAGTGGTGACAGTTCAACAGAAAATCATTCATTCATTCTTTAGTGAATGCTACATTTATCAATATTTATAATAAATATGAGATACATTATGTTTGTTCTTAGACAAGGAAAAGCACATTCTGTGAGAAAATGGAAGAAACAGGACATGTTTATCAAATGCATCCAAAACAATTCCATAACATACACTTATCTTTTTCAGTTCTGTAGCTCGTTTCGTCCCAGTACTCAAGAATCAATTAAATATAATGATAATAATAACAACAGATAAAAAGTAACACAAAACAGCCCCAAACAGAAACAAAAACGATAACGCATGAAAATCGTATCATTTCATGTTTGCAATGCAGGGAATATTTCCAGTAGTAACCGAGGCTTTTAATTTCAGCATTATGTATCCCCAGGGTCAGCAGCTGCGGAGAAACTGTGTTTATCAGGGCCAAACTCTGTGGGCTTGTGGGTGTACTCAAACCGGGCTCCTTTAAACACAAATGGCTCTTCAGCTTCAGTCTTTCAGACTGATATTCATCTCTCCTTTTCTCACACTCATATGCACACGATTCCTTCTAGGAATAAAAAGAGCAACACACATGTGATGCCCGAAATGTGCGAAGGGACCAAGATGGATTACTGGTGCTGCGCTGGCACATTCGTTCTTTGAAAAATGATATTAGCCTCCAAGTCCCCGAAGATAAAACTAATCCCACCGAGTCTAACATGGCACTTAGACTAGTAAAGAGCACGCCAAACTAATCACGGCCAAATCTCTGCATTCATTTGCATTCTGGTTGAGTTTTATTTCACCAAATTAAACTAATTTCTCCTGAAGAGCGTTATTACTGTGGTAAAAAGGAAGGGGATTCAAATACATTGGGGTCCAAAAGTCTGAGACCACTAGTGAAATGTTTCTGTTTTGCAATTTTATAATGAAATACACATTTTCAATAAAAAGTACTTTATTAATTGAACAATTAGTAAAGAACATTTGACCTGGTGTACAAAGCAGTTCACAATAAAACTGATGTAATTACCATAGTAGGGGTGTGATAAGATCTCGTGAAATTAAAACTGATATTGCCGATATTTCCTGTTGAAGTGAAAAGCTGTCTCGCGATATCAGCATGACTGAGTTGAGGTTGTGGCAAAACCTTTTACAGTGCTTGCATTATACTGTTATGTATTTTACTGCCTATGATAATTCATACTCAGAAAGTAGAACTGAAGTGACAATCATAACAAGATGATTAGTGTAGGGATGTCACGTTTCCTCGGTTAAATACGGGTTAAATGAAATACCAGAAGAGCCGCATTCCACAAACCGCATAATTAGATCGTTTTCTAAAGCCCTATTCGCACAGGATTAGTATTATCAGGGGTCGGGACCTCGTGTGATTTTGAAATTACCCCCCCCCCACACACACACACACCACATCTGGATTTCATGTGGCACATTCGCACGGGATAAGCGAAGCCTGTGATTTTACTTAAATTTACTGAGTTATCTCTACTATAGATGTCATCCATCCCCATCTAATCATTCTTTTTGGTTTAGCTCTTCTGATGGTTTCAGCATTCTCTTTCTGCAAATTGTATAGATGGTGAATAGCAATATGACCCAGCACTCAAAATACTGAAGTTTCTTACACAGCCTCTGTCCTTCACGAAAGACAGACAGGAAACAAAAACCTTGAAAAATATATACGACCCGGCAAATCCTGGCCAAATCACAGATGCCCAGTCACACGTGACTACCTTCATCACAGGACCTCTGTGTTCAGCGAAGTATGGTAGGTCATTTGCGGGGGGATATTTACTATTTACAAATTACAGACATGGTCATGCGAATAGGGCTTAAAAGGGGGTCTACTGCTATTTCATGCATTCTGACTTATTTACACTGTTAAAGAGTTGGATTCTCATGATAAACATGGCCACAATTTCAAAAAATTAGTTGGACGTATGAGATTATTTCTGTGCCAAATACACTCCTTCAGGATTAAAATGTTTTCAGAAAGAATCGGTACAGCTGTCTTTTATAAATATGAAAAAACTAAAGACTCATCCGATATATGAAGGATGCAAAACTACTCTATAGGTACTCAAGATTAACATGAGACTGGAAGAAACTGTGTTTTATGTACCCTTTAAGGCTGCACAATATATTAAAACAATTTTTAAAAAATCATTGCATAGCGGTATCATTTATAAACCTACAATAACACAAGAGAATACATCACTTTGTTTCTAAATATGCGAACTGTTGTTCATCGAAATTTCAAAATAAAAGTTTAAACCCTAGCTCTGAGTTAGCATCTTGCAGTTTTGATGTCCACATGTTTTTTTGTTTGAGAAATTACAATGGCTATAACATTTCTATGCATTTTGTGGCATTTGCTATAATATACAATGTACATAAGTTGATTGTTTATAATATTCATATTACATTGTTCTTTAACAGGGCTGTTCAATAAAACCATAAAATGACTTGCTTTTGATACTTTTTAACCAATTATTATTGCATCTTTGCTATTATACTGTATATGAATTTTAAGTAATTTTAAAGGGTATTCACTTAGGTCTATTTTATTACCGCAAAAATAAGGATTACGTTTTAATTTAAATTATACGATTACTCAGTTAACTGTCAAAATAACTGACCAATTGCTGGATTTCCAAAATAAAAGTGACAGCTCAAGGTAAATGAGTAAAATGCACCTGCATTGGTTTGCATTTTGTGAGTTTCAGTCAAATAAAATATTGTTTACAGTCATATTTTATCACTGAAGATTTTTTTAAATATAGTTTTTTTTTAAAAACTGTCTCATCTTGTTTTTGTGAACCCAATATCGTGTATCTCGTCTTGTGAACAAAATGCATCGTCACACCCCTAGTAATTAGTGAATTTAATATTTTTTTTGTACAATTTTTTTTAATGTAGATTTATACATTCGGACCCCATTGTATATTTAAGAAAAATATATATAAAAAAACTTTTTTCATACTAATTGTCCCATGGATAATTTAATTAAAGTTGTGCATCAATTGTGTGAGACTGCAAACATTACATTAGTGGCAATCGATGCTGTCCACCATCTTGATTGACCAATTGTCTGCCGTGCAAATCTATACCTATAGATTGCCTGTGGCACGACCGCACCACACGGCATATCAAATTATGCTCTGCTAGTTAAAGAGTCTTTTAGCCAACATTAGCAAAACACAGCCATAGGAGGTTAAGTAAATGACATTCTATTTAAAGGGGCGGTTAATATATTGATAGAGACCCTCTATGGTCGGGTTTTAACCAAGAATTTGAAGCTTTGGGGCATGTTCCAGCTCTCCGCTGGTGGTCCCATTCCCCTTCAAATGACATTCCACTGACTGACACCGCCTAATTTCCCCTGGTGAGAGAGGAATATGAAATTAAAATGAACCATATGAGCTGGCAACACAGCAGTTTAGGCAGATGAGGCTTAAGGTGAGCTAATGAGGAAAATGTATTTGGTATTTATTTTTTGGCTGTGAGAAACGTTCTGTTTCATAGTGCCATCATGTTCAATCTTTGTGTCCATGAGACTGCAAGTTCCAAACAGGTGTTCAATTAGTTTAAAAAGAAAAAAAGCAGAACAATAGGCATTGCTGAGGAAAAAAAGAAACAGACTGCAACATGAAAAAAATAATAATAAACAACTTTCTTTTTTAAAATAACTGCATCAGCATGTTGCACATATTGTGTATTTTTACCATGATTATTAAATTAAAACACCAAGAAGAGGTTAAAGCGAGACGTCAAAGAACTTAGCGAATAAATTCAGATCCTTTTAAGCATTAGACTGAAAATCAAGTTAAAGCTTAATTCTGTAATAACAAGATAAGGGAAAGTGGGCTTAATTAGATAAGTAAACGGATCCCAGCCCTCAAATGTGTCCTTTATCAGCAATGACAGCAGCTCTGCTCGCCTCCACAAACTCTCCTATATGGAGCTTTTCGAATTGATATCGCGCCGCCCTTCATTCACCTGCACTGCAGCCTTCTGTGGCAGACGCGCTTTTAAATGGAAATCATCCTGACAAGCAATCACTTCATAGAGTGTACTCATCCCACTCTTCCTCTCTTCATCTTTCGCACTCGCTCTGTAAAGGCACCGACCGCATCTACAAGTGGGAAGTTAACTCAACATTAGCATGTTTCCACAAGACAGTCGACTGTTTTATATAGCTGTACAATTTGTTCATGAAAAACAGGTCACAGGCCAAACAGATCAATAAATGATACTAGAAAAAAATTATGAGCAATTTTAGAACAAGTGTTTTGTGACAATTATTAAGCACCTTATTGTCAATAATTGTAATTTAAAATATTTAAACAAATATACATTAAAGGTATCACAGAAAATACTACTTTAATGTAAAAATTATTATAATATAAAAAATTTTGCCATGGAAATTGGTGGAATCATGTTTATTGTCATAAACATGTCACAATCCATATGTCCTAACATGTGCTTCATTTTCTTTAGGAAAATATAAATTCTTTGTAATAACCTACAATAAGGTCCCATTTGTTAACATCAGTTAATGTATTAACTAACATTGTCTAAAAAATAGAAATTCATATGTTACAGCATTTATTAATTTTTGTCAACATTTGTTAAAATTGTTAGTTCATGTTAGCGCAGGTCCATTAATTAACATTAACAATTGAAACTTTTGATTTGAATAATGTATCAGTTAAATGTTGAAATTAACTAACATTAAAGGGATAGTTCACTCAAAAATGTTCATTCAAAAACTTTATTATTCCTCGCCCTCATGTCGTTCCAAACCCGTAAGACTTTATATGATGACCAGATTGAATTTAGGCTTTATTCAAATATAAACATTGCCAGTAACTTATTGCTTGTGCACACCATTGTGTCCGTGACGTCTCCCGTAGATTTCTGAAGAGCATTTTTGAACCCTAAAGTCGGCCGCTGCCATCTTGGCAGCGCGTCACTCCCGGATAACTGGGCAAAGAGGCTGGAGCTGAGGTGACACGATGACTAACAGACAGCAGACAAAAAAAGTGGCCACGCCCTTAACTATGCAGAACTTTAAGGCTTAATATAATTTAAATTATTGAGTTATATAAAAAATTCACCCCTCTCACAGTTGTCATGAAGGGCAAAATTAGCTGTATTGTGTTTTTCTGCTGTAAAGTTGAGAATTTGATCATGGGGCTCAATGAGATTCTGCTCCCTTTTGGAGCCTGTCTCTAGTGGCCAGTCTATGAATTGCAGTTTAAGTCACTTCTGTATTGGCTTTAAGAGGTTTCTGCTTGGTCGAAACACAACGCACAAGAGACTGAACGTGATTTAAGGCCACTTATAGTTATTTGCTTAGAAGTAAAAAGAAGTTGTAAATAACTTCACACAGCGATATCATGTTAACAAACATCCAGATGACTTCCACGACAGATGAGGTAATTCAAACTACATTGTTATGATAGTTTGATTATAGAGTATATTTGAGACTACCTAGGAATTTGGGGAATGTCTCGTTATTTAAGTTTAGTTTGAAGCTGTTTACACAGGTTATTTTCCATGTAAGTTTGTGTTAACCAATGTAGCTCACTAATTTTAACAAATTAAAACTTAAATGAAACAAATGAACCTTGTAAAGTAATTTCCTAATTATTTCTTCTGATTTTGGGATGCAATTTCACTTATGTCAAATTTGGCCCAGGGTTTTCTATCTACTTCCGCTGCAATAGTCCAGGACCAGAAATTTCATGAAGATCAAAAGAAGACGGTCCAAATTTCCTCCAAAACCCGTTCCATCATATATACCAGGCAACCTTTCATCTTCTTCAAAAGGCTATTCTTTGAGAGAGGGCAATTTCAGGCACACAGCTTTGTGAAAAAAGAAAGTCAACTCTCCATTAGTTTGTCTTTTACAAATTATGCCTCTACAGAAAACCTTTGATCCTTTGTGCTAACTTAAATTCGTACATCTAATATTGTCACCTAGTTCCGAACGTGTACAGATTTCAGATTATGAAGAGTTAATGAATCACATATCCTCTTTAAAACCACAGGCAACTCTTTGTGCAAACACATATGAGCCTATTGAAATTAAATAAGTCACCATTAGTAAAATAATTACCAAAACCAGTAGACCATACACACACTTAAAAAAAAATCTGTAATATCACATATTCAAAAGGACACACAATGGCTTTAATTGTGTGTAACAACTAGCCACTGTTAATAACCTCCCTTGGGCTGCACCGAGCCGCACACAAACTTATTATATCCCACTGTTTGTTAAACAAGTGCACATCAGCACAGCACAGGCAAAAATTAGCTGTCAACTCAACCGCCGCGATCCTACACTATTGCACAGCAGTCATGTACAATCAAGTCAAAATCAGCTTCGAAAACATGCACTCGGGCGCAGCAAAGTCAGCTCGAAAACATCAGCCCATCCGCTGACCTGTCCTACCTAAAACAGCTGATTGTATATCTAGAACAAATCCCCTGCCCTATCTCTTTTATTTATGTGTTTCTCCTATGGGTATTATTTATTTTACTGCAGTGGACGACTTTGAAAAGGGTTTGCGTTTCAGGACCTGCTACTATCTTCTTACACAAAAAAGAAAACAAGTTCACCTTGCCATTTCAGCGGCTTTCTTGTCACTGATGTCATCTAAGTTGATGACCCAGCACAGGACTGGTATTGTTTATTGTAAAAAAAATGACAATGCTAATTAACCTGGACTTTCTGTGAAGCCCATGCTTATAATGAATTATGGCCCCATTTAATAATTTATGAGTAAGAATTACTATTCAATAAATATATTTATAAAGACTCAAAGACCTATATACTGCATTATAAGAACAGTTATAGTTACTTTTATATACATTTTATAATGACGTATATGCATGGTATTGCTTATAGCAGTTTGAAAATATACTTTAAAAAAGTGCAGGCATGCATGTAACTTTAAAAAAATATATTTTTTGTACTAATGCTTTATGTTTTTCTTCCTTATTGTATTACAGGAATTATTGTTCATTAGTTACATTTACAAATAAATGCCTAATGAGCACATCTTCCTGATTTCTTAACATTTGCTTTAGGAAATATTGCATCCTATGTTTTCACTTTCTTAAGAACACAACATGGCTATGACTTACAATATATTCACTAAATTACTAAAAAAGTCATTGTAACTTTAACACAATAACATAATGCAGGCTGCGTCTTTATAAATATATGGAACCATACGTCTGAATAATACCTTCATGTATAAACACTTTTAATATATACAACTTAAATATTTGTCTGTCAATGCATGTGGTCCTAAACATATCTTAATTTTCTTTAGGCAAAAAATAATGAAAATAATAATTCCCTCATGTTTGTCCTTGCTGCTGTTTAAGTGAGTTGGCTCAAAAGAATGACGGATAGTTTACGGACACTGTGATACTTTACTCATGAACGTGCCAAAGACAGCAAGGGTAGATGTGTGAACAGTTCTGCCACTAATTTAAGGGTCACGACCTGCTAGTTTAGAGCCACTGATCTATAGAATGTCCAGGTAGACACATCAGTTACAAATAAGACAGAAATGGCATCCCTCCCTCCCTTTCGATCTCTTTCCTCTCCTCTCTGGCAGAAAAAAAGGGGCTGCTGCTATGAAGATGGATTATCCTGCTGGTGACACCGTCTCCTCTCCTTCTCCGCCATCAAGGAGAGCTTGCACAATTATGCCAATTAATCTTACACAAAAGGAGTTCAAATGCACCCTGCTTTGATTAGCTCGGGCTCCCAGACAGGTGCTTGCACTCAGCATGCATCCACATACACGCACACACACACTAACACAGATTTGCATAAAACAATACATCTGATTATGAATTAGTCTCTAATGGCATTTCCACTTAATGAGAGTGGTGTCTTTATACCTGCTGCTGTTTGCAAGGTTAGTGTGGAAGGTAAGAGGAATATAACATCATCTTATTTCACATATGTGGCATTATACATTTGATTTAGGGGGGTCACGGGAGCCGTCGGCAGCGCTGAATTTTGATTTTAGACCACGAAATCAACAATGTCTCTAAAGAAGTGTGTTTTTGGTTGTGAGGGAAAGATAACCTTGTTCAACTTCCCAAATAGTTTGTGTGTGCTTGTGACTTTAGCTCCGCCCCCTGCACAAGCTCAGCTGTTTTCTGAATGAATCGGTACAGCGTATCTGTCTTTTATATATATGATAAAACTAAAGACTCTTCGGAGATATGAAGGATGCAAAACTACTCTATAGGTACTCAAGATTAACATGAGACTGGAAGAAACTGTGTGTTATGTACCCTTTAAGCTCCTGGTTTCTATTGGTCGCTTAACATGTAGCTCCGCCCAAAACTCACACCATTGGCTAATCAAGCTATAAATGATTTAAAGTTGCTTTTAGATCATTAAAGCGATTACAGAAAGTACTTTAACAACAATGAACTAAGGAAGTGAAACACTATTGTACTGTACAACTTTACATTTGAAGCATACAGTTTTTATAATGAGTAACGAGAATGAATGCCAGTATAAGAGTATGTGTATGTGTACATACTGTAAGTGTGCGTAGGCATAAGGTGTACAAGACATTGCCAAAGGAGCTTGAAAGAAAGTCAGCATTTTCAAGAAATATATTCAATTCTGCAAAAAGTTCCCTGGCTGGCTTCCATCTATTGACAATGCAATCAAACATTCTGACCAGACCGAGCTGGGCACAATACAACCTGGGAAATGTACGTGCAAACTTGTGATTTATCCATTTTTCTTTTTAATTACCTCTGTGTCAAAGATAGGTGAGGAGGTCTAGATGGAATACCGTTCATTATCGAAGGCAGAAAAGAGCATTATTTTGTCCTAAACCACAAAGAGGGCCCAAACAGCATAAAAAAAAAAAGTTTTAATAAGACTTCCCAATAATGAATACTCAGGATTTGCCTTTTTTCCTGACTGCAAAGGAAGAGTGGCAAGATTTTATATATTTAAAACTCTTGTAAGATATGTATGCTTTCTATAAAAAAAGACAATTCTTTAGATCCACTTAAACTCAAAACACCCATTCGACACCTAAATGGCTTCTTAAAATTCAAATAAGGCTCTTAGCAATCTTTGTAACTACGGAACACTTGGTTCCCCAAAAGAAATTGTCTGTCTAACACGATATTTATAGCAAATAAAGCACAGCAAGGACTATTATCTAAAGTGGTAGGGTTTGTTGTGCCAGGCAGGACAATGAAAAGGCTTCCATAATAAAGACAGACAAGATAACAAGATAGAGCAACCCCAAAAAGTATTTGGACACTTAGGCCACACTTAAAATGTCTGAATTTCATTACGTTAGATAACAAAATACCAAACTAACCTCTTTGAGCAAACCTATTTTTAGTTTCATTTTTTAAAGTCAGTGACCTGCAATTAAACATGTTCTAATAATTGTGACTACCATCAAGCATCTAAATGCTTTTTACCTTCATTTTGAACAGTATATCTATATTGTTTTGCTTGAAATGGTGCATATTTTATTGTGATATATTGTCATTGAATCGAAACACTTTTGGGACCACGTTATCTCAAGAGCTCAAGGATTCCTAAAATGAAACCATAAACTGGACTGCACATAATCTCTATTTTCAAATCTGTTTGTGAATAAAATGTCTGAAAATAGTGTTTAAAAGAATAGGGAAGAGTGAAAAGAATAAAAACGTCTCAAGGCAAATCAATTTTCTGCCTTGACTCTTCAAGGTGTAGACATCAAGAATTCGTCGGCTTTGCTGTCCTCTCACACAGGACAGCTCAAGGACATTGACAGCATAACCCCTATGCAAACGGCCCGCCACTCTGTTTGATGAGCACCAACACCAACTTTGTATATGTAAACGACGGGCAACCGTGGTGTGCACACACTGGCAGATGCATACACAAACACACGCATACGCATTAAACTTTGCCTATCTCAGTGTGGTCAAACGCAAACGCTCTGGGTCGGTGACATACTGCACTAGTATCAAGCTGGGTCTGGTTGAGACAGAGACATATGTTTGTTGATAAAGGCTGGTCTGGCAGGGACACTGACCTCCTACTAAGAGTGCAGAGAAGTTGATTAACACCCTGCCTTTGCTCAGGAGGGAATATGACTAGTCAACTGATAAACCTGCAGAGTCCAGTTATGAAGGACTGCGTGTTACTGGAGATGTTAATAATAACATCAGACTGCATTTGAATAATTGCGTGTGCTTGCTGATTTCGGTGCAAAATGTGCATCGTTTAGAAAACTTCATCACAGGTGAAGTGATGAAATATATACGAGTGCTAAAAATACATTACACGCAGGGCTTGACATTAACACCCACCACCCCGCCAATTGCGGGTGCATTTCAGCAGTGGCGTGTAACGCAGTCACTCCTTCTAGCCACTTTGGCAGGTTGAATTTTATATATAATACAATATAATATAATATATACACATTTTTTAATTGCAGTCTTTTAAAAAAGGCATCTGAAATAAACTGCAATGTAGTGCTGTCAAAAATACTGAAATATCTTAAATGCTTTCAATATAATTTTCTGCAGAATACACAATATCAGCTGCACTTTCTCGCTCTCTCATCTCTCCGACAGCGACAAACCTGCCTCCGGATGAATATTGTTGGTGTTACAGGGTTTGAATTTTGGAGTGGGATTGAGCATATTGCGCATCATTTTCCTGCAGTTTTCAAAAGTGTGTGCACACAAAACCACCTCTCAGTACTAAATCGAGTTGTTTTTTGAATACTAAAATGTTTTGAGTAATATTTCTGTATATCGAGTAAAATATCTATATAGCAGTTTTTCCCCTGTGGTATCGATGTCAAAATTGTGGCTAATGAAAATGCTTAGTGGCTAGTAACTTTGGAAACCCACTAGCCACAGTGGCCGGTGAGCAAAAAAGCCCTGATTGAATGCAACATCTTTTAAAAACAGATTTTTTAGGGCGTCATATCCCTGCTGGAAGAAAATCCTTCAACATAAATCAGTTTGAGATGGGCTATTTTGCTGGTTTTAGGAAGGTTTGCCAGCTGGCCAGGCCAGGAAACCAATTGTTTTCTTTTAGTTTAATATATTTTACATAATACATCTATTCCTGTGTGGGCAAGGCTGAATTTTCAGCATCATTACTCCAGTCTTCAATGTCACCTGATTGAAAATATTAATATATTAATGCCCCCAAACTTTTGAACGTTAGCGTGAGTAATAAAATATATTTTGCATTCACATTATCCTAACATTATTATATTTTATATAATCATATTTGTATATGTATATAATATTTTATTTCTTTTTATAATATTTTAAGGCAGTATGTTTGACAACAGATCACAGTTTAGAGATCCGCAGTACACGTTTGCAGAAAATGGCCCACTGTGAGGCTCTTGTGTTTAGGGGAGTGAGCAAATAACAGAGGGAGATAGTAAAACAGAATGAAAGGAAGAAAAAAGCGCAGTTGAAACTGAAACACAAAGCCCACTAGAGACATATCATTGCGACCCTTAGCAGAGACATGCTGAGACATGCTTTTTCTCTGGCTGCTGTAGTGGGATTCCACAGGCAGAGATGAATGGCCAAAGTCAGTGGCAGTGCTTTGTTGCTGTGAATAACAGAAATGATTTGACAAAGACATTATATCAAAAAACAGATCTGGAGCACAACCGCAGTATTGTGGGCTCATCATCCCACAGTCCAGTTGACTGTTCATGGATCAGATTGGAAAAGCTTAGGTTTTGAAACATTATATAAAAAGACTGCCAATAGAGGAAAGGCTCCGCAGATATGACTAATGACATCCGAGTGGGATAAGGGGGTTACCTGCTGCTTTCTCTGAGGGCGTCGTTGCCTTTGCGCCAAGAGATCGTGCCTCGAGGAGACATCTTGGGCTTGCATTCAATGAGAACATCACCACCTTCTCTCACTAAAGTGTAGCTCTTTAGCTGGTTTTGGGAGAAATCTGGAGCGATAGCTGAAATGAAAAAGCAAGTTTTAAATTATACAAAGAGTATAAATCAACAGCACAGAAAATGTACCTCAAATTATCATAGCATCTGTCTCATGCAACCATTTTCATTTACATACACTATTATATGATCAACAAGTTATGACAACATGCTTTAATTCATCAAAACAAGTCATTTTCAACTTTGTTATATAAGATTCAACTCATTTTTTAAAGTCAGTTTAAAGCCACAATATGTAATTTTCCGCTGCTATAGGTCGCTTATTCAAAACAAAGGCATATGACTGCGTGGTGGCGCTTGACGCCTGAATTTCCCAGAGCTTTTATTATGTCTCAGACTGTTTTATCATATTAGATACATTATTTGAGTGTTCGCTCAGCGGCTACTATGAGACACTTGTTGCACACTGCAGTAAGCTAGATCGATATTAGGCATAGTAAAACATGATACTCATGGTAAATCAAGAAAAAATAAGACAATGATTCGTTTTCTGTCAACGAATGTCTCCAAACAGTTGCTCACATGTCTAATAAAACGAGGTAACGCAGGTACGATGTCATTGATAGGCGTTGATGTCCTGGTTAAAATAGCTATTTCTCTGGATTTAAACATTCTTGGAAACATTTGGGATAATGTAAGTACAAAAGTCAACAAAATATATACATTGTTCTAGTGGTTTTTGGATATTTGAATCTAGAAATCGTACATATTGTGCCCTTAATGTACTTTCATTTGAAATTACTTAAACATCCAAGTTGATTGTACTTAAAACATTAAAAATAATAATAATACAGGAATATTTTATTATCAAAATAAGTGGCAAGACAACTAACTTTTAGCTGATATATACACACTTAAAATGTACTTTTTTCTTCTTTTGATAGTCCACTTTAGTCATTCTACTAACTATAAGTACCTACATGTCAACTAACTCTCATTAGAGTATTATAGACTGTCTGATTAATACCTGCTAAGTACATGTCAAATTGTTCTACCAACCCTAACATAACAGTCTACTAATACTCTAATGAGAGTTGACATTTAGTTGCAAACTAATGAGTGTTAGTAGTAGGCTATTGAAATAATGCGCAAACAAAATAAATCAACACAGGGAAGAAATCAATGTCAGAGGGTAATTTAAATTACTCTTATAATGACAGTATTCAAAATTACTGAATGACTATAAAACATTTGCAAACAGAACAGGCTGAAACGTCAGAGCTCTGGCCAAGCGGTTTGCTATGTGGTGCTCATGTAGTCATGTTAGAATCCAGCTTTGACATTTCCATTTCCCCCTCTTATCCCCATTATTTCCCATCCTGTATCTTACTGTGCCAATAAATCAATGACGCACAAAGAACCACTGAAATATTTAACAACAATAATATTTAACAACTGAAGACCATCAAGCATCAGGCCAATTTTTCCCTTCATATTTGACCATAATTACAGGTATGCAGACATGAGGATTAAGGAATATTTAGAGCACATCCTCTCTAATCATTGTTCTTCAAAGGAAGACACGTGTACGTGGGTACGTATGATGTAGAAACAGAGATGGCAGAACAGAGACTCGGCGTATGTGGCACACTTCAATTATCACACACTCCTTTTCTCTGCTAAGAAAAACAAAGGGAAAATGTCACGTCCTTTCCTCTCTTTTTTCACATTCCCCACTCAAATGAGTTTTTATTATGATAATTTCTCCGGCTCTATCTTCATGCACTGTCTTTTAAAAGGCACTTCAATTATTTTATCTGCGCAAGGGATTGACAATTATTCTCCTGTAAGTTCAGTTTCTTGGCCACTTTGGCGGCTGAATATTTATGGCAAAATAATAAACAAAGAAATTCACTGTGGGTGAATAGAATATTGCTGTAAGATAGCAAGTAAACAGCTCTGGCGTTTAGTACCCATGACAATTGCAATGCCAGTTTAATATGCAGTAGCTATTTGTACTAAGTCATTTGTATTTTTGACTTCCTGAACGAATGTAAACACTATGGCTCTTTCAAAACACTGCTGTGTGTTCGACTGTCCCAACATACTTTATCAGCTTCTGGCTCAAACAATTGCATGAGCTGGTTTAGGTTTTAACAATTACTTTTTAATTTAAAAAGAACATGCTCATTTGAGTCATTCATTCAGGAATCAGACTACATTGGTTATCTGTATGTTTCTGATTCACTTAAAGTCCATGTAAAGGCAATTCTGAGATTTATTTCTAAATGTATTGCCAAAACACATTACAAAGACTGAACTGTGTAGTACTGAATTGTTAGACCGTTAAACAGTTTTTCACCATTGCTGTGTTCAGGATTATTTGGGTGGGGCTGGATGATGCACTGGAGCCACTGTGCATATGGCCGCTCCCCAACACTATCATAACTGTCGATAATGCACTGGAGCCACTGAGCCTGGCTCCTCCCTAACATGATAATAACTAGAGCACATTAACTAGGGATGCACCGAATATTCGGCCACTGAAAATTTTCGGCCGAAAACGGCCCAAAAGAGCATTTTCGGTTTTCGGTCGAAAGACTTTTATCACCGAAACAATACGGCCAAAATGTTGTGATGATGCAAACTGAAACCGCGACCTGCACGTGCTTATCTAAACGGTCTCAACAAGCAACATGTCTGCGGTCTGGACGTATGTGGTTCATCTCACATCTGATGACACATCTATGGGTTTTAACTTGAAAATAATGCTTTGTTTATGTTTCTGTTGATGCATACACATGCTGGCTCCTCAGTGATACACTACTACAACAACAGCGATAATAAAAGAAAAACGTGGGCAAAACGGTCTCTCTTTGTAAACTTTGTTCAATGCATGCCTTCGAGTGCTACCATATGTTCGAATATGACCAGTCGTTTTCGCCGTTATCTCCGGGTGTAGAGCCAGAAGACGTGAATGAGAACTTGCGCGCTGTGAGAAGATTTGTCTCTGTGCACTCATCCGAAAGCGCACACTCATCTCACAGCGCGCAAATATTGAGTTCTCTTTCAAGTCTTGCGCTTAAACGGACAAACTCACACAAAAAGTATGTCAACATGTCCATCTTGATGAGTATCCTTGCAGACATAGTCTGTATATGCCTTAAGTGAACTTTATACACTCGAGAAAGACGACGCATATCCCTGCATTAGGTTAATATTTTTATATAAAATATATATGTTACAAAATTCTGTGTACTCTAAAATTAGTATCAAATTAAAGCTATATGTCTAACCAATTTGTGTTTCAAATTTGAAGTTGATATCACAAAAATTGAAGTTCCCATGAGATTTTGTTTAGGCGCTGTACCACAAATAGCCACCGGGTGTCATTGAAATTCCATTGATTTTTTTTACCAATCTCATGTAACAAATCTATTAATTTTTTTCCAGATAACACAAAACAGTTGGCCGATATAGAACTGTGAGACTCAGACATTTCCGACGATATGTGTTTTGTCAAGATTAAAACAGTTTTTATAATAAAATAGTTAAAATAAATGTTGTAATATGAAACATGACAACCCCCACTAGGGGAGGAGCCCGCTATAAGAATTTAGAGTTTCCATGGTAATGCAAGGTCCGATTTCAAAACTGAGTTCACAGGATGAATCTCGAGTTCGTAAGCTTTCAAATGATATATCGTTTTCAACATTAAATCAGGATAAATATAGGATATAATTGTTTTAAACATGCAGTGGCAAATGACCCCACCGGTGGGCCAGTGACATTTAACAGGTTAAAGGGGCAGTAGCCTTTACTGCGGTCTGTTTAATGTCAACAAAAGACAAGGACATCACTCACTGCTCTTGATTGAATAGCTTTTGTAAGTTTAATAAGGATTAATCTTTAATTTAAACAGTTAAATATACAGTTATTTTATGTTTGATTACTTTATTAAATTGCTGTACCTTTCTGCAGGCCAGTAGGCCTGTAGACTACATTATTATTTAATGTATACATGAGTGAGGTCAAGTTAAACATTTTTATTTTATACCGTGCATTGTTGCAATGTGCTAAATAAATATTTGCATAATTTGTAATTTATTTATTATTTGAAACTTTAATATTAATTTATGCAATTGCAATGCCTTGATTTTTAGTAAAGTTACAGTCATAGCCATAAATGCAATGGTAGCCTACTTATAATTGGCATAATTTGTTTCGGTGTTTCGGTTTTGGTTTCCTCTTTTCCGGTTTTCGGTTTTGGCCAAGAAATGTGATTTCGGTGCATCCCTAACATTCACATCAGTTCACCCGCTCGATCGCGAGTTACTGTCAGTACCGTTGTGTGCTTACGGCAGCATTCCCGCGAGTGGGCGTGGTTTCAGCACAGACAGAGGACACGCCCCCAGCGTTTAAGAGCAGAGAATGCTGCTTTTTTCTTTCAAGATTTACTTGGCAAATTTTATGATGATTAAAATTTGGCTGGGTGGTTATCACATTTGTCTATGGTGTGACAAACTCAGAACACATATTCAATGTGACTTTACAGGGACTTTAAGAAGAACATGCTCATATCATATGTTCAGTAATCAGGCTACATTGGTTGAGCTGTATGTTTCTTATTCACTTTTTAAAAAAAAAATGAGTCATTCGTTCAGGAATCAGACTACACTGGTTAAGCTGTGTGTTTTCTGACTCGCTTAAATTGGGTCACACACCGAACGCGAAGGTCATCGCCGCGTCTCAGGTATCTCACACCGGACGCGCACATTATATATGCGCAAGCACAATTTTGAATAAACTTCTGACTGAAGAGCTGCACGATGGGTGTATCTTGTAGCACAGGGTGAAATCAGTATGTACATTGAAGATTTGAGGGAAATAAAATATCAATTTAATATAAAACCTTGAAATGGCGCTCTGTGTTGCGGCAGGATTTTGAAAAACTTCCTGAGTCACCGCGGAATGCCGCCGCCGCCGGTGTGCGTACACTCACTGAAAACAATGTGTTCCAATTTTAAAGAAGTGGCGCGGAGCTGAGCTTCGCGTCTGGTGTGCGACCCCCTTAAGAAGAACATGCTCATTTGAGTCATTCATTCAGGAATTAGACTACACGGGTTAAGTTGTATGTTTCTGATTCACTTAAGAAGAACATTTAATTGGGAAGCCTGTTTGAATCAAACATTATTTCTGTTGTGTGCTACTAGTGAGGCATAAATTAACTTTGGAATAAGAATGAAATGCCTATCTGCACATGCAAAGAACAATATTAAACATCAAATTGCATTATGACTCATAAGTGGCCTTTATCAAGAGCATATGAGATAAAGAGGTTAAGCTTTATTAAGGCATTATTCTGTGCTTTACAATTTTATAAATTCACAAACCAACGCTAATATTTCAGTCAAACTCGACTAACCAGGTTTCACTTACCTATAACTCTGAGTTCAGCATTGGAGTACACTTCCCCATACTTGTTCCCAGCCACACACTGGTACATTCCAACATCGGAGAGCTCCAGGCTAGTGATGGACAGGGCGCCATTAATGACCTGCACCCTCTCCTGTGGAAAACAGGATATCTCCGTTAAGAGTCTTTTACTGAGATTGCTAATCTGCATAAAAGCACAACGTGTCTGGGAAGGTAAATTACGTCTGGAGGTTGATGGAAACGATCATAAATCTGAGTGTTCATTACTAATGGGAGACACTGCGTAGGGAGGCTGCTCAAAAACGATGGTAATAAATCTGTATGTTTATGAGATGGAAATAAAACCCCGGTTTGTTTACTTCTTAACCTGAGCTCGAGCCTCTGCATTCTGTGGACAAGTCGTTGGGAGGCTGGATGATGTTTGCCATTATAAACAAGCTGGGCTAATAATTTCACGCTGACAGCTTTATACCACTTCGAGTAGGTGATTGAAGTTTGCATGTCTTCTGATTAACTAAACTTGTTAGATGAATATAGTACATTGAAAAAACAACATCAAATGGGTAAACCAGGTTTCAATAATCCCAAGACATCTTAAAACACCAGGACACTGCAAAAAAGTGTGTAAATGGGGATTGTGATTTCACCAAGTACAACATGTTCCTGGATCAGATTTGAGGGATAAGTTTACAGTTTATGTAAAGTTTAGGCTTAAAACCAGGGCTAGGTGCTTCTACATCAGTATTATATATATATATATATATATATATATATATATATATATATATATATATATATATATATATATATATATATATATATATATATATATATATATATATATATATATATAATATTAATATATATTAATATAACCATCAGACAGTCACCTTGGAGAGCATTTCGTTACCACCTCATGTTTCCTTCCAACAGGCATAAACAACATTTTAAAGGCTCATAAAAAGACAGGTTCATATTAAAAATTGGCATGAAAAGTGGCAGAACACTTGCTGCTGTGGTTTAGAGAGCATTCTGTCCTTTCATATTTCACATTTTGCCCTTTAACTTCATTCTTCCAACAAGGCAACCCCAAAAAAAAAAATCAAAGCCATGTTGACATTCAGACCAACAGCACATTTGTGAGTGTGAAATTGCTTTTACACAACAGTTCAATAATTCAATAAAAAAAGGAATTAATACTTAGTAACTTGCATGTTGCACACAATATTCCCTATTAATTTGTCATCAGTCTGCTAAAGAAAATAACTGAAGCCGAAGAGGTACACTGTTGGGCATCTCCAAGCAACACATAGCTGTATCATTCCTAAATGAATCCATGATTTTGAATGATTCAGTTGAGTAAAAGATTCAATTGATTTAAATGTATTTAAAGATTCAGTTACTCATGGTGTTTTTGAAAGAATTGGCTGGGGAAGAGATCCACTCATTCATAAGGGCATCGACTGAGTGAAAGATTCCAAACTCACTTTAAAGGCAAAGTTGTGTTTCATTCCTGAATGATTCAGTTTTTTTTTTATGAATCGGTTGAATTAATGATTTAATGTCTTATATACATAAATGTTATTTATGTGGAGAAATAAGCCACTTATTTTAAGTCAGAAGTTAAAACTAAGCAAAACCTAAAACAAATATGTATCGTGTTATAATTTATAAACATTATGCTTTAACTTTTTCTTAATTTTTATACCTGGATGTATTTGTAAATCTTCAAAACCAATATAAAATAAAAAAACACTCACTTTTGATGTAACCTGCTGAAAGAGTAAACCATTCCCAACAGCTACCAATTTGAAATAGCACCATTTCTGCAATTTATGGTTGGCATGGGATGCAGAGTTAAGACTGACAGAACTTTCATTTTAGAGCGAACTCATTTGTGAAGAATTAACTTTTCATTTTCCTTTAATGTGAATAAAGTGTTAACTGTAGTCACGGCTATATAAAACAGCAGTTGGTCCTCCAGATAATCTGCGCTTGAATGAGATTTGTGCCTGGTGTAGTCTGAAATGGAGAGAAGGAGGAAGGGACAAATGCACAATGTGGGACAAATAAGACTTCACGGAAAATCGCATAGGCGATGCTTCACTTTACTACCGCACTAATTAACCGTGACGTTCCTCTTAAATCAGCAATTTTGCACGTGACAGGACCTAAGGGAGGCCACCATCTGCACGTCTGTGCTGAAATGCAGTGATTGGCAATGTCACTGCTCGAAATCCGTAGGGTCAGGACATAAACTGCAATGCATGACTACAGTTGCGGCAAGTTCTCATCCTGATATGAAGTGCGTGCGCCTGGCTGAATGGACGTTTTAATTTCCTAAGTCTTGATTTAAATCTACACCTTATAAAAGATGATAATGTCTCCACGTTAGGCCTCATTACCAGTTCTTTACTGTTGTAAACACTCCATTTTGTGTTATGTGGTACATACTACAAATATAAGATAGGTTCTGTGTAAGTAGTACGAGCTGGTATAAAAAAATACAATGATACGGGTGAACAAGATCATTGACACGTTTATTACTAGATTAGCCAAGACACGGTATGTGCCTCACATCATTTTCCTTTCTCTTAGTGACTAGAGCGTCACAGTGATTTACAAAGAAGAGGTTTTTAGCTGGTCACCTTAGCAATGCTGCCTTCCAATAAGGCAGAAAGAACACAAAAGGTCCCAATTGATTAAGCACAATGAAAATAACAAATGGTATAAGTCAACAACCCATGCTTTTGCTACATCAATGACCTTTAGTTATACAATTGATTAAAGCTCTGATGTTGATGGTGACATTTGGAGATTGTAATAATTCTGCACTGATTAATTCATTTAACCGGGATACATTGAAAATCAACATTTCAGAATCAAAATGTAAGCTACGGCCATGATTCAATCAAGAGATTGTTGTGCCCTTGGGACATTAGTCTGCCATAGTACAAACCGGGTGATATTTATTCAGTGCTCAAAGAGATGTAATTCCAGAAAGGCACAAGGTCTTACAAATCATTTTTTAAAAGCATAAATGCAAAATAAAAAGATTTTATTGCATTTTAAATTCAAGTGCACCTTTTGGCAATTGCCTTGGCACATGAACACACCTGTAAAGCATTGATCATTATGCAAATTTGGTTTTCAAATACAAATTCACTCAACAAATGTGGATCCCAACCAGCAAAATCTGCATTAAAAATCCTTTCCTGAGGTCCAACGCATGTTAATGAACTTGAGCTTTTTTGACTGCAGTGTATTCTGCTGGAGCCGTTCTCTAATAAAGTGCAAAACAATGAAACGGACAGACTGCTAATTATGCAGCGCTGAGAGAAATTCTAATCTGTTGGCGTGAAAGATGAAAAAGAATGAGTGACAGATGAAGACAGACAAGTGACCATGTCTCTGAGCACATAAACAGCCCTATACAGTGTCTCTAAATGGATCAATATCTTTTGTTTTGTTTGCACCCACATCGCATATCGAGGCTAATTTACATGAAGTTTACTGATTTGTTTATTCACCACACATAGTTGTGCCAAAGAGCTACTAGTCTCTAAAAATAACTTCATGTGCTGAGAGTTTGGAATTCTGTGTGAAATGCTCTCAGTGGAGACAGGTTGTGTATTACATAGAGTGTCGAGACAAATAAATGTTTATCACCTCTTTCACTATAGTTTAAATGGATTTCAGAGAAAGACAAAACAATAAGAGCTTGTCTAGTGCACAATAAAGGTTTATATGCCTTCTAATGGCCTGCAAGAAAACGGGTTTAAAATCTGATCTTTTAGCGCAAAGATTTAATGGGAGATTGTTGAGTATCTTACATCTTGCGCTATGAATGACTGTACTAAACCAAGCCTTAAATGTTCATTAAATGTATTTTACTTTATTTAAGGACTTCTTAAAAGTCCTTTATATTCATATGTTTGTGTTGTTTGGTGATGTTTGTAGGCTGCAAATCAGTAAAGATGTTTATGTAATGATGAGCAGTAATGATGATTAGAAGAGACTTAGTTAGCATGCTCCTCCCTGAACCTTATTTAAAGTTGACATGAAATCAAAACTGTCCTATTTACTTACTTCATGAACTTTACTGGTCTTATTGTGCATAATTTATCTGAGCATGCCCAGCAAGAAATAGCTGTCATTTCACTGCCTTGGTTAACTATAGACCTGATAAAGTCTGGCTAGGAGTAACCCACATCTAGCCAAAATAACCTTGAATTTGGTTACATTACGTTTTTTGCCAAAATAACTTGCGAGATGTATGATAGTCAACAGTAATTAGAAGGTGTCTGGTTTCATTTCTTTGGTTAGACGTCTATTCAATTTTCACTGACAGACCAAATTTCACCTTGTTTTAGCCTAGACATCAGGTCTGTGTTTGGACGGCCATTAGATGTCTTTTAAATGCAAAATTGCTTGCTGGGTGTTATTCCAAAGAATTTAATCAAAAAGTTATAACTTTCTCCACTTCAAACTGATCTCACCAAGGCTGCTGAAGTTTCAACCAAAAGATACTGGCAGTGTTTCAGGAGAGCAGTAGACCTCCAAAGCTCAACTGCAAAGTCTTAAAGTGCACATTTTTCACGATCCAATAAATTCCAATTTTTCTCACATTAAACATTCTGAAAAGTCACATGAGGGAAGTAAAATGGGTTGATATCATTTCACCTTCAAGCATCTAAAAAATAACTTGGACAAACTCACAAAAAAGGAAGAGGGGTGAAATGAAAATATGTTGGTTCAATCTTTGAAATGTGATGTTAGGGAGTATTGGAAGTGCTTTCTCCTAGCTATTGCCACCTTGAGTTTATTGCAGTTTTGGGGAACTATTCCCCTCTAATTGTCAGAACAAGTGGTGGATATTTGGAAGCTTTTATGTTCTCAATTTTGTCTTTTCCTATTAGTTTGATAATTCTGGAGTGGCCTATATAGAAGGTCCGCAGAATGACATATCAGGTACTCCATTGGATTCACTTTGATTTAGATGGTTATAAAGAAGCCATTAAGCAATACACTTTAAAGCATTGGTCTTACAAGGTTAATAAAGATGGCTGGCAGGTCTACTGTGATGACTGTTATCACTGATATAACCTAAAAACAAGTCAATAAGTTTCTCTGTTTTCTTTGTATCAAACATTCCATTATTCGTATTTTCAAATACAACTTTTAAAGGGATAGTTCACAAAAAAAAAGAAAAAAAAAAGAAGCAAATTCTGTCACCCTTTACTCATACCAATCCAAACCTGTATGGTTTTCTTTCTCATGTGTAATGATATTTTGAAGAATGCTTCAACTGTTTTTAGTCATACAATGAAAGTCAAAGGGGTCCAAAACAACAGTATGGACAAAAATCTTTTCAAAATATATATTTTTTGTGTTCCACAGAAGAAAGTAAGTCATGAAGGTGAGCAAATGATGAACACTTTCACTTTTGGGCAAACTTTAACCATTAATGCCATTTCTATTATTAATCATTGTCAGTGTCTGTTACAAAAGTCTGGCGACCGTCCTCAAACCTCAGAGGTGAACTAACCTCAGTGGGCTCCAGGTTCTCTCCATTCTTCATCCACCTGAAAGAAGGTTTGGGTTTCCCTGTGGCCTTGCATTCCCACACCAGAGAGTCATCTATGGCCTTCTGCACATCCTGGGGCTTCTCAATTAGCTGGGGGGAGGCTGAAACAACCAACAGCAGAGGTAATGACTACACAGAATTATTTTAACCTTGATTATTACCCGTTATGTGTCCTTCAAAGCGGACTTACATTCTTCACATAAGAAAACAACAGTAGTGACAATAGAAGCAGTCTGATTCACACTTACACTTAAATGGCTATAGAAAGGAAATCACATCTAATATATTAGTATTGTCTAAAAGCTAATACCATAAACTACCTCAACCAATGGTGTTAAGGTAAATTATGGCTTAATTATAAACAAGCTGTATCTGGATCTTTATCTTTTAAATGCATGTAACTCAAATCTAGTAAATAATTGACAAAGAGCACATTTAGGGAATCATTTATGGACATTTTCCCTAAAAGGAAACTAAAAGACAGATAAGAATGGGCAGAAAACTTACAAACAAGCAAAAAATAATGTGCAATGACTGATTCCAATTGCATTCTGAAAATAGGAAGTAGTGATGTCTGATTCATCTTGGAGTTAAATCTATTCAATTAATCATTTATTCACAAAATCTGTCTAAATGATTAATTCATGATATGATTTTTTGAGTTCAAAACTTACTGACTCTGCTGATCTGCAGCTGTTAACAGGATGATTATCGGTGAACAGCTTACATTTTGGTCACTTTATTGCTATTAAAACTATTGTATGACTCCAGAATATTTTAAATACATCACTTAAGAAACCTCCCAGCAAGCAAATTTGCATTTAAACGACGTCTAATTGCTGTCCAAACACAGCCCTGACGTCTAGGCTAAAACAAGGCAAATCTCTGCTGTCAGTGAAAATTTAATAGACATCTAACTATATCCCAATAATAGACTAGTCATCTACAACATGATTATGTCAAAGAAAAGAAACCAAACACCTTGTAATCACTGTTGACTTTGCTTACATGATGGAATATCATACATCTTGCAAGTAATTTTTGGCAAAAACGGCTAGAAGTATAGAACTATATCAGGTCTCTAGTTAAACTAGATGGTGAAATGGTGGCTATTGCTGGGCTTTTTGTACTTTTATACAAGGTTTTCTACTTATCAAATCTTCAACGTTAACATTTTGTCCCCCCAATCATGAACATTCACAATATTGCTTTTATGGGGATTTGGCATCCTTCTTGAAGTTTGAAAAGCCCCAGTCCACTGGGAACTAATTGCACTGAAAAGACCCAAGCAATTCTTTAAAAAAAAAAAAATCAGTCAAACAGATTTAGAAAAACATAATAGCAAAACTTATAGAATTTACATTTTTAAGTAAACTGTACTATACTTTAATTATATTCCCATTGCTGCAAACCAGTCAAATTTCAGTCGCAAACTGTCAGCCATTTACTACTGAAGACCGAAGTGCTGCTTGGGATCCCTTAGTCACTGCCACTCAGTCTATCTCAGACTCGCTGGGAGAGTATTGACTTTTAAACCCCACTGTTTAAATGAGAGTAAGCAGTCAGGGCCTGACTTAGCCTTGCCCACAGGGCACACAATCACTCTCAACATTTCACGCCCACAAGTCAAACTTGAGAGGAATGAGAGGTAGAGAGGTCAAAATGAGCTCTCAGCATACTTAATACCAACTGAATGCTTATTCAGTGGCACACTGTGATTATGATAGATGTTTTCGGTGTCCCTAGATATCATAATGTACAGCATATAAGTGGAAGAACATACCTCTTACCTCAAACTCTTGATGCAAGAATCATTTGGTGAAACATACAGAACATGAACTCCAACCGTACCTAGAGAATGCCACATTCAACCATTAATGTGCCCTTTTAAGTGTTCATATCATGAAAAATTATTTATTTATAAAGATTAGGGGCAAAAATGCTTAAGTAAAACTAAATGACTGCTTTGATGGATAAAAACCTTGACTCAAATTGATGACATGACCCCTTAAAGGGATAGTTCCCCCAAAAATGAAAATTATCCCATAAAGCCATCCTAGGTGTATATGATCATCATCTTTCAGACAAATACAATCAGAGTAAAAAAAAAAAAAAAAAGAAAAGGAATGTTGCACCAGAGACACTTTTTTCGTAAGTTATTTTACTAGTTTTAAATATGGATATTTTTCCTACACAAACAAATCACTTTGCTTCAGTAGGCCTTTATTAATCCCCAGGAGCTGTGTGGATTACTTTTATAAATGGATGGATGCACTTTTTTGGGCTTTACATTTTGGGCTCCCATTCACTGCAATTATAAAGGTTGGATTAGCCAGGACATTTTTTAATATAACTCTGATTGTATTCGTCTGAAAGAAGAGTGTCATGTAAACCTAGGATTGCTTGAGGGTGAGTAATTCATGGGATAATTTTCATTTTTGGGTGATCTGTCCCTTTAATAGTTAATATTGACAAGGGCACTTGTACAAAATCATCCATAAAACATGCCTCCTGTTAGAGGTACACATTCCTCAGAGCCAAGCCAAGAAAAAGGACTAATGAAGGCAACAAAAACATTTGTGGGCGATTGCTAATCAAGCCAACGTAAGCAGAAAGAATGAAAGGCTTTGAGTGTCTCCTCCTGCTTTGCTGCTGCGGGTGAAAGTGATAAACATGAGATACACTTATTGATCGCCTCATTCCCCCAGTCTGCTGACGAATGTCTCGTAGGCCTAATTCCATGGGACTTCAAAATAAGATTACAGATTTTTATCACCTGGCTGGCAAAAGGGAAACGGTGGGGAAGAGAATGAGATCCAGAGACAGAAATAGAGGGGAAGGGAGAGAGAGATCAGAGTGGCAGTCAAGAGGTCTGTCTTTAAGCTAATCCTGCCATAGAAGAATCCCAAAGCCGCCAGCGTACTGGATAAGTGTCAACCTGCCAGTGTTTATTTACATGCCTGTTGTGGCTTAGAGGTGTGTTGTAAATTATTGTGAAATGCTTAATACATCAAATGAGGGATAACTGGCAGGTGGCTGATGGTGGCCATCCTAGCAGACATACAAATAAGTCCAACTGATTAGCATTTGACTTGAATTGACGATCTAATCACACTGAAAGCCTGAAATAGTCATGGTTTTCGTCTTTTAATTAAAATATACTTTAAAGGGCACCTATTATGCCCCTATTTGCACAATGTAATATAGGTCTCAGGTGTCCCCAGAGTGTTTCAGTTAAAAATTCATAGCAGATCATTTCATATACCATTTTGAAAATGCCAATTTTGGGGTTTAAGGAAAATTAGCTGTTTTGTGTGTCTCCTTTAAATGCATATGAGCTGCTGCTCCCCACCCCAGAGGGCGGAGCCTTCACAGCTCACCAGTGAACTCGTGAATGAAGCATGATATCTGTTTCTCAGACATGCTCATGTGACATTGCAGTTCTTCATCATCACAAAATATCATCTGTATGCGTTTTAAAGCCTTATCACTCTCAAGTTGAGTACACACACCCGACGCATGCGCACAGAGAGCTTGATGTCGGTGCATCTGTGAGTAGGCTATTAAAATAGACTAGTTCTCTTTCACGTGTTATTGCGATTAAACTGTTAAACGCTCACAAGGTTATGTCAGAAACACACAAAGTTCACATAAAAAACAGTTGGTTTTGTCTGTGCACATATGCAGCAAGTAAGTTACAGAAATCCTGCGTACATCTGTGTAACGTTACTAAAGTGAAAGCAGTGTAATATACAGCACATAATGCTATATCTGCTGTTAATATGAATCAAGCAACAGAAGAAAAACAGAAAATCACTGCTCTTGACTGAATGAACTTTAGTAGCTTTAAGAACACATTTCTTACTTGAATGCTGCTTTTAATGCTCTGGTGAGGAGATAAACATGGCCGACTGTGTACTGCTCTCTGAGGGCGGGGTCTACGCTAATAAGGCAGTGTCCATCAACACTTGTGTGTGGGGCCTGTGAAATGTGATGTCACATTTCCCAGAATGTGCAAACAGCTTGTTGTGAGACACTGCTTATGACTGTTGGGGATTGAAAAAAGGAGTCGGTGGATTTTTAACATTATAGGGTGATTGTGTACACACACTACCAACACACATTTAAGTTCAAACACCTTATAAAAGTGAATTTTGCATAATAGGTGCCCTTTAAATGTAGTCAATATTTTGTTATATCATATTAATTATTTTTAGAGGAATTACTCTGCATCTAATATTAGCTGTTGTAAATAACAATTTAGGTGACATGAAATTGCAAAATTAAATCAAATACTTTTAATAAACAAAAATTTACCCTTTCAAGGTTCAATAAGATGTTTTAAAGTTTCTGAAAGAAGTCTCATTTATTTAATTAAAATACATGTCTTCTATTTTAATATATTCTAAAATGTATGGCAAAACTGAATGTTAAGCATCATTGCTCCAGTCTTCAGTCACAAGATCTTTCAGAAATCATTCTAATATGCAGGATTTTTGTTGTTGTTGTTATTAATGGTGGAAATGTTTGTGCTGCTTAATATTTTTGTTAAAAAAAATCATGACTAAAGTTCAAAAGAACAGCACATATTTGAAATATAATTTCTTTACCGTCACTTTTGATCAATTTTATTTATCCTTACTGAATAAAAATAGTAATTACTGAAGAAAAACTACTGTCTCCAACTTTTGAACGGTAGTGTATGTTAATTGTAACGTATCAATTTAACAAAGTCAAAACTTGTTTTCATCAACACTTCATTAAAATAATTGAATTATCTCATTGAAATAATTTTAAAAGAACATTTTTACTATGCACATTTTTTGTGTGCGTTATCATTGACAACATACAGTAGAAAAAAATCTTCCTTAAACATTATTAATCAATAATTCAGTTGATGAGATAAATGCTGGTTTACAGTGAGATATTTCTATATAAAAACTGCATCTTATTCAATACCCACAGGAAAACCAGTTTAACCAGACGCTAAAGGACTGTCTCCTTCTACTTATACTGTGGCTGACTTATAGACAGAAGAAGAGGTGAGACAGGGGTGGAAACGATTGAGGAATAGCGGAAGCGAAGCGAAAATTGAGGTGAATTATCATAAATATCAAGTCTCTCCAAAACAGAATGGTGCACGAGAGCTGAGGAGTGAGAGCATTAGTGAAACACAACCACACCTACGATGACTCGCCTCCCTGGCTGGATTATATTAACTTCTACAATATGCAAAAGCTATTTATCTAATTAATACATTTATAAATCACCGTTATGCTGCGCATATGGGAAGCACATTAGGAGAACTTCCCTTTTCTAGGAACCTGTCCCCCCACATTCCACATTGTTTGGAACATAAACAATGAGACAACAGGGATAATAAAACATTCAGCGAGCTCTGTGCAGACTATTCCTGTAAATGGGCCACTGGGCATGTGGGTACAGCATTAGAGCCAGTGCAAGATCCCATAGGGGGAGGATAAATCCCACTGCTCTCTAGCCTACAGGTACTAACTTAATAGGTAGCTGTCTTGTATGAACAATGCCACGGAGCCAACACGGCGGTGAAGGGAAAAGGTTATGAACCCTTCATTTTAAAGTCCATATTTAATATGCTTCACTTCATAAGCCTCTGAGTCACAATACACTAGCTAGAAACCTAGGCCTACC
The DNA here is from genome assembly GCA_023029165.1 of Gobiocypris rarus. Taxonomy (NCBI): domain Eukaryota; kingdom Metazoa; phylum Chordata; class Actinopteri; order Cypriniformes; family Gobionidae; genus Gobiocypris; species Gobiocypris rarus. Next base: position 32,901,460 of record CM040921.1, on the reverse strand, counting down.
CATTGGGGTCTCATTTTACAGTTCATGCCAATTTGCACTGGTAAACAAATGTAGGCCGAAGGTACGCATGACATTAATAGAATGTAAATGTGATTTCCATGTTTGAGTCTCAGTTTTTTTTTTTTTTTAGTGTGTGGAAGACTTAAATCCTTAACTTATAAATAGTTGTGACAAACAGATTTCACTGAATAAGTAGATACATTTTCTTTTTTGTTGCCCATGCAAAAATTCAGCTTTAAATCACAAATAAATTTCATTTTAAAATATATCCAAATGGAAAAAGTTATTTTAAATTGTAAAAATATTCCCAATAATACTGTATTTTAAATCAAATAAATGCAGCCTTAGTGAGCAGAAAAGACATTTTTAAAAATATGTTCTAAAACTTTTGACTGGTAGTGTATATATATATATATATATATTGCAACTAGCAAAGTCATTATGAATGAACTCACTAGTTGCTTAAGTCCAAAGAGCCTTGGGTCCTGTCTTCAAATTTTCTCTGTTTTATCATGCACCAGGTGAAAATGATAAATCCTATTGCTTAGAAAACAATAGCCTTAAGCCAAACAATCTATCATCCAAAGTGTCATTCATGACCATAATGCAAACTAACTAAGCCTTTATTTTTGAAAATCTTCAATGGGGTCCAGACTCCAAAATGTAAAATCAACAACTACCTCTGATGTCATCCCTGATGCAGATGCTGCTCTGCTGAGTGTTTTCCTGGCATATGTGCCCCTCATCTAAGTATAGTAAATTTAACAGCTTTGATCTAGAGTCAAATTGGATCCCAATCACGTTGCCATCTGGTAAAAAGGAACACACACATACATGCACACGCAAATAGAAGGTCAGACACAAGGTCATCCTCTCATCTTTTTAATCTGGATAAAAATATTAGAGACATCACGACCGGGAGGCTTTAATCATTTTGATGCACTGTTAAAGCACAACATCCGACCTTAAGTTGATTTTCTGCTGGTCAGGGCTGAAGACTGGAAAGGCAGTCCTGCATCATGTCCTTCACTTCAATGAACGTGACATGTGGCTTTAGCCGTTCAAATATTCATGGATCTCAAGACAACTTACCAAAGAAAGACAGCTTTCCCTGCACAGAGTTTCTTCCTTTCGTGTTCTCTGCCACACACTCGTACGTCCCCGCGTCCTCTTGCTGGAAGTAAGGAATCTCCATCACGCCGCTGGTTTTCCTTACATCCACTTTACGAGCGAAAGGGACTCCGTCCACCCGACGCCAGCTTATGGACGGTACCGGACTGTGTGGGGGGAGACAGCACAAACACAAAAAGAAATTCAAAGACTTTTACATTACATCCTCTTTCTTTTGAGGACATCCTTATAATACTTACTTCCCCAATGCAAAACACTCCAGACGCACGGTTGAACCTTTGGCCACTTGAACGACTTCTGGAAACTGCACTTCAATCTTTGGCTCATATTCTCCCATAATACCTACAAAAAGAAACACTCAAATGTCACTCAAATGCACAATTATTTCCAACAAAAGTATCAATTACTCCATCTGCAATTGCAATTTCAAAAGAAGCAAATCTTTTATTTTCCCTTTCATTATTATTGCATGATTTATTTAGTACCTTTTGAAAGACTTGGGATAGCAGGGAGCCCTGATATCTCCTTCTGTGTTTTTGTGAGGGTGTGCTATCGGCCTAGCGACTAAGCTGTCTGAGAGGAACTCAAAAAGATGCTTATCTGTAATGTCTAACGCTGGCCGTTTATGTCAGCGCTGCCAAATGGGAAGGGTTGAAGAGAGGCAATCATCTCCTTCTGTAGCATCCCAGGCAGAGAGACATGTACAATGGGGTTTGAAATTGTGCCTGGAGATCACACTGTGACAGTAGCCATTGAGTGGCTCATGTTGGTCATACACTACTGATACAAACATCAGGTTTTTAGACATGTTTTACACCACAGTTCAGACAAGACATAGGTCTCTGCCAGTGGGACCTCAAAACACAAACACAATGTTGGGTTTCCATGTTTTATGAGGACATAATGATTATTATGCTTTACACAAAACTGTATATTCTTATCCCATAAATACAACCCTCAAGGATTTCAGATATTGCCATCTTTGTGGGGACATTTGGCCCCATTAGGGTGTACCTGAATCAAACACACACAAACAGAGTAGTATAGAGTATACATGTGTTATTTTTGTATGTTACTGCATTTGGGTTTAAATGTGCTTTAAAGCTCTGATAAAAATGGGATAAATGTGATTGTGGGCACTTCTGACTTTAAAACCTGAAAAACAAAACATTTATTACATATCCTGGAGAAATATTAAACTAAAGCAACAGATTTGTCAACAGTCAATTTACTTTGCTATTATAAAAGCAAATATTAATGTATTTCTCAATTCTCAAATACAGTTTTGAAAATAAAGGTAATTTCAGATAATCATTTAAAGAAATAGGTAGAAGACAAGCAAAAAAAATATTTATTTAATACAAAAATAAAAACTTCAACTTTCAATTTCCTTTACTTCGATGAAAGGTTTGATTTTAGCGAATTGTTTTAATGAAAGATCGAAATGATAAACAATGCAGATTTATTTATATAGCCATACCAGGGGTGGCAATGATAATGCTAAAAGCTTCTTTTTTTATATATATATAAGAACCCCCCCCTCCACCCTTTAAAAATCAACATAGAGAATAAGAATTGGTTTGTATGTTATGATATTTGACCATTTCTTTTTATCACCCTTGTACATGAATGTGATCAAATTGTAAATCCACAAAGAAGCAACAATTAGATCTGCCTAAGACAAATGACCTTTCAGTTTGAGGGTCTTTGATAATGCCAGCCTAGAGGCACCAAAACATGCTGCCACAGCATCTTAAAGTTGGCAGAGAAACAGCTTATTAACCTTTGCATAAAATTTGTATTCAACATATATTTCATCTCTTTTTGTTACATAATTCTATAACGCATATAGGATTGATTGTATATATAAAGACATCGGCAGGCATCCTCACCGTCAGTGCGCAGAATCAGAGGAGTGGGTGGGCCTTGGACGCGCGTCTTGGTGACAGTATTGGTCACAACACAGGTGTAGTTGCCCACATCAGATGGCTCAACTTTGGCGATGTATAGATTCCCTGTTTCCTGGGACACGAATCGACGAGAATCCTGCTTCACGAATGACGGGTACTCATTAAAAATCCAGGAGAACGTCAAAGCTGTTAGAGGAAAAAAAAGGAAAGATGGAGAAAAGACCGTCAACATTACACATGAGAAGAAAGAGGTCACTCCACTGCCCGGAAACTACATTTGCATAAACATAACTAGAGTACACGGTGACATTTCCTCTCTCAGCAGAGCCTAAATGGCATATGTGGGCTCTGCTCATGAATCTTGCGCCTCCCCAGAGTTTCTAAATTAGCATTGGGGCTACATGCTAGGGTGAAAATTAATCAGCCTGAGGAGGGTTGTGTGGCTTAGGGGGTGAAAATTAATGACAGAAAGGATAACCAGTGCCCTGTGATTAGTTGGCCTCTAGTCAAGTGGGAAAGTGGTCGTATGTAACCAATGTTCAAAAATCCACAGCATTATTCGTTTAAACATTGGCCAGTTAATAAATAATCAGGCAACATTGCACTGGGCTAATCACACAGCATTTCAAAAGAGCAAAGAGTTTTTAATGAAAACAATACAAATCTTAGAGTAAAACCGTGGAAAGCACAACAGAGGGATAAACATGTCCAACCATCTTAATTGGGAGAATATCACAACAGCTGTCAAGAAAAGTCCTTTTCCCCCACAATATGAAGCCTTTATATTTTTAAGACCACTGACATTATTTTCATGACTATCTCCTATTTTTAGTAGCCCACAGTAATGTAAAAATTTTTTTTTTAAGCATAACACATACTTATAGCATTTTAGTATAAATAACATTAGGTATTCTAGGCCTTCTGTATTAAAATTATGGTAATTTAAAAAAGGAAAACAGGCTTAATTGTCATGAAAGTAATGTTAGAAACCAAAAAAGGTTTTTCTTTAAGCAAAATATATTTGATTTCCAGTTACAGTTTTCACCACATCGCTTCACACTATATCAGACAAATAACAGGCAAATACATAAAACAGTCTCAACTCTGAGGAGTGCTATTGACCAAGCTCTAAAGATGCAGCATTCCTGTCGGCTGCTCCTCTCCACGAAATGTCAGCATACACTTTATGTCACATCTGTCAGTGGCCGGTTCCTCTACCAGCACAGAAAAACAGTTTCAAACCTGACCTCTGGGAGCTACAATTGTTTTGCCTTTTGCTGATTCAATTACCCACAATCCCTGTCATTCTCCAAGTTACGCCGACAAGTATGAAGCATGAAAAGCGAAAGGTGAAACAGGCATTTATGTATTATCCAGGTGTGATTCGAAATAACAAAAGAAATGTTCTTTTCAGAGGAAGCGATAATAATTCAACTTCTGACTTTTACTTTGAATTCTTTGAAATTGCTAGCATAGTACATGTTTATAATTGGAGAAAGGCTCTAACCTAAAAATAATACTTTTATAATGGCTTTGCATAAGTCAAAATTTCAATTGCCACTCAAAACAGCAATAGAGAAATCAGTTGTCAATCTAATAAGCATCTAACTGCATCTGTGGAGAAACAATGCACTGAAGCATTAATAAACCGATGTGCATTTCCCGTCACCAGCCTCCTCCATGGTTCTGTGGAGAATACCTACATCTTATTCAACCAAACAACTCTGAGATCGGACATGTTGGCATGTGAGCATTCCATTTGCGCTGTCAATGATAAATCCATTTGCAGAACGTCGTGATGTTCTACTCGGCCAAGGCTCTTGGCTCCCCAGCAGTGCATTTAATCGACAGGCACATAGCATCTCCCAGGCTTAGCCCAATCAAACCCACTCACTCGTTAGCTAATTAAACAAAACAGTCTTGGAGGATTCCTGCCTGAGCCCTGGTCATTTATCACAGTTTGATCTAATCCATAGCTGTGGGCTTCGGCCATCTCGCACACAGAAGGGGCTTGAGTGGCTTGGATTTTCCACCCTTGAAACCTGAGCGCTAAGCTAACAATATGCAGGTCATTCCTGCATACAACTGTAATATAAAGAAGTATTTAGAAAATAAAGGCTTTCATAAATATACTATGGTCAAGCTCAGGCACTTGCATTCTTACTTTTAATGAAACTTTTACATATTAATTAATTAGCAGGATGCTAAGATGTAAACAAAGCGCTAAAGGTAGCTTACAGACGGGCTCCATGAGGGTACCAACTACAGTTAATTTTGATACTTTTAGAAAATAGAAAAAAAACATTTTACGCTAAAGTAGTGCTTAGAAAATGTTTGAGAAGTCGCTTGCGAGGGATATAATGCCGGCACGCACAGACATCTGGGGTTCACGACGAGCTGATGTGATTTTGTGCTATCGCACATGGCAAAACAGGATCTTATTCCTGACTTAAATCCTGCCATCCATACATCCAATCAATCATTCCTAACAATGCTGAATTTTTTATTAATTTTGAAGGTAAAAACTTCAAATGCTAAACCAGTACTGCTGCAGGCGTTAACACCACTTTTAAAAACAAAACAAAGCTTTGTGATAGCAACTGTATATGAAAGGTCATATACAGTTGCTCTAAGGCTGCTGTTGCAACCTCAACACAACCCAAAGGACTTCTTTTTTCCCTCTTAAATCAATTATTTAAACCCTTAGATGTTTTTTTTTTTTTCAATTGGTTTGATTTGCTTGGGAATCAATATCTAAAAAAAAAACGTGTACATAAAATATAACATCAAACCACAAAGTTTTCACATTTCCCCCCAGGTGTGAAACCTTTCCTGATATAGCACTCAGTTCTCAGCTGGGCACCCCAACAAAAACAAACCACATTATAAATGCTACATAGAATCTTCCATACACTATGTGAAATGTTCAAGGTTCACTCTGAAATGTGATGTGTAAGAAGCCAAGACTCTTCACTTTGAAGGGTCCCTAGAGGGGACTGTCAGATGCTGACAAAACTCAGTTTGCATTATACGAAGAATGCTGGGGTTGCAGAAAGTCAGCAGAGAAGTCAACATAAAACGAAAAGGGAAAAATAGACCATATAAGATTTGTGCAAATTGTACGGACATGTGGAGAGTATTAAGAAAGATGAAGGCCAGGTCTGTACAAAATGGCAGATTTTCCAATGTAGGGTTAAAATCTACTGCACAAATTTATATTTAAAGCTGATGCGTGTTTTTATATACATGTTAAATGCCATCTAGTAGTGAGAGTTTGGCAGACAGAGGGCAAGACAGGCGACAAACCTTTTAGGAAACGGTATTTTATTTATTTTGATTCGGTGTTTAAAAGGTGCTGTATGCAAGTTTTTGACTGTACTAAAGCATAAAAATACCATAATATGTTTGCAGATATTTATGAAACATGCCGAGTTCACATACTCGTTTCTCTGAAATACAAAGCTACAGCCAGTTATCCTACTTTTAAATGTTTGTTTTGGACTGTGGGATAACGCACGTTGCTATTTTACCCAATAGTATTTTTGTATTTTATTAGCGTATTTGCTGCCATGGAAGCAAGCAGACAAATTGGGTCAGAGAGCACAGATTCAACTAGGGAAAAAATATTGTATACATAAAAAAAGAATATTCAGATATTTGTGTATTAAATGTGTCATGAACTGGCTTTTAAAAAAAAAAAATTATACTGGTGTCTGAGGTCAACTTATGACGTCTGTGTGGTTTTTACATTCAAACCACCATAATGAATAAGTGATAGGCTATTTTCTACACTGGTTTTAAAGGCTCTCTAAAGAAACGCTCGGTTTTGATGGGCGTGCCGCACTGAAGACTTGGAAGTAAAGCCCACGGCTAGGATTGGATAAGATTTGCATATTTAATGAGCTTCAGCTCTCCTTTCAGTTTACGTGAGGGATTGTTTTGAAACCGGCAACTGGAAAGATTCTCTCACAGATCTCTCAAACCGTATTTATCAAACAAACACAATGATGTATCTCCCATCCACCCACAAATAATTTATTTTGTTATTACTTGGCTCGTCTGATCGCTGGATATAAACACACACACACACACACACACACACACACACACACACACACACACACACACACACACACACACACACACACACACACACACACACACACACACACACACTTCAAATATCAAGTCAAGAGAGTGAAAAACGCAGATCAAGAAAGGAATGTGAAAATTCACCGCCCTGCTGACGGGCTTAGACACGTACACATGATCAATACAATCTGTAACAATGCAATACTATCACATATAAAAACATGTTTTATTCACATAAGTGTGTTGCACCATTCCCGTCCGATACAATAAAGAAGGCACAGCATTGTGTTTATATCTCAATATGTCTGCATATCCAGTATCGACCTGCGTCATGTTTACAAACGATTATCTTGCTATCTTCTGCATGTTTATTGCTCTGTAGCGCGATTAGCTCCGTTTAGCACAGTTCAGCTCCACGAGTCGGTGGGCGGGGCTACAGAAGCAGGCGTACACATTTATCTGTAGAGGTGGCGTTTCCCCCTCCTATGACATCATAGATTAGTATATATCTGAGAGCTGTTGTTTGCTATGGCGTCAATAAAAGATTTTCTTTGACTAACAAGGAAGTTTTCAGCTCTTATATTAACATTACCTGAAAGTTGATTTCTCAATTCATCACCCCTTTAAAGTTGTCGTCACGATTTCTGAACAAGCTTACGATAAGGAAATGTATACAACAACATTATATCTTCACCTTTTCTTTCAGTTCAAAACATTAAACAATATGTGTAAACAAAAAATATAGGCCTAAAGAACAAAAGCATTATAAGCTCAAGCAACGTGAGCAGAAATAACGCTAATAAAGCAGACTGCTTTATCGCGAAGAACGTCTATATACTACAATCATGTTTATATTGCTTCACATTTTCAAGTTGAGAAAAACAATAATATCATGTGGATGATATTCTCAGGTGAAAAAACGTTAAGACGCAGATATAACCACTCATCAACTTACGTAAGTCTGCTCGCCGTCCTCAAACTAGCAACCCGTGTGAATGTCCAGTCTGAGGAGGAGGGGCCAACAATATTTAGAATTTGGACTGCAGAACCCATTTCAACCACTAGTTGACATTCTTACATACAGCACCTTTAACTTTTATGATACGTCCCCATTATTCACAATGAAAACTATCCTCATTCACACAAATTTGTAAAAATTATTAAAAGCACTGTATTATTATTTGCTACTTGCCAGGCAAAAATTGTGTTTGATCACTTATTAATAATAACAATAATAATAGCATACATGTACTCAATAAGCCACTTGATTTGAGGTATCATTCAATTTGGTAGCACAGAGCAGAATTAAATAAAAACATATTTTAACAGATTTTAGCAAGCATCACGAAAAATTAATTGGAAAAAATTCACTATAAGCAATAATCATCATATCCGTGGGAGAGAAACTCTATTAGTTTTGTTCTTTTTCTTGCCATTAACTTGACATGGTGAAGGTGACAGTGTAATCTGGCTCAATGACAAATTATCTAATGTGCTTACACATGCACTACTGATGTGTGACAGTAACTACAAGTACAATTAGAAAATAGACTTTAGGCTAGTTCATAGTGAATGGTCTATCTGACAACAATCCCTCTCTTTCCAATTTGCACCAAGTGTGGAAGCCCAGGGGAAAACACTGGTGTAGGAAGTATTTAAAAAAAAAGCACACTATCATATTTCATTTTAGTGGTATGAAACCATTATTACACCGGTGAAGAAACAGAGAGAAAAGACAAATCTGCAGACAAAATAAACCATCTATCACTGCAAACATCAGTCTCAGTTCCAATCAAAAAGACCCATTCATTATTTTTACGCTCTGTCATGCCGCAAGCAGGAAATAAAGCTTTATGAAAAGATGCACATATCTGCCTCTTAATCGCGCATTATCGATGCGAGTACTCTTGATGAATTTTAATAGCATCACAGCTGCCTGATCATTGCCTGTTAATAATACATTTGAGACTTGTTGTGACAACAGTATGAATATTTAATCATTGTGCCTGGGATCACACAAGCTTACTGCAAATATATAAACAAAGTTAATTGATTAATTAATAATTTTGTAAATAAATAAATCATAAAAACAACACTGATCAAAGCACTTTGATTCAGAGTTCAATGGCACTTTGTAAATTGAGACTTTTTAAGCAATCACCACCTTGTTTGTAAAAAAAAAATTCTACTAACAGGATTACACACACACACACACACACACACACACACACACAGACACAGACACAGACACAGACACAGACACAGACACAGACACACACACACACACACACACACACACACACACACACACACACACACACACACACACACACACACACGTTAAGACAATCTCAAGACAATCAAACATTTAGTAAAAATGACAATTACAATCAGGAATACAATGAAATCGTAATGTAGGCCTATAATGGCTTTAAAAAAGTGACCTAGTATATATACATTTTTTAAACTGACCCTCCGATCTCCGTTTATGTCCTTCTTATAAACTATCCGCTATACGAGTCTGTCTCCGAGTGCAGCGTTTACCGTCCGGGCTTGTGTTGACAGGCACAGTAAGAACAGAGAAGAGTGAACCTGAAAGAGCAGGAGAAATCCGAAAACACAGCAGAAGTCTGAGAAGCACTTCGCTGAAGGCCTACAGAATATCGCATCTTCTTTTCTCTTAACGGGACCAGACAGAGTGCACATGGTCGGTGCTCTCACAGCTCGCAGGACTCCGGGGCAGATGCCATCATGCCCATTGTTAGGGAAAAAAACGATTTCAGCGTTCGCTACACCTGAAAGGGACGATCTCCATTAGGAAATGGAGGTCAGCTGCATTAGATTTCCACACTAAACATAGTTATTGAGTAATATGGAAAATAAGGCTGAATGATGTGGATGGCATCTAAATACAGCCGCTGTATTCAGATGCTGTGGCAGCCTCTCAACCGCTTGTGCGTGACTGATCCGACCTGACTGCCACGGCACAGAAGGCTCGATTTGGGTCTACGCTGCACATTTCGGGCACTCCTGAAGTCACTCGCGCACACAAACATTTACTCATACCCATAATGCCGTGTCCAGCGATGAGGAATATGCATCTCAGAAGAAAGCCGACAGCTCTGATCGGATACAAACTCTAGAATTCTCTTGTGCTTTATACATGTGCAAGGACAAGGGATGGGAAAACAAGAGAGAGGACAAAAGACAACGGGATGACACCTTGTTGAGCCTTTGTGGTGAATCTAAAATAGCTTGAAGCCAAAAGCTGCTCTATTATTATTATTATCTCTCCATTAACACAAATACTTTGTCCTTGGCTTGACATATATCTTACAAAGGAAAAATCACTATACCAGAAAGAAATTAACTGGTGTAGTAATTGGTGTACTGGCATAAAACATTATTTATTGAATTCAAAGACATACAAACCATCTACTAATGAAAACATCTGGTACGTCTCATGTCATCGAAGGGTGAAACAGTATAATCAGAGGGTGCTTTGCCCACAGAAAATGTGATGACAAATAAATTTAATAATCCTCACATTAAACCACCAAAATGAAAATAAGATCACAATGCGTATTCACATTTTGTGATAGGTGATGATTCACATTAGAAAAACATGATTGGCTTGCATCTTTGACATGAAAGATTTGTTTTTAATATAAAACCTGATGCCCCAAAAAAATAAAATATTAGAATAAAAGAAAAATGTAAAAAAAAAAAAAAGAAAATCACTGACCATTGGCAAAAAGCTAATTTTGGGGGCTAATTTAGGGCTTTTTTTTCTAGAACCATTTATACTTGGGCCATTAAGTAACCACCTAGCAACAAAATGGCATCTATTCAGAACACCTTAGCAGTCAAATAGCAACCTGCAAAAATCGGTGTGTTCCGAAGGTGAATGAAAGTCTTAGGAGTTTTGAATGACATAAGGGTGAGTAATTAATGACATTTTTGAGGATGAGTAATTAATGACTAAGCATTTTTTTAGGTGAACTATCCCTGTAAGTGCGATTTTGTATGGTGACTGCTTCTCAGAAGAAATTTCATTTATAGACTTAATGAAAGGCAGACGGCGCTAAGTACAGCTCCTAAGTCTCCTAAGCCTTAGCCTAGGAGCCTAGCACATAATCAGTTGTTTTGTTGTTGGGAATGAGTGGCAGTGTATTCCTGTAGGGCGGAATTTATTCCCACAGGATTGGTGTACAGTTAAGGAAGTGTGTGTGTGTGAGGGGGCGGGTGTTTGTTAGCAGGAAACCTTGGGGACATCATAATGTGTGACTGGTGTCCAATGGAGAGGGACACACTGTTTACTGACAGCAAGGAGAGACAAGGGTGGCTTGAAGTTGCAATGATTTGAGCCTTTCTGACATGCCAGTAAAACTTCATGCACAATTTAATCATTTCATTTATACAAATTAATAAAATACTTCAAGATTATACTTTTAGGTACTAATATAAGCACGATAAATTGTGTGCTATTACTTTTCAAAGCAAGCACACTAAATTTTTCACCTGGCCAACTACTGCAAAATCAAATATGATGTCCGCACACTGATATAACTGCTCCAATTTATTGCAATGTTTCGACCAACAGGTCTTTGTCAGGCACTTTAGTTATATCTTGTCCTACACCTGTTTGGGTGTGAGAATTGTGCAAACCTTTGTTGTATTTTTGACTTCAACTATTGCAAAAACCCATAAACTTTCAATGAAGTTGAAAACAGTAATATCTAAGAGCTAGACTATTCTTGTGAGTTGGGACAGTAAGCAAGAACCTACAACACAGCAACATACATATACATGGAGGTTTGGCACGCTAATATATGCTCACACTGTTGCACGTGGCCACACATCTCATCACATTTGTATTGGTGCAGCGTAACAGCCAGCACACAGTTTCTCGTCCAATCACACCACACCACAATCCTCTCTTCTCGCCTTATCCCTCGCCACTGGATCATATTCAGCTCAATCAGCAAATGCATATATATGCATTTATTTCTTTTTAGTGTTGAAAAAAGTTATGGAGCACTTTAATGTACGTTTCCCAGAGCAACTGTCAGGGAGACTTTGAAAAACTGACACCCAGAATTAAGCAAAAAGATATTTGGGATGTTTTCAAATTATGCTGAAGAACATGACCATCAGGTTTTTATCATTATTTTGCATTTTTCATTCAAAATGTTATGCTGATAATATAATTATAATAAAATTTCAAAATACATTAGAAGCCTTTCCACTAATGCCAGACTTCCGGACAATGTTTACATATTGTTTTTACCCTAAAAAGTAGGGGAAAAGGCAACGACATGTCAACAAATCAATCTTGATTTGTATAACTGATACAAATGTGGTTACCGTAGCCATTTCCTCCTCATATAGCATAGGCTGATTTTTAACACTCCGAATCACTCTGTATCAGACTTTAATTAATATATTCACAGCATGTCCAGATGTTAAATAGAGGGGGAATGATGGAATACACTGTGAATGATGACTTAATAAGCCCCATAATACATGGCACCAGATTGCTCCTCATCTATTCACCAATCATACATATATTAAATCTTATAAGCAGTGTTAATTTCCTTGACGAATAATTTTCGTCAACAACCTTTTTTCACTGACGAAAACGAGACGATAACTAAATAAAAACTAGTGTCGATGACAAAAACTTTGACGAAAATCTACTGTCATTTTCATCAGCGAATAAAAACGAGACGAAAATGTCATGGAGGGACGATTAGGGAGGAGATCCAATCATAACTGATAAGCTGTGTAACAGATTCGCACATTTGAGTTGTAACCATAGACTGTAAAAAAAAATAGGTTGTAACATGTGGATCTAATGGCTGGAAAACACAGCGCTGTTGAGCTTCTACAGGCTCACGCATCTCCAATACAGCGCTTCAGAGCGGCTCAATCAATCAATAGCACACATTTATGCCAGGCAATTGTTTATGAATAAGGACAATGTTTTCTTTACGATGTTGATATAGCAATATGTTTTAGACGGTTGTAACAATGCATATTTTCTCTCCCTCATCATGCTGCAACTGCAATAGTAAGGCATTTCAAAATAAGAGACTATGAGTATTTCGAGCTTGTTTTTAATTAAAAGTCACGCATTTTATATTCGTTTTTTGGTTACATAATAAACTGTATTTAATTTAATTCCCATTTAATTCATAGTCAGGAGCAAATACCAGTATTTTACATATATTCGTAAAAATTACTCCATTAATTGAAATTAAATAAATATTAACTGAAATTAAAAATAAATAAACAAACTTGAAACTTTAGCTTAACCTGATATGGCATACTAGCTAAAACAGAAATAAAAAGTTATAAAAAAAAGTGAATTTAGCTCTCTTTTGAGTATTTTTAATGTCTAAAACACAATGATGTCAAAACGTCAGTTCAAGTAACAGTCGGTTATGTAATGCTTAAATGCTCAATTAATGGATTACAATTTTAGCTAAACTCATTCGATTTTAGGAGACTAAATCTACTATAGACTAAAACTAAAACCAATTCAGTTGACTAAAATATGACTAAAACTAAATGGCATTTTAGTCAAAAGACTTTGACTGTCAAAATTAACACTGCTTATTAGTTCATTCTGTTTGAGTGTAATCATATCACTATTGAAAAGAGCATCAAAACTTTCACATTGACACTGCAACTTGCATCTGCTAACAAAAATAAATAAATATGTACACATTAGGTGAAAAGAATGTATTCTTTCGAGTCTGTCACAGCAAAATACTTTAAAAATGTATATTTAAAAAATATATACTAGTAGGAAAAATAACTTTTGACAAAATAACATTCTTACTTATAAAAAAAAATAATGTCCAAAAATAAAACAAAGTAGATTAGAAGTTGAAAAATTTTCTCAATTCACCTACCATTGGTAAAAGTAATGGTACATTTTATAATCAAGGCTTGAAAAAAAGAAAGACAAAAAATAATGATCTCAAATGATTAGGAATTTAGAGCCCATGATAGTTCAATTGTTCTTGATACCAAGTAAAAAGAAATGCTTGTGTTAAAAAACATAATAAACTGACACTGAAGTGTGCATTTAATTATTATGGGTCAGCAAAGGAATAAAGAGCATGCAGGGGCCAATGAACCTGTCACTACCTGATTTGCTTTTACCCAGTTAGTGAACAGCCACTAAAAACAAGCAGACAGAATGTGTAAATGAACAACGCTATCAGCAGACTCAGATCATGTCCTTTATCTTCAACCAAACGATCTACCAGTCAAATAACTTTCAACTCGGTGAGAAAGATGACGGCAGGCATCCTTAGATTTAACGGAGCAAAAATGCAGATAATGTGCAAGAGATCATCTGCTTCCATTTCATACTCTGAGTCACAAGCTTACACATGTATACACACTCAGGATGTTCGGCACGCTAATATATGCTCACACTGTTGCACGTGGCCACACATCTCATCCCATTTGTATTGGTGCAGCGTAACAGCCAGCACACAGTTTCTCCTCCAATCACACCACACCACAATCTTCTCTTCTCGCCTTATCCCTCGCCACTGGATCATATACAGCTCAATCAGCATGTGCGAGCGCATCCACGGCATGCAGCGGGCGGCATAAGGAAACAGGGGGCCAGCTGTCTTCTCTGCCTTATGCTTCCCCTGACAGTTGCTCTGGCAGACAGGCCCCTGCTCCTGACGAGAGGTTCTCTGCAGCATATGAGTCCTCAAAGCTGTAGCCAGTCATTCAGACCCCGAGTGCAGAAGGTAATGAATAGCACTATGCTGCGATATTCATTCGTTACTGCGCCACCCACGGACTGTGCCAACTTTGACTGCGGAGGATGCTTGGGGGGAAAAAAAGAGATGGATGGCATAAATGATCAGCGTCATCATCAGATGTCACAGGAAGTCACTTTTTCGAAAGCAGACACGAACTGGAGACGCACATCTTTAATGTGCATCAGTGTCGAAATATTACAGCCTTAATTATTCATGACTAAACGTTTTTTTATGAGTGGTTATGGACCTATTACGCCTCGTACAAGAAATTCTGTGTGATTTATATGTGCACTGAATCAGTCCAGCTGCCCGACCTTCTTGCGGTCTCTAATAGGGCTGTCACCGTACCAAAATTCAGTAGTACCAGTGAAATTTCATGATATTCATATTTATAATAACTAAAATTTTAAATACAAATTCCGATTTATAATGAATAATATAAACATTATGAAGATAATGTTTAATGACATTCTTAAAGTTATTATTATTATTAATAAATAAAACATTATGAAAGTAATAGTGTTTAATTATATTCTTAAAATGTTATTATACAGTCAAACCAACATTTATTCAGAGACCTTCAACTTTCTCACATTATCACAGTTTATTCGCTATAGTTATATACTATATATATATATATATATATATATATATATATATATATATATATATATATATATATATATATATATATATATATATATATATATATATATATATATATATATATATATATATATATATATATATAAATATATTTCAAGTACTCAAAGTTAAACTGTGTCAGAACAAATTCATCTTGATAATGTCAGATAACTGATAGAAAGGAATGTAATGGATTACAATCAGCTGTCATATTTAAGTACACAATTAGATAATACCAATTTAGGTCAACCAATTACTGAGCAATGCTTAATTATGTTCAGTCTTTGGTGTAAACAATCATGTTAACAACTAAAGCTAAATTGTTTGCAAAACAGGGTCAGAAAAAAGTGTCTGAATAATTATGGTCCCAAATTTCGATCAATTTTGCTGGTAGTCCACTGTAAGAATAATTTTTGGGTATATAATGTCACAGTTTACTGTATTTTGCTATCCTCACTTACATAAATGAACTATAGTGTCCTGCACCTACTAGTAAAAATGATATCTGGTGTCTGAATAACTTTTGGTTTGACTGTAAATTAAACTAAACTAAAAGCACATCTCTTTACTATGGTATATACAAGGATATACAAGGAGCATTTTCAATTTATTTTATTCAAATCAGTTAAATGATTGTTAGGCTGCATTAACTAGGTCAGTCGGAACCGGGAACACTTCCTATAACACCTGATGTACTCGTTTACATCATAAGAAGAATGGCATCTACACTGATATTACTCTCCCTCGGTTTACTGTAGTCAGCCGGATCCGGGCCATATCCAGATCAGATGGTGGACCTAGACAGGACCACAACTGAAGTGTCTGCAGGGATTGCGTCAACTAGACTCTCGTCTGTGAAGGGCGCATCGACACGACAGCCAGTGGCACATATCCTCAACAAGCCTGTGTCCGGCGTGATAACTCTGATCTTCAACCAGATGGAACTGGACAAATATTCTGAATGTTCTGATCTAATCTGACTTCTGACCTATAATGTTGCCTGAATCATAATCATACACTGTTTGTTCGTAGAGGAGAACTGGCCCACTGACCAAGCCTGGTTTCTCCAAAGGTTTTTTTCTCGCCATTCTGCAACCTGATGGAGGTTTGATTCTTTGCCACCGTCGCCTCTGTCGCGCTTAGTTGGGGGCACATAATATAAATCCAGCTGTTCATGGTTTGTTCATGTTAGTTCACAGTGCATTAACTAATGTTAACAAGATTTTAATAATGTATTAGTAAATGTTGAAATTAACATTAACAAAGATAAATAAATGAACTAATAATGAACTGCACTTATAAAGCATGTTAACTAATGTTAACTAATGACCATTATTCTAAGGTGTTATCTAAAGGTGCCTTGACATGACGATTATAAGTAAATAAATCAATTTAAAAGTTTTGAAGAAAATAATAAATCACCAAGGCTGCATTTATAAAAAAAATAAAATACAGTAAAATCAGTAATATTTAAAGGGTACATAACACCCCGTTTCTGCAAACCTCATGTTAATCTTGAGTACCTATAGAGTAGTATTGCATCCTTCGTATCTCCGAAAATTCTTTAGTTTGATCATATTTATAAAAGACAGATACGCTGTACCGATTCTTTCTGATAGCTGCAGTGGGTGGAGCTAAAAAGTGACGAGCGCACACGGAACACATCATGGCATTATCCCTGGATAACTTTCATTTCACTATACGTTCGTGTTGTTTACATTATATGCACTTATGCGCCGATTGCCAATAAAACACAGACATTTCATGCAGTTTCACTCATCGCCTGCGGTTTCGACTTGTGACCGGGAACAAACAAACACACACAGAACTCTGTTACTGCTCCGGAAAAACACACTGCATCCACTGTTTCCTTAATGCTGGGTTATTTGGGAAGCTGAACAAATTAATCTTTCCCTCACCACCAAAAATACACTTCTTTAATGAAATAGTTGATTGAATGGTCTAAAAGCAAATTTACAGCGCTGCCGACGGCTCCCGTAACCCAAACAAAGATTGTTAATGGGTGCGCTCTTGCTCTCAATTTATCACAACTTAGCCGAATCCTGAAGGAGTGTATTTGGCACAGGGATACTGTTATACGACCAACTAGTTTTTTTAAAATTGTGGCCACGTTTATCATGAGAATCCAACTCTTTAACAGTGTAAATAAGTCAGAATGCATGAAATAGCATTATCCACCCTTTTATCCCTCTAAGTTTCTGTTACATTTAAGTGTTTATTTTAATATATTTTAATATGTAATTTATTCCTTTGATAGCAACGCTGAATTTCCAGCATCATTACTCTAGCCTTCAGTGTCGCATGATCCTTCAGAAATCATCTTAATATGCTGATTTGTTGTTCAAGAAACATTTCTTATAAATGTTGAATAAGTTGGCAAGAAGTTGTGCTTAATATTTTTGCTCTTCTCAGATAAACTTGAGCACATACAGTACATGGGCTTTCAAACCAAATAGAGTCTTTACGTGTTACTGCTGCTAATAATGTATTCTTACAATTTGGTTATATTTTAGTATTGACTTGGCACTGGAATAACTGTATGTTTGAGACTCTAACCTCCAGCATACTTATAAAAGATTCAAACTCTTTTAGTTATTATTTTTTTTCCATTGTAAAGTTAACAGAGAATGTCTTGCTTCCTTTCACAGTGCTTTTCCTTCCACAGTGCCACAGAGACAAGGGCATAATAAAAGTTAACACACAAAAGCTTCTTTCTGCTTAAACCCAGACGTTGCACTTGCAGTTCCTTTCCAGTCTCGTACTTCTGTACTCCGTGTTTCCTTCTCCTACGTGTCAAAGATAAATCATGCTCCAACACCAAAATTAATTTTCATCTAATTTGTGAGGACAGCTAAAAGGAAGCTTTGGCAAACCAAACAGCTGCCACACAGTCAGGAGAAAACACACACACACACACACCAAATCCAACAAAGGCAACAAGTTCTTAAACTTCACAGAATTTTGTGAGCCGGCATCAAACAGACAAAAAATAAAAATAAATAAATAAATGTGCCAGCTGCAAACAACAAACAAGGCCTACTGTTAAGAGTTTCATATCATATAATGGCAGGTTTTAACCAGGAGCTTCTGTAAATGGCCAATATTTTAAAAAACGTATGTCCACATGTCTACTGGTAGGCAAATGGTTAATTCAACCACTTTATCAATTCAATTTGACAAATTTCTTCAAAAAGAGAACCACACCTTTTCCAGCAAATTACATACTTCTAAATCTTAACCAAAAAAAATAAATAACTGAAAACATAACTATAAATAAATAGCTTGTCAGAAAAATATATATATATTTATATATTATGATGAATTATACCATTTATAAATATCTGGAAGAATCTAATCTGATCTTTCTTTCTTGCCTTGCCACTTCCTGCAGCTGCCAAAATTAGAAAGCAGACCCAGCTGAATGTAACAGCCCATGTATCTGCTACATTTCAGCACAGATTAAACCTTTTTAGTATGTAACTTAATTCAACATTTTGAAAATAAAGTCTAACCTCTGGTCACATCTTATTAACCCTAATCTAAACCAAGCAGCAAGTTTGTGACACACATGTTGTTTCCCAACTGGATTTGACTTCATGTTTTTATACTGATTGATTTCATCCTAAAATAGCTCAATGAAGGCTTTACTAGCATATAATCTTCTTACAACTGTTACTGTAGCTCTAGCAGCTCTGTAAAGCTTGCTACTAATCTCTTTGATATCAGTGTATTTCCTTTGTCCAATTAATGCAATACATCCAATATTTCCTCTGGGATTTTTTTGGGGGGGTGGTAGACCTCCCAACACCTCTCCAAATCAGCACCCCTCAACTTTCAGGTGTTCCAATCTCTTTCATGGCCACAGGTGTATAAATCAAGCACCTAGGCATGACACGTCTACAAACATTTGTGAAAGAATGGGTCAATCTCAGGGGCTCAGTGAATTCAAGCGTGGTACCGTGATAGGTTGCCACCTGAGTAATAAGTCCATTTGTGAAATTTCCTTACTACTAAATATTCCACGGTCAACTGTTAGTGGTATCATAAAGTGGAAGCAATTTGGAACAACAGCAACTCAGCCACAAAGTGGTAGGCCCCATAAAATCACAGAGCAGGGTCAGCGCATGCTGAGAAGCCCAGTGTGCAGAAGTTGCCAACTGCAGTCAATAGCTACAGACCTCCAAACTTTGTGTGGTCTTTCGATTAGCTCAAGAACAGTGCATAGAGAGCTTAATTGACTGGGTTTCCATGGCCGAGCAGCTAATCCAAGCCTTACATCACCAAAGCGTTGGATGCAGTTATGTTAACTAAGCACGCCACCACTGGACTCTAGTGTAGTGGAGATGTGTTCTCTGGAGTGATGAATCATCCTTCTCTGTCTGGCAATCCAATTGACAAGTCTGGGTTTGGCAGTTTCCAGGAGAGCGATACTTGAATTAGATTCATGAATTAGAGCGGAGACTGCGAGCCAGGCCTTCTCGTCCAACATCAGTGCCTGACCTCACAAATGTGCTTCAAGAATGGTCAAAATTCCCATAAACACACCTAAACCTTGTGGAAAGCCATCCCAGAAGAATTGAAGCTGTTATAGCTGCAAAGGGTAGGCCAACTCCATATTAAACCCTACATATTAAGAATGGGATGCCATTAAAGTTCATGTGCATGTAAAAGCAGGCATCCCAAAACTTTTGGCAATATAGTATATATTAAATAAATATCCCATATGTGTGTGATAACATGCTAATGGCCGATTCAATCCATTTTATTTTTCATTTCTACATGATGCAGAAAATTCTATTTCAATTCAAACTTAAGAATTCAGGAACATTCGGCAATCAATGGTGCATAAACCTGTCTGTATTAATTTAGTTTTAAAAAATGCAAGTGTGATATTACCACTGCACACACCTTGTTTCAAAGTAAAAAAAAAATTGGATGCTGTTCTATCATTTTTCATTTTGAAAATCTTGGCTTCACAATGTTAATTAGCTCACATTACAAAAGTACAAATGTTTTGGATCCATGCCACTCTTAAAAAAAAAACATGTGAAAAGCACCTATTGTGCAATAAACGCTAACAAAGCACTTCTTCTAACAAGCAACACTGCTGGCAGCATTAATAAGCAGTTAAATCACACGCTGCTGGCTAATTGATAGAGGCCATCAAAGTGATGGCAGAGTTAATGAACATTTCATGTTGGAGGTAGAGACGTGAGATTCGGCAGAAAAACTCAGGGAGAAATACATGGGAGGAGCAGCCCAGCATGGATGAAATGCTTGATGCTTCAGGGTTTTTGTGTAACGCAGAAAGAGAGCAATCATGATTTATGGCTTTCTGACCTGCATCCCTCGTTCAATATGGGGAAGGATGCTGCTTGACGCTACAAGGAGGAAGGTGAGGGTGGAAGAGCTGTTGCACACAAACAGCTCTGTCTCCGGAGGGCGGCTGGGCTTGCCTACACATGCTGTCAGAGAATTGAGAGATGCTGATGGGATTATATGATCCGCAGATTGGACAACTGAGTGCCGAGAGACTGCCGGAAGGTCTCTCCTCTGGAAAAAATGAGGTGTAAATGAAATATGAACGAGCTAGAAGTAGTACTGACCTCCAGAGTGAGGGGGCGGCCCGCAGAGAAGCACCACTCCCTGCCCTTCCCGGACAGAAACAGAACTCCGCTTGTGCGTTTTGAAGTTTTCCAGGTCTTAAAAAAGGAGGAGAGAAAAGACAGAAAAAGCATTACATTTATGTTAAATATATGCAGCACCCTGAACCTGATTTTCTTCCCAAAAAACGATTTACGCTACAATCAGCGAGCCACACAAAGTTGAAGCCTTGGAGGAATGTGTATAGACGTGGAAAATAGCCTTCAGCTGGACTGGGGGCTATATCACCACCCATTGCTTCTGTTTATTGAGAAAGCTTGAGCCTCTTGCTGACTCAGACTAGAATAAACGAAAAGTGTGAGGGTGAAAGTAAAATTCAAAAAGTAGGGGCCAAAGAGACTGGGAAAATGTCTAGCACATATATTACTGACATCTATGACATCCTGCTGTGTTTTGAATATGATAGTGAAAGTAGATTTTTTTTCTTCTTCTTTTTGTGCAATACTTCACGACTGCATTTCAATGTGTTGCTAAGGTGTTTTAAGTGAGTTTTAGTGCATTGCTATTCAGTTGCTAAGGTGTTCTAGGGGGTTTCAAAGTTGTTTTAAGGCAAATCATTTCACCCATTTTGGTAACATCCCCTGGTCAGCTACATCAATGTAAACTCAAAAGAAGTACCGCACCTGTATACAATTCAGTGCAGTTTGAACTGAACACTAGTGGCAGTAAAGCACAAACAACTTTAATTCTTTTTCACACAAATTATGATTACATGGGCAGAATATTGATTATGACCTCAAAACACTTTACCATAGTGCATGATTTATAAACTAAAACTTTGACATTTGCATAAATTGTCAACCTGCCACACAACCTG
The DNA here is from genome assembly GCA_023029165.1 of Gobiocypris rarus. Taxonomy (NCBI): domain Eukaryota; kingdom Metazoa; phylum Chordata; class Actinopteri; order Cypriniformes; family Gobionidae; genus Gobiocypris; species Gobiocypris rarus. The sequence continues at coordinate 32,879,384 of CM040921.1, read as the reverse complement.
CTCCATATGGCTTTCCTGATATAGCAAACTTGCTCAGGAGCTCACCTGGTACAGCATGACATTTACGATGTGAGTGCTCGACAAGAAAAACATTTCGACCACTATTGGTTAGGTTTATGTTAGGCCTAGTGTAGGTGGTGCATTATTATTTTCAAACGTGATTGAGCCTTAAAGGGTTTGTTCACCCCAAATTTGCCGCTTGGTGGTAACGTATTGAAATTGCGTTTGAATGCGCGTCGTTTACTTTCACTTTCGCGATCGTGCGTATAGTCTGTGAAAAGGGAGCGGTGGTGCTGAGAGTGCATTTTAAAAGATAATACATTTGTCTGATGCCTCTGTTGCGCAACAAATTCTCCGCCACGGTCCAGTCCACTAACATGTAACATAAGGCTTGTTTGAGATGAGCAAAATCTGCGCAGAACCGATCACCGGTGATCAGCGCGAGATGCATGCCGGTTAGAAATGTGTCCGAGGGCGGTCCGCCTTCCTCTGATGTCATGCTGACGTATGTCAAAAAACTCTCGCGAGCGAAAGGCGGATGTGTCGGATTCTGCAGTCGAGCGCAGTTGCTCTCCACCGACTGCGCTGAGCAAAAGCATGATGGGAAACGACTTTCTGACGACACAGCTTAATGCTCATTGGTTTAAACAAACGTGACATGTGATTCTTTTTTTAAATGTTTGATTTTAAAACTCTGATATCATGTTTTAATGTCTATAAATTATGTGTGAATATTCCCAAACTGTGCGACAGTGCGACCTCTCAGTGGGTTATGTGATTGTTGTCATATTTATAAAAATATATAAAAACATGTATGTAATTAAAGTAAAAATGATTATAAACACGACTTTCGAATGGAAATAAATAACAAAAACTTTGAGTGTCTTGTTCATAATATTTATTGTCATATAAAAGCAACAGAACTTAAATTACATCCAGTTTATCAGCAACGCAGTGCATGAGTGTGAATCCCGCGATATCCGCCTTTGATCTCGCAGGTGTCGGATCCACTACGAGAAGACAGAACTGTCCGTCTTGCCTGCACTTTTTTCACTCCTCCTTCACTGCAGCCGCCTAGTCTCGCCATCATTTCAGGCGGCGAGGCGCATCTCAAACAAGCCTACACTCATAACACACGCTCGTCTTCTCGACACGTGATCAGTGCTACGCACAATTGATAGACTCGAACTCGTTCTAGATAAGCTGAGAAGTCTTCTCACAAATGGCTGTTGTGGTTGTTGTGCCTAGTGTGAACGAAACTTCATGCCAATAAATCATCGGAAATATTGCTGACTTGTGCTTCTCAAGCGCCCTCTTTATTTTCATCCTAATGCCTGTTAGTTGTCTGTGGATTGGTGTATATTTAGCGTTGAAAATTAAAACGTCATTTAAAAACGATTTTAGAATCGATTCAATGAACACTTATGTCTCAAAAATCAAACAGGAATTGTTTTTTTTTACAAAAGTGACACCTATTGGCATATAACATCCTAAACGTCACCCTTAGACTTGCCCAGGTCATGATGACGACATGACGCGAGAAACAGGCTTGTTTGAGATGAGCAAAATCTGCGCAGAACCGATCACCGGTGATCAGCGTGAGATGCATACCGGTTAGAAATGTGTCCGAGGGCGGTCCGCCTTCCTCTGATGTCATGCAGACGTATGTCAAAGAACTCTCGCGAGCGAAAGGCGTGAAAAGTGTTGTAGTGATTTTTGTCTATATAATGAAATTCAACACTGATTTTCAGTGTATGGACAAAAACATATTTTGTGCCAAATCGCATGATTTGAGTAATCAATCATGTCTGTAGTACAAACAGTGTGGTCCAAGTTTAACACTAAGGCTTAAAGGATTTCTTTACTAAGGATTGCATTGTGTTTAAAAGCTCACTGAAAGACCTCCATCACAAAACATCAAATCTATAATCACCAGCAATGTAATTTTACGATGCTTTAACAGATTGTGAGTAAAGATGAGGACAAAATCAATGTGTCCCTTCAAACAGAAGAGTGCTCCTGCCCAACTGTGGCAATGTTTTGCTAAGCGTGAGCCACACATGAGTGCCTTTAATGGCTCCTGCAGTTATCAGGCCCCCTCTGAGTTGTATTCATCACAAAGCATGCCGGCAACCATTACAAAGCCGTTCCAAAAAAAAAAAAAATGCATCAGAAACTGAATTTCCTTTCCTTTTAAACTAATTTAGATTTGACAATTGACGGAAAACAATAACAAGTCACAACAGCTTCCTGCTTGTCCCTTGCGCAATTGCTGCCTAAAATCATTGGGAAAGGTAATTCGTAAAAGCAGATCGAATGCATGGATGGGTGCTTTGTAAAGTCTCAGGTGGGAACTGTTCAAATGCGCTACATTACAGAATCTTGAATCGTTTTTCAGAGACAAAAATTAACAATTAGATGATTTACCTATGCAACAGTCTAGCTTCTGGGGCTAGTTGTCACAGGAAAATTACAAGGCCTGTATCTCACTAAAAAATATTTTTTCCCCCTAGCTTTTATATTGGTTTTAAACTAGTGTTGGGCGGTATGACCAAACATATCACAGTATTTTTCAAATTTTTACTGGTTTTGCGGTAGGCTATATGACGGTATTTCAGCCACATTTTCTGAGAGAAATACTGCAGTAGATGGACTAAAATGCCTTATTTTACTGTTATGATGAGTGAATATTGTAGAAAAATTCCACACTAGAGTCAATACAGGTTTGCAAAGGGACTGTGCTCCTCCGCAGTGGTTCCTACCAGACTGTCCTGAAATAGTCCCAACATAAACACTTCTTATAAGTGTACCATAATGATTCATGGTAAAACAAAAACAAGGTTTGGAAAATTGATTCATGTTGTATATTCTCATTATATAACTTTTGTAAATATTGAACGCAAAAAGTTACAGACACCAGCACTGAAATAAAAATACAACAAATAAAACATTTCAGCTTCCAAGGTGACATTTCTTATTTTCAGTTAAACATGATGTACTAAAATAACTGAAATACAAATTAATAAAAACTATATGGACAGGACATATTTTTATATACATATTATATTATGTTATTTGTACACTTGTGCTCTTTTATTATCATCATTTTGCACTTTTTTCATTTGAATAATTGATTTATTGTTAGTTTCCCAATGTGACAACATGCCCCACTATTATAATAGTAAAAGAGCATGTGTTTAGTGAACTGTATCTTTTTAAGGCACGTGTCTATCCAGAAATTGGCTTTTAATAATAAAACTACAGTACCATGAGAAATATTCACTGGATTAAAAAGTGTGAAAATGTCCCAGCTGAAAAAAAACGAGGAAATTGAGAAACTTCATGAATTAATTTGTTTAATTCCCACACCTAAAACCCACAACTAAATTCCGCTCTCTACATGACTGGAATAATCTTGAAATGATTTGACATTAAATCACTGAAGAGAGTTTTTAATGGCATCCCTGTTGCACTTCTAAGGATCAAAAATACAGATGCTGATGTAAAAAATTTCTGCGAGACCAGCACGCTTTTGAATTCAAAAGCGTGAAGTCAGCTTTGCGAGCCCCCGCTGTCATCTTTCTCAAAGGGATTCTGCAGTCGCTCAGCTGAAAAGTACATCAAAGTTCAGAGACCCCTTTACTTGAGTGACTCACGTTGAAGAACACCTCACAACTGGCCTCATCTAACAAAATAATTACTAGGAGCTCTTTTATATATTCTGAACAAGCCTATATTCAACAGCACATAACTCTCACGCCACATGCTAATGGTGACATTTAATGGCACACATTGCACAAATCAGAAGAATTAACCCACATTAACCTCATCTCCAATGATCCTGGTTCACTGGTGTCACCTGGAGCACTGATGCAGAGATGAATGGCTCTTTATTGGCTAAATCAATGCTAAATCTTCCTCAATCTTCCTCACTTCCCCCTAAACACAGACCAGCGATTGGTTCTGCTTCAGGGCTAGATTTAAATGCAAAATTATGGCGCTCAATGGTTTATGAAGATGACTATAAGGTCAGCTAGGATGTGTCATGTTGGCTAATTATTTCTTAAAATATAAATTTCGTTTTAACCCTGGGAGTCAGTGGCTATTTGAAACACTGGTCTTCTATTAAGGAAAGCAGTACTTGTGTATTTTTCACAGATTATTATGAGACTGCGGTAAAGGCTCATACACCTCTGCAATGAGCAGTTTGTAATGGAGTAGTAATTTATGTAATTGCTTTTTCACTGGGACAGAGAATCAGCATCAATGAGCTGTTGAAACCATGCTGGTTATTTTATTTTTCAACGGATGATGGTAAATGGGTTAGAAATTACACTAAATTATGTTGAAACTCACACTGATTTTAGTAATTGGATATAAACTTATTGTGTCATAAAAATTCTCACTACGTACTTAAAAAAACAAAACAAAGCGAGAGCTTAAATGAAAAAAAAAAACATAAAAAAATCTGTATTAGGACAGCTGGGCCTTTTTCCCTAAAGCCCACCAAATGCTGAGCTTCCAAAGGCCACTGAAATGAATTAAAGTCACAGATGTGTCATGAATTGTATGAAGCTTATTGACAGACTGTTAATACTTGTAATACTCGCAAGCTAATTACCCTTATGAATGTCAGGGCATAGCCGGGAATGAGGCATGCAAATTATTCATCATTTGTTCATATTAATGTGACACAATGTTAGAGTCTTTGTTTTGGAAGGAAATTTTTTTCTGATTTAGTATCTGCTCGTGTAAAACCAATGGAAGGAACATGCTTTACAGTGTATTCAATCAAGCTGAGTCTTTATTTCATTCTTAATCATTGTTGAGACACTGGCAGGTGGGCAAACAAAAGGGGGAAAAAACAAAAAAACCCTTAAAAAATGCACCTTCCTTCTGCATGAGCTCACCACCCTTTTGAAGTCTACTGCCTTTATAAAGTTTAAACTAAAATATAATTAAATATTAAAAATATTAAACATGAAAAAAAATGTTTACTACCCTAAATATACATGCTTATAGTACAGCATATAGATATAAATTATATAGTGAGTGTATATATATATATATATATATATATATATATATATATATATATATATATATATATATATGAATCTGCGTGAGTGCGCAATTCCAAAAAAGCGGTGATGGGAGTGGACAGTTCTGCTCGTGATCTACTGACGGCGCTCAAATTATAGCACACAGACGCAGCCGGATCATTTCCATAATGACCACCACAATCTACCAGTTAATGTCTGGATTAACACATGCTTTTTTTTGGCCGGTAAATAATGGTGCAAATACCAGTAAACTGACAAGCGCAAACCTTAGTAATTTTGCATCTTAAAGGGAAACTCCTACAAATGCATATGCAATACGGTCAGCTGCAAAAATAACTGTCCACGCCTTGTCAGCACTAATTTTTGGTGGGGAGATGACCTGACTGCAGGGGTTTCAGTGAGCAATCAGCTTGGTGAAATTAAAGGTAAATCTTTGTTTCTGTGTCTGTGAGTATGTGAAAGCTTGAATAAGGTGACTATTAAAAAGAAAAGCTAAATATGGGTTCACAAATAATATATATTGTTTAAATTGATGTTACTGCCTTTAGTTATTATTTTGGAATAAACGTGAAAATGTCTAAAAACACTAACTTGATGGGTTTAATAAATAGAACATTATAGTTATTGTAAAAATCCAAAATCCAATTGTATTGGGTCTCACTTTTTTAATGTTTAGTAAAGTGTAACAGGGACATAACTTTACATTTGATATATATATATATATATATATATATATATATATATATATATATATATATATATATATATATATATATATATATATATATATATATATATAAATAAAAAGTGCCTCCTCAATTTATAACACCACCGGACACCAATGATAATGAATGTAGTTTATACACACATATAAATTAAGTTTACATGTTAACTAAACTTCAAAAAAAAAATCCTAGATGTAGTACCTGGACTGTGGCCAGTAAGCAGCAAACCAAAAAGCGTGCGCTTGAGCACTCATGATTATTACCCTATTGGATTCTACCTGAACATGATGGGAAGGCAACAAAGGGCTAGACTGCCACTTTCATGTCAATGAAACACAGGATGTTAGATAAAAGACTAACAGAAGCCATAAAATTGAGAGCCTACAAGAACAAAGTGGACAAACACATTCAACATCTAAGGTACTGAATTAATTTGAGGCAGGGAAAAAAAGAAAAGAGTGTTTTTTTGGGTATATTTTGGATAGAGATAAAAGCCATAGTGATTTTGAGAGGGGACATATGGTCGTCCGCAGCGAGAGTGGGGCGCGCCAGTTTTGATCGCAGGCGGTTTACCTTTATTGGGCTACTGACAAGCTGAATTTTGATGTCACTATAGTGTTTTTGTCTGCCTTTTTTGGGGGGAGGTTACAAGTGGTGCTCCCCGCTCCATAAACACAGCAAAAAGAGCAAAGGGACTATTGTTGTTTAAAGTACTCAGCGGGCTGTTTCCTCCAGGATAGCACGCAGCTGAGGTTTTTCAAAAAGAAAGAGAAATAGACAGAAAGGAAGGGGGGAGTACTTAAACAAATGCTTTTTTAATATATACAGCTGAAGCCATTCACTTTTTTATTTCCCCTGAAGAAACGTGGCATAAAAGCACCCCGAACCAACCGCTCACATGAAGAGACAACTTTAAAAAGAATACACGAACACGCATCCCATAAACAGTTGGGGCTGGGGGGGATCCAGATGGTATTCATTTAAACAGTTCAGGCTAAGGAAATGCAGTGTTATAAAATAAAAATAAAATGTGGTAAACAGGCATTTAACATGCACATGCATACTCTAAATCAGTGCTTCTCAACTGGTCTTGCTTCAGGACACACATTTTACATTAAACCTAAGTAGCACCCAAACATTTTCAATTGTTTAAAGTACGCAATTAGTCATGTACTTAGAATCAGATATGGACATTTAAGAATATTATAGTTACGCGTAAAGGCCCAACATCTTGCAAAATGATAAACATGACAAATTGTAACAGAAATGCAAATAACAGCAGAACATATACTTAGAAAAATTATAAAAAAAATAATAAAGGAATCCTTGATAAACCCCAGAAACACATTTTATTCTAAAATCAGCAGCAAATCCATTCCCAGATCAGCCATGATGCTGTAAAACCGTTGCTATATTTCAATGGGGAAATTCTCAATTCTGCCCAAAAAACCTTAATGGGAATTTATTTCATCTCAAACCATTAACAGTTAACATTTCATTGTCCTTCATGTGTCCTTGTTACATGTAGTTACTGTAGTAATACCTATCAATTCTGCGTAATTACATGTAACTAATACAGAACCAAACCCTAATCCTAACCCTTAAGTAATGTAGGTAATTAATATGAAAAAATAAATACACTGTAAAACTGACCCCTTAGAATAAAGCATCAGGTTTGGACTGAGAAGGAAGACAGGAGGCTGCCAATGATGTAATGTTCATAAGCACTTTCCTATTCTGCAACTCATAACAGTTGAAAACGAAGAAAAACGACAACGCTGAAGAAGTTCTAGCTCTGCCAAACCGATCTGATGGGATGTGCAGTAATCTAAATGAACCTGACTGTCAAGTGCCACCACTGTGGGTGATCATGGTCCTAGTGAGCCGTCGCATCTTTATAAAGACTGGTGAAACATGCAAACCTCCCACCACAGGAAGGAGGTATAATACTCAAATTAGACTTGCAGAGGAACTCCAGCTGTTTATCACTGTCAGTTGGGACAGAATAAAAAGAAATTCCTCAAATACTTGATTACCAGCTCTCGCTCTCTCTATTTATAAGTTGTCACATTTTTTACTCCTGTAAATATTTATCTTCTTCTTTTCTTCTTCTTTAGGTCCATCTGTGCTACAGGGCACATTGGGCAGCAAGCATATTCCACTGGTTGTGATTGGCTGCATGGGATTCGGCTCCTTCCCACTTAATGCCAGCTCACTTTAAGTCCTCTTTAAATGTACCTCCCCAGGTCTTCTTTGTCCTTTCTCACCTTCAGCATCCATTGTCAGCCGTCGGCATCAATCGTAGTTCTGACTGCCGCATAATGTAACGTGCCAGTTTCATGTTACGCTCAGATACAATAGAGGAAAGTCTGTGGGTTTTAGCCAAGCGGCAACCTCCCGCTGTCTCTCTTGAAGCCAATACGGAAGTGACTTAAACTGCAGTTCATCGACTGGCCACTAGAGACAGGCTCCAGAAGGGAGCAGAATCTCATTGAGCCCCAAGTTAAAATGCCTACTTTTACAGCAGAAAAACACATGTTTTCAGCCTTGTACAAATTCTACAAATTTTGCCCTTCATGACAACTGTGAGGGGGGTGAAATTTTTTATAACACATTAGTTTACATTGTATAAAGTCTTAAAGTTCTGCATAATTAAGGGCGTGGTCACTTTGAGTGGCAGGTGGGTAGCCATTTATCTGCTGTTTGTTAGTAATCGCGTCACCTCAGCCCCGCCCACATCCCGCCTCTTTGCCCATTTTCTGTTATCCGGGAGTGACGGTTGATGACGCGGTGCTAAGATGGCAACGGCCAGCTCGACCCTACTTTACGCTTCAAAACTGCTCTGCAGAATCCTTTGGGTGATGTCACGGACACTACGTCCATATTTTTATACAGTCTATGGTTTTAGCCCTGCACAGAATCTCTTCATTAGTAACATGGTAACTGATGCGGAGAATGCATCTGAGACCCCGCTGGAGGAATACATCAGATGCATTAGATGTTGAGCCAACGATCCATAGGGATGACTATGAGAATGTAAGACATGTTGAGGCTGCATAAATAGGCATACATAAATTCCATAGTAGAATTAGGCAAGTGGAGCTGGGAAAGATGGAAGGAAGTTTACAGTGTAACTCTAATAACCCACCTCAGGACTAGCCTACAACAAACATTGAACCAGACTATTTAATTAATGAGCAAGCAATCTCATTGGTTGCAGAACCAACAGAGCTTGTGCCATGCAGTAATGATGTGACTGTTTGCAGTTTGCATGTAAAGGACCTATCAGCCTGCACCCTCTATGGTTTAATGACTGAACTAGAACAAATAATGAAACAATTATGAAATGAAAATGATTAAATGAGAATTACCCCATGATTTACTCCCCCCCAAGCCATCCTAGGTGTATATGACATTCTTCTTTAAGACAAATACAATCAGAGTTATATTAAAACATTTCCTGTTTTTTCTTAGCTTTATAATGGTGGGTGTTGGGTGGCATACAGTGATGGGTGTTTTTCTTGTGTCCATAAAAGTGCATCTATCCATCATAAAAGTGCTCCACACAACTCCGGGGTTAATTAAGGCCTTCTGAAGCAAAGAAAAATATCCATATTTAAAACTTTACAAACTGTAATCACTAACTTTGCTAACTGTCGTAAATGTGTTCACGAGAGACTGGCATTCCAGTGCATGACTTAAGACGCTCCGGTGAGAATACGTTTTGTTTTGCTCTATCATCTGCACTTCCGTGTTCATCACCCAAACTTACGCTATGCCTGTGTCCTACGTCCTATGCACGTACAACAGTAAGCGGAAGTTAAAGATTACAGTTTGTAAAGTTTTAAATAAGGATATTTTCCTCACACAAACGCATCGCGTTTAAAACTGGAACATAGTAAATAGCAAATGTACAAACACTTGTAAATTTGCCTCAGTATAAACCTGACACTTACCAAGAATACAGTATAGACTAAATACAGTTCACAATTGATGAAATCCGACAGCTTTCTGACCCCACAACGTAGACTGCAACATTATTAACTCTTTCAAGGCCCAGAAAGGTAGCCTCAGCATCAGAGACTGACACGGACGAGAAGAAATTGTTGACTAAAGTCATTATTTTTGTTTTTTTGCACACAAAAGGAATTCCCGTCGCTTCATAACAATAAGCTTGAACCATTCACATAGAATCCTTGCCTTGCCTTAATCATAGAATTTTAATTTTTGTGTGAACTTACCCTTTAATGTATGACACTGTGGTTTAGTCATTAAGTTTACAAAAACAATCCTAATTTAAGATCATTTTGAAAATGGTTGAAACTACTGCTAAAGAAAGCAAGCATTTACGCAATCAGACTCCAAACCTCATCGTTACTGAGATAAAGTCCTTGTGACAAATAGACCTGGTATCTTCACTATATATAGATAATGTCTTCAGCATTCACTGACCCATCAAATAACATCAGCTGAACTGCAAAATATTCTATTCAACCTGTCACCACAATGTTCAACATGTTGTTAACGCTATAGATACACCTTTTAATTTCTTACCGAGTCAAAAAGAACTTTAATTGTTATTGCACATTAAGAGTGAGGTCTTTTTCAAGACCCAAATATGAAAATGAGAAGATGGTACATATGTGAAATACGATTAAGACGCAGCACACAGCCTTCTCTATCAGTGGCATTTTAATTAAAAACATTCTGCAATTCCCCAGAATGCAATTACTGCTTTGGGGATTGGTGCATCGACACTGACAATTTTTTCTCATTTCCTATGCATCTACTGACAACCCTTTCAATATCTGCTTAATTCATCCAGTCCTATTCAGAGAGAATGGAAGAAAAAAAAAACATTTTATCACATCCAATGAAAGTCTCTTTAATAACATGTACTTTTGATAATTTGAAAGCACACAAAGACTCTGTACAAGCTAACACCAAAGTAACCATAAATGTATTTTTACATATTAATTGATTTTCACAGTCATTTATTTAAAAAAAAAAGGCAGAGCTGTTTAGAGACAAATACATTATAAGAGACGCAAACTAGTTCATGAGCCACCTATTATTTCTAAAGCTAGTCCTGACAGAACGCTGCTAAAAGTCTGCATAGAAAACACACTTTTGTTCCAAAATTACATATAAAAAAATGGCTTATGTGTCTGAAATGGCTTACTAACTGCTTTCATTCCTGTGTTAATGCATTTCTTAACCAAAGAAGCGCAACAGTCTGATGTAAAAATCCATTCATTTTCCCCAAATAGAAATGTATTTTTAATGATAACATCAGTGTATTAACAGAACAACTGAACTCTAAATTTCAGGTTGTTAAGAAATGATATATGTAGAAACCAGTGTGATTTCAAATGTAAAAAAGGTTAAAATTCTAAATATACATTTTTCGATTGATTTATAACACACATATTTATATATTATTTTGGGAACACTTTAGTTTAATTCTCACCATTAACTAGTCACTCATTGGCATGCATATTATTAGGATATTGGCTTTTTATTAGCACTTATAAAGCACATGCAGTGCCTTATTCTGTATGGCCATATTCTACATCATTAACTCAGTATACCGCCTAGCTTTTTTTAGAGAGCATTTTGTTAGACAAAAATCTACACTGTCAGAAAAAAAGGTACATTGCTGTCACTGGGGCGGTACCCTAAGGTACAAAACCGAAAAGGTACTAATATGTACCTTTAAGGTATTAATATGTACCTTTAAGGTACTAATATGCACTCTTAAAGTACTGATATGTACCTTTTACGGTACTAATATGTACCATTTAGGGGTGAGTAAGGTACAAAGATGTACCTTTTCACTTTTGTACCTTAGGGTACCACCTCAGTGACAGCACTGTACCTTTTATTCTGAGAGTGTAGGTATGCCTGTGAGTGCAGTCATTCATATTTTTAAATTGTAATTTTTAAAAAACGTATAGATTAATTTGGTCGACTTTCAGTGGTACACTAGCATATAAATGACCTCAAAGCTTATACATATAAACAAACAGCCACAAACCTCCAATTTCTCCATGATACTTTATGAAGCGGTCTGAAATCAACATTTTACAGCATTAAAATGAATTCAAGTTGGAAATATGACTTCCTGACTTCACCTTTATGCATTCTCATGCACAACGTTGTCTCCTACAAATTCTCCTGCATTAGATATCAAATTAGAAAATATCCCATTTAATAACATCAGCTGCCCTTTAAATTATTCTCTTGAACCTGCACCACTCCATCATGCGGCGGAGTTAATTAAGCTATGGAGAGAGTAATAAAGAAGATGGATGTGGAGCAGTCAGAGATGCGTGCCCCGACCACACGACAACAACTGAAGCCTAGTAAGGTCAGAGACCAGCGATTGATGGATCTGTCAGCCAATCGTCTTACGATGACAGCCGACTTCCTCCCTACAGAATTGGATTCTTCCCTGCCCTGCAGTGCCAACGTCTTCAGGCAGTGGCCTTGCTGGGAACAGAATTCATTCGGAAAGGCCTGTTTGTCATTTGCTATCAGTGTCATATGCAAAGACGGGTCAGCCAATCAGTGTGATTTTTTAGAGTCATGATAGGAGGAAATTCTATATTTATAGCAAAACACGTTCAATTCTCAGTTCCAATTTTGGTACCAGAGCAAAAACTGTTACATTAAGTACCCGTTTTGTCCCGTCTATTGCTTATCACTGACGATCATCGCAGTTTCTGATTCAATAGCATATTTGTCAATCCAGAAACTTTGCAGTGTACTTAGCAGCATGCAAAACTAAAATTGTATTGAGATATTGAATGGGTAACAAAGAGAAAGCAAGAGAAGCGCCCTCTTTTTAAACCACAAAGTTTGTCATCTATAAAGCACAAACTCACTGAATGCTGCACTTCCGAGAATTTGTAGTAATAAAATAAGCTTAATCAAATGAAATAAAATAAATTAAGGCATTTCAGTTAATTTGTCACATTGTACATCTAGGTTGAGTGCTTTGCATTATGGGGTATGGTGTTTCACAGAGTGGTATGCATATTTTGTAGTAGGTAATGCTGTCAATCAATAAAAAAATAAAATAAAAAAATGCATTGCACCTAACATTAGAGTTTTTGGTAACACTTTACAATAAGGTTTCATTAGTTAACATAATGTATTAACAAACATGAAGTAACCATGAGCATTACATTTGTTACTGTATTTGTTCATCTTTGTTCATGGTTTGTTCATGTTAGTCCACAGTGCATTAATGACTGTTAACAAGATTTTAATAAAGTATTTGTAAATGTTGAAATTAACATTAACAAAGGTAAATAAATGCTTTATAAGAGCAGTTTATTATTAGTTCATGTTAACTAATGAACCTTATTGTAAAGTGTTACCAAGTTTTTATATATTTATATATTTTTATACTGTAATAATTTCCAAATGAATAGAAACAACACAAATACAGTATTTTTAAATATTTGATCAAACAGGTAAGAAATTAACAGACATTAAATTAATTATAAATTAAATATAGATTCATATTTATTAAAGCTACGAAAGGTCAGTCAAGAGCAGTGATTTTCTCTCCTTGTCTTTTGTTCGATTAACATTAATGACAGACTTCACGGCAGCAGTTTTATTAGGCATCTGTCACTTTAAGATCTGAAGCAAATGACACGGATCCGGATCTCCACACATCCGATGTCCTCTCAACTCTTTGTGTTCATTTATTTCAATACAGATTTAAGTTCTTATTTTTGTGTCTTATCATGCTTGAATGGTTTAATAACTGTAGCGCAAAATGACAGAATAAAAAATGATGCTGTGTTAATTGTGTTAAATATCTTTAACGTGTAAACTGAACTAAATGGATTGCATATGTTAACGCACTCATTTTGATAACCCTATAGTAGGTCAGTCTGGCTTTCTATACAAACAATTCAAATAGTGTGCACAATACATAGTGCAGAAATGATACAATTAGTACGCTTGTATGCTTCTCCAAACATGGTCTCATTATTTTATGAGCTGGATAGGGCTTTTTTTAAAGGATGTGTGGAAAGGGTGGAACTTCTTTAAAAACAGCCATCACAAGGAGCCTTAATGTGTTTTACTGAATCTCATTTTTTGATGTCTCATTTTCAGCCCATATAAATGATGACTGCGAGACTGAATCTGGCCCATGAACATCCTGTGTGTATGTGAGGTACAGACAGAGTGAGAGAGAAACAAGAATGAGAGAGGGTGAGAAAGAGACCAGGCTTTCCTCAGGGAAAACATTTCCATTTTGATCATGTTACGGGGAGGGGAACAAGGGCCAGCGCACCAGTCCGTGCTGTCAGGTCTGCAATGTCCTGTTTGTTTGGACCTTATCTGTGCTGCAGGTTTGATCAGAGATCAGAATGTGACTTACAGGCAAAGGTTAGACTGGCCTCCCTGCTGACAATAGTCCCGAAGGAGTTGGAAGCAAGGCACTGGTACGTCCCAGCGTCCTCATCTTTATTGAGATGGTTGATGCGAAGGTTGCCTCCAGAGAGACTGTGATGGGAGCCAGGTTTAGGGTTGACCAGACTGCCATTTAGCTTCCACCTACAAGACAAAGGAGTTCACAGTTCAGAGATTTCAATATGAACTCGTACATTTCTCATCATGACCTTCCATGAACAAACTGTCACAGCAAGGCTTATTAATGTTATAGCCCTATAATCTTATTCTAAAAAATGAACATTGAAAATATATTTAAAAGCCCTATTTTACACTACCAAGTTTGAGGTCAGCAATTCATTTAGCAAGACTGAAATAAATTGATCAAAAGTGAAAAGTGTCATTTAATGTTTAATGTTCACAATATTACAGCTTTTACTCCATTTTGTGATCAAATAAATGTTTCTGGGTGTATGTGTGTATATAGTATCATCTAATTGTGTAATTAAATTTAACAGTGGACAACTGATTGGTTGATTATTGCACAGGTGGCAACCTATCACGGTACCACGCTTGAATTCAGTGTGCTCCTGAGAGTGATCCATTCTTTCACAAATGTTTGTAGAAGCGTCTGCATGCTTGATTTATACACCTGTGGCCATGGAAGAGATTGGAACACCTGAATTAAATTATTTGGAGGAGTGTTTTGGCAATGTAATGTGTGTATATATATATATACATACAGTCCCTGACAAAAGTCGTGTCGCTTATCTATTTTGTAGAAACACCTGACTTTTAATTCATCAATTGGTGTTAGAAATAGCTCATATAAAAAGCTAAAACCCTCCCAAATGATGTTTAATGCACTGAAATAAATTAGTTTCACTGAAAAAAGATTTATCATTTAATCAAGACAGAAAGGTCAAATTTTGGAAAGACAAAAGTTTTGTCGCCTATACAGAAATTGAACAGATTTACTGCAAATACAAAAATATGTCAGCAAATTAAGTAGTGGTGCTGTGAGATCCAAATTTAATATCTTTTATGACTTCCATGAGCTTGAAGGACTGCATCCATGCAGTTTGGCAAGGACTCAATTTATTGATGAAGTCATCAGGAATAGCAAATAAAGCAGTCTTGCATGCCTCCCAGAGTTCATCAATATTCTTTGGTTTCGTCTTCCATGCTTCCTCTTTCATCCTACCCCACATATGCTCAATGATGTTCATGTCTGGTGACTGGGCTGGCCAATCCTGAAGCATCTTGATCTTCTTCGCCTTGAGGAACTTTGATGTGGAGATGGAAGAATGCGATGGAGCACCATCCTGCTGCAGAATTTGGCCTCTTTTATGGTTGGGAATATAAGAGGTAGCTAAGATGTCTTGGTATTTTAGACTATTGATGTTGCCTTCCACCCTGCAGATCTCTCGCACACCCCCATACTGGATGTAACCCCAGACTATGATTTTCCCCCACCAAACTTCACTGTTTTCTGGGTGAATCTCGGATCCATGCGGGCTCCAGTAGTTCTCCTGCAATATTTGCGGCGACTGTGGTGTAATTCAACAGAAGATTCATCTGAAAAATCCTTCTGCCACTTTTCCAGCAACCATCCTTTTAGCAGGCTGTGGGCTTTGGCAAATGCCACACGGTTTTTCAATTGTCTTTTGTTTAGTGCTGGCTTCTGGGCACTGATTCGACCATGGAGGCCATTTCGAGACAGAATCCGACAAACTGTTCTGGTTGACACAGGGACTTCAGGTGACCAGGTCTCATGGAGCTCTGCTGCAGTGGAAAATGGGCTGGCCTTGGATTTTCGAGCCAACAAACGGTCCTCTCGAGCAGTTGTCTTGCAGAGTCTGCCTGACCTGGGTTTGTCATAAACGTCTCCAGTCTCTTCAAATCTTGTTTTTATCCTCTGTACTTGACGCTGAGACACTTTGAAGGTGTCTGCCACATCAGCAGTGGATCTGGTCTTCAGCCTCTTAATCAAAACTTTAGTCTCAGGGTGAATCTTGCAGGTCTAGTTGCAGTTGATGTGAAGGTCTAGTGCACTGGGGTTCTTTTTATACACACCTTTGATCTAATTGATCCATTATTAGGCAGTGATGGTATTAACGGCGTTATAGATAAACGGCGTTACTAACGGAATTATTTTTTTCAGTAACGAGTAATCAAACGAATTACTGTTTCTCCCGTTACAACGCCGTTAGCGTTACTGAGGAAAAAAAATGCGGCGTTACTATAATTGAGCTGACTGAAGCGATTTGCATCCGGACAGCTCTCTGTCAGTCAGACCTGCAACGCTTTTCTCTGGTTGGTGTGTGTGTGTTTGTGTGTGCGCGCGGGCGGGCGTGCATGCTTGTTGGGGGTAGGTTGGGTAGTAACACATAACTGATGATGATTAGTGAGTGGGAGACAAGGTTGAGGTTGATAGGTTGAGTTCACACACACACACACACACACACACACACCTTTGACACACACGCATATGCACAGTCAGCGATGGCAAGTCTAACGACCTCGCAAACTGGAAGTATAAACGCAACTTTTCCGTCTTTTGAGGTGAAAGGTAAGAATGTTAATGTAACGTGAAACATGCCCAGAGTCTCTCCACGTCGGTGGAAAGTAATTCTAATCTAACGAAGCACTTCACATCATCACATGCCGCCACAAAATTAGTGTCTAAAAACCCAGTTGATAACGCTCCACTACCAAAGAAGTAGTATAGTACTGATAATATTTACACTATAGACCTACTGATAGCCTAATATTTACAATAATGTATTGAATTTGATAGTTGTCTCATATTATCCCACAGAAACATTACAATAGTGTACATTGATGTACAATGTTTCATAACAATAATTTATTCTATTTCATATTCTATTTTATGTCCAACTCATTTATTTAACATATTTAATATTGGGGGCATCCAAGTTTTGAAAAAAAAAAAGTAACTCAGTAGTTACTTTCCCTGGTAATTAGTTACTTTTATAATGATGTAACTCCGTTACTAACTCAGTTACTATTTGTAAGAAGTAATTAGTAACTATAACTAATTACTGTGCCCAACACTGGTCACAGGGGAAGCTCAAATGACAAGGCGACAACACTTATGTCTTTGCAAAAATTCACTCAATGGGCTTTACCAAGCTGTGAATATTAGAATATTTTTTGACAGTTTCATTTTGCACTGAAAGACTATTACAAAAGCTGTTGGGATTAAAATGAGCCATTTCTTGTAAAAAAAATCTTGATAAGAAATATATTTCAGCGGCACTTCAGTTCAATTTGTACACAAGCGACAAGACTTTTGTCAGGGACTGTATGTATATATATATATATATATATATATATATATATATATATATATATATATATATATATATATATATATATATATATATATATATATATATATATATATATATATAGTGAGGAAAGTAAGTATTTGAACTTGCTATTTTGCAAATTTTCCCACTTAGAAATCATGGAGGGGTCTGAAATTGTCATCGTAGGTGCATGTCCACTGTGAGAGACATAATCTAAAAAAAAAAAATCCAGAAATGTATTTTGAACTATTTATTTGTATGATACAGCTGCAAATAAGTATTTGAACACCTGAGAAAATCAAAGTTAATATTTGGTACAGTAGCCTTTGTTTGCGATTACAGATCAAACGTTTCCTGTCGCTTTTCACCAGGTTTGCACACACTGCAGGAGGGATTTTGGCCCACTCCTCCACACAGATCTTCTCTAGATCAGTCAGGTTTCTGGCCTGTCGCTGAGAAACACAGAGTTTGAGCTCCCTCCAAAGATCCTCTATTGGTTTGAGGTCTGGAGTCTGGCTAGGCTATCATACCTTGATATGCTTCTTACAGAGCCACTCCTTGGTTATCCTGGCTGTGTGCTTCGGGTCATTGTCATGTTGGAAGACCCAGCCTCGACCCATCTTCAATGCTCTAACTGAGGAAAGGAGGTTGTTCCCCAAAATCTAGCAATACATGGCCCCAGTCATCCTCTCCTTAATACAGTGCAGTCGCCCTGTCCCATGTGCAGAACAACTCCCCCAAAGCATGATGCTACCACTCCCATGATTCACAGTAGGGATGGTGTTCTTGGGATGGTACTCATCATTCTTCTTCCTCCAAACACTTTTAGTGGAATTATGACCAAAAAGTTATATTTTGGTCTCATCTGACCACATTACATTCTCCCATGACTCCTCTGGATCATCCAAATGGTCATTGGCAAACTTAAGACAGGCCTGGACATGTGCTGGTTTAAGCAGGGGAACCTTCCGTGCCATGCATGATTTCAAACCATGACGTCTTAATGTATTACCAACAGTAACCTTGGGAACGGTGGTCCCAGCTCTTTTCAGGCCATTGACCAGCTCCTCCCGTGTAGTTCTGGGCTGATTTCTCACCTTTCTTAGGATCATTGAGACCCCACGAGGTGAGATCTTGCATGGAGCCCCAGTCCGAGGGAGATTAACAGTCATGTTTAGCTTCTTCCATTTTCTAATGATTGCTCGAGCAGTGGACCATTTTTCACCAAGCTGCTTGGCAATTTCCCCAAGCCCTTTCCAGCCTTGTGGAGGTGTATAATTTTGTCTCTAGTGTCTTGCTCAAGCTCTTTGGTCTTGGCCATGTTAGTAGTTGGATTCTTACTGATTGTATGGGGTGGACAGGTGTCTTTATGCAGCTAACGACCTCAAACAGGTGCATCTAATTTAGGATAAATTGAGTTTTTTAAAGGCAGACTAACAGGTCTTTGAGGGTCAGAATTCTAGCTGATAGACAGGTGTTCAAATACTTATTTGCAGCTGTATCATTCAAATAAATAGTTAAAAAAATCATATATTGTGATTTTTGATTTTTTTTTTTAGATTATGTCTCTCACAGTGGACATGCACCTACGATGACAATTTCAGACCCCTCCATGATTTCCAAGTGGGAGAACTTGCAAAATAGCAGGGTGTTCAAATACTTATTTTCATCACTGTATAGATGTCTTTATTTATAATATATAAAAACATAATAAATAAAGTTTAATAACAAAACACATGGCCGGAAGCAGGTTGTTTTGTACAACTTACCGTGTGTCATGAGACAATCTGGGTACAAATCTGGGCTGATAAAACAAAAGTTCTAAGTGTGATCCCACATAAAAACAACCAGTGAACTGTAATGAGTAACTGAGATGCACTGCTGTTATTAGACTCCAGAGTAAAGCACTTAGTACACTACACTAACTCCAATGGGATTGTCCTTGCAATTAGTGCACTGTAAAGTGCTTTGCATAAAATGTGTCTGCTAAATGAAAAGCAACCAGCTGTAGCCGTGATAAATTCAGAAGCCTGTTTTTCCCCCCCATACCAAGATTAATGCCCAGAATGGCATGGCTTGTGACCATCCATCTTGTTGAACACAAAGTCATACAGCATCAAATGTGAGCTTTATCATGGCAGAGCACCAATTAAAACTAATATTTACAGTAAGCATTTCTGCATTCTATAGCACGCAGTGTGATTACAAGGACTTTACTGAGATTACTGAAGGATTTAATTCATTTACGATATCAGCGAATTCTCCAACCATTCAAACAGCCTTATTAAAATAAAAAATCTGCCAAATCAATACAAAAACCCACATATAAACCAGACTTTTAAAAATTGCTCTCTTTTCATCATTAACTGTGGTAATGGGAAAAGGATGCCACTTCGTTCATGAGGTTATGTGTGTGTTTTATGAGAAATCTATGTAGGGTTGCACTGTAAACCCTAACGCTCAAAATAATGAATTGGTTTGAGTAGGGCAAACTTAAATTAAACAAATTAGTTCAATCAAATGAAATTTTATGAGTATTTAGATTTTTTCTTTTCTTTTGAGTTCACAAAACTGACATATTTTAAATAATATGAATTGTTTCTTTTAATTTAGACAAACTTAAATTTAACTTGGGCTGTGATTTCTATTTCCCAGCATGCTTTGCCATGGCAACTTGCAAGTTTGAGTAAATGCTCAAATTAAGTGTTATATAAAGATTTTTGTGCAAGAGTAATGTTAAGTGGGATATTTAGTAGAGTTTAATGTTTTGCTATGGTAATTTAGAAGAGTTTCTAATTGGGATTTTTTCGTTGTGTGTGGGGGCGGAGCAGTGTGACAAGTGGAGCACTTATTTAGGTTTATAGACAGCACAATTAATTGAAATAAAACCAAAACTGTTGTGTTGACATCAAAAGGCCTTAACCTTTTTTAAAGCCAATATCAAATCACTAATGTACATCAGTTGTCAAACTGCTTTCAACCCATAATAATACATCTGTAATGTGATGGGACACATTTCTGAGAAAAACAGTATTGACTGGATCATGAAAAATGCTCTCTAAATTACAGCAGGTGGTGGAGAGGGGTTGAAATCTGAAGCTTGGTGATGGCAGCTCAAAAGGAATTTTAGACCAACATTTCGAAGACACCATTCAGAGAACCATTCAGATCAGGAACTAAATTAGAAAGCACATTGAGTCAATTTTTATTTAATGTTGACATTTTATAGCCAACAGCCTTCAGTTCAAGACATTAGACAAACCCTTTTTGATTTGCTAGTCTGCGATATAAGCAAGGTGCCCCTGCTTTGTGCCTGACAGGCTGATTAGCCTTACAGGCTCAATATGGTTAGGGTTAGCAGCAAGTTTAGGGTTATGTCCTTGACTGCCTGTCAGGAACAAAACAGGGCACTTTCCACCAATCCCAGCTGCGGATGTTGCAGTAGACAGCACAAAAATCAGTATATGTCCCTGTGAACAAAATGTTTCAACTATATTTTTCTGCTGTAACATTTTCTGTAACCATTCAGGAGCACACTTGCGTCTAAGCTAACCGACACAAATCCACATAACTTGACTGAATTTACAATAGCTGTGTTCTTTTTTAAAGGGATAGATGGTACAACTAAAAATAATTTACTCACCCTCATGCTGTTCTAAACATGTATGACTTTCCCAGCAAGCAATTTCCCAGCAGGCTGTCAGTGAAAACTTAATAGATGTTTAACCATAGCCCAAGAATAGACTATTCATCTAGAACATGTCAAAGAATGAAACCAAACACCTTGTAATCACTGTTGACTTTGCTTACATGATGGAATACCATACATCTCGCAATATTTTGGCAAAAAACACATTCAACCAATTCAAGGTTATTTTGGCTAGAAGTGGTTACTCATACTCCTTTTCCACCAAGGCAGTGCTGGTGCTGGTTCAGAGCCAGAGCCTTGTTTTAAATCGATCCTTTGTCTCTCCATACCCAAAGCACCAGCGCCAAATCAGTGGTTCTTAAGAAGCACCAATTCATTGCTGGTCTAGTAGTAAGAACCATCAGGGGCTGGGGGTGGGGTTTACTGTGACCAACAAGACGAACACAAACTTTTTTGAAATAGCAGCTAATCGACCTAATAGGTGCTCGATTGTAATCTCCGTCTATACAAATCACAGTGAGCTGCACAAATGAGTTGGATTCTGTGTTTTGATGCGGATGTCGGATCGTAAAGCCATGAGCATCAATAGTAACGCAACGCTTGCCATTGATGACGGAAGGCTCGTTCAAGATGCATCAGTGCTGTGCAGACCGATCGCCATATGACATCAAAGTACAACGAGAGCATACGACTCCTTATGCTTTCGTATCGCTCATGTGGTATTTTGATATCATATGTGGATCGGTCTGCACAGCGCCGATGCATCTCAAACAAACCTGGTGTTTTTCAGTGTTTGTGTTTTCCACTGCCTCGCTAGCATTGCTGAGAAAGATTAGACGTATAGAGTGACGTAAGACCTGGCTCTGTGATGACTCTCTAAAGCATGTGGAAAGGCAAACCGGTTCTTAGAAGGCTCGTCAGTCGAATCAACTCCGAAATGGCACTAGCACTGGCTCTGAACTAGCACCCGGTTCATTCTGGTGGAAAAGGGGTATCATAGCTGGTCTATATTGGGTCTATAGTTAACTGAGATGGTGAAATGACGGCTATCGCTTGCTGAGAAACTCAAAAGAAGATATTTTGAAGAATACTGGTAACTAAACCCATTGAATTCTATTGTAGACAGAAAAAAACAGTTTGGAACGATATATGGGTGAATAAATGATGATTTTTTTTGGGTGGACTAGGCCTATCCCTTTAACTAGCAAGAAAGCTAATGTTAAATCTCCCCTTTCAGCATGCGGTACATTCACACTGTGCTTTCCTAAATGGTGTTTGTAGCACAACATCTTGTTTTCTTTGTCTGTTTCACATTTGTATACAGATGCATCTTATTTTCCTAAACAAAAACAGAATCTCCCTAATGCCCCCTGAGAGAAGGGTCATTTGCAAACACACAGGCTCTTCACACCAGGAAGCGACTGTGCATCTATGCAAAGCGTAGCAGAAACAATAAGGGTGTAGCCCTACATCGCTTCTTTCAGGACTTCTGCTCTCAAATGTAATTTGAATCTAGCACCTCTAAATCAAAGACGCCCGCACATTCCCACCGCTACGCCGAGTGTTTTCAAAAGACAAAAACGCAATAAATATTTCATATTTGTAGCCCACAGTGAACGATACTGCACAGTCTTTAGAGATGCCAGTAATTGATAGTGGCGAGTTTCCAAATCTCAGGCTCAATAATAAGTTGATTTCTCCTATCTGTTAGTTTCCAAGTGCCCTTTTCTGCTCCGTTTGATCTTAGTGAGGCTGATGAAAAGAAAAAGGGACGGCCAGTTGTTTTTGACAATAAAATGAGTTTCCTGCTTGTTTGAGATTCTTGATTTGGCGATTTGTGAAGGGTAAAAGCGCACTTGCCATTAAGAATAATGACAACATCATGTGAAATCAAACTCGTAAAATAAATGTTGGTTGAAATGATATATCACGTCTAAGACATCCAATTATATAACGTAGCATTGCACTGAAACAAGAGAAGGGTACGAATGGATGTCATCAGTTATTACTAACCCCCTGTCCCTGGAAGAAATTGAGATTTCACCACCTACAGTTCCCATCTTGGGTGACAAAACATCCAGTTCGTGTCACAGACAGCCTGTGTTATTTCTCTTTATCTCCAAGTTTTTGTGACACATTTGCATTTTCACACTACGCCAATGCTTCATTCTCGTTTCATCATGGGGGCCAGAAATACCGGCACATTCTCCCGAAAAAATGTAACAACTTTATTTCAAAAGATCAATTATCAGCATACAAATGAGAATGCTGCTATATGACAGCATGTCAAGAAACTTTGTGTAACCGTTAAAAAAACGGCCACTTCCCATCTGCTGCTGTAACTATGGCTACAGGCTATCCTTTGATTGACAATTCTCCCTCAACTTCATGACGAGGTGATGCAAGGATACTCTATAGCATTCTCTAGTCTCCTTCATTTCTTAAGCTGAGCTTCTTGAAGTGAGGTAAAGAGGAGAAGTGAATTAGAATGAGAAGCTACCGAGAGACAAGGTGGGAAGTCTGAAGTATAAGGAGCAGCTGTCATCTCAGATCAAGAGAACCTTGCGGTATAATTTACAATAAGTTGTTAAACTTCAATTATACCGCCTCTCCAACCTTTTCCACAAGGAATATGAGTTACAAAGCGGCAGACCATGGAAGGTTAAAAGGGCTTTTCAATAAGCAATGATATAACATGACTTTTTTCTGTTTTATTCTTGATATTTTAATGATAGTTAAAGGATATGAAAGAGAAGAGAGGATTATAATTGGGATAAGATGGGTCAATGGAATCAGGAAATGACACAAGCCAGGCACAATTGCCATGGATTACATGCCAGGTGATGTACCAGATAAGTTTCCTATTCTTAGTTAGTTTTCTATTCAAAAATAATGCATGCCAGGTCTGCATATTAAAGAAGAATGTGATAACTTGTTAAATATTGTGATATTCGTTGGTGATATGCTAATGCTTTACATGTGTAAAATATATTTAAAAACCGAAAATGATATAACCAACATACATGTTTCACATTCTTTTTGTGAGAAGTTCACTTCTGAAAGTTATTTTTCAGGGTTATTTTTGCGGCTGAACTTATTGCATTTGCATTTGTAGGAATTTCCCTTTCAAATGCAAAATTTATGGGAGGAAATGAATCACGCAATGTGATTTACTAAGGTTTGCCATAGTCAATTTACTGATGTTTGAATTCTAATATAATCATTTGGTGCACAAGAAACATTTATTATTATTATCAATGTGGAAAATGTTGTTCTACCTTTTTTATGGAAACCATTATACTTTTTATAATTAAGGATTCTTTGATGAATAAAAAAATCAAAATTGAAATAGAAAACTTGTGTAACACTGTAAATGTATATTCTGTCACTTTAATGCACCCTTTTAATTTTTAATTAAAAAGTAAAAAAAAGTAGATGCTATTTCTGTACATAGAAAACCGGCTTTGTCAGATAATCTTAAAATGTTCTTTACGTGTGAACCCCTAAATGAAATGATTTTGTTACATGGCTCCCTGTAGTACTTGATTCTGATTGGTCAATCAAAAAATCATGCCATCAAATGTTTATGTATATTCTTGTAGTAGTAAACTGTACAATTGACTATTTGGGAAAGTGATTTTCTACATAATGTAAAAGAGACAGTGTACTTTTTCTTCTCACGTAATAAAGTAATCGCAACTCAGACTGTTATGTTCATTTATTAAACCATATAATCATAATAAGTCATCAAAATATAATCAATAAACAAAAATAATGTACAGTGACCACCCGGTTTAATTTGTGATAATATTCCATACTTATTCAAAAATATTATTCTATATGACCGAATCAACCTGACTGCACTAGGTTACACCAACTAAAAGTATGTTTTATAGGTCAGATCAGGTAGAAATGCACTTTTTCACTTTAAAGTGTAGTTTGACATAAAAATAATAGTACTGAAGTATGATTACATAGGATCACAACATCAAACACCTCGCGCAGTGACAGCTTTAACCAGACGCTCCATTTGCTGAGCACATGCTTTACGTGCTCATGCTCAAACAGACATTACGTAGTGCTATACAACACCATCTGGCTCAGGAGACAGGAGGCGATTTGAGGATCTGTTGCACACTTTAAATCTTTCTGCCTAACGCATTCTTTGCTAAAACCTCCTTCAAAAAGGTAGACACACACCAGATGCCTTAACTCAAAAGCTACAATCACAACTTTGATTATCCTCCAGGTTTGTGAATGGGCTTAAAGGGATAGTTCAAGAAAAAAAACATCAAATTCTGCTATCATAACCTTGTGTCGTTCCAAACAATGTGACTTTGTGGAACATAAAAAGAGAGAACTGTTGCAATCCTCGAGTCAGTGAGTTGAACCTGGGAACTGAATAAGTCCAACTCGTTAAAATAGTCCATGTGACTACTACGGTGGTTCTGTAAGCGCTTCATAACAATTAAGGTTGAACCACTGTAGTCACATGGACTGTTTTAATGATGTCTTTACTGCCTTTCTGGGCCTTGAAAGTGGTAATAATATTGCAGTCTATGGGGGGTCAAGCTCTCAGATTTCATCAAAAATATCTTAATTTGTGTTCCAAAGATGAACAAAGGTCTTACGAGTTTGGAATGATAATGACCAAACTTTCATTTTTTGGTGAACAATACCTTTAAACACTTTAAAATGTCTTGTTTTGTCTTGTCCGTTGATTATCACTTGTCATTCACTGCAGTTTCCATATCAATTGGACATTTAAATATGGTTGTCAATCCAGAAACTTGAAAAGCTAAACTTGTATTCAGATTGTGAATGGGTAATAAACAAGAGAAGCACCCTCCTTTTATGATCACTAAGGCTGTCAATCTATAAAGTGCAAGCTCACTGATTTCCGACACTTTCCTGTAGTGACGCTTGCGCTGTGTTTGCATTCTTTATCACAGCTAAAGTGAAATATATGGAAAATAATGCACATATGTTACAGAGACATTGTCATGTAATACTTAATGCACTGCTTAATACAGCATGTTTGTGTACAAGAATAAAGTTCAACATGACTTGAGGCAGCGCCGACACCACGTAACAGTGACGTATCAGTGCTGCGAGCGCGATTCGAGAGCAGCCGGCTGGTGAATTCAGCGCAGCTTCTCCAGAGCGGCTGCACGAGTGCTGATGACGACACGGCTTTTCCACGATTGGCCGGATTCACCGCATGACAGCGATTACGTGTGTTCGTGTTTATTCTAAAACCTTCAGTTCCACTAATGCTCACAAATCAGTTTTTTATAACGGTAAAACTTTTTTTCATGTAGTCGCAATGTTATATTGTCATGATTGTCAAACTAAAACTGATAAAAAATGTAGACACCACTTCATTGATAGTGTGGGCTGGTATAACTTTATTCTTGTACAAACAGACGCTGTATTAAGCAGTACATTCAAATACTGAATAAAAATGTCTCTGTCACATCTGTGTGTAGTACAAATATTGCATTTATTTCACTTCAGCTGTGATAAAGTATACAAACACAGCGCGAGCGTCACTACGGGAAGCAGAAAGTGTCCGACTTCACGTCTCCGTTTTGCAGCTCCTCCCCGCCTGCACGCGGCTACTCTCATTGATCGGTTGCCGTAGCCGATGTCGAACACACCAAATTTCGAACCGGAATGCACTGCTTCAAGTCAGCCGCCGATCGGTCTGTGCAGCGCTGTATGAAGTCGAACAAGCCTATAGACTGGAGAAAGCTTGCGATCCAAATGGTCAAATCAGCGTTGCGGCTTGTGTGTTTTGTTTCTGTTTGATTTAATTGTATATCTATTAAAATACAGATATTCTGGTCAACAACTCCTCCTGACCTTCCCGCTGCCCTGTATCTCACGCTCTCATTGGCTGTGCCTGTAGGTCATCTCCGATGTCATTTTCAGTCAGAACCATAGACTGTAAAAACATATGGACGTAGTGTCCGTGACATCACCCATAGGATTCCGAAGAGCAGTTTTGAAGAATGCGAGCTGGCTGTTGCCATCTTAGCAGCGCATCATCGTACATCTCTCCTGGATAACAGAAAATGGACAAAGAGGCGGGACAAGGGTGGAGCTGAGGTGACGCGATGGCTAATAGACATCAGATAAATGGCTACCCACCTGCCACACAAAGGTTATTCTGCAACCACAATTGTGAACAATGTTGGTGAGATTTTCTGCGTTTTGAAATCATCGGCTGGGATTCCGCAATGTAGACAGAGCAAATGGTTGCCAGATTCCATAGATTAAGTAATACACCAGGCAGAAAATTAATGCTTTTAACTTATTCTGATTAGGGGATTTACGCTTGTGGCATCTGGCAACCGCAAGCATGAAAGCTCCTATCGTAAAGGCTTGAGTGATTTTGGTCAAGTTATTGTTTTTTACTACATTTTAGTCTTGTTTTATTCATCAACGATATTGTATGTTGATATAGTCACAGTTATTGCTTAATGACATTGGTGTCGTCTCAACATTGTCTCATTTAAGTCATGAAAAAAGGTCGCCAACAAGCATTTTTCATCATAGACTTTGTTTAGAATCTTTTTTATTAGGGAATCCCACAGTTTGACAATCATTATACATAGCTTTTATGATTCCTCATTATAAACATATGAATGAAACAAACGAAAAAATAACAATACAATAAATAAGGAAGACAACAACAACAAAGCAAAACAATCCCCATACCACCCGCCCCACCCTAGGGACTTATGGGACAGTCAATGCTACACAGTTACTCAAGCTATGCTCTCAAGGTAATGGAGAAGGGGAAACCAAATTTTATCAAATTGATCCAGCTTGTTTATAGATTTTGTCAACGAAATTAACACTACTGACTGTCACCTCTGATCGGCCATTGTGATCTTGCACTCAACACTGTAAATAAAAATCTTTGGCGCTCAGACAGCGCTCAAACAAACATAAACGAGAGCATTTGAAAGCAGCGCTTACCAGCGGGTACCAAATATACTTTTTTTTAGTACTGACTGGTACCAGTAGTAGCTGTACGTTTGACAACCCTATATAGTTGAGGCACTGGGGAATGATGGGAGTAGTTCAGGAGGTTGAACTTAATGCACTTTGAAAGTGATGGACACTAGAGCTGCCGGGAGAAGAACATTTATCAAATAGCTCCATGATTTAACCCTCCTGACAGGAAAGAGGAAGGTACTGATTAGCTTTTCCATTAAGCTTGATCAATTCTGGAACAGCACATATATCCGTCTTTCTACAGCACATCTGAACAGTGTCAGGGGAACACGTTCATTAGAGGCCTGGCTCTACATTAGCATACTAAAAAACATACTTACCTTTAAAGAAATAAATCATAATATGTGAAGGAGAATAAAGCCAATATATAGCTAACATTTTCTGTCTTTTGAAAGTATTTCTAATTACACATCTCACTTTAGCTTCTAGTGTAAAAATTCTAGTACACTGTAAAAAGAAATTGGGGGGAAATATTGTGACAATTGATCATTACATATTGGCCTAATAAGTTACTTCCAAATAATTATCCCCATGCAAAAAGCATAGCTTAAAGCTACACTGTGTGATATTTTCCCCCATCTAGCGGTGAAAAGGTATATGACCATCCAGTGAATATTAGTTTCTGTTCCTCTCAATTCCGATTTTGTTTTAACTCCTACGGTGGCTGATTTAGTCCAAGATTAATATGGCTTCCAGTTCGATCAAGTGATGAGGTCACTTTAGAAAACTATTATAATTTGCAGTTATTTAATTTGTCAGTTAACATGTAGGTTATGACATCTATGTAAAATTAATAATAGAGTTTTACCTTTTCGTTATTTTTTACCATTTCATTGCATGCAACATCAGCGATCAGGTTCCCAGACGAATGCAAGCTAATCTTAGTAAAGTAACTTTTATCGGTGCCATCGTTATTCTGTATATTGTAAGACATCACTAGCGTAAGGCAAATTTTACATTGTAGGCTATATCTGTCTCAAGCAATCCTCTTCACATTCGACATAGTGCCATTGAGTGTTAAAACGTGAAAGGCGAAGCTTGAATTTACGGGTATGTCCCTCTTTGGCTAATGTACTTTCAAGATGGAGGGGCAACATGGCGACGCGCATTCGAACCCCTCACCCGTAAGTATTTTCAATGGCATATTATACACTTACGAGAATACTTTATTACTTTAAAGAAGTAAATATACATTAATGAGCACATATTTTTGAAAGAACTAAGTGTTTTTAGCTAAGAATAAACTAAAAAGTTACACAGTGTTTAAGGTCTTCACTCAAAATTAAAATAGTATATTCACCGAACATATTTAATTGCCCTCAGTCAATCTATGAAGTAGAAGTGAAAAATCCATGTTGGGTGAACAAGTCCTACATCCGAAATGAGCATGCGCAAAATGTGTTCTCGGTTACCACATAATTATCTAATGGTAGCCAATAGTTTTATTTTCCTCATGTCTTATATGTCTATAACAATAGGTTATAAGTAAATGAAGTCATTTGTGTGATATGTGCGCCATGCGACCGTGCCGTTAGATTGGCGTCGGCCTCTCTCAGGGCTCAATTGCCTTTCATTATCAAACATGTCAAGCTCGTGATTTTCTTATTCGTCCATTCATTTGTCTCATCCTCCTAATATAATGAAGTAACTTCTGTTCTGTCACTTGCCAGATGTGATGCAGGGGAACTTTATCATTAATGTTATTTTTATTTCCAGGCCTTTAGCCTATACTGTGCCGCTTTTTCTTCACCACATCAAGACGTCCTGTTATGCTTCTTGTGAGTTTTTACTTAAAAAAATAATGTATTTTCACCAAATATCCTATGTTGGAATTGAATAAAGTAATGTGATAAAATGTCGAACTTGTTGTCTGTGTTCATTTTGCTTACTATATTTATGTTTTTAGTAGTGGTGGGCATAGATTTATTTATTTTTAATCTAGATTAACCTCACTGTGATCTTGAAATGAATCTAGATTAATCTAGATTAAAATGGCTCATTTGAATTCTACCGAAGGCATTCAGAATATGTGTGTTACCCAAATAATGACTGATGCTTTCACACTTGGTTCGATTGCCTGGACCGAACCGGGTTCGATTGCTCCCTGGACTGTGTTCATATTATATTATTTGGGTCCGAAACCGGGGTGTGTTTGCATCATCAGAGCAGCAGCTGTTTACCCTGTTACTTGGTAACACCTATCTTTTATATTTTTGTTTTTGAACCGTTGATTTTGTTACCAAAGCTTCAGTACGTAATGGCACTTGCGTCTATCTGCCACGGATGTAACTTCGAACTGCAAATGCTGACAACGAGCAGAAATGAGATTTACAGCTCTCTGCTTGCAGTATGTCAGTCACACTCGTCAGGACTTGAGTTCGGAAGCCAGCGTTCACGCTTGATGTGGTAATTTCACAGTAGGCATACACACAGGTTCAAAGACTAGTCTCGCTCCCTACAGCGCAATTCGACTTGGTAGCTATACACCCGCGCTAAAATATAAAGGTGAAAGTCATCGCTTGCGTAGTATAGACCCAGCTCCCAACCCAACTTTGAGAATAGATTAATAGCGATATTTTTTTTAATCGCCCGTTAAAGCCGATAACGGCCCACCACTAGTTTTTAGTCATTTTTGTCTTTTGGAACAGTGAGAAATAAGCAATTGATACTACAATTTAAAATATTTAATTGGCCAAATTTCTGTAAATTAAATTGTATCAATTTACAGAAATTTAATTTGGCCAACTGAAAAATTTAGATGTGACCAGTCACTAGAAAATTTTAAATTGGAGGAGCTGAATTTTTCTTACAGTGTTGGTAAAATACATTTTTCCATTGGGTCAACATATTATTTCTAATTGAGCCCATGTTAACAGACTGTTGCC
This sequence comes from Gobiocypris rarus, assembly GCA_023029165.1. NCBI lineage: Eukaryota > Metazoa > Chordata > Actinopteri > Cypriniformes > Gobionidae > Gobiocypris > Gobiocypris rarus. The sequence goes on along the minus strand of CM040921.1, from coordinate 32,848,286 downwards.
ACAATTGATAAGATGAAATTCACATAAATTCAATTTGGCCAATTGAAAAAATTAGATGTGACCGGTCACTAGAACATTTTCAATTGGAGAAGCCTGAAATTTTTTACAGTGTAGATTCAACATGTTTAATATAAGAACTGAAAGTAAAACTGAAGAATCTTAGCCTAACAAGCCAGACTCACATCAGAGAGGCAAGAGGAAATGCAAAACGGTTGTCTTTCAGATTCCCTCTGCATGCAATAGGATAGCGCTACAACCAACCCGAGCCGTATCCGGTTGGCAAAACTCCAAACACATCTTCCTTTTTTTAAGAAAATGTATTTCTTTGTTATTTTCTCAAAAAAAAAACTTAACTCCAAGTCTTTCAGAGTCGAGGCCAAAGCCGATTCGAAAGGCTGCTGTTCTCCAGCAGCAGCAGCCGTCTTCTTTGTTTTCAAGTAGCAGGGAATTCACGCGGAACCGGCGCAACTCTGCCGTCACTATGTTAAGCCCGCCTACCGACTCTATACACAATGTGATTGGCCTGACTAGAGTTTGGTTTTTCAAGATCGCAAGCCAACGGAGAGTTGCTAGACGACCCTGGAAGAAAATCACATTTGTTGCCACTAGGGTGCGTCTAGATTTCTAGGCTAAAAGAATCTAGTAATTACAAATACTTGTTTTCCACCAGTATTACAATGCATAGCAATAAACAGCAATATTTACCTATATACTTCTTACTGAAACTTTGTAATCTATGAAAAATCCTACACAGGAACATTGGCGTGGGATTTGGGGTGGGACTATCTCGGCCAACCAATGGGAGATGTGGGGAGCATTAGGGAAACCTGTTAGAAAATGGTCACTATTTTTGCTATAAAAGAAAAAAAAATAATGTCTGATGTTTAATGTTTAGCTATGATGGGGAAAAAATTGGACCAGTGAGATTTCACTTTGGGTAAGGATATCCAGTGCAAAGCTGCAGAAACAGAAACCAAGCGATTCAACTAACAAGAAAGTATTTTAGTGCATATCATGTCAGGTCACATATGGTGCTACTGATGCCAATGGCACAAAAGAGCCTGTGCATTTTTGAAATTGTAAAAAAAGGGGACTAAGGTACAATTTACCGAAGCAGTGATGCAGATGACCAAACAACGTTTTTGCGGTGGCAAGTTGGCAGTTAGCTCACCTGTAAAAAGGAGGAGGGTCACCTTGTGCCTCGCAGCTGAAAACCACCTCTCTGTTCTTCTCCATGGAGTCAACTGGAAACACAATGCTGCCTGGCTGCTTTGAGAACACGGGGCTCTGCAGTGTGTTGCCTACAGAGAGAGGGAGAAAGAGAGAGCGATCAGCACGCTCCACTTACAGACACCCAACCTGCTTGCAAAACAAGCTATTAGCTGGTGGCACTGAGCAGGCCGGCACTGGTAAGGCATTAGAGAGTCAAACCACAAGCAGACAAAACATATCAATTAATTCAACTAACACCACAGCAACTGTAATGGAATCGCTGTTGATTGATATAGAACAATGCCTTGAAGACACGCGTTCATTGCTTTCCATCACCTCTGTGGTCTGATTTTAACCTTCGCTTTGGTAGCGCAGTTGTAACGGAAAACGCCTAGGCAATTAGACGTGTGGTAAGCGCCTCTCAGTTGTGATTTGAGGTTCCTCATGCGAGGTGACACACTGAGATGGCTCCCGCAACCTGCTCGGATAACAGCACAATCTTTCTTTTTGAGACATGGGACCAAATAGGCAAAGTGTGAAAATTAAGTTTTTACCAAGAATATTTTGGGGATCAATGTGGTTCACAAATGAATGCACAAGTTTAAAATATGTCACTCAATGTGTTAACATCATCAGTTACAAAAAAAATGTGTTATATATATATATAAATATTTTCTTTTCATATGGATTCAATTCAATTTAAATATATTTGTATAGCGCTTTTCACAATACACATTGTTTCAAAGCAGCTTTACAGAAAGTGCATTTCATAAATGTACATTGAAAAATGTTAGAAAGAGAATGTTAAAGAAAAATGTTAGAAAAAGTTAATCAATCATAATTTAGGCCATAACAACGCTGGCATTGAGTCGTCTCTTCACAGGTGTTGGGGCATCTGAAGTCTCCATGAGAGGCTGGATACAAACTGGAGCTGACAAACTATTTACCTCGGGACTAGTGTCCTGAGATAACAACAGAAAAGCAGATGGGAAATAATTAGCATAGCTGCTGTTCAGAATATTAATGCTTTTGATCCGATTTAACTGTAGTGTAAAAGGTAATTATAATGTGAATGCTTGGCTAAAGAGATGCGTCTTTAATCTAGTTTTAAACTGGGACAGCGAGTCTGAACCTCGAACAATATCAGGAAGACTATTCCAGAGTTTAGGAGCTAAATGTGAAAATGCCCTCCCTCCTTTAGTGGACTTAGATATCAGGAATGACCAGAAGCCTCGAGTTTAGTGATCTTAAAGAGCGTGATGGATTGTAGGGCGATGGAAGATCCGTTAAATACACTGGAGCTAAACCATTTAGGGCTTTATAGGTCAGTAGCAATACTTTGTAATTGATACGGAACTTAATAGGTAACCAGTGTAGAGATAATAAAATTGGTGTTATATGATCATATTTTCTTGACCTAGTAAGAACTCTAGCAGCTGCGTTTTGGACTAACTGTAGCTTGTTTATTGAGGATGCAGGACAACCAGCTAATAAAGCATTACAGTGATCTAGTCTCGAGGTCATGAATACATGAACTAACTTTTCTGCATCAGAAATAGATAGCATGTTACGTAGCTTAGCAATGTTTCTAAGGTGGAAAAATGCCGTTCTTGTAACATATGAAATATGATTTTCGAAAGACAAGTTGCGGTCTAATAACACCCAGGACTTTTACTGTAGTGGATAAAGTGACAGGATGTCCTTCCAAGTTAAAGTTGTATTGTGAGAGGTTTTGTGGGCAGTTTTTTGGACCAATAAGTAATACCTCCGTTTTATTTGAATTTAATAGCAGAAAATTACACGTCATCCAGTATTTAATATCTTCAACACACGCTGTCAGTTTTGAAATTAATTCCATGTTTTCTTATAATATTATATAATATGGAGTGGGTTAATACTTTTTTTTAACATAGATTTTTGAAACTGGTGCGTTTCACAAAAACAAATTTGCCCTTTCGTTTTTATATCCAGAAGAAATGTAGAGAGAGATTTTTAATATATTAACTATTTAATTCTTCGTGCCAGCACTTTTTGAATATTGTCTGAGGTACAAAACACATTTACATGGCTTATGGCAAAACATTATGACATTATGCAACTAGTCTGCCTAAGAAGAAATACGTTTATGGAAAAGCCCAACATTTTGCTCCTTAAAAGAAGCTTAAAGTTTATCTCTCACTTTGTCTCCTGCAAGCAATACAAGCTCTCAAACCAGAAAGCATTTTTCAGTAAATGGAATTAAATGGATTTCACAGAAAAGAACCCTAAGAAAATGTGATTCTGATTTCTGCTGCCTTTCCCTCATTTTATTGCCTGTTTTAATAATGTTTTGAATTTAATTCAGCTGCCTATTTTTACAGCAATCAGTGATGTGCTGATGCCTCCTGTCGCTAAAAAGGCATTTTCCTGTTAATTTGAAGATGAAATATGTCCGGATGTTCTCTGGTTTGGGGAGGAAATGCTCACTCCTGCTGCTTGTTAGAAGCCTGATGACCTTTAGAGCTTTGTATGGCTGCTGCAGACTAAGTTAGTCTCAGTTCTACTTCCTCTGTTTTTTCCTTCACCAAGAGATCCAGCGAGGTGAAGTGCAATACTTGATGAGGTTTTGCACAGAGCCTGTTATTATCTGAGGCTGTAAGTGTAAAATTATGGAGAATGACAGATAATTCATAGACAAGATCAATATTTTAATGTTCTCTCTCTCTCTCTCTGTCTCTCTCTCTCTCTCTCTCTATATATATATATATATATATATATATATATATATATATATATATATATATATATATATATATAGTGTACAGTGGGTACGGAAAGTATTCAGACCCCCTTACATGTTTCATGCTTTGTTATATTGCAGCCATTTGCTAAAATCATTCAAGTTAAAACATTTTCCCATTAATGTACACACTGCAACCCATATTGAAAGAAAAACACAGAATTGTTGAAATTTTTGCAGATTTATATATATATAAAAAAAACTGAAATATCACATGGTCCTACGTTTCAGACCCTTTGCTCATATATTTAACTCAGCTGCTGTCCATTTCTTCTGATCATCCTTGAGATTGTTCTACACCTTCATTTGAGTCCAGCTGTGTTTGATGATTGGACTTGATTAGGAAAGCCACACACCAGTCTATATAAGACCTTACAGCTCACAGTGCATGTCAGAGCAAATGAGAATCATGAGGTCAAAGGAACTGCCTGAAGAGCTCAGAGACAGAATTGTGGCAAGGCACAGATCAGGCCAAGGTTACAATCAAATTCCTGCTGCTCTTAAGGTTCCTAAGAGCACAGTGGCCTCCATAATCCTTAAATGAAAGAGATGTTTGGGACGACCAGAACCCTTCCTAGAGCTGGTCGTCCGGCCAAACTGAGCTATCGGGGGAGAAGAGCCTTGGTGAGAGAGGTAAAGAAGAACCCAAAGATCACTGTGGCTGAGCTCCAGAGACGCAAGGAAATAGAACTGAGACTAACTTAGTCTGCAGCAGCCATACAAAGCTCTAAAGGTCATCAGGCTTCTAACAAGCAGCAGGAGTGAGCATTTCCTCCCCAAACCAGAGAACATCCGGACATATTTCATCTTCAAATTAACAGGAAAATGCCTTTTTAGCGACAGGAGGCATCAGCACATCACTGGTTGCTGTAAAAATAGGCAGCTGAATAAAATTCAAAACATTATTAAAACAGGCAATAAAATGAGGGAAAGGCAGCAGAAATCAGAATCACATTTTCTTAGGGTTCTTTTCTGTGAAATCCATTTAATTCCATTTACTGAAAAATGCTTTCTGGTTTGAGAGCTTGTATTGCTTGCAGGAGACAAAGTGAGAGATAAACTTTAAGCTTCTTTTAAGGAGCAAAATGTTGGCCTTTTCCAAAAACGTATTTCTTCTTAGGCAGACTACTTGCATAATGTTTTGCCATAAGCCATGTAAATGTGTTTTGTACCTCAGACAATATTAAAAAAGTATTGGCGCAAAAAAAAAATTAAATAGTTAATATATTAAAAATCTCTCTACATTTCTTCTGGATATAAAAACGAAAGGGCAAATGTGTTTTTGTGAAACGCGTCAGTTTATGTAAAAAAAAAAAAGTTCTGGTATTAACTCACTCCATATGAAAAGCCGAAAAACTATTCGGATTGGAATATAATAAATAAAATCCAAATCTAACTTAAAATCCAACAGGCTGTCAGTTTCAACATGTCTATCAAATACCTTTCTAAACATAATAGATTCCAATTTATTTAATGCATTATCACGGAATATTGATTAATTTCACTTTAATTTCATATAAACACTCTTAAATTGTCATATTACATTTACAAATTATAACAAATTGACTTCACTGTTTTAAATCATGATTTAAAGTAAAATAATTTAATATCAACAAAAATAATACTATGGAAGTCAATGGGGCCCATTAACTGTTTGGTTACCCATATTCTTCAAAATAACTTCTTTTATTCAGCAGAAGAAATAAATTGAGTTTGAGGGTGAGTAAATGATGACAGAATTTTCATTTTTGGGTGAACAATCCCTAAGGGTAGGTTTATGGTAAGGGTTGTGATGGGTAAGGGTAGGATAAGGATCGTCTCGGGTTTACGGATGTAACCTTCGTTCCTTGAAGGAAGGGAACGGAGATGTTGCGTCAGTTACTGATGGAATGAGCAAAACCCTCCATTATGTCGGTAATTGACGTAACTCGTAGTGTACTGACTCAAAGGGAATGCCTCATTACAACAATTATCACTCTTAACACTAGAGACTGCTTTGTGTCAATGAATGTCCTCATAAAGACACATGTACAAGAATGTGTGTGTGTGTTAATTTACAACTAAACTGAAATCAAATGCCTGCTGTGAAATCTGAGTAATTTGAGAATATATGCAAATCTCAGGAAGTGAAGGGCTTTGTAATGTGATCAAATGTCAAAAAGATACCCAGCTCTCATGTTCTGTTTCATCTCAAAATGTTCAAGTGTCAGTCAGTATTCACCATTCATTCTACTACAACTAATGCATCTTTCCAGAGTAAAAGGATGCTTACATCATCGGTGAAGAGCGCATTCGATACAAAGTGCCTTATTCCGCAACCTTTATTATTATTTTATTGGAATGGGTATATATGAGTGAGCAAGAACAGTTGTCTACACCATAACACAGTAGATTTTCATGCACAGTGCATAACACTAAAGGATAAAAAGAGCAAAGTAAGTGTGTGTGGATCACTGACACCTGTATGGCTGCTCACTTGGTCCCTGGTGCTTTAATTGGGCTTGTTTTGCTTCCCATCACACAGACAGATACTTCATCGCAGCTCTAACTACCTCAACTAATTCCTCCTGTGACATGACAATGACAGCCCCTCATTTCAGTGTCAGAGCACCACGGTACATTCTCTCTGTATCTGGTGATAAACACTGCTCCACATACATTGTTTGGAAAAATGCGAAACCTGTTTAGCCAATTATAAGTAGGTTTTTAGGATATAAAATTCAAACTGGATTGTCTTAACTGTCAATTTTGATCAATTGAATGTATCCTTGCTCAAAAAAGTATTTACATTAATCAGGCATAACATTATGACCTAATATTGTGTCCCTTTTTGCTGCCAAAACAGCCCTGACCTGTCGAGGCATGGACTCCACTAGACCCCTGAAGGAGTGCTGTGGTCTCTGGCACCAAGATGTTAGCAGCAGATCCTTTAAGTCCTGTAAGTTGCTAGGTCAGGCCTCCATGGATCAGAATTGTTTGTTCAGCACATCCCACAGATGCTCGATTGGATTGAGATCTGGGGAATTTGGAGGCCAAGTCAACACCTCAAACTCGTTGCAGTGCTCCTCAAACAATTCCTGAGCCATTTTTGCTTTGTGTCAGGGCCCATTATCCTGCTGAAAGAGGCCACAGCCACCAGGGAGTACCGTTTCCATGAAAGGGTGTACATGGTCTGCAACAATGCTTAGGTAGGTGGTACATGTCAACATCTACATGGATGGCAGGACCCAAGGTTTTCCAACAGAACATTGCCCAAAGTATCACACTGCCTTCGTTGGCTTGACTTCTTCCCATAGTGCATCCTAGTGCCATGTGTTCCCCAGGTAAGCGACGCAGACGCACCCGGCCATCCACATGATGTAAAAAAAGAAAACATGATTCATCAGACCAGGATATCTTCTTCCATTGCTCCGTGGTCCAGTTCTAATGATCACATGCCCACTGTTGGGGCTTGGACAGGGGTCAGGGTGGACAACATACGCAACACTGTGTATTCTGACACCTTTCTATCAGAACCAGCATTAACTTCTTTGAGCTACAGAAGCTCGTCTGTTTGATCGGACCACACGGGCCAGCCTTCGCTCCCCACGTGCATCAAAGAGCCATGGCTGTCGCCGGTTCACCACTGTTCCTTTCTTGGAGCACTTTTGATAGATACTGACCACTGCAGACCGGGAACACCGCACAAGAACTGCAGTTTTGGAGATGCTCTGACCCTGTCGTCTAGCAATCACAATTTGGCCCTTGTCAAACTCGCTCAAATCCTTATGCTTGCTCATTGTTCCTGCTTCTAACACATCAACTTTGAGGAAAAAATGTTCAATAGCTGCCTAATATATCCCACTCATTAACAGGTATCGTGATGAAGAGTTTCTATTCACTTCACCTGTCCGTGGTCATAATGTTATGCCTGATTGGTGTATATTTTTACTGTGTAGATATATAATAATGCTGCTATTACAGTTGCAGTTCTTTTAAAGTTACAGTTTCAGTATTCCTAGTTATCTAAAAGAGTCTTCACAGAAAAAAGGGCATGAAGCAAATGTCATTGGTTTGATGTACATTCTCCATAATTTTACACCTACAGCCTCTGCTAATTACACTTGTATTTTATATCACTTTAGGTGTTGTTGGTTTCTGCATGTTTGCTGGCTCTGTGCAAAGAAAACTCATTAAGTATTGCACTTCACCTCGCTGGATCTCTGCCCAACTGATTTAGCAAATTTTGCAAAAGCGAAGGTAAAAACAGAGGAAGTAGAATTAAGATTTAATTTAACTAACTTAGTCTTCAGCAGCCATTCAAAGCTCTAAAGGTCATCAGGCTTCTAACAAGCAGCAGGAGAACAAAACCAGAGAACATCTGCACATATTTCAGCTTCAAAATAACAGAAAAATGCCTTTTAACAACAAAGTGTCAGTACATTACTGGTTGCGTTAAATAAATAAACAGCTTAGAAAATGTCCAAAGCCATACAAGCAATAATGGCGAAAGCAGCAGAAATCATTATCATTTTCTTAGGGTTCGTTTCTGTGAAATCCATTTAATTCCATTTACTGAAAAATTCTTTCTGGTTTGAGAGCTTGTATTGCTTGCAGGAGACAAAGTGAGAGATAAACTTTAAGCTTCTTTTAAGGAGGAAATGTTGGTTGGTTTGGATGGATGGAACATGTAGAGATGATTAGATAGATAGATAGATAGATAGATAGATAGATAGATAGATAGATAGATAGATAGATAGATAGATAGATAGATAGATAGATAGATAGATAGATAGATAGATAGATAGATAGATAGATAGATAGATAGATAGATAGATAGATAGATAGATAGATAGATAGATAGATAGATAGATAGATAGATAGATAGATAGATAGATAGATAGATAGATAGATAGAGTATATATCAGGAAAAGCTGCACATTTCACTTCATTAGAGATTTGTTCAACTGATATGTGCACAATTCCAAAGGGAGAGCACTAAAAATATTCTGTATGTTTGACATACAGTGTTATATTATTGTATGTTACTGTTGATGCTGGATGCAGAGGGGCCAATCACCTGTACAAATACAAACGGAATATATCCAGAGGACATATGACACAAGGCATGAGACACATTTCACAATCCTTGCATCATGTCTTTCTCCATGACAACACACAGCAATGAATAACAACACCACAAGGACTGACAAGACTTTTCTATAAGAACTTCCATTTATTCGCAAGCCATTTGAGGTCAACACAGGAAAGAGTAAACAAAGTTAACATTTTAATTAAAAATTAGATCTTTAAGTCAAATGAAATGGTGGCAACAGCACAATTATTCAAGAACAGGTGCGTGCATCCTTTGGGAAGACGAGGCGGTATAAAACTGCAAGAGTGCATGTGTTGTGATCAACCGCATATCCCAGTCAGTCAATTAACGACGTACACTCATTAAAAGATCCCTGCAGTGTCAAGAAAGGCACTCAGTCACATTTTTCCTCATCAAAAACATCTCAGCTTGCTCTGCCAAACATGTTTTAATACCTCAAACGAGCATTAGGAGGAATTCAAAGAGAGAGGGAGAAGGTATAGGAATGGCACCGGTTTGCAATCTCCATGAATAAAACATTTATCGATATATACATATGCAGAAGAAAAAGCAGAGCAAGCGCAACCAACAACAAAATGAAGCAGGAGCCAAAAAGAGAAACATTAAAACGAGAACGGTAGGAAAGAAAACAGGGCCAGCGGTGAATCGCTGACATCACCAATTAACAAGGGCTTGCCTGCGCAGCCATCTAGGGATGCGTGTGCCTTCATGCAGCCACGAGAAGAATAATTGCGTCCCCAGAGATGGAGCAGGTGAGTCCACCTGGAGCGGAACACAGGCTTCTGTTACTCAGAGACAGTCTTGGCTTTCATCAACAAGAAGTCAGCTCCTGCTAATACTGTCATCAATGAACTGCAATGAAATCAACTGAAAGCTAATGAAAGCTTTAATGCAGTCAATTGCAGGAACCGAAGCGGCCTGCTATTAAGACGTCATCCTGCGCAAGATTATTTTTCACAAAGTCAGGAGGTACTTGAAATATCACAGGCGCTGGAGTGTCTCACTAAAAATTGATTGCTTGGGGTTTCTGGTCTCCTTCAAAGACCAGATGGAGAGACTGAGGCTGAGGCTGCAGAAATGCAGACGTGGACGAGGATCAGGACAGTGCCGTACCACAGTCACAGCTGTACTCTGCTCGATAGTCTTTTTGAGGAGTCCGCAGGGCTACGCTAATAGGACACTGCCGCTGTTGGCCTGGCAACGGGACACAGGGTGGCGTAGACCAGATGCCGTTGTCCACAAAGCAACGGACAACCGTGCGAATATCAGTTGGGAAAAAAAAGAGCAATAACATGACAAAATGTTGCAAGTTTCTCTTATCTTGTTCTCTCTCATCCCGTTCAGTGGTTCACAGTGATTTAAGATAGGTACAAAAGCAAAAATCAAAAGAAAAAACGAATAGATAAAACAGAACAGACACCAGAAATGTACTTTACCGTATGAGGAGCATTTAAATGAATCGATTTCATTCAAATCAACAACATTGTCTAACATGCAAAGGAAACAAGGCCAATCACAATTCAGTATGTAAATTGTGGTCAAAAATAAGACAAATGGCAATTCAGGACATAAATATCACCATTAGGATAAAAACAACAACAACAACAAAACAAACAAATGTATATAACATTTAAAAGGTATACAGTAAGTGATTTCTGAAAAATCACTGTTGATATTTGAAATCAACCAACAAAAAAAAGCCAGCCTTTTTTTGGGCCTTCGTGCTTAGGTTTCTCCAGACAAGCTTTTCTAATATTAAGGGACAGTTCACGCCCAAAAATGAAAATGTTATGTTAATCTGCTCACCCCCAGGGCATCCAAGATGTAGATGTCTTTGTTTCTTCAGTAGAACACAAATTAAGATTTTTAACTCCAACCGTTGCAGTCTGCCAGTCTTAAACTGCATGTCAATGGTAACAGATGAAAGTTAAAAAAAATATGCACATAAAAATCCATATTAAACCCTGCGGCTTGTGAAGTCTTCAATCAAAACGTTTTGTTGATTGATGTCTTAAGACACAAAACGATCGGTTTGTTCGAGAAACCGAACAGTATTTATATAATATTTTATTTACCTCGAATGCGATCTATGTCCAACAGCCGTCAGTGTGCGATGACTTCCAGCGAGTGAGGTCAAATGTACACGATTCAAGGGTTCAAATATACAAGGCTTCATCAGGACGGCAGTCTCACACATGTTAAGATGAAGAGGTGCTCTTTTGGTTTTCAACTGTGATAACTAATGTGCTCACTCACAGAATCAGACACTATTGCTTTTTATATAGCATATTTTTTGTTATGAATTATGATACCATTTGGTTCGTTGGTCCGTTGGGTCGGATTGCTTTCACACCTCGTCCAGGCGGTCTCAGAGCAATTGTTTTGGTGCGGATCCGAGTGTGACTGTCATGTTCACAAACGCCTAAACAAACCGAACCAAGGGTGAAAACGCACCAGGTTCTGAAACAAACGCTCAGGTGTGAAAACAGTCTTAAATTGTTTAATTAAGACTTTTATACTAGTTTTCATGAGTGTAAGATAAATCGTTCATTACTACTGGAGCTGCAAGTTTGCGAAGCATCAAATGATTATCAAACAGCAAGTACAAACTATGCAAAAGCAGCAGCCTCAGTATCTGAATTTGCTTACTCGTTTTCATTCACTCCTCCAAGTGGACTATATTAGTGGAGTAATGTAGGGAATAGTGGGTATAGGGGGTGATTTTGAACACAGTTAGAGACACTTGATTATTTTCTGAATGACTCCAACAAATCGTTTGTGTAAATGATTCAGTAAAGAAAATCGCCACCTACTGGCCTATCAATGTGCAGAAATAGTCACAAAAAATCAACAATCTTATTTTTGTTTCTTAAGTTTTGTTATAATGAAATTTACTTAATTCATTAGTGTCTAATTGGTATACTATCGTGTTTTTTTGGGGGAAGCTTTAATATAAAAAAATGCATACGGCAATAATGAGAGTAATAACTTGGCAAAGTTTCATAGGGATATTGCATTGTCATTTCTACCTTGTTCTGTGGTTCAGACATAAGACTATGATTTACTGGGGCATTGTCAACGTGCAGACTGCATTGCTGGATCAATGCAGAGCAAGAGGACTTGCGATTGGTTGGGGTTCTTGCCACACTCCAATCATTGATCAAGCCCCTGAAAATTCATGAGCGAAAATTCCAACATTTATTGAAGGCTTTCATAAATCTGCTCCTGAGAGTATTAGTTCCGCTGGATGGCGAAATCATGGGCTGTCAATAATTCAGCTGAAATAATTCACTTCTCAAGTGCTTCTGACAGCCAAAATATATAACAAACTATGCATGATAATGAGCAAAATCAGTTGCGGCAGCTGCTAAGACTAGTTTGTGTTTGATTAATGAGGTATTAATTGATCTTAACACTGCGCTACTCTTTGTAATGATCAGATTAAAGGTTTCTAAGTCTCAAATACAGCTGCTGTTATTAATGACAACAGTATTAGTGCAAGAAGACAGAGAAAAAGACTTTCAGGACCAAGCTTAATTCATTTATTTTTCAATATCAAATCCATGTAAAATCAAGCAACAAGCTACAAAACACTATATCAAAACCATACCAAAGCATGCTGTTCTGGACATGTTTTTGGACATATGGCAATGCTATGGTATTATATTGTAGCACAGAGGTTGGATTTACTACTGCTCGTCACAGAGAAGGTTCGTTCGCAGATTTAGTAGCAGCCAAATTGCACACGCAGCTTCATACAATGGCTGTATGATACTTTAATTCAAACAGACAACACATGTTCGTTGGTGTTGTCAGATTATCTGCGCTTGTTTTGCAGCCCAGAGATTGCATGTGTGTGGTTGCCAAGTTGGGAAGATAAACACTGGGCACTCCTTTTAAGACAAAAGCGCCATTTAGGAAAGATAGTGGAGGCTTGTTACCAATGCAAAATAATGGAATTGGCAAAAAACATAAAAAAATAAAAATAATTTTCAGAACAAATAACCCGCGGGCAAATATCGCAACGGTTATTTTTAATTATTCGAGGTAAGCAGAAATGATTAAAATATGATTAATTATGTGCAGCCCTAAACATTTATTCAAATTTGAAATGTATATTTAAATTACATTTTATTTCAGCCATTTTCCAAGGCAATATTTCTCATTTTAATTGAGTTTAACTTGTACTAAAATAATTAATCAAAACTGTACAGACATTAAAACAAAAATATTAAAAATAAAACATAAAAATAAAAAACAAATTCAAAACTATAATAGTATCTCATTGCTATTAAAATAACATTGGATGATAATCCATGGTACTTTGATACCATGGTAGGGACTTTAATGTATATTAACTTGAAAAATGTAATTTAACTTAAATTGCAAGCTACCCCTTTTCTGTGGTAAAATGTAAAGAATAGCCTTGAGGGGCTTGTTGCATTCATAATATTATACTTTTTTAATAAATAATCACAATAGTAAATATATTAATATAATATATTGTATATAGTGAATATATACAAAATTAATATAGTCATTAGCCTTCCCATGCAGGTACAACAGGTCGAGTGTTTTATAATGGCCTTGAATGTGACTCACTTAATACATTTTAGTGCCACACGTTTTAATACTAAACAAAGTGAACCAGAACCAGTGGCTATGTAGAAATAGTTTTAAACATTAAATACATCCAATAAATGCATATTTTAACATTCAAAACTATTTCTATTTAGCCATTGGAACTCATTTACTGAAGTCTGACATTCTCTAATCAAATGTCCATTGCACCGCCATTAAAGGACAAGTGTCAGACATTTCAAGATTTTCAAACTTTAATGCTGCTTGCATAATACAGAATGCGAGTTTTATATTCCATTCATTGCAGTGTCTGTCACCATGACAACATACAATACCTTTACCTTTACAATTCTAACACAGTCTGTGTGTGAATGTGACCTCATATGCCACGTCTCAGGATCCGGCTTGGCAAAGTGCCGGAATCAATCAATTGAGCACCAAGTCAAAAACTTCTGTTAACTTTTCTCCCTCTCTCTCTGGAGTGGATTTGAAGATTCTTATACATGAAAATGAAAGAAAGGTATCATGTTGGTAAAAAAAAAAAAAAAGGTGTCTAAAGGTGAGAACATTAAACCTAGAGCACTTGTGTTCGGTTTCACACACTGACGACAAATGGCTACTTACCGTAGTTACTTTAGATTTACAACTAAAGACTTTCAGAAAAATAAATGTAATACGTTTCATTGAAAACACACACATTGCTAGAGATTTCAGTATGTCTTTCAAAGGAAAGCCATTAAAGATTACAAGCTTTAGACTTTTAAAATCCCATTCCAAATAAACCAAATACACAAACCACAATCTCTGTGACCAGGTGACCATGTGAATTTACAGATCTCACCACAAACCACAATGTGAATAGAGAATAAATTACAACAGCCAAACAAGGCAAACCCTTCTTTAGAAAATTCAAAATCTATTGCATTAATTTGTGTACTCCATAAGCCACGGGCAGAGCAGCTTTTCCACTCTCAGCTCTTATAGATACGGGCAGAAAAGTCTGTTTAGAGCTCAGACTTGGAGCCAATTGTGGGCATGCTCTCCCTTGAGTTGGGGAAAAGCTAAATTTAGAGATACGGTCCGCTCTTTTTAAGAAAAGAGCTACGATATCTGTAAATCCAAATGTGGCAGACGACACACTGTGTGCCCTGGTGAACTTTCAAGGAAATGCATTCCTCCATGCTCGATGAAGCCCCCAACACATCTGATCATGCATTTGCAGGAAGGGAGCGACAGAAAGCTATATAAATTGGTTCAAGGTCAGGGAACGATGAAAACGCTGCCCGTATTGTTCATGCTCTGTGGGAGCCATTAGAGTGAATGGGGTTCTGTGAGATGGGGCTAGTCCGGCGCCAAAGGGGAATATCCATCTTTGGGTTGATAAATGATAATGGAAAGAGAAAGATATAGATATGAGTACTTTGGCCACATGTGGATATGATTTATATTAAATATTGAGATGTGGAAAGAATGGAAATAATCATGGCAGATGTTTTATGCTGCTTTGAATACATGCATATTGCTTTTCCAAGAAAGGTGACCATTCAGAATTTATTCAGCAAATGATTTTACTTTAAACTTTTCAATAGTCTTAACTGTAAACGTTTGGAGTTGTATTACAGAAAAAACACAGAAAAATTATATTGCTATACAAATGCTATATACTGTCAACATGAAAGTAGATGCTTACCGGTGACTTTCAAGCTCCAAAAAGGATGAAAAAGTACCATAGAAGTAAAGTGTCCTGAAGGACACTAAATATGTGTAATATCAATAATAGATGAAAACAAACTTAAATCATTTTTACAGAAATTATTTCCTTGGAATTTAACTGAAAATATAACTTTAAAATTTGAATTTAAAATAAAAAAGCTCAAATTTAAGCTAAAAGTTTAAGCTAAAATCCCTAAAAGTAAATTAATTTCAAATAAAGATATAAATATGAATATAAAACAAACAAAAAATTATTAATAATTATTAAACTTATTTAACTTAAACTAAAATGACAATAAATACAAAAAATATCAAAACTGAAAGCTAATTCATATTAAATAGTACTAAAATAAACAAAGAAATACAAAAGAAATGACATTTCACTAGGCTAGCAGTGAAGTAGTGTATTTCCACCCAGAGATGTGTAATTCAGAATGAATGAGAAACAGACTATCAGTAAACACCAAGAACATTAACACTTTATACAGTAAACCAATGTAATGTTAACACAAGACAATGAAATGAAGTTGGCAATGTCACTTTGTAAAGAAAGTATATGAGCCTGCGCACATATGCATTCAACAAGCATGCCTATAGACTAAATGAATGATTTTTACAACAGAAATGAATCAACGCTGAACTTCCTTAAACTGGACAATGGCTTTCTAGAGCTGCTGTACAGCCAAAACAATCTTTGTTGCATTATCACTGTAACGCTGCTTTGAAACAATCTGTATTGTAAAAAGTGCTATATAAATAAAGGTGACTGACTTGACTTAAATACACTGAGGATGACAATCAACGGAACAGAGAACAGGTGAAAACTAATCAGAAACCATTGAAACAAACGAGAACTTGGTCAATGAAAATCAAAACCATGGCACTGATCCTAAAAAATACAGTGAAACTAAGGCCCCGTCCACACGAAGCCAGAGCTTTCACAATACGATATTTTTTCCCCCTTGTTTCAAGAAATATCCGCGTACACACGAGAGCACTGAAACTGACTCAAAACGATATAGTCCACATGCCAGACCAGTGTGTGGCGCTGTAATTCTGACACAGAAATACACTAAAAATGTAGAAGAAGAGTTGTAGCTAGAAGGGGAACAGCAATGGTAGGAGGTAAGGCAAAAATCGCACAATAAAATAACATTAAATAAATTTTCAACTTACCAGATGTGTTTTATAAACGCCAACACCTACCCCAACCCTAAAACTACCCGTACAATATTGCAAGTACAGTAATTCAATGACGCAATATTGATGTGCGCATGCCCAGTGCCCGTAGTTGTATCCCAATCTGGTCTTTCGCATTTGGGACGTGGTGTGATGACATCAGCGTTTCACAAAATATACGGATTGGCTGTACACACGAAAACGCAAGGGTGTCTTTTTCAGATTTATCCGGTTTCAAAAAATATTTTTTTCATGCTCCCAAAACGCCGGATCCGTGTGGACGAAACGCTGATACGGTACAAAATGTATGCGTATACAGCTAAACGCGTCTCCGTGTGGACGGGGCCTAAACATGATCGTGACATACATGACATTTCGCACCAGTTTGCTTTAAGAAAGTAAAATTGAGCCTATATTTTGGACAATTGAGGTTACTATTACTATTTGTAGTACACAATTACTGTATTAAATTATTGAGAATATAATGGAAAACGCCACTGAGAATTATAAGAATTACAAAATATAGGTAAAAAATGAAATTATTGTATACATCATATGAGAATTTTGTTGGAAAATGTAATTTTAATGAAGTTCCAAACATAGGTTTGGGGGGAGCCTAATCATTCAGTCTTGTCAATCATCATAATGACATTATTATTATTATAAATTACCATTAACTATTAAGACTGGTGGGGCAGGTGAAATCGTAAAATGGAAAATAATGTTGCAAATAATGCAAAAAAATAGGCTTTATTTTATGTATGCAAAATGTATTTTGTAAAGATTTGTGCTATTATCGCTCTTTTCTGCAAACAAGTTGGGTTAGGTCTGAACTCTGTACTACTGTAACTTAACTTTTCCAGTGCTTTGCTTTTCTTCATGAAGTTATCTTAAGTGTACTGCACTGGCTTTGCTGAAATACACATCTCTTTCAAATTGTTTCTAAGACTGGGATACCAGAAAGAACAAACATCCTATCTTCCAAGTGGATGACAAAGTGCTATTCCTTGCCCTCTTTATCATCTACAGCCCCTTCCTCTGCTCTGTCGGGATATGTTTTCGAAGTTCCAGGTCTCTGCCTGTGAGCAACACTTGCCGGAGGCAAAGTCTATTGGACCTCCCATGAGACACAGAAACTTGTCTGGAGAAAGTGGCCCTCTGATCTGCATGAAAGCAGTGTCTCCCAGCCAGAGGCTCAAAGAAACAGCAACAAATACGTAAAGCAAATCAGCAAACAAAACCACACAGATCCCACATCCGAATCTCTCATAAAAGACAGCTGTGTAAACTTCTCCTCAAAATATGACAAAGAGCCACAATAAGAAATCACAGGAAATATAAAGACACGAGTCGAGATTTTTGGATGAGTGACAAACATATTTTCAGTACAGAGGAGCTTGGCACAGGGATCTGTTTGATGACTTCAATTTGTTTCAGGGGTGACAAGGGATTTGCATGGGGCCAAATGTTGGGATTTATTTGCATAGAATTCTCATGTCATGCTGACACCTTTGATTTGGTTCAACCTCTCCATCCTTTCTCTCTCATTATCACTATCTCACTCTTTCTCTGTCTTTCTCTATCATATTGGTGAGTGGACAGTCCATTTGCTTTTCCTACGCACAGCCAACTTCCAAAGGGTAAAATTATTTTTAGATTAAATTAATGATGAAAAATAACCAGAAATTTACATGAGTTTCGTCACTCTTTGGTTTACTTGAACTAAACAAAACAAAAAAAATGTTAAATTTTAAGTTCAGGATAAATATACACACACCAATCAGGCATAACATTATGACCACCTTCTTAATATTGTGATATTGTATTGGTACCCCTTTTGCTGCCAAAACAGCCCTGACCTGTCGAGGCATGGACTCCACTACACTCCACTAGACCCCTGAAGGTGTGCTGTGGCATCTGGCACCAAGATGTTAGCAGCAGATCCTGTAAGTAGCTAGGTCAGGCCTCCATGGATCAGAATTGTTTGTTCAGCACATCCCACAGATGCTCGATTGGATTGAGATCTGGGGATTTTGGAGCCCAAGTCAACACCTCAAACTCGTTGTGCTCCTCATATCATTCCTGAACCATTTTTGCTTTGTGGCAGGGCGCATTATCCTGCTGAAAGAGGCCACAGCCACCAGCGAATACCGTTTCATTGAAATGGTGTACATGGTCCGCAACAATGCTTAGGTAGGTGGTCCGTGTCAAAGTAACATCCACATGGATGGCAGGACCCAAGGTTTTCCAGCAGAACATTACCCAGAGCATCACACTGCCTCTGCCGGCTTGCCTTCTTCCCATAGTGCATCCAGGTGCCATGTGTTCCCCAGGTAAGCAACGCACACGCACACGCACCCGGCCAGCCACGTGATGTAAAAGAAAACGTGATTCATTAGATCAGGCCACCTTCTTCCATTGCTCCGTGGTCCAGTTCAGATGCTAACATGTCCACTGTCTGTGCTTTCAGCGGAAGACAGGGGTCAGCATGGCACAGTGACTGCAACAAACTGCGATGCAATGTGTATTCTGCACGTTTCTATCAGAACCAACACTAACTTAACAGCATTCTTAAACAATTTGAGCTACAGTAGCTTGTCTGTTTGACCGGACCACACAGGCCAGCCTTCGCTCCCCACGTGCATCAATGAGCCTTGGCCACCCATGACCTTGTTGTTGGTTAACTTTTGATAGATACTGACCTCTGCAGACAGGGAACACCCCACAAGAGCTGCAGTTTTTGAGACCCAGTCGTCTAGCCATCACAATTTGGCACTTGTCAAATTCGCTCAAATCCTTACACTTACCCATTTTTCCTGCTTCTAACACATCAACTTTGAAGATAAAATGTTCACTTGCTGCCTAATATATCCCACCCACTAACAGGTGCCGTGATGAAGAGATGATCAATGTTATTCACTACACCTGTCATAATGTCATAATGTAATGCACAATACATACCCAATGCATACATATTTACAATCAGTATTTATCTAGTTTAAAAAGAATAATTTAACTAATTTATGCTACACAATTATGGAAACAACCCAGGAACTTCAGTAAATTGGTTATAAGGTTCAACTAATTCATTTATAGGAACTGCCTATATTAAGTTTAGGACAAATAATGAAAAACTTAATAAAGATTTTTAGAAAAATTGTATATATATATATATATATATATATATATATATATATATATATATATATATATATATATATATATATATATATATATATATATATATAAACCCTCAAACTATAAGTTAACTAAGACACTATTTTAGGGATGTTTTTTAAAATATATCAATTCAATTATATTAAATAAAATGAATTATATTGTATTAAAATATATTAGAATTGTATTTATTTAAACAATGTTTTAAAACATAAACATATTAAATGATATTCTGTATGTTATTGAATTAAAATTCCTTTTTTTTTATTTTACCTAGTTCAAAGATTTAAATCTTTTTATTGTAATTTTTTTATTAAAGTATTTTACTACATGAAGGAAGATACAACCCAGGAACTGTGAATCATTGACTCAATTATCTTTAACAAACTGATTTATATAAACTGCCTAAAAGAACAAATTCATTAAACTGAATCTGACTCACAATGCTACAAGACACAAACATTTGAGGAGAGTATATTAGATTTTGCCTCTAGACAAATATGAAATAAAAAGAGAAATGTAGTATTTTTCGCGCTACACTTTAAAAGGAAAACGAAACTACTTTGAAGACAGCTCTGGAACTAACTAAAACAATCAATCAAATGAAATCAAACCAGCCCTCTAACCAACCAGGCTCACTGGACAAAGCTAAGGCACCTCAAGTTACTCTCACATCAAATAGAAACAGGATTTATTCATTCTCACGCAACTCTCATTGTCTTTGAAGATCAATAAAGCTTATATCATCATGTGGACTCAACCCACTAATCTGGGCATTGGCAATCAAACCCCTGATGCATAAAAACCTAAAGTGTCACAGTCACTAGAACAAATTACTAATGCCAGTACAGTTATTACTCATAGTTTCATCATTCCATGAGAATTCAATTGATCAAAATTCATGATTCACAAATGTTAGACAATGTTCATAAAAAGGCCTACTCCATGGCTAAATGAGGACCAAATCAGATTTTTTTTTTTTTTTTTTTTTACCACATATGACGTTGAAAAAAAATGCATTTCTTTATTAATTAATTAATCGCGTTCATAAGTTCATATGATTTTTTGCATGGTCATGGTGCATAGACTTTAACCTTCACATCATAGTTGCACAGATTATGTTTTCGCTTGTGCTGGTTAGAAATATTGTCCAATTTGAGACAACGCAGATGCCACGTCATTAGGGGTTAAACGGATCGTAGTTGATTGTGACCGGGCTCCACGGTTCGGCACGCATGTGATTTACGGATTAATTTCAGGTTTAACTGCCATATAGCGAAAGGTTATCATTTGCACATGTTTTGTCTTTCTAGTTTACACATTCAGTAGATTTTAAATTATTCCAGCGCTGGAAGAGTCAGAGGAGAATTTGGTACTCGTGCGCAGCGCTGTTATCTGTGCACACAGCCGCGCGCGCGCGCACACACACACACAGAGACGCGTTTCAGATAGCGAACTACGAATTGATTCCTCTTTCGCGTCTCCATGCAATTGGATGTTTCATTCATAATGTTTCTACTTCATGTAACATGAGCGTTCACACTGGAGTGAAGCCGTTCTCATCCTGTGATCGGGAAAACGTTTCTTATGGCATGGTGAGCTCGTGCCAGGGGAGTGGGTAGTGAGCGGTTGGAATAACCAACAAATGTCACGATGGCCAACCACGTCCAATAGGAAAATCCAACTGCAGTAGCCACCGTTCAACCTTAGGAGGGCAGCACTCAGATGTTTTTACACTATATATTGTAGAAATAAAACACTTTATGCCCAAATGTCAAAACATTTACTTGAATCAATGAACAGCACTAATGGAGCCCAAGTCTTGCAGATCAATAACTAAAAAAGTTGGGGGTTTAGTTACCCTTTAAATCAGTGATACTTTTCAGATTCTATGAGTTGAAATATATATTTTTTAAAATAAACTTTTTTTGTAACAATGCAAGTCTTTACTGTTATTATAGAACTGAAAATGAAACTAATTATTGGATCACCCTGAAACAAAACATTACATGAAAATATTAAATGATTGTATGGAATTTGTGGATGATGTTATGATGAGCTTTATGCATGCTGGTCACACTGTTGCCTCTTCAGACCGGTGTCTGATATGGGTCCCATTTAAAAGGTCATGTCCACAACCTCACAATAAAATATTAGATTTGAGCAGAAAATTGGAATTCTGGTCTGTGCTATGTAATATAATGAGAGTGCCATTGTCAATTATACTAATGAGGACAATAATCTACAAATCCTCACCACAAATAAAAATCAAACATCTATTCCACCTGGAATAGAGTCAGGTAGCGCACGCACGCACCCGGATACACGCATACCCATCCACGCACACGCAAACCAATTAAGATTCATATTTCCAAATCATATTCACAAGCACAGAGGCGTGTGGAATATGTGGTGTGAAATGTGATAACATACGATACAGAGCTCAATGACTACACTATTTCTTGCTGGTAGAAAGACAAACACTCAAGATATATTCACGCTCTACAACCGCACACAACAGCTTTGAAGAAAAAGATCACACAATGTGATTGCATAGTTTTTCAATATAGAGAGTCGTGGAGGCGAGTCATTTGGTGTTCTATTAGCATTTGTATGCGCCGTGCCAGCGGTAGGTCGGGGAGACAGTGCTTCTTAGAACATAACACCTCACGGAAGGCAAAAATTGTTTTGTGAAAATGCTGTTTACAGAATCCCCACTGGGCCTCGCCTTTACAAGCCATGAATAACTTGGTCACCAAATGACGGGTTTCTGGGTCCCGCTGTCTGCCTTTTCACCTGTGAGTGGTCTATATAAACCAGACGTACAAAATAAAAGCATAGGAACAAAGACTGTGTCTGAGCTGATTGCTACAGTATATTGAAACGATCTAAGCCCCAAATTAATCAGAAAAGATGTTTCTCTAGTATTCTAGGACTAGAATTGAAGCAGACATCTACTGACAGTCAGTCAAACACTCTGCAGAGAAGAAACGAAGAGAAACGATTTTACGATAGCCTCACAGCATATTAAAAGAATATTCAGGCTTATTTTTAACTTAAATGTACCAATGAGTTTGAACAAGCGTGTATGAGTAAATGACATTTGAGAGATGCACAGGCCAAGTTTTCAGTGGAAAAACAACATTCATTTCAATCTGCTTCTCACAAAGTTTCAGAATTGGAATATAGTGCACAAGTTGAACTTCTTTTACAATTTTTTCTAATCAATTTAAGAGATTGACAGCCCTAGTCCCCTTCAGTTTTTACAGTATAAAAAGAAATTGTACAAAAAAATATCTATCTTTTGTACACCCCCACCACCACAAAAAACAAAAAACAAACAAGCCGTACAAGTTTGTAATGAAATAAGGGGTTAAATGATGACTGAACTTAAATTTTTAGGTGAACTATACTTTTTTATATAAAATGGCTTTGTGAAACTGAAAAATCCTGCTTCTTATTAGCAGCTGATGATAAAGAGCACTTCACTGACTGGAAGAAATTTGTAATCAAAGATGAAAAAGGTGGGCAAATTAAACAGCTCAGCTAGTAAGGGAAAATGTCAAGTGGTTTGTTTATAAGGCTCAAGCATTGAACTTCCACACACACACGCTTCAAGTAAAGCCCTGTCAGCTAGAAACAAACATCTCAGGCTTGTTAATTTCAGCGCACCAGTAAAAATGTTAAACCAAATCACGATTTAGCTGCATTCACCTACGTTGTCGCCAATTTCCTTTCATTGCATCATTTTCTGTTTTGATTTATCTTAGTGGAATGCTACAATGTCACTTTGTGTCTTTTCAGATGGTGTCTCATGTGGATAGATCAAATGGCACAGAATAGGAGAATTAAGGCCATGCAGGATGATGGAAGAAAAATGTGTCAAACTCTGCCGGTTTTGCTACACTGTTTACACTGAAAAGTGATGAAAAAAAGTAATGTGGGAATACAAAGTAGAATGCACCTCAAGTCAATTTATCTTAGTTATACACTTCTGAGTTTTTACATCATGTTTTTGCTCATTTATTAATCAGATTTTACAATAAAAAAAGTTCCAATTAATAAAATAAATAATTAAAATTGTTATTTAATATGCAGCCAATTTTTCCATTGAATTGCAGGCAATATAAAATGACCTTTATACACTAAAAAATTAATTAATTTTATGTTTGTAAATTAAATTTAGCTGGATTTCTATTGTTAGCTATATAATTTGTTTTATTGCGCATGTTTTTGTGCAGAAAATAAAATCATTTTTATTTCCCTAGAAAATGCACTCCCAAGACTCAGTCCCCCTGTGTCTTCCCTCATTTCCAGCCCTGTTTATTATTATTATTATTTTATTATTTTCAACATAAATTAGTTTTTTCTAACTAAATGTTGGTCCCACTTCATTTTTTGTTTATTAATTTACTGAGGTTTAATTCATTTAAAGGGGTACTTCAGCACTGGGAAGATGAATCTGTATTTAAACTGGGTCATTAATGTAGTAGAATTGTGAAATTATTTTTGAATTTGTTGCCTTCTAGACTGAGAAAAGACAGAAAATGTATTTTTGTCTCATGTGGATGAAAGACAACCATTCCCAGAATGCACTTCACTGCCCAACGAGGCCACTCCCAAAAGCCACGGCTGCTGGTTATCCCTTGCCCACCATGACACCTCCTCCACCGTCGTTTTGATTCTCATAGTAATACAATTATTTTGTTCAGTTAGAGAACAGACACTACAATTAAAAACTGAACGTGTCTTTTTAATAAAGTGTGAGTGAGCTGAATGAACGTCACGGCACAAATGCAGCAGGAGTCAGATTTCATTCATCAGCGAAGAGCTGAGCAAAAGCAGAGGTAAGCGCGGCAGTCATTCACTGTGCGTGTTCAGTCTGGTGCATTTTCAGATCATGCTTAACTTTCAAAGGAATTCATTGAAAAGTTGAAACACTCACTTTGCTCCGCACCAGTCCGTTATGAATGTGAGCCGAGCGGCCGTGCATATACACATTCTGTGAGTGAGATCCCACCCCCTATGGGCGGGTTGATAACATGTGGAACTGACTACTACTGGCTGCAGTCTCTAGCCTCTGGCCAAAAAAATTAAAAAAGGATTTTTTCCAGAAATAAAATACATAATTCTCTCGTCTCAGGGGGACATGAGGGGGGAAAGTACTTAAAGCTTAATGCTAATCGTGGAAGTAACCCTTTGAACTCACTTGTTAGTACTGACATTTAACATGCGTTTCCATTTAATGAAAAACATAAATTAACAAATAATCCCTAATTTTACTCTCCTAATGCAGTCTCTAAAGCATGCTGGGAACAACATATCCACTGCCCAGTTAGTAATGTCAACAATAATGATTCATCGCTTTAAAACTTCAGTTTTAAATATATTATGTCAATTGAACACAATTAAATTAAGTTATGGCAAAACGTTAAAAAAAATCGTGTTACTTTAGCTCATTTTAATAAGAGGCAAAACTATTTTATGATGGTACTAAAATGCATAGCTCATCTTCAATAGAAGATATTTTTTAGGAATGCTACGAACAACAATGGTTCCTATTGACCTTCGTTGTTTGGACACAAATTTGGAATGATGTGAGGGTGAGTATGATGACCGAATTCTTATTTTTGGGTCATATCTTCTGACAAAAGGGAAATCATGTTGTTTGAAGTGTTCTTTGAATCATGAAAATGTGTTGAAGAAACTCAAATCGATTTAAAATAATGAGCCCGGCCTGAGTCGAGAGAAACAGACAGGGAATTAGAATGCAGCGTGTGTTTGGTTGAAGTGTGTGTGATGGTAAGGTAATCACATGCTAACTGGGTGGGTGATCAGGGTGGAATGACGTGTGTGTGTGTATAGCAGACGGCTCACCCCTGTCACTACGCACTGCTGTGAGAGAACAAAGGAAGATGCCTAGCAGGGGATGGAGATCATTGCGGTCCCCTCTCAGCATTCTGAGCAGTCGCCCTGCCAAGCCTCGTCTTTTCAGGGGCAGACCTTACTCGTCTATGCTGTTCGGCAGGTTGCACGACCTTTCCTGTCAGTTCGGTGTTAAAAGGGAGTACAACAGTACAACAACCAGTGCCACCCACCACAAACTGAAAACACAAGGGAAGAACAAAGATCCCTCAGTGCAAGAAAGTCAAGTACCACCAAACACAGTGTCTTTTCTGATTCAAGCATGTTGTTAGGAGATAATGTAAGTGAACAGATTAAAGGAACAATTCTCCCATAAATGAAGACTCTGTCACTATTTACTCAACCTCATGTCATTCACATTCATTGTAATTGCATGTAAAAGAGCAGCTGGTGTGGAAGAAAGGAAGTCTGGTTTGGAAAGACATGAGGTGAGTAAATTTCCCTTTGAAAGGGAACTTCTGTATTCAAATACGCTGCACATTTTGACAACATTAAAAGTGAAGTTCAGAGAATTTTTATGGAATTTATTCTGCTCCTTTCAGCAGCTGAAAAGTTACTTGCAAATGCATTTTCAATGCTGTCATACACATGCATACACGCAAATGATTTAAAAGATCACACCTTACTCGCTCTGGTTCACCCTTTCCAAATTTGAGAATAATATGTGAATCTGATCATAATTATTTCAACTTCTCAGTCACCACTATTTTGAGTATATTCTCTCAACCAACTTCATGAGCATCCCCGGATGCTTTAAAACAGTACAGAGCGAGTTTATATGCATGCATCCACAAAAATAAAATAAAAATTGTGGTGGAATTTTGGCTGTCACATTTGCAATACCAACACAAAAGGGAAAGAGAAACACCTCAAATATCCATTATTGATCATTTGTGGCATCTGTGGATCTTCCCTTTACATTCCCTAAATGTAAACTACTGTAAATGATTAGGAGTACACTTAATACTATTTGATTAAATGCTTCAAAGAAGGTAAATAGTGCTAGTTTCACACAGACAGTATTAAGTATGATAAATGGAAGCACGTAATCAGATTATGATTGATGTAGAGCCCTCAGGTAAAAGAATGTATGAATAGAGATAATAGCCACCTTAATTGTTCCTAAATTAAATATTAAATAAATTCACAATATGAGTTTTGAATACATGCATATTGCCATTTCCCCTCCTTGTACATTAATTAACAACAAAGACTTTAGAGAGAGATGAGGGAGTGAGTTTTACTTCCCCAAGAGCCCTAATTTTCTTTTTTAAGACTGTGAGGGAAGGATCATTGACTTCAATGGCGGTGCATGGTATGAACTTTATAGGTGTTTAACTAGTTCCTGTGGACTAAATAGTAATTAGAGAACAATATCCCTAGTATTTCCCTCAAATCATCCACCTCACAAAACACGTGTCAATCTTGGTAACAAAATAGTAAATGAAAATGCTTGTTGATGTTTGTGAATGATAATGAAGATGAAGTGAAAAATACACATCATGGCAATAAATTAAAATAAAATCTTAATTACAAGATAATAGGGCTGGGGGGTATGATGAGTTACCACGGTATAAAATATCAATAATTAGAGATTTTGCTATATCGATATGTAAATATATAGCACTATTTGACACTTCAGAATGATTGAACGCATGAATTAGAACTTAAAGAGCGCAACATGCTTGATGTTAAAAAGAGTTATAAGCGCAATATATCCTGAAAAGGAAGGGATCGGTGCTTGTGTCTCTCAAAATGTGATCACGTATTTGTGACATGCTCTGTTAAAAAGTGTTATTAAGCACAATAAGCAGTACATTTAAAAAAAAAAAAAGCATGTGAAAAGAAAGCCACGTCTCTAAACATGCGATCGCAAATTCAGTTCTTTCATATTGTGCTTGAATGGTGGAATACATATGCAATTGTGTCAAAATGCCCATTGTGTGGAGAATGTAAACACAGCCGGTTATGTCTCAAGTGAAAGTAAGCAGTTGGGTGTAAACCAGATGTGTATAAGTATAATGGATCGGTGCACTTGATCTTAAAGTGACAGCAGCCTAATATAAATACCTGCTGCTCTGTTTCATTAATGTGAATCAAACAAAAGAGAAGATCATGTACTGCTCTTGACTGAATGACTTTATTTTAGCTTTAATGAGAATACATGTATATTTAATTCAGACAGTGAAGACTGCAATATTTTATTTTTACATTTGATTATTACATTTTCATACTAATTCTAACAACCTATTGTACCTGCAATTCTTAATTAGTTTAATTCATATTTTATATTATTTTTGTCCTATTGTTTGTAATTTGCTTCTTTTTTATATAACAGAAATTAGATATAATAACAAAACAACTATATTGTGATATTTATCGTTATCATGAAATTAAATTTCAACAAATCACACACCAATTAGAATGTAACGTGCTTTGTGAATATGTAAAGCAATACCCTGAACAGTCTAAAACAAAGAAAATAAATAGCAAATAAAAAATTCTACTCTAAAGCATGAACAATACATAACACAGCTTAAAATACCTGTAAAAAGTCATATTTAAAGGTACACTATGTAAAAGAATTTTAGTAAAATATATTTAAAAAAAATGCTTTGATCAATTGAGTACTTACAATATGTTTCCAACTATTTGTAGATCGTGAGAAAAATTCTGTTTTAACCAATGAACTGGGATGTGTGAGGGTCTTGTCTATCAATTGCGTCATATTTGCGTTAGCCTCGGTTTCCGGTTTTATTTTACATAAGCGATTTACTCTCACTGCAGTGTGCAACAAGTGTCATAGCAGCCGCCGAGCGAACACACAGAGTAACATCATAACATAATTTTCAACACACTCAAATGTATCTAATATGATAAACAGAGCTGCGTTACCTCATTCTCATGACCGGAAAAGCAGAAATGGTGCCAGTGACTGTGCCATAATAAAAGTCCCGCTGCTCACGAGGCGTGTGTTGCATTCATCTCATTAAAAATCGCTCCAGCGGCATTGCTCAGCTCACACAACACTCACTTCTGCTCTGCTTCATACTACAGTAACGTTAATAAATCGCATCCATGACCATGATTTATCCCGATTCTTTTCCACCGGCTGTGAGGTGAAGACCACATGTCCCAAGATCCTCTGCTCAAACTTGGCGTTGTCAAGCTATGCCTTTGTTTTGAATATGCGACCTCTAGCGGACAGAAAAGCTACATAGTGCAACTTTAAGTACTCTCATAATGTTATATCTATATCAGGATCTTAGGTTTTTACAACAGTTCATATTGTATTTTAATTAAAATAAAGTTTGACTAAATTTAAAGGATATTTTCTTTAAAAGAAAAAACTGACTTTAACAAAAAAAAAAAAACTTTACATTATAAAATTAACACATGAAAGGCAATCAATCAATCAATCAATCAATAAAATCAGCCTGAATGAAGCACTGTGATGAAGACATTCTTTAGCTCTGTTTTTCACAAAGTAACATTCAGTAATTGGCTGAATGTAACAAGCCATTTTCAATTGTGCAGTACAGAACACCTCTGGGTCAGCAGCATCCCCAAGAATTTAATTTCAGACTGCTATAAATTATATCAGTCTGTCAAATAATAAAGATTAGGATTTCTCCTTTTCTTGATTAAATCTCACATTCTTAGCCATCAGTAGATTCAAATGAATATTTTTCATCTTAGTATCTTATCTTGCTAGCCGATCACCTAATTTACATTCAAAACTATCAAGCAAACAGCCGAGAGCCCTTCCGCTGGATCCTGTTATTGACTTTAACGATTGCTCTCCTGTTAACTAAACTACACTGTTCTTTTCTTTGTAACTTGCTCTTTTTTTAATGATCAGGCCTATTATTCACTAATGTAAATTGCATATGAGTTGGTTGCAATTTCTGTGACATCTTTTCAGACAGTGCCCCCTGCCCTATATACACAGGAATATGAAACCAGAGTTCACAAAGAGGAGCTGCCATGCATGCATCAAAAGTTCTTAATAAGATACTTTTACCTGTAAGGCACCCCAGGAATGACTGCAGAACCAGCAGTTTCCATAGCAACTTCATCTTCACTTTGGTACGGTCAAAGTCAACTCACATCCAATCACGAATGTATGGAGTCCTCTCTGTGGTTTCTCGTTCTTCACTCTGCAAGAAACAAAAAAAAATTTGGTGCTTAGTTTGATTCAAAGATCCTCCAGTCTAGTAAAGTTCTAGTAATAGTTGACTGAGTTAAAATACAGAAAAAGCTGCCATTACGTTTACATTTTTTTATTACATTTTTTGGCACTCTACACTTTTCATTCTGAAATGATGTTCACCACCTATTTCTGACAACTTTCGTAATATGACATATCGCTAGTGAGATGGGATAAGCAACAAAATACCCTTAAATTTACCCATCAGGAGTTGATTGGATTGTGAAAAGCAGTCTCTACATATATGACAGTTGGATGAAAAAATAAGAGGGTTTAGTGGAGCAAGTCATTACATTTTGATGAAAGATTATAAAGACACACATTTCTGATGACACTTGTGGTGCAGAAATGATATAGTTTAGCTTTGAAGGCAAAAGCACCTTAAATAAAAAGGATATTCTATGTAAATCAGATACTATGGAAATCAACAGGGCCCATCAACTGTTTGGTAACCAACATTTTTCAAAATATCTTGAGTTCAGCAGAGGAAAGAAATTCATACAGGTTTGGAACAACTTGAGAGTGGGTAAATGATGACATAATTAAATGGATGAACTGTCCCTTTAAGAGTCCTGAGAGTACTCTACAATGCAAATAGTGGATCTGTTTTCTATATCAGTGCCAGGCCAAATAACACTTACTTCACACTTGGTACAGTTTAATACATTTGTTGAATTGTCACATTCACGTTTTTTTTACTTCTCAGTGGAAGTCCCAAAGGGATCACCATGAAATTGGGACCAAGCACGCATTGTGTCTAGGAAAGGAATAATTCTCTATGCGTTTCAAACTTTTGACACTGCAAAAGCACAGAAGTTGCTGGAAAGGGGGAAGAATTCAATGGGGTCTACTGTAAAGTCCCAGAATCCCCAAGCAGAACTGTCTTTTAAAAAATAGTCATAATTTAACCAACAGATGATGGTTTTAAGCCTCATTGTGTTTATTCTATGTATTTGGAGCTCAAAATAATATTTTTTTTTATCTAAAAATGTGTTTTCCTTTAGTTAAATTGAATGACAATATATTTCACAATGAAATTAAAAGGGAAAAAAATAATAAAAATGCATACTTTTAAAATGTCTTGCACTTTGGCAGTATGTTTTCATAAAAAAAAAAAAATATATATATATATATATATATATATATATATATATATATATATATATATATATATATTATTATTATTATTATTATTTTGAGAATATGGGGTGAATGTACTCTATGCAAAAACAATTTTGTGGTGAAATATGATCTAGACGACACTTGGTTCCAAACCTTTGAGCAGACAAAAGCAAACAAAAAAATTGGTAACATTCAATACACTGGTAGCAATATAAACTTGAAAAACAAGAGCAGAACACATGGATCAATCTAATATCTGAAGTGCATATATAGATTCCTCTGTGCTCCTACCACTCTCAGATTCCTGTTCAGACCGGCTGTCTGGGCGGGTGAACTGAGGGACATTCAGTTCTGAACTACGGGCAGACAAAGACGAATGTAAATGTGACCCAGTGTGATTTATGCAGCATTCTACAGTGCGTGAGCAGAGTAATCGTGAAAGGGAACATGTCAAGAGTTTTGCTTTACCAGGAGGAAGCGCAGGAGTGAAAATGGCTTGAAAGCATGACGAGCAGCTGCCGCAGCGGACAAGTCTCACAGTTTGCAGTTTATTAATTCAGCAGTGCCCAAACTAAAAAGATGCTAACACCTTTCTGCTCGAATATCCGGACTAACCCCGAGGCATGATTTCCAAAGCACTTTCCAGATCGACATCACAAGGGTTGCTGAGATTGAATCCACTTTATTTCCTGAAAAGTAACGTCAACAACTTAAGCTAAGGATTTGTCGACGTAGATCATGGTTAATATCTTATCTCTATTTCAATCAGTCCAATCTCCAGGTCACCCACCACCCCTCCCCTCCTCAACCCCGAGCTCCACCTTAATCTGCTCTCATATACCAGCTCTCTTTTCTCTGTACTTGGGTTAGAGGGATAATGTCTTTCATCTGAAACCAGACCGGGGCAGTACAGCCTCTTCAGACTCAAAATCTGCTGGATCTACATTGATGTGATGTGCGGATATGGGTTTTTTTCTATATCAAGATCTGTCAATAGCAGATCCTCTATCACTACTGTGCCCTTTGGCAATGCCCTTTACCCCAGGTAGACGACCGTTCCTATGTATTGCTCTGGACAAAAGCATCTTTCTGACAAACAAAAGAGTAATAGTCCTGGTCATTTTGTTGTCATTTTAAAGGAACGTTCCACACACATTTCTTTTTTGTCATCATTTTCTCACACTAACTTGTATGGCTCTCTTCCTTGGCATATCCTAGCTGCCTTTTATTTATTTTTTTTTGTACAATGTATGTAAAGCGGGACAGATAAAACATAGTGATACCATAAAAGTGATACCATAAAACTATAATTTAAAAATGAA
This sequence comes from Gobiocypris rarus, assembly GCA_023029165.1. Taxonomy (NCBI): domain Eukaryota; kingdom Metazoa; phylum Chordata; class Actinopteri; order Cypriniformes; family Gobionidae; genus Gobiocypris; species Gobiocypris rarus. The sequence goes on along the minus strand of CM040921.1, from coordinate 32,815,971 downwards.
ATATTAGGCTTGCTGCGATAGTCAGATACCGTTTTTTCATTAAGAATAATAGGCTAATGAACCCAGTACTCAAGCAATCCAGCCCCAAATTGGCGCTAATTTGAAAGTGAAAGTAAAAGGCGCACATCCGCATTCATAGCGGTGAGTGTCCACTGGCATTAAAAAAAAAAAAAACTTTACAAAAAAAGTTACAGGCTGATCCACCTTACATTAAGTTGCATCACAGCAGCTCATAATGCAAGTCAGTAATGCGTATAACCCCCACGTGTCTGTATGCATTAAAGACAATGTCTGGACATGGTGGATGGTGTCCTGGGGGATCTCCTCCCAGACCTGGATCTGGGCATCATTGAGCTCCTGGACAGACTGTGGTGCTGCAGCTTCGGATGCTCCCAGAGGTCCTGAATTGGATTCAGGTCTGAGGAACATGAGGACCAGTCAATGGCATCAATGCCTGCATCATCTAAAAACTGCCTTTACACTCTAGCCACATGAGGTCGGGCATTATCATGCACCAGGAAGAACCTAGGGCCCACCGCCCCAGCAATAAGGTCTGACAATAGCTCTGAAGATTTCATCCCGGTACCTAACAGCAGTAAGGGAACCATTGGCTAGCATGTGAAGGTCCGTGCGACACTCTAAGGATATTCCTCCCCAGACCATTACTGACCTGCTCTTATTCGTGATGAGAATGGGGCACCAATGGTGGACTTGAATTCTGGTGTTCTCTGGCAAATGCCAATCGAGCTGCAAGGTGCCGAGCTGTCAGCACAGGTCCCACTAGAGGACGTTGGGCCCTCATGCCACCCTCATGAAATCTGTTTCTGACCGTTTGGTCAGAAACATGCACACCAGTAGCCTGCTGGATGTCATTTTGTAGAGATTTGGCAGTGCTCCTCCTGTTCCTCCTCACACAAAGGAGCAGATACCGCTCCTGCTGCTCAGTTGTTGCCCTTCTGCATCTCTGTCCAGCTCTCCTTGTGTCACAGCCTGTCTCCCTATATCTCCTCCATGATCTTGAAACTATGCTGGGAGACACAACAAACCTCCTTGCGATGGTATATATGGATGTGCCATCTTGGAGGAGCAGGACTGCCTGTACAACCTGATTGGGCTGCAGGTACTGCCTCATGGCACAAACAGTGACAAGGACCCTAAACAAAACACAAAACTAAAGACAAATCAGTCAATAATAAAGAGAACAAATGTCTAGGGCGACCACCTTCGAAAACAAATCCCTTTTGGGAGGTTGTCTTGCTGTTGCCTCTCAAGTGCACCTGTTGTCACTTTCATTTGCACCAAAGCAGTTAAAACGGAGTCTCAAGCACTTATGCTTCCTAATCAGACAGAGTGATATCCCTGAAGTTTAACTTACTTGGTGTTATACTGTTATGATTAAGTGTTCCCTTCGCATGTGTATAGTCTCCATCTCCAGTTTCATTGTAGGATGAAAACCTGCATGAATGTTTAGCCCAACATCTTTTTGTTCAATGGAAATTATGCAGATTCGAAACAGCATGAAAGAGAGTAAATTTCATTTTAGGCTGACCTATTTCTTTAAACTGTGGTAAATATGAAATCACATCAAGATAACAACCTATTACAGAAACACATCACATTGCATATATTTTACAGTAAAGCAAGCAATTTAAACAATTTGCTCAGAACACATTCACTCAGGAGGTCCCCATTAGCATGCTGTTTCCAGATACAGGTTAATTGTTGTGATTGATTGGAAACGTGAATGTGAACGATCTGATGACATGCTTGCACTGAAATCCTCTAAATGAGGGCCATTTCTTTCTTTTTTCAAGGGGTCAAGGGACAAAAACAGCATTTAGATGAGGACCATTGAGCTTGAACATCACAGGAATGCTGATTCGACCACAAGCTTTAATTTGTAGCTGATACTGAGATGTGACTGAGAAGGGCAACAAATGAGGTGGAGAATCCAGACCGCAGAACAAGCTACACAATTGATCCAGCAGCAGATGGGGTTAATGTGCTATTTCAAGAAATGTGTTGATCAAATCTAGTGCACTCATGCATCTCAACTTACAATGTGAATTGTTTTATTGTCTCCTGTTTGCTCACAGATTAAATGCTTAATCTCATGTAGTCAAGAACATGTAACATCGCGACACACTCGTATGGAAACCTCCCTGTAGTGGTTTTAATTTTACACAAAGACGACAATGCAAGTGTGACACTGATTTATACAACAAATTAATAAATAAAAAGTTATAATTGAGTAACTTCCATTAAAGACACAATATTGCTCCATTTTATTGCTCCATCAACGAAAATAGTTCCAAACAAAGCCTGTATAAAACGTTTGCAATTCTGTAATTCTTAATGAATCAGTGTTTTTGAAAGAACTGAGTGAATGATTCAAGGACTCACTCATAAAGTCACGTTTTGTTCCTGAAAAATCCCTACCCCTAATACACAGATTGACAGGATGTCTGGAAGATAAGCAATTAGGGTTGTGACAAGACACAAGACTGGGTTCAAGAGACGAGATTTTTGTACAGTATTTTTAAGAAATGCTCAATGGTAAAATTCACTGGAAAAAAATGTCTGCAGGTGTATTTTGAAATGTTTCAACTAATCATCTAATCATAATGAGAGTCATTTCAGTTCTACTTTCTGAGTATGAATTATGCATTGATTGAAATACAACAATATGCAAGCACTGTAAAAGGGTTTGCCACAAACTTAAATGACTTCTCTCCTTTATGATTTCACACAAGTCTCTTTGGACCTTCCTGTACATGAATTATGAGCTTCCAGAACTTCTGACTGAGGCTGTGTGTGACCTCCTAATTGAACTCCTGTTCACAAATTGAACATAAAAATAAAAACAGTGTAAATAACAAAAATAAAGAAGTTTTAATCAAAGTACTCTCTCAATATTCAAAGTGCAAACAGAGAGCAAAACAGAGACCAGCGCTAAGAGGTGTTTACAACTACACAGCTTAGCACTGGATAGCTTTGATATAGGGAGACAGGCTATTGTATGTAGCTTAATTTGTACGCGGTTACTTTCGCTTTCGATTAGCCATTACACGTACTATGAAGCGGCAGTGCTGAGCACGCATTCTACAGGATAACAACGTGTTTACAACGGATGCGATCAGTGAGATGCAATGCGCCAAAAGACAATATAATTCATTATAATCAGTGATGTTGTCTACATTGGATGTGGTGCAAAGCGACACAACACGACAAATCTCCAACAGTAAACTGATGCCTTGGTCTATTTATGACGTACTGACAAGAAGGACAAATGCTTTGCAACAGTCGCTTTGTCGTGCCCAGTGTAGAAAGCTTCTAGCTATTGTATCCTTTGTAGACAACATCACTGATTTTAATGGATTATATTGTCTTTTTTCGTGTTGCATCACACCGCTCGTGTCCGGTGTAGACACTGTGTTAGACATTTATCAGACACTATCAGGCTCTGTTGCGCAAGAATCCTCCGCCATGGTCCTGTCAAGCACCTTACTCTCTCGTCATGTGATCAGTGAACTGTGATTCCTGTTGCACTGTGTGTGGTTGTGTGTGTGATTATGTGTGGAGAATGTAATGTAAACATAGCGTGGCATATTCTATAGTAATTTTGCCCTCATTCTCTTACATGGCGACATTGCGAGACAGCTTTTCACTCATCGAGAAATCTCGTCACATTTTAATCTCGCGAGATCTGAATACATTTTACTGGTAGTCCACTGTATGGGCTAAATTTGGGCTAAAATATGTCTCAGTTTACTTTTTATGCTATCCTTACTTACATAAATGAATAATAGTGTCCTGCACCCACAAGTAAAAAAAAAATTATATCTGGTTTCTGTAATTTTTGGTTTGACTATTTAATACATTATTTCTGTCCATCCATTTAAATTCCATTCTCAAGTGAGTTTCAGTGACATTACTACATTAAACGACTATATATAATGTTGAATATAATGTATAATAATGCAGTGGGGGAATAATTGTTTGTCCAGATAATACAAAAATAATAATAATGTTCTAATAATGAAACAAAAATATATAAAAAAAACGTATTGTGGTTTAAAATATCATGATATGTATCGTGAGTTCAGTTTTGCGATTTGTACCGAATCGTGACATATATTGTTACACCCCTAAAACAAGACACTGCAAATGACAATGTAAACATGTTTCACTTTATCGATGAACTCTGAATAGCATAAGAACAACTGTCAGTGTGACAAACAATGGCACATTCATCATTATTCTGTTTATGTGAAACACTGTAAGTCATCCTTTGTCAATTATAACTCTGGTGGTAACCACAAATACTTGAACATTATTTGCCACAACTAAGACTTATAAAGCATTATGTAATGTTTCACATTGTTGGCAAATCTTTCAACTATGTAACAAAATATTATTCAATATTGGATGTTTTTTCAAACCAATTCCACACATATAATGGCAGGAACGTTGAGAATTATTTTAATAAGCAAAACTGTTAACCAATCATAGCAGTGGGCATTTACTTCCGAGTGTTAAATACGGCACGCCCATCTGATCTAAACGGAGTGTTCGAAAGAGATGATCAAAAACAGGATCGAAAATAGATTATTACTTCTAAATTAGGATGTTTTTTGATGTAAAAAGCTTGATAACATTATAAGTGGACCTCAGAGAACATGCAGTTCATGACTCCTTTAAGTGACATTCCTCCATCTTTCATGCTTTTTTTGGACCAGAAAATCCCTCTCTCTAAACCAGAGAGGAGCCCAGGGTGCTGAACGTCAGGCATGCATTGGTGCATCAATGACAAGCACTCAGAAAAATGGGTGAGGGAACGCATAGGCATAAAAAAGTCACCGCTACTTTACGGAGCTTCAGGCAATGGTGATATAAAGAGAGTGGCTTAAAATGTCTTCTTATGGCTTGTAACGCAAAGCCGCACAAAAGTCTTTCTGCTGCCTCTCTCTGAAGCTGAGCTCTTTGTGTTGGATGTAACCTTCATGCCTGAGACACTCTGTCTTTGCCAATCTCGTTACAATGTAGGGAGCAGAATAGGATTCGCAGTTAAAGGTTCATTGAGATCTGCCTGTTTTGCACTTTTCTCCACAGTCTCTGTCAGTCTGCCTTCCTCTCTTTAAGTACTAAATAAAATAACAACTCTTCATGTCATTATGAAGTCAAAACTGACCCTACTCACTTTTCTATTGTAGGTTCCAATACTAATTACTTTGAAGTTGCAAGAACATTACATCATGGCAATGCTGATTTGGAGGCTAGAAAACATTTACTATAAATGTAAGCCATATATGTCCATATATTATATATAGCCATATATTTACAAAGTTTATTTAGCAGTATATTTTTTTGCATCCAGAGTCGGCTGTGTAGTTACAGTATCTACCAAAAGAGGTTATAGCTATCCTAACCAGACAAACCTCGACCCCTTTGGTCTTCATAATCTTTAATCTTTAATCATCCCTGTTCCCTATCCACAAACTAAACTGGCTGTGTGCCCGCTGGCTTGATTTTTTGCACTTCAAATGTGGAATATTGGTAAGGTCATGGTTGTTTTCAAAGCATTTAAGACAATATATATATATATATATATATATATATATATATATATATATATATATATATATATATATATATATATATAATAATAATTATATATACACTCACCTTAAGGATAGGAACATACTGTGTTTGACCCCCTTTCGCCTTCAGAACTGCCTTAATTCTACGTGGCATTGATTCAACAAGGTGCTGAAAGCATTCTTTAGAAATGTTGGCCTATATTGATAGGATAGCAGTTGATGGAGATTTGTGGGATGCACATCGAGGGCATGCAGCTCCCGTTCCACCACATCCCAAAGATGCTCTATTGGGTTGAGATCTGGTGACTGTGGTGGCCATTTTAGTACAGTGAACTCATTGTCATGTTAAAAAATCAATTTGAAATGATTCAAGCTTTGTGACATGGTGCATTATCATGCTGGAAGTAACCAGAGGATGGGTACATGGTGGTCATAAAGGGATGGACATGGTCAGAAACAATGCTCAGGTAGGCCGTGGTATTTAAACGATACCTAATTTTCACTAAGGGGCCTAAAGTGTGCCAAGAAAACATCCCCCACACCATTACACCACCACCACCAGCAGCCTGCACAGTGGTAACAAGGCATGATGGATCCATGTTCTCAATCTGTTTATGACAAATTCTGACTCTACCATCTGAATGTCTCAACTGAAATCGAGACTCATCAGACCAGGCAACATTTTTCCAACTGGCCAATTTTGGTGAGCTTGTGCAAATTGTAGCCTCTTTTTCCTATTTTCAGTGGAGATGAGTGGTATCCGGTGTGGTCTTCTGCTGTTGTAGCCCATCCGCCTCAAGGTTGTGTGTGTTGTGGCTTTACAAATGCTTTGCTGCATCCCTCGGTTGTAACGAGTGGTTATTTCAGTCAAAGTTGCTCTTCTATCAGCTTGAATGAGTCGGCCTATTCTCCTCTGACCTCTAGCATCAACAAGGCATTTTCGCCCACAGGACTGCCACATACTGGATGTTTTTCCCTTTTCACACCATTCTTTGTAAACCCTAGAAATGGTTGTGCGTGAAAATCTCAGTAACTGAGCAGATTGTGAAATACTCAGACCGGCCCGTCTGGCACCAACAACCATGCCACGCTCAAAATTGCTTAAATCACCTTTCATTCCTATTCTGACATTCAGTGTGGAGTTAAATGCATTGAAGCAACTGCCATGTGATTGGTTGATTAGATAATTGCGTTAATGAGAAATTGAACAGGTGTTCCTAATAATCCTTTAGGTGAGTGTATATATAAAACATTCTTAATCCATAGAGTGTAATATGGAGTTGGCCCACCTTTAAAAGCTTCTATTCTTCTGGGAAGGCTTTCCACAAGGTTTAGAAGAGCATTTGTGAGGTCAGACCCTGATGACACTGTTGTTGGACGAAAAGGCTTGGCTCGCAGTCTCTGTTCTAATTCATCCTAAAGGTGTTCTATCAGGTTGAGATTAGGACTTTGTGCAGGCCAGTCAAGTTCCTCCACACCAAACTTGCTCGTCCATGCGTTTATGGACCTTGCTTTGTGTGCTGGTGTGCAGTCATGTTGGAACAGGAAGGGGCCATCCCCAAACTGTTCCCACAAAGTTGGTAGCATGAAATTGGCCAAAATGTCTTGGTATGCTGAAGCATTTAGAGTTCCTTTCACTGGAACTTAGGGGCCATGCCCAACCCCTGAAAAATAACCCCACACCCTAAGCCCCCTCCACCAAACTTTACAGTTGGAACAATGAAGACGGGTAAGTACCGTTCTCCTGGCAACTGCCAAATACCACAAACAGTTGAATGTGGAATATTTGAATGGACTTACTGCACAGGTGGCAACCTATCACGCTCTAATTCACTGAGCTCCTCAGAGCAACCCTTTCTTTCACAAATGTTTGTAGAAGCAGTCTGCAAGTTGGTTGATTTTATACATTTTTGGCCATGGAAATGATTGGAACACCTGAAGTCAATGATTTGGAGGGGTGTCCTAATATAGTGTGTGTGTGTGTGTGTGTGTGTGTGTGTGTGTGTTTATAGGTTAATGCAAATCAAAATTATTGAATGTCATGCTACAATGCTATATTTAACTGTGGTAAAATGTATTTGACAAGTCAAAATAATGGTTTCAGTGATACCCTTTTCATATATCGAGACACATAAAACAAGGTTTCAATATCAGCACACTGATATTATTCTGATTTAAAAAATGAATGGAAAGTGGCCATGAGGTGTAAGCACGAAATCACAATTGACCTTGTATTTACTTTTTATATCCACATTACTGGTCTTATTGTGAATTATTCATCACTGCAAGTTCTTCCAAAGAAAAAAAACATCTGTCTTCATGAACCTTTATCAAATTAATAACTTGCTCCGGTTCTGCTTTTCAGCTGTCTATACAAATCCCTCTTACTTTTTATGTATCTCCTCCTAACCACCTGGCTTCATTTTTGGTATGTAACACCTGCTTTTTTACTATCCAATCAATTCCTGACCATTTTTTTTCCTCATTGAATGTCTGGAACAATATTCAAAGATAGAAGAAATGGGATTATTTTGTAAATTTGTCAAATTACAGAGGTAAAATGAACAACATGTCATGGATATAAATGTAAATACAAATAGGCTTATTAATATGGCAACACCACAGCTATAAAATAAAAGAATCTCAAAATTCCCATTAATCCCATTAATTGAAGCACAAAAAAATACAGCACCAAAGTCATATATTCGACAGTTCTGCAAGATTTATAAGAGCTGGGAGTGTGAAATTGCAGTCAGTATGCCTTAAGCTTTACTACCAAACAAGATCTCACATCGACAGCTGACAAATGCCCAAGGCTCTGAGTTCTGGTGCACTGGACACTCTTTGCCATAGCAGTATCTTAGGCTGACAACAATAAATGCAACCACCAATGCGCTGCACAGTCCACAGAAACTGTGCTTAGTACCATTGATTTCCAGAAATTAGTGATAAAAAATAAACACTTATTCAGTTTAACTTCACCAAATGAAACCTTGCCCTTTTAGTGAGGTCACAGCAATACAGTGCCGACATCAATACAGGGTTAAATAAGGGCTAGAATCAATTAGGTTTTTTATTAAGCCAGATAACTTAAAAAGCATATGACTTGAAAGCACAAAAGCCCTGTTAACATTTTTATCACTACCTCTAGGTGAAATGCTAAAAATATTTTGCAGTAATGTCTCTGAATAATGATACTTCCATTTGCAAGCACCTTGTTACGCTCGAATAAAAACATAGACGCATTTCAGATGCTTTCTTTGAATTTAAATGTATTAACACTTAATAATCCACAGTACTTGACATCTCATTTAATGACTCATCTCATCTGCTTGTTACTGATTTATGTAAATGTCACCACTTCAATAAATATGCTTCATCTGATTCATTTCTGATCATAACAGTTAAATATGCATCTTTACAATACATTTTTATTCCAGGATTACAATTTAAGATGTTTTTGTTTTTTGTTTTTTTTAAAGAAAAGAAAGAGTGCTGCCTTAAACAGTTGATATTTTTTTATGTTCCACCTCCAGCCCTGCAACAGTGGCTTATGATTCTACTCTACTCAAATTGCAGCTCGCTGCCCCATAAAGGCTTTTGCTATGGTCCTGTATTACAGCCTAAGCCAAAGGATAGCCTGAGCCTTAAACAATAATGGCATCAACAACATAACACCACCACCATTACATCACCATTATGGCAGGAACAATACGAATTCTTGTGCCTCTCCAACTATTTAGCACGGTGCCAGTGATGAGCTGGATTAGCCAATGACTCGACAGAGCCACCCTTGTTTCTGGGTTATGTGTGCCAGCTAGTTGGTGTAAACATAGGCCCAATACATGTCATTTTAAATGAGAGTATATTTGATAAGGAATCCAATTTTCCTGTGTACTATGAAAACATAATTCAACTTTAAGAACTCAAAACTTTCCAGTCCAAAAATGGATCAATGATGCCTATAAAGTGATCAGGAATAGAGTAAGGAAAGAGTGACTGAAGTTCAACTTTATCAATATCATAAGTAGACCGCAAAACTTGAAAAGGCAAGTTGGTGGGTCAAATTGACTTCCATAGTATGAGGGGGGAAAAAATACCATGGAAGTTCATGGGGCCAAATCAACTGTTTGGTTACCAACACACTGTAAACCATAATGAATAATTAAACCCTAACGTAAACCCTCAAAATAAATAATTGGTTTGAGTAGAGAAAACTCTAATTAAACAAATTATAACAAACAAATTAACTTTTATGAGTGTTATTTATTTAGAACTTTCTTTTCACAAAACGGACATTTTAAGTCATCTGAATTGTTTCATTATTTTGAGTTCTAAGAACTTAAATTTAACTGAAACTGGGCTGGGATTACAATTTCCCAGCATGCTTTGCCATGACACTCCAAAGGGAGAGTAAATGCTAAAATTAAGTGTTATATAAATGTTTTCTTTGTGCAAGATTAATGTTAAGTGGGAGATTTAGTAGTGTTTAATGTTTTGCTATGTTCGTTTAGAAGAGTTTCTGCTATGTTGGGTTACATCATGGTGACAACTGGAGCATGAGCTTAGTTTGAGAACAGATATACAATATGTTAAATGTTCTGTATTTCTGTACTCATTCAGCACGTGCTATGCTAGGCTAATGTTATCATTGTGCAACCAATTAGCAAGGTAGCATTTATTGAATTAGCTAGTTAAAGCTAGCCAAGTGTCCACTACTAAAATATTTACGTTGATTTTTTTTTTATTTAAATGTATGAAGTGGCTTACTCAAATATTTGAATTTAAGAGCAATTCAAATGTATGAGTACCAAATATAAATCTGAAAGTTATGCTTACTTAAACTTTGAATTTCTTAACTTAAAATGATTGCCTCAACTTATTTGGGTTTAAAGAATTAGCATTCTTCAAAATATCTTTTTTTGTAAAGTAAAAGATGACAAAAAATAAATGTTTTGGGTGAACTATACCTTTAGTGCAAGATTTACAGCACCAATCTTGTATGTAACATTAAAATAAGAACACTATTGTATTAGAATGTTGTGAATTCTTTGTGCTTAAGTTTTAGTTTTAAAGTTAAGAGCGTGAATATGAAGTTTGATTGGTTATGTGATAGAACGGTGGAGCGGTCACTGTATCCTCTCACAGCAGACACATAAAGGAAGGAAGAGCGGATCCACAGCGAGAGTTACACTTTCTGGCTAGCACACAGCTTAGAAGTTCACTCGTCCTTTTGTGGCGATATACGTTGTAATGTTACGTGTACATAGGATATCTGATTTATCTCATTTAGGATGTGTCATAAAGATTCTGTTATTCATTCACTCTTCAGCTTCATCTCATGCAGATATTCCTTTTAGAATATTTGAATTTAGATTTTAGAATAGTTATTTTTGTAGTCATATTTTAATTTTTATAGACATATTTTCATGTCATTTTTTATTTGTCAACTTTAATTTTCGTAATAGTGTTGTCTCTTCATTATTGCATTGACGGGCACGCCCCGCCCCTGCAAACACCCCGCCCCAGAGTACTCGTTTTTGATCACTGACAAAAAAAAATGTCCATTCCTATACTGTATGTAACTTACATACCATTTGCGACATTAACACATGCTATAGCCTACTGTAACATTTAGACAGGAAGTGCTCATATTTGTGCTCATTTTGAAAAGGGCACTTGTTATATAAATGCTACTTGGTCTTGATATGCACACTTGCTTTCTGCAGGATAGTGGCCTACATTCTGCAAGGATTACTCCATCATTTCCTCCCTCAGAGACAATGCATCTTTAAAATGTCATTTTTGCACATCTTGTCTAAATTGTGGGTTTCAGAAAACTCAACCCCTGGATCCCAATTTGACAAAGAAATGCTCAGTAGCCTTCCATCAGCCTGTCAAATCAAGATCAACCGCTGATTCATTATCACGGTCCAACCATAATTCACATCAAGGCGACTTATCTGACCAGATAAGATGAGATGACAGTCAATCCAACATGGTAATATAATTCAAAGCTTTTTTTTATAGCGAGAGAATGGCTTTGCTACTTCTCAAACCTCAGCCATTGGGAGATGATTATATTGTGAATTGCCTCAGGCCTTCAGGACATATTTTTGAGAGCTAAAAATTATGTATTTGGAGTAAAAGTGTAAAAAGTCTTTCAGCCTGACTTTTCACCCTCTTTTTCTCTGCATGTTCACATCTGTTTTTCAGTCTCTGAATATGCACTTGAGTCTGAATGTACTCATTCACCTCAGGCCCACAAGGCAGATGGGGAGATGGGAGAAGTTCTTGGTGCAGAACTTATATTTCCACATGCATTTCTCCATATATGGCCTTGTTTTTTTATTTGTCGTACATTTCTATATATGTGTAATAGAAAAAATGTATTTAATCAATAGAAGAAAATATAATCATTGAGGAGAGTGATTTTAACAATATGTATGAATTTGTTTTAACACATATAATCATTATTGTAGTATGCTTAACATGAAGGTTGCTACATGTCCTTAGAATTGAACTGAGAGGGACAACTGGTCAGTTTAAAAAGAATCGATCTGACCCCTAAGGTCAGTGGCTAAAACTGTATTGATCCTTGACAAAGGGGACCATGACCAAACTGAAAGGGTTATTACTATGTGAATACTGAAGTGGAAGATTACAGGAGCTCTTGTCTTTGTTTCTGACCTTGTAAATGGTATAAAAGGGAACCTGATTGTTTAGTCTTTAGGCCGCTCTCATACAGTCATCTGTGGCTGTGTGACAGTGTACTCTTTCCTTGCAAGGAAATAAATCATTCTTTATTATATTCAAAGATTTGTCTCTTGTTCAGTGATTGAATTGAATTATTGCCACGACAATATGTAATGTGTATTTCTTTTGGTCAATCATTACACCACCCCAGACAATGTATAAAAGGTGATGTGCAGAGAATAAAGCTAAAGAAGTTTTGGAAAAGAAGACTTTGTCTGTGTTCCTGACTTTGTCCATGCATTCTTGAATGAAAGGGGGACTGAGAATATTGTAGTGGCACAGAGAAAGAGTTATAATCTAACCTAACAAAAAAGTTCCATATTTCTATCACTGGTAAGACATGGGGGCCTGGATTTTGCTTCGGTGCAACAATTTGTCAGAAGCGAATAGGAAATTGGAGTAATCTCTCATACCGGAGATGTCGGGTGAGGACACACACGTTTAACCAAAGAAGACAGTACATTTCTATGAATTGTATAGTAGTACCACCCTCTTAAACACAAATTTCTGCCTTCTTCAAGGTGAAAATGTGAACTGTACTTTGGAAGTGCTCACAAGCAAAATCATCATACTAAGAATATATATAGACCACATCAGTAACTAACCAATATTAGTGTTTTTTATTTATTTATTTATAGATATTGGATATTTATTGCCTGAAACTGGCAAAAAAAAAAAGACATAAAATTTCAAAATGATACAGTACGAGTGTGGCCTCTAGAGGCGATCACTACTATCACTGATGCCTCGTGGTGTTTGTTTTGACAAGAGGCCGAGTGCTGCACAGAGCGGGACACTTCAGAAACAGATAGACAAAGAAGCAGTATGTACACAGAACACTACAGTACATGTTTTCATGTTATTCTAAAGTAGGGGTGTAACGGTACGCAAAACTGACATTTGGATATTTATTTTTATTAAACAGTGCACCTACATGGCTGAAACGGTTCGGTACGAATGTGTATACCGTTAGACCCCTATTATAAAGTAATTAATTTGTTGATTAGATGCTGCATTAGCAGTATATTTTGCTGTTGAGGCAGAGGATGCTAACATTACCTTAAGTGGTTAAAACAGTGTGACAAAAACACACGCAAGTCCGACCCAAATGTTTACTGTCACGATTGTTACCATCTATTTTCTATTTACAAAAGGTATGTTGTGTCAGAGCGTAACGTTAGAAGATTGTGAAAGCAAAGGGACAGACTTAAGTTCAAAGTATACTTCACTTTTATGTGTATTTAAGGCTCAGCATACAGCGCGTGTGAGGCAAATTTTGTCTGTTTGGATTTATATGAATTGTAACACTATACAGTAAGAGTAACATTAACTAAGGCTAATAAATGCTGTAGAAGTATTGTTCATTGTTAGATTACATTACATTACTAATACATTTTTAAATGTTACATCTGTTAACATTAGGAAAAATGCATAATAAAAATATTATTATTATACAGCTCCTTTAATGTTATTGAAATCTGTATTATGACCATAATATTTTTCATGTAAAAACCATCTGTGAGTTTTCTAACTTTTAAAACCGATTACATCATGATTGCTCTCAGAGGCATGCATACACTCAAGTTTTATCATCTAACCAAACTTTAATCTCACTCAGTGGGCTATATTCCTATATAAATATCCCTTTATTTTGTTTTTAGCACCATCTGAAGTCCCTTGAAGATTCTCATAAGCACTTCAAAACACACCCATGTGGTTTGGCAGCATTTTGCTGATTAAACAATTTGCCCGACATGGCCATCATTAAAGCACATCATATACAACATCTCCATCTGACATATTACTACCAGGGAAGAACTACCAGGGAGCACATTAAAGGTAAATAATAAAACTGGAATCCCAACTTCAATAGTTCCATAACTGCCTTATCATGTTATGCTCCACTAATGAAACCCACAATTACCTATATTCCCAAAGGAATATGTTGCACCAAGATTGCATAAGAAACAACAGACAATAATAGGTCTGTAACATATTTAGAAATGGCAGATATGGGATACAGTTCAGTGAGTCTGAACTAATCCAGACCCACAGATTATTAGAGACAGATGTGTTGGTTATTAAACTCAAACCAATTTCCACTTTCCTTTTATGTGCTTATAATGAATAAAAGTATTATATATATATATATATATATATATATATATATATATATATATATATATATATATATATATATATATATATATATATATATATATATATATATATATTATATATATCCGTGGTAAATAATCATAGTATATATATATATATATATATATATATATATATATATATATATATATATATATATATATATATATATATATATATATATATATATATATATATATATATATATATATATATCAACAGTATCATAATATTACAATTGCTTGTTTTTCCATTGTACTGCCAATTTACCAGTGTGGTATAGAAAAAAAAAGTATTTTGTAAGCTATTTATTTATTTATTTGGCTGTAACCCCCATTTTAATGTGTCTGTAACACTGAAATCTGATATAAAAGCAGCTCGTAAGTCCATTCACATAACTGGACATTAAGGTATAATAAAAAGGCACAATGGCAGTGTTATTAAAATGAATGATAGCTCTGTTTGCGGCCAGTCTACTTGCAATCATGTTTGAGGATCATTACATGAAGCCAAGGAGCTTAAAAATACAGCTCCGAGACATTAAGTGGTAGTGATAACAGCAGAATAAAAGAGAAGCACTGCTTTAATGGGAACTTTTTAAAACATGCTGAATACTGAATGTACCCTCACTCAATATTTTGCATATTTGCCCAAACAATAGCTTTAGTCCGATTGTACAAACTAAGTATAACAAACTGACACCAAATACTGGATTTTACAACAATTCCATTCAACAGGAAGCTTGAAACTGGGAAAAAGAATAAAAATAACCTGTACTATACTGATGCCCCTTCACTACTCTTAACCTTACATTTTCACCTGTCTTCAAAAATCACTCAGTTTCTTCAAGGCAATTTCTCACTAAACACACTTTTTTGAGGGTTTCCGTTAACTCTGATCCCAGTAACAATACAGCTTTGCTTTGCTCGGTTACGGTTCTGAACCCTTAAAAAAGCGTTTCTGCACTTAAAAAAAGTGCAATTGTGTG
This sequence comes from Gobiocypris rarus, assembly GCA_023029165.1. Taxonomy (NCBI): domain Eukaryota; kingdom Metazoa; phylum Chordata; class Actinopteri; order Cypriniformes; family Gobionidae; genus Gobiocypris; species Gobiocypris rarus. Next base: position 32,800,470 of record CM040921.1, on the reverse strand, counting down.
AAAGAGACCTCCTCTAAACTATTATACACAGCTGTCAGCTTCCCTCACCTTCAATATGGAATAAAACATGATGCGTTAAAACGGGACACTTCGCTTTCCCAGTTGTGTTTATGTCTTCGGTTTAGCCTTTTAACCACCAATGCTAAGCACTGGGAACACTATTAATAAACTACTAGACCCATTGCTTCCTGTTAAGGGTACGCATTCAATACACCCTACACTCTCGAGAAGTATCTGAGATTTAACAATTTCCAGCACCAGAGGGATTGTTTTTCCTAATTGACAGCCATCTTAGATCCATTAGTACACTGCTGTCTGTATACAAGGCTTTGGTCTGTGATGTCAGCTGGATCAATATCAATGCTTGGCAAATATGCAAATAATTCTGTAGAAGAGACGTGTCAAAGGCACTCAGCATATGCTTGCGCTAAGACACTGGCTGTCTCTCGATAAAGAGGAAAAAAGGCGGTGGAAGAGAGCGAGAGAGAAAAAAGAAATTGACTTTGAGATTCCACAACGGCTGGATGGGGATCATCTTAATATGACACTAGAGGCTTACAAGTCTCAGCATGTGCACGGGCGAAAGAAGTATCATGGGCCCACAGCCTCTCTGTGCATAATAATGTTTTGAAAAATTGCACGCCGCTGTTTGCTTTTAAAAACCTATAGAGTGCAGCACCAAAAGGAGAGTCTCTTACTGGAGCCGCAAATCGGGTGACACAGAGCATTTGTCTTTATTTGCCGGGCTTCACCCTGGCTTACCGCACGGCCCGCTGGGAGAGGAGAGCCCCTAGATTAGATGCTAACGGACTTCTCAGGACACTGTCCAAAATGCTGTTTTACCAGGCATGAGAGTGGCCAGCTGTGTCTAGCCCACATGTAAATGAACTTGAATTCCCAATGACGGATTTGTTGCTTTTTAACTCGGGCTGCCCACTGAATTTGCTCTATGTAAACATCAAAGTGGGACTCGCTTAGAAGGATACAGTAACAACACGAAGTTCCCGAGGGGGCTCTACATTTCCCTGAAGAAAGCAACACGGTGTAAGTCTCCTAGCAAACATGACGACTATTCAAAATACTTGATGAAGCAAAACATACTTAAAGGTATAGTTCACCTAAAATTATTTTTCAAAATTTCCTTTTCCACAGGACAACACAAAAAAAATGGTTTTGGTCCAAACAACATTTGACCGCTTATACTTTACAGACAAAAAAACAAACAGACACTGAAACAAAATCTTCTTTTATCTTCCACAGAACCCCAACCCCAGCGTGAATGACAGAATTTTCACTTTTAGCTGACATATCCATTTAACTAACGAGCACTGTGTTTAATTACATGGTACCTCTCTCAGATCTGCATTATTTCTGTAAAAGCTTAAGATTTCATTATAATTTTCATTATTTGTTTTAATTTTCACAGAGCAATCACAATCCCTGCTAACACTCTTTGAATGAAAGTTACAATTAATGTCACCATAATGTACTTATTAGTCGCCTTTCCACGTCTGTTGCCAATGAAGTGAAAATTAAGTGTAAAATGAAAACGACTTGCAAAACTCTTCAGCCCTGACCTGCTCACGCAGAGACCAAGCATTTCAGTAACTTTTCTTAGAAAGGAGTAGGAAAGTATATAACATACAGAAGTGGCCTTACTGACACATTTTCTCAATGCTTCCACCAGCAGAAACCATCCATTTAAATTTTTATGAAATGCAACCACCCCAGAATCTTTTTAATGTCACTTGCACTACATCACTTCTGACAGGCCGCCAACTTACCATAAGAACACATTCACCCTCTCTCTCTCTCTCTCTCTCTCTCTCTCTCTCTCTCTCTCTCTCTCTCTCTCTCTCTCTCTCTCTCTCTCTCTCTCTCTCTCACTCTTACTTTCGTCATGATAACGCTTGATAACTATTTGTGACCGTGTAGTAAATGAAAAGGCCATTCAAAATGACTTCAGCTATTCGCTTAATGCCAAAACATTATTATCCAAAACAATAATTATGTAACATATTCTCCTATCAGCAGTGTTTTGACATTAGATGTTAGACTGATTTATAGCAAACTCATTTGCATGCATATATGCAATCACACTGAATTTGTCTCTAATGTATTATGACATGAACATAAACAAAGGTTGCTTTCAAAGAAAAAGCCACGGAGCCCTGTGAGCTAGAGATAATCATACAACATGTCCTGCATTGTTACAGCATGACCAGTGATTAATATTAAATATGATCCATATAAAACCTCGTCTGCTTGGCCACCAGACAAGACGAGATCGTACTTAACACAAGGAGCTGCAGTCTGTGATGCTAAGCGACAGATGCTAGATATAGTCTGTCTATCCAACCACATACAGATGAGGTCTATAACTTCAGTATTATTTAGATCGCTGATCTTTGCCTCCAGAACCCCAGCCATATAGTGAGTTAATTAATAAATAAATCAAATAAGGAGCAAAATATAAGGAGGATATGACTTTTAACGTGATGCAGTGAGCAAATCCTTCAAGGGAAATAAATAAATATATTCTGAGTGGTTTATGGAGTTTGTGGACAGCAATAATCAGTAAATCCGGCCGGATTAAGCGATGGAGGGACAGTGAGAGCGGATTAATAAACAGCTGCAGAGGCACTAGTCTCCAACATAACGCTTTCTAACCGAATCAAACCCAGAGCATATCAGATCATTAACCCCAGCGCAACATGTCTCAAAGCATCGGTAATGCAGACCCATCCTGACGTTAATGCGCTCTGTACACAGCCCAACACCAGCTGTTTCAGTAAGTAAGATCAATTCGAGCAAGGTTTGAAAAGTCAACAGTGATGATGACTTGCACTGCAAACATCAAGATGCTTGTCACTCTCGCTTGGTTAAAAGTGACAAACAAACATTATATTTAGAGAGCGTGAGAGAGAGAGGGAGAGAGAGAGAGAGAGAGAGAGAGAGAGAGAGAGAGAGAGAGAGAGAGAAAGAGAGGAAATCAAATGTAATGAACAACACAGGAAGAACAGCAAAACACAGGTGAAATGTCACGTGATTTGAGGCTGTTCCTCCACGTGATTGGCTGATCACACGGTCAGCTGAATAATGAAATCGAAACAGGTGCACAAATCAGCCTTAATGTGTCAAACTAGTAAAATGGAGAAACTCATTAGACAGTAAACAACTGATCCACACACTTGTGTCATGAACTTGGAAAAACTAAATCATCTGTGAGCAATACAGTTTTTGTGAATAAATTAAAGGTACACCTCTGCGCCTGCCAGCATCATGACACCTGCAGTGGTTACTGAGGATTTGATGAATAATGAAGGTCACTTTTGACGATAATACCAAAACAAGTATTCTTACTACTGTTCAATTAAAATTACTTTTGAAGCAATGCCAAACTTTTCAAAATGCCAATGACTTGGTTTTATGCATGTAAACATTGTATTATTACATATTTGTATGTACTATGATAATATTTATTGTTAATAATGTTAGGTAAAAAGGTGTTCCATATACCACATGTACATCAAATAACAACGGAACGATATTGGACCAAAAACAGCAATTAGACAGACAGACGGATGATAGAACAATTGATAGATAGAGTACATTTACCATTCAAAGTAGTGATACTAATAATATTACTAATACTAATGCTAATACTAGATAATACTAATATATGCTATTGATACTGTAATAATGATTAGTCCAACTAATGCTAATTAAACTATTATATTGTTACTATTACTACTCTAATAGTAATTATAACTAGTCATTTGATCACTATACTGTATATTTTGTCTTTCCAACTAGTCTAATACTACTATTCTGTTGCTATTTTCCCTACTACGCCTTCTACCACTATCACGACTACTAAAAATAATAATACATTGATCTTTAGTGATCTATCGCATACAGGGAAATCTTTTTAAATAAATGGAGAGACGTCTAAGCAGTCGTCAAAGTGAGGATGTGTCCCTTATCGAAGTAAATGACTAAAGAAAATATAGCCTATGTCGCAAACCAAAACCACATGACGAAACGTGCATCGGCATACTCACTCTCCACGAATGTTTGAAGCGCGGATAGAGAAGCAATATAACCCGAGTTCAGTGTGATGGAGCGATGCACAGCTGATAACTAAAGACGCACTTACTGTGATACATCGAGTCTCTTCCCTTCCTCAGAGTGATGCGCGCTCACAGCAAGACTCTCACTGAACCGAGCATCCGAATAAAACGGACAGGATCTCCAAAAAGTGCCGCTTAATGGTAGAATACGTGAGCGCCAGCGTTCTGCTGGAGATAGCGCGCTATCCACACACGGTCCCCGCTGATTCCTGCATTAGATCAACATGAGCCCGCGCTGCTCGTGTGGCACGGGGTGGGCACCTCCCACATACTGTGCTGGAGGGTTCCCAAAGAGTCACACAAATCACATCATCTTTGTGTCACGAAGGGTTGAGGCTTTGACATTAGGGATACGAGGACACAGCTGATATGGCAAAAACGTACATTTGCAGTAAAATATGCCCATGTATTATTCATTTTGCTTTCAAGAGGGCGGGATGCTTTGGGTGCACTGTAAAGAAAAAAAAATACTGTTAAAATGTTAGTAATTAGAATAAACTACAAGAAAGAGCTATTTAAGATGTTAAAATGTTGTCATTGTACTGTAAAATATTGTGAAATAAGAACTGTATTAAGTTAAGGAGAACATATGGCAATGTTTACTCAAGTGGTCAAATATTATATAAAAAAAATGCTTTAAAAAATAATTAAGCAAATGAGCGTTCTCAGAATTCACCATGCCATCCATTTTTTGTGGAATGTTAAAAGGTTGAATAGAGTAGCCCAACAAAAAACAAAAAAAGTAGAGTAACAAAAAAAATTACAATGAGCTGATGTTACTCATTTTTTTCTACATCTGACCTTAAAATCTTGATATAGATTAATAATTAAATAATATGTTTGACTTTAACAAAACCCCTTTTTAGACATCCTAAATGATAGTCATAATAAAAAATATTAAATAAAAGAGATTGTAAAGCTGTTGTTACAAAATAATTCATTTATACAGCTACATGCTATGATTTAACCTGGAGACCGCAGTAATGTGTATGTAAAATGAATGATAGTAATTTTCAGAAATTAACCTCTTACCTTTGCTCAAATTCTTTTATTTTGTTTGTCTGAACCAGTCAAATCCCAGAACACCGAAATTATTAAAGCTTTAACTCACAAAGCAGGCATGCACCTTTCAGAAATAACACTTTTATCCAATAGTAACACTGTTTCTCTTTCGGCCCCCTCTAACTCCAACAAAAACACTAGAAGAATACAATCAAACAAGTCCAATTAGACAATAGCAGAAGAGTATCTCCCAGACATTGTACAGCATTAAAGTTTTATATGTGGGGTTTCTGAGTACTGTAACATTTTCATGGATGATAATGCATTGTTATAAGTCCTGATAACATTATTCATAAAATATCTACCCAATACATTTTAAGAATGCTTGTAAGACCCCGAACAGGCATTCTGCATTAAGAGCAAAGATCCTGATGAGTGGGATTGCAATGAACACAACAGCCCATCACAGAACACAGTTGCCAAATACAATCTAAGAGAAACCCTTATGAAGCAGTTGCATTAGCTGATAAATTATGTATGTCTTTTAATGAGATCACATTGCTCTATGTCATGATTGGAGTTTAGGCTCCCCCACCTTCTCTTCTCAATACGATCACATTTTCCTCAATTAAGTTGGATCAGAAGACTGATCTATTCAGGCACCTGCGCCAGGGGGTTTATAAGCTGTTCAGTAAGTGTCTTGATCAATGTTAGGGGCTTATTGACATGCTTAACTCCCGATGGCACCCTCTGTCTGCTGTGACAGAATGGCAAGGTGGAGAGCGTGACATGTTTTGACACTGGTGTGACGGGGGTTGTTAGGTGCATGTGTGTGTGTGTGTGTGTGTGTGTGTGTGTGTGTGTGTACTGCTGTGTAACTATGGCTACTTTGCATATGTTCATGCAACTCAAAGGTAGGGGAAAAGGCAGCAGCACACAAACAGTGCAATTTCTCATGCACAGCTGCTTGAGAAATAGGTCTACAATGAATCCATCTTCCTTAGCACTCATATCCTCACAGAGGGAGGAAGATTGCATTCACATCGACTGTTAGAGGACACGCTATGACCGTAGATGCTCTGGCTGTGTGTTTAGGACCGGTGAATTTTTAATGCAGTAAAGCTTCCAATTTGTGAGACTGTCAGGGAGGGAAATCAATCGTTTGTTATTAGACACATAACCTCATGTCAACACAGAAGGTGCTAATCCACTAGGTGGCACAAGCTAACAAGCCTGTTGTCAAACACAGGTTTTTTAAAATCAGGATAAACTGGTGACATTAGACTGTTTTGGGGAAAATATAGTGCTACTGATGGCTAATTTTAGGAGCCCACTTAATTTTTTTATTTACATAATTATTGTGGCACTTTGTATTGCATACCAATCTCAGGATTACACAGTAAGCAACTACATTAAACAGATCCAGGCCCCTCTACAAATGAATTCCACCTTTGATCCCTTAAAAATTTCATTATCCGCACATAAGCCCTAATTATAGTAAGTGGGATTGGAGAAAATCTTCTCCTTTTAAAATAGTCAATTGAAAGGCGATAATTAAAAGCGAAGTAAATTGAATTCCTGATGGGATTAACTTGCAGGAAAGACAGCGAGGAAAAGAGCAACAGCCTTTAAGGGAAAACGGCTTCTCCATTGTCTTTGTGCTCTCAGACACATTTGCTGACTTCTCATGCTGCATATATAATCACTAAAAGATAAAAAAGAATGTCTGCAGCCAAGTTGACTGTGTAAATGTGAACAAAACAAAATATGCCAAATTATTACAAATCTACAGTCACTATTTCAAAATGAACGGTGCAATTTCTGGGCCACTTATTTTACGAAAGTTTTTTCAAACAGGTTTCCAGAACATTCCCCCCATCTGTCAGACTGTCCTGACACAATAGTTTTAAGGGCGGGACTATTCAGGTTTGTGATTGATTCGTTTGTTTGAGTTCATTATTTTCCATGGTTTTTCATTGATTGATTGAGTTGTATCACCTGTGTCTCATTTCTTTGATTTAGTTTTTGTGTATTTTTAACCCTGTGTTTGTTCATTGTCTGACATTGTCCGTGTATACTGGTTGTTCTATTTGTATTTTGCAGATCAGACAATTACCTATGCATTTGGAAATGGTCAGAATCCTCCTCCTCCTCTCCTAAGGGAATCTGTCCCTCAAGACCCATACACAGAGGTATTTAGATGTTTTCCCTTTAATCCACAATGATGAAAATAGCCTCTGCACACTTCTCAATATACCCCAAGGAAACTTCCAGAACAACATCAACTGGGTATTACTGCAGTGGCTATTATTCCACGTCAACCAAGGAGGTAGTTCTTATCTGCCTTTTCTGCATTGGAAAAGGAAGCCATTTTTAGACTATATGTGTGTCCAGTATCGGCCAGTATCGGCCAGGAATGCCATTTGTGTTGTAGCACTGTCCAGTCCTTCAGCCCTGTCTTCACTGCCTCACATCAGCCTTTGGCCTCCTCCTACACTGCCAGTTCCATACATGGATTCACTTTGGGCTTATAGTTCGCCAGCTCAGCCCAGAAGTGTCGACCCCATAGGCCAGTCAGCTTCGTCTCCTTGCTCCCTTGGATCAACCTGGGACCGTTGTCCTCACGGCTTCACTGGGCTTCCTTGTCCCTCTGGCACCACATTGATCAGTCATCGCTCTGATTTTGCCATGGACTTACGGGCCTTCGTCATTGATTTTCCCTCTCCACCCCCTGGACTTTACCTTCCCTCCAGCTCAGTTCTTGATCACACCGGCTCTGCCTCAGTCCTCTGTGCCGGTTTTACCTTTGCCACTCATCCCCGTGTCTCCGCCTTTGGTCTCCATGACCTGAAGATGTGCCATGTGCTCGCAGAGAAGACAGCAGAAAATGCCAGATCGGGTCTGTGCTCTCCTTCCTCCAAGAAATGTTGGAACAAAGGCTGTCTCCTTCTACTATGAAGGTTTACTTGGCCGCTATTCTGCGACCTTGTGGAGTTGAAAACGATGGGTCAGCATGACCTGGTTGTCAGGTTCTTGAGGGTGGCTAGAAGATTAAATTCTCCTCGCTCTCCTCTCATACCCTCTTGGGACCTGGCAGTGGTCTTATCAGTCCTGCAAAGAGCTCCCTTTGAGTCTTTGCGATCATTGGAGCTTAAATTCCTGTCTATGAAGACAGTGCTCCTGGTCTATTTGGACGCCATTAAAAGGGTAGGGGACCTGCAGGCATTTTTGGTTGACGAAGTGTGCCTGGATTTCAGGCCAGCTAACTCTCACGTGATCCTGAAACCCCGGCCTGGATATGTGCCCAAGGTTCCCACCACTCCTTTCAGAGATCAGCCTTGGCACCGCTCGGTCCAGTGCGCCATGCTTACATAGACAGATCACAGTGTCTCAGGACCTCAGGACCAGCTTTTTGTCTGTTATTGTAGGAAGCTGAAGGGAAGGCTCTCTCCAAGCAAAGGTTATCTCACTGGATAGTGGACGCCATTGTCTTGGCTTTCCAGTCGCAGGGTCGTCCATTCCCCATAGGGGTGAGGGCACACTCCACCTGGAGTGTGGCCTCCTCCTGGGTACTAGCGCATGGCTCCTCACTGACAGACATCTGCAGAGCTGCAGGCTGGGCGACACCCAATACATTTGCAAGATTCTATAATCTCTGAGTGGAGCCAGTGTCCTCCTGTGTGCTCGCTTCCAGTAGCCAGTAACTAGGACCTGCTCTGTGTCATCATTTGCTTCGTGTCAGGCTAGGTGCCTCCATGTGCATGGTTCCCCCATTGGGCAACCCCTAGATGCGTATTTCCACTGTAAGCATCTCTGAGCATGTGTCTTGGCAAGCCCCTTGCCACACCTGGGGTTGAAACATTCCACCCTTCGGGCTGGGTACCCCACTGTGTTCCATATGCATCCCGTTTGTGGGTCATATGTGTATTCTGTAAGTCTTCCCTTCGGGCAAGCATTGTGTGGCATGTTCCATGTGGATATGCTTACCTGTGTACCTTGGTACCCCTGTGTTAAGTTAAGTCCTTTGTCCATGCTAGTCTCACGCCAGGGAGCTCAGACTTGCGCAAGGCACTGAAAGACAGCCGAGGTGGCATGATTAGATTGGATCCCCATTTCACTGTACCGCTGGAACGGCCTCTCGGTCTCAGATGCGTGTGTTTCTCACGAGGCGTGTGTTGCGTTCATACCAATGGCTCCAGCGGCATTGCTTAGCTCCCACAACACTCGGTCCTGCTCTGTTTCATACTATAGTAACGTTAATAAATCGCATCCATGAACTTGATTTCTGCCCGAGTCCCTTTCAACCGGCTGTAAGGAGAAGACCACATGTCCCAAGATTCTGTGCTCAAACTTGGCATCATCAAACTACACCTTTGTTTAGAATAGGCAACATCTAGTGGACGGAAAAGTTACATAGTGCACCTTTAAGCAGCACAACTGATTTCAACATTGATACAACTATGAAAATATGTTTTTTCTGAAAGATGATGTGACACTGAAGATTGGAGTAATGGCTACTTCGCCATCACAGGAATAACATTATTTAACGTTATTTTAAATTGCAGTAATATCCCACAATATCACTGTGTTACTGTACTTCAAATCAAATAAACACAGCCTCGGTGAGCATAAGAGAAATGCTACCAACCACAAACTTTTGAACAGTAGTGTAAGATGTTCTATAGTACAATCGAGGTTGCAGTTTGTGTAAGGAAAAAAAACCTCAACAAATACTGTATGTGGGCAGATATGGTCTCAGAATTTTCAGCCTCTAAAGGCATTTTTAATTACAAGAAAGCAACCACACCTATTGAATCCGTTACAAGGAGTTCAAGGCAGAGCATTGCCACACTGACCTTCCTCTTTGTGATGTCTTTGTGAGCTCTTTGGGGACACATCTGCTTGGTATCACTCTACAGTGATATCACTCTAATGACTCATGGACAGAGGCATTTAACTGTCTGTACTTCGGTTAAGTACAACCTCTGTACTGTGAAATAAAGTTGCACTCCACACCATGTTGACTTTTCTCTTGCTGAACATGGATAAATCAATTATCTTCTGATGCAGTATTCAAGGTGTATTGATATTCAAGTTGCATGAGCTTTGTGGATCTTGATAGCTCATTAATACATAATATTCCCCATCCACTAAAGGGTTTATATGATTAAGCGGAGATCTTCTGATCAACAGAGATTATAAACTGTGCAATGCAATAAAGAATATTAATGATGTTGGGAGAAGAGCTGCTCTAGTGCATTTTAAAGTGTTGTACAGATTGCAGAGTGATTTTAAGCATTAGCCAAACTCGCTTCAGGAAGAGCAGATTTAGGCTGGGAATACACAGGAAGCGTTACGTTATCAAACCTTTTTATCAATGGCCACAGGGTCGTTTCGAATGATGAGCCCTGTTTCCTTCCCATTCGGAATTACATTACGGCTCTTGACGGCGCACATTCAGTAACACAATAGTTTAGACTGACAGCGCAGCTGAAACAAATCTACACATCTAAGTTATGTGGGGTCAGATCGGGCAAGAGAATTTCAATTACATTTATCATCGTGACATTACAACTTCAGGGTAATTGTTTTATGATTTTATATGGATAGAAATATTTGTAAACTATGAAAACCCTGCTGGAAAATGAACAACACTTAAACCTCATTTTATTATAGCTTCATGCTTCCTTTTGGGTAAGTTTAATAAAGACAACATTTTAAACAAAAAGTTGAGAACATTTTTGTCAAAGACTATGCCTTGATTATAGATGGAGTAGATTGAGTCCATCAACACCCCTGAATCTTCACAGTAGTTTTTTCTTCATGGGTTCGAGATTTAATTTGGTAACATTAGGCATTTTTGATTCACATGATGTTTAATGATCGCGTTATTTTACATTTGCGTGTTTCAGCTTCTTCTTCTCCTGTATTTTGATCTGGAGATTTTGTACTAGAATATTTGTCATAGCGCCCCCTACCGTATAACAGTGACAACATAGATAGCGGGAGAATTCAGTCAATGGCAGGGAAGGAGTAAAGTAGAATTTAATTAAATTCCTTTGTACACTATACCAGCGGACTAGCCAACACAAAAATTCAGATACACAGAATTAGAAACATCTGTTTTATATAAATATTCTCGCACAATGTAAGTTTAATAAGACTGTATGAAAAACTATGTAACAAAAGTATATTTAATCTGGTCAGGCTGGGAGACCAGCTAAAGCATCTGAAGGCTTAAACCAGCTAAGATGTTTCAGTCAGCTGGGTAAAATGAAAAGCATGAGGATCGTCATGCATTATCATAACTTTTTTTTAATAATGAGACTTTATTAAAAACCTAATCTATTCATCTAAGTGAATTGGCTGCTTTATCCTAACTGCTGTTTTGTTCATCTGTTAAGCAGGTAGACATTGTCTTTAACAAGACCCATGGCTAAATGATCTATTGTCAACAAGAGGATTTTTCACAGAGGTATTAGCATTGAGTGCTATTGTGCAATATTATCATTCGCTATAATTAAGAAACTATTTGAGAACAGCTCTAGCCATAGAGCGAAATAAATCTGAGGAGATTTTCTCCTGGTGCATGTGCCGTGTACCACATAAAATCTGCAGTGGAAAACAATAAACAATGAGGACAGTTAAATCTCTATCTATCCCTGGATAGAGGAGATAACCACCTTTTATGGCCAGTGCGGCAAAGAAGAAAATTAGTTTCTGAAAAAGTCATTAGCAAGTTGCCTGCTTTATAGTTTGACACAGCCCCCTGTGTCCAATATTGCCCAGTTTCTCCTGGAAGTCTTTTTTTTATTGGCTGAGACCCAAACTGGGCTAAATCCATGGTGAAACATTTCTCAACACAAGCTGGCAAAACTGTCTTACTCACACCTGTTCTGGCTCGATCAAGATCAGATGTTTGCACTGTTCTCTAAGCTAACTGTGCCAGCTACATGTCAGCTGATACAAAGTTTCCACACAACTTAAAGAATTTGATTAGTAAGGAAAACTTGTATATACTTAAGTTAAGGCACAATATACAATTTTCCAACAGCCACTAGAGGTTGTTTATTCAGAACAAAGGTATAGCTTGATAATGCCGTGAATGAGCTTGGATTTATGGGAGTCTTCACCACCGCCAATGGAAAGGAATCTGACGGACTTGGGGAGAAATCTTGTTCATGGATGAGCTAATGATCAGAAGCTGGGGGATACACAATGGGGCCGTTTTTAGGCAAACTAGGCGGTCGCATAGGACACCATCAGTCGGAGGGGGCACAAATGAGCGTATATCTGGCAGTACATTGATTTTAACTGGGGTGTGTGTAAAGGGTGTCACGGCCACCCTGAAATATGAATGCTGCCACCACTGGTTCCTGCAACACTATTGGGCTAGAGTACTGTCAGTCTGACGATTCCTATATAACATGTTCAAATAGTAAATGGACTGCATTTATAAAGCGCTTTTAACAGACCCATGGCCATCTAAAGCGCTTTACATGTTGCCTCACATTCACCCATTCACTCTCTCATTCACACACCGATGGCGGTGTTAGCCATGCAAGGTGCCAGCTCGTCTGAAGCAGCTGGGGTTAGGTGTCTTGCTCATGGACACCTCGACACTTGGTTATGTGGAACCATCGGACCACAAACCTTCCGGTTTGTAGACAATCAACATGAACCACTGAGCCACTGCCGTCCCATATACCATTGGATCAGAAGACTGTCGATTACTGTCTGACTGTTGCATGTACATTGCATTTGGAGAGCTCAGCAACACCATTAGACCAAAGAGCTTGGTCAATGCTTTGGCAAGGTAATGCTTTTTTAACCACATAATACAGCTAAATTCAAAGGCAAATTAAAAAGTGCACACATCTGTATTTTCTTAGGGCAGTATTTGCGACAGTTGAGAAATCATGCTGTGAAATAGTCAGGCAACGTAATATTGCTCGTTGTGTATAGAGGCATTTCATGATGAGGGAGTGTGCAGTTATATTTGGACTATTTTTGAACAAAGTTAAATTCCAATACTCAAGAAAGCAAGAGGATGTGTGAAAGTACCCGGATGTGTTCTTAATACTGAGGATGCATTAAATGCAGACTTGAGAGAAGAGACGTTAGAAATCCCAGAAGACGCTGTGTGCAGTTGACGTATGGAAGCCTGTAAGCATTAAAGTTCTCATTCTCACTTATGAGATTCCCACTACAAGCTCATGAATGCACACAATTTTCTGTTGCTTCTTTTTTTTTTTAATAAAGTGATAACCTTTGCAGTATTTTTATAGCACATGGGCTACTCATTTTCATAAATCCACATATAATTTTATAGTTATGAAAGCAATGTATATCGCAATATGAAAGAAATCGTTTAATAGGTTATAACCTTTGTTTGTGATGTTATGTTGTATTTACTGTGCATTAGCCAACATTGCTGGGACAGTCAGTTGAGCAACAAGGTCGCAGCACACATCTCAATTCTCACATGGATGTGTTCTGTGTCCTCGCGTACTTCCGAGTTTATTCTTTAATTTAAGATGTATTTTAAAGTAAATTCACTTAACTCTTCAATCCACAAATATTCTTCTTCCTAAATTTCTCTCTTGTAGACATCAATAAGATGTATGGATCATTTCATTGCTGCTTTGTGTTTTATAGAATTTCCATTGTTGTTGTTCATTTATGAGCCCTACAGGGTTTGTTTTCGATAAATGTTAAAATTCATGATTCAGTCATATACATTTATATATTTGTTATGTAGTTTAGCTCTTTCTTTAATTTTCTTAGTTTCTTTTTTTTCTTGAAGACTTTCAATAAGCCCTTTTGGGTTTCTGCCTCTCCCTGCACAGTATTTGGATTGTATTTTCTTGCTTGTATATATTTTACATTTGTGAAAGAAAAAAAAAAAAAAATTGTTGGTCTATCTGCCGTATTTTTCAGTTGTTCACTGCACGCACCACGATAGACTTTTAAAAATGGCAGTTGAAATAAAATATTGCATGGAGTCAACCAATCAAAATGCTGCGTGAACTCAACCAATCAGCATGTTCAGTGCCCAAGTCCTACCCCCAAAAGTTCCTGAACTTTGAAAAAGTACTACCTCACGAGCAGGAACTTTCTGAGGGGGAAATGTTTACCCTGGACTTCATTTAGACTCTGGTCCCTGTGGTCGAAACACATTGAGTATTCAAAAGTCCCTAGTTCCTGGGCAAAGTTCCTGCTTTGGAAACACGGCTTATGTTGACATGCAGTTGCAAAGTTACTTAGTCAGTAGAATTCCTGACAGGGGACCATCAAAATAAAGGGTTAGCAGATATTAAGCAGACAGTCTACTGATAATGAGAGTCATTTGACATGTAGTTGCAAAGTTATGAGTTTGCTCTTTTCCATAAACTAATGTCCATAGTGGCCAGTGGCTGTCAAGCTCTAAAAACAGACATAAAATGTAAAAAAAAGAGTTTTGAGTGACATGAGAGTGACTAAAGACTTTCATTTTAGGGTGAACCATTTATTTAACACAATTAATTTTACATAAATTTCTTAGAGCATAAAAGAATAATGAATTTGTATGCATGAAAGACAAAGCTTTCAGTTCATTCTAATACATGCACCATTCAGAAAATTTGGAGAACAAAATATAACAAAAGACCCCAGTTCTGTTGTTTGGGACCTTAAAGAGGTTTCATTGGATAAATTCACATTCAGAACACTTTAACAAAGTTCAACCTTGTAGCTTTTCTAAATCCTTTTTGCAATATATATATATATATATATATCTTTTTTGTTTTCAGTTTTTCCTCCTCTGTAAACTGTGAGACTGAGTAGTTCTACATTTGCACCAACCCAAAAATAAACAAATTGCCATCAAAGCCATGACAATATTATAATTCAGCATCCACTAACAGTGCCTCATATGATTACAATCTAGACAGAGTACTCAGATGAAGGCTTTGATGTTTGCATCCTTCTTATTATTTTCCTTTGTCCCAAAGAAAACCTATTAAATCCGCATGAGAGATTTTGTTATCTGTCACCTAGAAAGATCACACCCCATTTGCTTCCAAAAGAAACGCATTTGAAGAGGAAATAGCCTTAGAGCTCTCACTAGTTCTTTTCTGAACACATGATTGGTAAGTTTGGGTTTAGACCCGCTGCCTCTCCTGGAGTGGAGCAACTGACAAACATGAAATACTCTTTATTAGTCACTTCTCCAATGGAGCTGTACTGCGCGAAATACACCGGAAAGAATGCAGGGCAATTACTCCAAAAGGAAAAGCGCTTTTCTTTAAGGCCAACTGCAGCGCAGCAAGTTTTTCCTATTTTTTACACAAAAACCCCCCAAAACATGAACACTCCAAGCTACACAGATTAAAGGCTCTGGGCCAAAGAGAGAGAGAGCGAAAGAGAGCAGAGACTGCTGGATCCATGCTGGATAAACCCATGTCGCACCAGCGAGTACAGTGATGGGTTTTTAGATTTGAAGAGATTATAAAAAGAAGCGGGAAAGTGGAGGGGGATCGGCGGGAAAAGAGAGAACATAACGCGCCATGCCACCCTCTCAACATCACCCCCGGGTGGCACGCTGATCCTAATTTCCCTGCTCGCTGTAGCACGTCTCACCACATCAGACCGTTCCAGGTGCTGCCTCGACTGCCTCGTCCCCCGGTGTCATGCAGACAGCGGGACGGCACCGAAGGCAAAGGACACGCTAACAAGGATATGTGCAAAGAGTATACATGCACTAATGCACATAGATATATTCGGGGTACCGAGCGGGAAATTAAATCCACTGCCCCTCAAGAGGGGACTTCATCTAAACCCACCAGATACTGAGGAGTATGACAAGCGTTGCATTTCTCATTTAAATATAACAAATGCTGAGCTAATGACTTACAGTAGGCTCCTGACAGCTGAAATGTAGTAATTTGTGAGTCATTTCCCCAATGGCCAAACTATACTCCATTCTGCAAGTAGACAGCAACAAAACAAGCAAAGCAATATTTTGGCTGGCTATGGCAAAGCCTCATTAAAAAGTCATTGTGCATATGAGGAACAACCTTGTGAACCTTTGTAATTGGTCTGCAGGGAGTTTTCTCACTGGTATCATCAGGATTCATTTCCCAATGCCATTAATGTGAATGGCACAAATAATCATTACTCTCCTCTTTACGCCGACCAATAAACTCGTGCCCATGAACTACAATAGCCTGTGTTTAGAAGGACCATAATGAGCATGTCAACCCAAATGACATTAGTTATCAGAAAGCTTGTTGATGTTATTTGTGCTGTATTCGCACTCGCAGCATGCACTGGCCGTTAAGTATAATAATAATAATAATAATAACAACAGGAATTATCGATCAACAAAGACCACAATGCATGAAATCAGCAGCCTCGGCTAATGTCACATTAAATATATATAAAAAATTTAAAGACTGAAAATATATATTATAGAAGGATGTACATGTGGCTTCAGTTGAGGCAGTTTAAATTCACATTATAGGCATAGACTGTTTTTGTCATTTTATAATTTTTATATATATTGGAAAAAATGTAATAAAATAAAATAATAAAAATTGACTTTTTATTGAGGCTTTGCAATAGCCAGTCAGAATATATATATATATATATATATATATATATATATATATATATATATATATATATATATATATATATATATATATATATATATATATATATATATATATATATATGATGAAAATAAAATATTTTTATTTTTTATTTTAATGCAGCATTGCATTAAAATAAAAATTAATGGTCTTCAAATTTGTCCATTGGTAGCTTTGAAAATATGTTCACTACAGCATTGCATTAAAATAAACTAAAAATGTTACTCATGGACCTTCCTCTAAACTAATACGTTCATAATATATATTTACTGCTGCAGTGAAGCTACATCAACCCTCGACCAGGGTCATTGGCCATTATCCCAAGGCTCACTAATTGCACGTGCTAAAGCACACACACGCACAAGCACACACAGATAACTTACCCATCAAGAGATGTTTTGCCTTGAATGTCCAAGCCACTGACATCAGTCTTCTCCTAAACACCCCGTTCCCATTTTCACGCGACCCTTCCAGGGAAAAGAATGAGTGACATCGTCTTGTGAGCCGGTTCAAGATGGCCTTAATGGTCCAAGATCATGTTGCTCCACTGACACACCATTAAGTGCTAAATGTTCAGAACTGCATTACTGCAACCTCTAAGATTAAGAGTGATAAGGTAAAGTACTATTTCCCCTCCTCTTCCCTCTTCCTATCTACTCCCTGGCTGCATCCGTAGCTTTCTAAGAATGAATTATTCATACCTCCAAATCATCAGCTGCCCAAGATAAAGGAGCTCTAACCACTTCTCAAATGTATTGATTTCTGTACCATTCACATGATGGGCGCAAGAAATTGTGTCCAGCGGAGGCTGAAATCTGAGAATGTTAGATAAGTCAGAGTAGTTTTTAGGGAGTTCTTTCCATACTTGTAATATGGCTATCAAGGACACGGGGTCTTGAGACAGGAAGTTAGATCGAGAAAGCCTCTCATATCCTTTACAAGGGCTTTCAGCTTCATGTTGTGAACACAAGCAGATTCTGATGTGAGTGTCTTAAATCAAGCAATATCAACATTGTGTCAGAGGCATTTGAAACTTTGAAAGCAATTTCCCTGCAATCTGTTGTCTATACAGTGGAAAACTATTTACATTTTATGCAGCATTAAGCACATTTGTGCATCAAAAATAGCACATATCGGCGAAGCTGTTTTAGTCTTCAAATCTGAAAGTTGCATTTCAATTCACATACAGCATTTTTAAGACATGGCAAAAGCAATTGTGGTATTACATATACAAAGGCTCATCCCCACAAAAATGCTTGGCCCCACATTATATTAGGTGGCCTTAACTACTATGTACTAACATAAAAAAATAAGTACAATGTACTTACTGTGTTCATATTGTGTTGCAAAACACCTTTGCTGATATTGAGGTGGGATACGGGTAGGGTTAGGGACAGGTGTGGTGGGATGGGTAAATTTAAGGGTAGGGTTAGGTGTAAGGGAAGTGTCAACTGTTTAATTACAAATATAACTACAGAAATTAATTACAGGTGTAATTACATTATGTACAGAATGTATGTACAGAATAAGTGCAATGTATCAAATTATTAATTAAAATGTTAGTACATAGTAGTTAAGGACACCTAATATAAAGTGGGTCCAAATTCTTTGTTAAAAGCGTTTTAAGACATTAAGGAATTAAGCCAACCAGCTACGAGGTGAATAATAAAATTGCAAACTTTGGTTTATTAAAGGAAAGAAAAAGTATTCAAAATCTGAGAAAACTACAAAGGTACAACATTATGCACTATGGCGCTTTAGTGATAGAAAGAACTACAATCCCATTAACCATTGCAAACAGCATAAGTTAAAAATAATATATAAAAGAAAATGTCGCGTCATTAACATAATTTTCATCATGAGATGATCTTAGAACACTCACGATCACACTGAGCATCTACAAGCTAACCCTGGTAGGAGGACATATCCATTCTAACTCTTTACCCAATTCTGCTTCTCTGTTTGTGATCAGGACATTTTACTATGTTAAACTCTGGGAAAGTTTTCAGTGATAGAACTCATTCAAACAGTTCAAAACAGTGCTAAAGTTAAGAAGGCCAGGCTGATTACATCAGACATGTCAGAGTGAGACTCACTGTGTTTTTTGTGTGAATTATTCATTCCAGTGTGTGCTTTGCTTTAAAACACAAGCTCTTTCGTATTCTGCAATTGTTTCTGAAGAGCGCAATGTTGGTGACGTACAGGAGTCTGTTATATTGATGCACAAAGAACAAACTGCATTCACAGACACATTTTAGTACATTTGTGTTGTTTCCACACACACTCAGAAGGATAATGTTTGATATGTCATGTGTAGCGTTGTTGTTTGGTAATCGTAGTTGGTTTATGCAGTGGTTGATTTAGGAGTTTTTTTCTCGTCTAAAATGAAAGCTCTTTTTGACTGTCTCAGATTGTGTAAATCCACTTGGGGTTGAGAGTTTTTATCTTTTCTCACATTAATTTCACACGTCTAGTACAATTATGTGGATTTGTTTCATCAATACAGTATGTACTTTTTTCTTGATTTAAAACAAACTTAAGAAATTTACTTTTGCTATGGTTAAATAAATATTCAGTGATTTCTTCCAAAGATTTTTTTTTAATTTTGGCGCACATTTTTCTCTAAATAATGTTGATATGGTAACTAGTAAATACACAGTTTCGTCATCCTGGCACGTGTGGAAAGTTTTAAACCATGCGCGTTACAACTAACCCTGTGTTAGGTTGTTCCCAGCTCTCCCCTATTCACTGAAGGAATTTTTTTTTTAGGTGTGTATAAATGTATTAGCCTATATAATAGAATTATTTGGACTCCTTATATTTGGTTATTTAGTGTCCTTTTGGAGTCTCCAATGATCCTTGAAGCTTGCAGAAAATACAGCTTTGTGAGAATCACCCTTCAATCTGATTGTTTACTTTGCTGGCTATAGCAAATGATGAAAAAAAAAAGAATTTGCCTAGTGAGATAAATGGTGTATGCTTAATTTCATGTTAAGTGTGTGATTAATCGCGATTAATCACACAACAAAAGTGTGATTAATCACGATTAAAAAACAAAATTGATTGACAGCCCTAATTAAAATATATACGTATTTTGAGAGTGTAAGTAGACCGACTCCATTACATCATTTGCAGCTCTTCATGGGAGTGGGCGGAGCTAACGAGTATCGAATATCACTTGTTTCGAATCTGATTGGTGGAATTTCTGTACAGCATCATGGGTAATGTAGTTTTTCACCATGAGTTCCACTGTTAAACACAATTATAGAAATATACAAAACTAAGTTGAAATAATGTGGTTTCATCAGAAGCAAATACTATAATTTAACAACCTTGTAGCTCATAGTAAGGCTGTCTTTAAAGGTTGATTAATTTATCATTCCAAAATTATTTTTACTTCCGGAACCAGACTGTTGCACTCAGTGAAATTCAGTGAAAAGACGATAGGAGATGCATCATGCACAATTCAAACACTGTTCATTATTAGATCTTAACTGAAACTGATATTCAGTCATGGTCAGTGGACAACACCATCTTACTGTGCAACCTTATTCCAGAGAGGGGAAAAAGGACATATAAGTCGACATCAGAAATAGATCAAATTTGAAATCTGATTCCTTTGTAAAACCTCTTGCACAATAGTAAGATCGCAGCTATAAAAGTTGCACTATAGTCAAATCTTTGAGAATACAGAGGCTAGACAAGCACCACATGAGAAAACCAAAGTAACCTTGAAGTAATAGTTATAAATGCTGCTGCAAATTCGAGTCACACTAGGCTGATCGCCAATTAGCGGTATGCGTCAGCTTTAAAAGAAGTCTGACAATAAGAAGCTTGTTCTCATTTCTCACAAGCACTTACGTGTTTGAAAAGATTAGCGCACTTCCATTTGAAAGAATATGAAATTGTTAGTTACTGGAGCGAGGTGAGCAAATGATGAAAAGCACATAGAGAATATAAAAATGCATTTATATTGCACATATCCCAAACCAAACGAAACCTCATTTTCAAAAGCCCATAAAAATAGTATTAATCTGTTAGGTTATGTAGTTTACACGTATTTTATCTGGCTTATGTTCATCTCAACCCATTGAAGAAAAAAGGGGGAAAAAGTGTAAAAATAAAAAATACACTGTATCCACTTAGGCACTATCCGATGACGTTTTGTTGTATAAATAGTGTAATATTTACAGTATGTAATGATGTAAAAACTAGTGAGTTCACACTGAAAATTATTAAATAGAAAAATACACTTTAAAACCCAGAATGATCCACAAAACTGAACGAAAAATGAATAGTGAAATGTTGGACAGTATAAAAATGTTGGATTTTATGTGCGTGTGTGAGTGTAAATACACACACACAAACACATAATTTATTGCCCCGAATGACGCTGCACTATACACACAATATTTATTAATAAATAAATAAACGAACATCAATTACCCATAGACTAATTTGTTATTCCTGAAAATACTCCCCTCTGCAGAATTTCATTTGTGGGTGAACTATTCCTTTAAGCTCTCTCCTGCCACGCTTGGTCTTACGCAGAGCTTAACCGTGATTAGTTCTGTGATATTTCTTCATCTTCATCAATTACCTACTTGAGAAGCCGTCGGCTGATTCATGTGTTTTTTTTTTTTTTATTGGAAATACGTGGGAGTTTAGTGAGGGTTTCTGCCAGACTAACACTGTGACTCCGCTCTCTCTAGCTGAGACAGAGACAGGACTCACTCCAGAACACAAGTGATCTGACTTTGGATGGGCCTCAAGGACAAACAAAACCGCCTCCTGCTATATAATGATGAATTGGTTGCCCTTGCCATTTAGAAAGAATTGTATTCTTTCTCCGTCCTCCTATTAATCTGGAGTAAATTTGTTTAAAACAGGTCATTTAAATACAATGAGTCACATTGTATAAAGAAAAACATAATGCTGCATATAAACTCTACATTCATATGGTTTGTTTACAAATGACAATTGTGTGCCCACAAAGTTGTTTAGAATATAAACAGCTTTAGATTTACATAATGTATGCTATATAATGAGAATGATAGTGTGTATCTTCAAGTAGCCGGCGAGATCAGTTAGCCTATATCTTGTGTGCCTTTTAAAAAGTACATAAAATATAAACCATGACACTGTTAAGGATAATGGAATTACTTTCCATTAACCTCAGATTATGACGGTCAGCTCCATCACAATCTGAAACTGTACTTCATGTGCACTTGAGAGTTGTTATTTATCCAAGTAAGATCTTTTATCGATTGATATTCAGTTGTGCTCACCCTCCACTGTTGACGATGCAGCTTTAAGCGGCTCTTTCCCTTCCGAGCAAATAGCAAGCACTGCCAGAGAACTTTAAAAACATGTGCTGATGCTCTTGATGTCCTTGATACACACAAGTATTGAATTCTGACTTATCCAGTAGTGCTGTTGGCTAGTTTTCTGTTTACCGGTTTAAAGTACAGAAAAAGTATATTCTGGCTGGATGAGCCACATTCTAAAAAATCTCTTATGTACATTTATTTATATGCTGCATTCCATGTACTATATAGTGCTTTGATTTTTGTTTTGAACACTGATACAGACATAATTTGGAGTGATGTACCCCCTCAATCAAGGTGTATATGACGTTCTTCTTCCAGGCGAATACAATCAGAGTTATATTCAAAAAATAGCTTTTTCAAGCTTTATAATGGCAGTGAATGGCAGCCTTCCAATTAGTCTTCCAATTAGCCATTCACTGCCATTATAAAGCTTGAAAAAAGCTATTTTTTGAATATGACTCCGATTGTATTCGTCTGGAAGAAGAATGTCATGTACACCTATCATTGATTGAGGGGGGTACATCACTCCAAAGAAGAATGCCATATATACCTAGGATGGCTTTAATACTATGCCTTTAATATAAAAAGGCATAGGTTTTTGTTGAGGTCTGATCAATTGCTGATTTTTGGCTACAATTAACCTTATCCTTAGAAATCACAATAAATAAATAAATACGTTTTGTTATCAAAATATATATATGAATATTAGACTTGAATTTACTTTGTATCAGATTAATAATAAAATAATGTGAAAATCACGTTCACAGTATGAATATCATAGTATGTTTTATTAACTATTAAGTTGCTAAGTGAATGAACTACTAGTTGGAAGATGATAAAGGTGGAAGAATAATTTATTTCTATTAATAATATGAAAGGAGGAAGAATAGTTTATTTCTGTTAATAATATTAATAAATGTAACTACTGATAATTTTTTAAGCATATTGCATACAGCTGCTGTTTTATAAAACATTACGATCACAATCATAGTAAAACATTTTTTTTTTGCGCCTAAGTGCTTTATTATACAAACATAACAAAAGCACTTAGACTGCAAACTTCATTGTTTGAATATTTTTGTGTCAACTTTCTGACCCAATTGTTCTAATAATCTATGAATGAATATAACATTTATTCCTAATTGTGAAAAACAACACTTACAAGCTCAGTAACTTCCCAGTGCTGTCATTTCACATAAAAACACAGCTCTTCTCGCAGAAGCAAACACATCGTCTGTTCTGCGGGATAACGAAGTCTGCTGGGACTCTGGGTAGGATGGTGTGCTCCGCTGGAGCTTTCAAAGGGTAAGTGGATGGAGCTTAGGGGAGTGTTAGCGATGCAGAGAAGCTTTGGCCTCTAGATGAGCCACTCCACTGGACACCACACACCCAGATCAGTCTACCTGCTGCCAGCATTCTCAATAACAGATAAGAGCCTATCTCTACAAACCAGATACACAAGTCATTTAACATATAAGGTGGTGGGCTGCAAAAAAAAAAAGAGAAGAGGAGCTCTCCTCTTTTGGCTGCTCCCACCCATCAGTGACATCGCTCTTCTATAGTAAAGGATGGTGGCCTTGGTGAGTATTGATTCAGTGTTTGTTGTTCACCAAAATAAATGCTCGATTTACCTGCTGGACTCAAGGGAACATGCTTTGAAATTAATTACAAGGAAAATACCAGTGGTAGAAAACAAATACACCTACTATAGTTCTATTTCACGCAAAGATTTTCTCCTTTGCGCCTGCAATCACAAAGAAAGCAAAAAGACAAACATGACACGACATCTAGAAGGACCCTTATAGTCCCTGTGAGATCATGCCGACCATGATGTGTGCATTCGTATTGCTTTTATTTTTATTTTTTACGATGGACTGCAGGGACTTGATTTAAAGATCCATCTGTTCTTAAAGGAAGGAGAACTGAAAAATAACATCAGTGACAAGTTCACCAATTACAGAGCAGATGGCAGACTGTGGCAGCTGCTACCTGAGCTGGGTGTATAGCATATGTTGGTGGACGGAGTTTACAATTAAGTTCACTTTAATGTTTTATTAGCATAGCGAGATCAGATGGGTTGCACATTACGAGAAACTTTTTTAAAGAACAGTATTGCCTAACAGCCACATAAAAAAAGAAGCCTGCGATATTGTTGCCATTTGCTCTGGGTTATGCAGTGCATTGTGGGACTTTTCAGGGAGTGAAGATTTCAGTGCACTGGAAAAATTCTGCGATTGAGACAGCCCTTAAAATAGCCGACTCCCTGATCAGTGCCCTGAATACTGAACTCTAAGCTGTTGAATGCTACATTGATTGTGCTTTAGGTCTTGGCATAGTGCTCAAAATGGTGCTAAAGTGTGCACTTCCTGGATGCCCGAACGCCGGCTCTACGTCATATTCTTGCGCATGCGTTGTGGTGCTTCGTGAGTTCATGTCAGAGGCCTAAACAGAAGACAATTACTTGTCTTTTCAGTCATTATTTTGATTTTTTTTTTTGCGCACAAAAACTATTCTCGTCGCTTCATCAAATTATTGTAGAACCACTGTGGTGAGATGGACTTTGTAACAATGTCTTTAGTACCTTTTATGGGTCTTGAGAGAGGAAATGTCATTGCTGCCAACAGAGGCCTTTCTGAGCCATCGGATTTAAAAAAATCTTAATTTGTGTTCCAAAGATAAACAAAGGTGTCGAACAACATGAGGGTAAGTAATTAATGACAGAATTTAGATTTTTGGGTGAACTAACCCTTTAAGAGTGGCTTCCAGATGCTCACAAGAAACAAAAGTCAAGGTGGGACGTGAAGCAGAGGCGGAACAGGGGGAGGGATGGAGGGTCAGGTCCATGGAGAGGAAGGAGACAGGAGGAGCAGGCTGGTCGAGCAGCCAGGTGACCACCATGACTGTGCGAACAGGGCTGAAGAACTCCATGGTGTATCTGGCAGGACGGACACAACAGAGCACTGAAAGATAAGGGATGGCCTCTGGGGCTGTGTCTGAACAGGCAGAAAGTTCCGTTTTGGCCTCAGTGGACAAATCCAGGCAATCAGGAAACTTGGGGATGACCTTCATGGCCACATTAGGACAAACACAACAGTCAGATGACTCAGAGTTCAAAAACAGCCTCGGTAGTCAAAACAGAGCCATCAGGGGATGCTGCCATAACCAAGCCGTCAGGGGACACAGAGTTCAGAAGCAGCCTCCATGGTCAAATCCAGAAAAGCAGGAAACTTGGGGTCGAACTCCGTGGTCGCCACAGAGCCGACACTACAGTCAGACGACTCAAAGAGTTCAAAAAACGGCCTTAGTAGCCAAACAGAGCCATCAGGGGATGCAAAGAGTTCAGAAATGGCCTCTGCAGCCATAACCAGGCCGTCAGGGGACACAGAGTTCAGAAGCGGCCTCCATAGCTGCAATATTCTGAGTCAGAAAACACAGAAAGTAAAGACACTACACTAGCATCATAACTGAAGCATCTATGGACACAGAGAGTTCAGAAGAGAGGGCCACCACTGCCTCAGGAGAAACAGGCGAGGTGTATGCAGCCCAAACATACAGAAGAGTGGTAGCCATCACTAGGAGAAGAGTACATAAAGGATCTACCTCAGAGTCAGGCGCACTGGCAGACTAGGGAGTGTAGAGAGAGGTGGGCTTGAGCGCGTAGCGGCCGGCGAACTAGAGAGCGCTGAGGCCAGCGAGCTTTAGAGGGCTGCGGCTGAAGAACAAAGGACTCTCCGCCATGAGACGGGTCCAGTAGATGGTGCTGGTTGAAGGCGCAACCTGTGGTGAGCCAAGCTCCGCTGCCTCCTCCACTTTGCCCTTGAATTATCTTGTGGTGCCCCCTTCAGCACTTGGTGCCCTACGTGCAGCGCTAATGTGCGTGGTGGGAGCGGCAGCACTGCACGAGTGGAACACAAGAACTATTTATACACACAAGACAAACTAACCAACATTAGAACTAATCAATTACAAAGCAAAACACATGACATGAAATAACAAAACTCCACAAACACACAGGGAATATATGACAACATCATTGTCAGCTGAGAAAAAATATTTTATCGGAACGAAGTGGAAGTTTCTTCCTGTAGTGGTGATCTAATTTGAGTGACAGGTTGTCCCGCCCTTGTACCTGTAAACACTTAGGTTGCATCCGAAATTGCATACTACCCTACTATATAGAAGGCAAAAAACAGTATGTGACAAAAGAAGCATGTTCGAATTCACAGTAGGGGAGAGCGGGGCACAACTGTCTCAGTTTGTGTAAATCCACTTGGGGTTCAGAGTATTTATTTTTTCTCACAATAATTTCACACATTTCTAGTACAATTATGTGGTTTTGTTTCATTAATACAGTGTGTACTTTTTTCTTGATTTACCCCAAAAGAATGGAAGTGAAATGTAACAACATGCCCCATGGGTACATTGTAACATGTGAGGGGGAACATTGTAACATGACCAAATGACAACTTCAAAAATTACCTCATATAATAAATAAAAAAATTTACAAACTGAAGATAAACTGAAATATTCCCAATAAAATACAAGTAAATAAAATAAAGGCATTTTTTAATAATTAAAAATATTATTCACATTTTTGAGTTTGAAAACAAACACATCGCTAAATCCAGCTATACAGCATAGTTAAAGACATAACGTTTCTCAAAAGAATTCATTAAAGTATAGAATATAATAGTGTAGTTCTAATACGGGCTCATTGTAACGCAGTGTACAACGCACCCCACCTGTGATTTAAACCGCGGCTCGTGTCTTCTGCTGTAAGATCAGCATTAAAGAACCATCTCAAATGTTAAATAACAGATATACAACTAAAATAATATCAGATTTGTCTAGTTTTAAATAAACACAAAAAACAGAGATGAAAAATAAACTCATGTAAGAAATTTACTTTTGCTATATATGGTTAAATAAAGGTTTAATTTTGGCGCAATCTATTCTCTAAATAATGTTCATATGGCAACTAGTTTCCTCATCCTGGCATGTGTGGAAAGTTTTAAACCATGCGCATTACAACTAACCCTGCGTTAGGTTGTGCCCCGCGCTCCCCTACTCATAAAAGAGTAGGCAAAAAGTACCCAGATGACCTACTTCTTCCGGTGAGATTCTCAAGTGTGCATACGATGGACATTTTCTTATCCCATGAGGCCATGGGAAAGGATTTATGAATGGCAGTGCACTGATGTACGTAACTGATGCTGGTAGGTCACATTACAGTCATACTATACACATTCATACATTTTAGCAGTCATGAAGTAATTACTTATTCTAAATAAGTACCTACTCAAAGTGAGTATGTGATTTCGGATGGAGCCAGAGAGAAGGGATGTACTGTAAGAGAAAGGGGATGATATTTTTATTAAAAGATTATGAGGGCATGTGATTTATTTTTATTTTTAATGATGAGCACAGATACATAATCAATACTAAATAAAGCAATATTCCATAAAAAAACAAGAACTGTCCATTTTGATTTCATGGTGACTTTATGACTGCATAAAAAATGTCCTTTGTTTTTGGAAACAATGACGATGTAGTTAAATTGCATCCACATTTGATGTTCTGTATGCTGATTTCACACAATATTGGACCAGCACTTGATCAGAGATGGATCAACCCAAGTATAGATGTGCATGCAACCATTCCTGTGTGGCTCTGAGATAGGTACATTGAATTGTCTTTATAGAGCAGCATGTCGCTGCTGGGTAATGGAGCGTGATGAGCACTTTGTGTCAAGCTCAGCTGTCCCAACAGATAAGACCCAAGCCACCACTAACAGTTGCTGTCATATTTCCACCTTAGCATTGCAACGGAAGTTCAAACTGCTCCACGCTACAGTGTACAGCGTTTATCTTTATCATGAATCCGTGCAACTGGCCTGTTTAGCGGTCGCAGATTGTATTATTATAATAGAAAATAAATAAAAAGTAATTTACTTAATTATTTTATGGTCAACTGAACTTTTTCATTTAATAATTATGCTGCTTTTTATTATTTTAAACTTAGGTTGCCATGACTTGATGCTATAATTATAAGAATTATCACTTATTATTAATCAAGAAAAGAAGCTGCACGGCGATACATGTGTTTCTGAAAGTTGTACAATGCTAACACTTCAAAATAATAAACTAAACAATACTCAGGTAAATCTTTGGTCCTTTTTTCAGGGTTATTTACTTGATCTGAGAATACAGTGTGGGTCACTTTGTGTCAAAAAGACAAATAGCAAGGATTGTATTTCAGCCACTCTGTGGAGTCAGAGTTTTTTGGTGATCACAGATCGGATATTACATCTGCTCATACTCAGCCTGAGTGTGAAGGACTATAGCGCTTCAGAGGAATTTCCTGTTGAAGCTCAGAGGAAAGGACACATGATCAGATACCTTTGGAACACGTGCAGTAAGTGGACGCACTGGAAGGTGACACTTCAGTTGACAAGAATATCCTGCTTCTCTTTGCGTTCTTTCTATTTTGAAGTGTTTGTCTCTCTAACCGGGTGTTAAATGTTATTGGAAAGTTTACCCTCCAACAATGTCAGAAAGACTTGAGCTGGTCTGAGAAAATCTCAAGAGAGCATTTTGCCCATCACCGCATGAAAGAACAGAATTATTATCATTAGTGTTATTATTATTAAATATTGTGCCAAGCAGGCCGAGCAGCAATTAGCAAAACTTACCGCTTGCCCTTTATTATAGCGATTCATTAAATCTATTACACACTTCTGCACATTGAGCCAAGTGGAAATTTCTTTAACCTCCATATGGTAGTTAATGAAACTCCCCATGACTGTTCTGTTTGGGTTGACACTGGGAACCTTTCTGCAAAACTACAAAAAAGAAGTTGCAAAAGGATGCATTGTTACAATAATCAAAGGAAATATAAAAGCTGCGAGAACAAGATAAAAACAAATAAAAAGTGGGTATTAATTTACTGGTGACTAGTTTTTTTTCCCATTTCAGTGTAATTTATTAGAAAGAACTTGAACTTATTAATATAAGTTTTTCATTGTGCATTAAATAAAGTGAAAATCTAAACTGGGAAGCTGCAGTCGAAGAAGAAATATAATGTATGTGTATCTGTATGTGTCTTGCATAAATCATCTGGAGACAAAGAATGCGCCCTTTACAGCATATAAAACAATGCAAATGTTGAATTATTTTCTCTTGGAGTTTGGAGTTGTTTCATGGCTCTTCCCTCATATATTATTGTTTGCTTAGGGATTCTGTAAGCTTGTGTTAGAGGAAATGTGGAATAAAGAAATGGCTTGGTTACAGGTTTAACAAGGATGTTCGAAGCCTCAGTGTCTAGTTTCATGAAGGTTTCATGTCTTGTTTCAATCACATTGGAAATGCACCTGTTTTACTGGAAGAACACATGCACAGACTTCTTTACTGGATTTGTACTAAAGCCACTCCTTTAAAGCAGAAAATACAGAATAAGGACATTTACCAGATTTGCTCTTTCACATTTTAAGATTTCACTTTTTGCCAGAGCACAAATAAAAAGCCTTCCGGTCAAAATAATACACAATTACATTATGTGTTATCTATATTACATTAAATGGACATTGCTTATGAGGTTCTGCATGTTCACTGAGTAACAAAAGAGATCATTCTTTACTTGATTTTATTTTGCCCGGGAGCAGATGAAATGCAGCATATCGGGGGCTGGATGTAGAGTAAACTCTTTCTAATGATGATCTGTGACACAAATGCACCAAATCAACAAACCAAATAGAGCTGGGTGAGATATTTATTTGGTACATTAAAAAGATACATATTTATCTCAATATTTATGGAGCGCCTTGTTGATGTAAAAGATGTACACTTTTCCCCTCAGTTAGAGGTAAATTACTGCCCAACATCCACTGATGGAACATTTTTGAATTGATTCAATAAAATGTACAGTACAGATTTGTGAAAATGAACTGAACTTAGGGCCCTCTGATTTCCACGATGCAGAAAACATCATAGAGTCCAGTCATAAAAAACTCTTCACTGCAACCCGTCAAAACAAAGTTTGGTTTATCTTGAATAAATCGTGATGGAAATATATTATGTCTCAATGTAATAGTCTACTAACACTAATTGTATTATTAATAATATTAATCAATTATAATTAAAACCTTATTTTTAAAAGAATATTAAAAATTTTCTTCCATAAATATTCACATTTTAACAGCAAAGCCCTGTTATGCAGCACTTTGTTTGACAAAAAGTTTAATTTCATATGATTAATGTGTTATGCCTTTATTAATATATATATATATGTATATGTATGTAATGTATATATATATATTTAAATTGTTATTTTTATGAATTAAATTAACATACTTTTTGATTATTTACATTTAATTAAACTGGTAACACTTTACAATAAGGTTCATTAGTTAACATTAGTTAACTACATTAGTTAATATTAGTTTTAAAGCATTTATTTAATCTTTGTTAATGTTAATTTTAACATTTGTTAATGCACTGCAAACTAACATGAACAAACCACGAACAGCTGTATTTTTATTAACTAACGTTAACAAATATTAACCAATGCTGAACAGAGGTGTTGTTCATGGTTAGTTCATGATAACTAATGCATTAACTAATTTTAACTAATACAACCTTATTGTAAAGTGTTACCATTAAACTATTAAAATGGAATCCAGAACACTTAAAACAGAAAACAGAATTTGCTAAAAAATAAACCTGACTTATTTCATAGGGCCCTAAATATGTCATTTTTGTTAAACTTTTATTAAATTGTTGTTAAAGTTTCATGATTTCCATTAATTGGACATGCTTTTTGATTACTAAAATTTTGGAACAAATTAAAACGGATTTCATAAGGCCCTACAACTCTAATGCGGTTATTATTGAAGTTTAAGACATTTTTGATCCGACCAGTGACAGATGGGGTATCACATTACATAAAAGGGCATTCAAATAATTTGATAGCATCATCTTTATTATTTTTCTTATTTTATTTGTATCTATACATACTGTAATATTTTTATTCTTTTAATTATCTTTACAACTGTATATTTCTATTTCTTCTTATTTTAAGAATTTGAAGGGACTTGTAAAATATTGAGGGTATTGGATAAACCATAGCTGAGAGCTGACTCTGTGGGAGACAACTTCCGGAGGAAATTGTGAGATAAGTTTTCCAGGGGGAAAAGTAAAAGACCAGGCGAGGCCAGGTCGGACCGTGCTGCGAGCCGGTCTTAAAGGATTACAGAGGAGGGTAGTCCGCCCGTCCGTCTTGGGTGAAAGATAGGGTCTGAACGGAGACGTCCGACATACTAAAAAACCTAGCGCTAGGAAGATCCACAGAGACAGACTGTCAGGATGTGGAAGTCCCAGAGCAAGATCAAATATGAAACACCTATGTTTTGCCAAATGTCTATTAACAACTGTTTTAATTATCCTGTTTTTATTTTTAATTCTTACACATTTTATTCTTATTTCTTATCACTGTTTTAATTTCATTTTCTATGTAAAGCACTTTGAATTGCCATTGTGTATGAAATGTGCTATATAAATAAACTTGCCTTGCCTTGCCTTGCCTTGCCTATGGTTTAACTTTGCATCATCAGCAAAATTCATTATCATTGCCACACACTTTTTTTATGTAAGTTTGTCATTACCATTTATAAACTAACTGCAACCTCAAATTCATAAGCACACAGTGAAGAGCAGACTGAATAGAAGACAAATTCTTTTAAATGTAGGAAAGAAATGTTTGATGGAAAAAGTTCAACAAGCCGCCCCTAACGGAAGTGAGGCAAACTCAATTATTTCTCACTCGATTGACATTTCTGTCCAAGCTGTGCCTCAGAAAGTATGCACATCGTCCAAGCTAATAACAGTCCTTTCCGTAACTGCAGTAGAAGCATTGAGCGCATTTGTCAGAAATGCGGCTGCTCATTGCACAGAGACAGGAAGGTGAAAAGTCTGGGTCTTAATTACAGGGCAATGGCATACCTCTACAGGAAAGAGTTGAGTGGATCAAGTTGGACTGAGTGGGAGAATGCCTGGAAGATTAGCCATAGGCGACAAGGTCCTAGGAGAGAAAGAGAGCAAGAGAGCGAGAGAGCGAGAGAGCGAGAGAGAGAGAGAGAGAGAGAGAGAGAGAGAGAGAGAGAGAGAGAGAGAGAGAGAGAGAGCGAGAGAGAGAGAGAGAGAGAGAGAGAGAGAGAGAGAGAGAGAGAGAGAGCGAGAGAGAGAGAGAGAGAGAGAGAGAGAGGGCTTCAGGGTGGAAGATAGGTGACTGGTGGAAGGATGGGGGTTGTGTGTCAAACTCTCAAAGGAGATCCTTGCTGATGATGCTGACATTGGCCCGTCTAACACTCAATGAGCCAACACCTGTCAAGAGACTGTAATCAGAGTCAGACAGACAGAACGAAAGAGAGACAGACTTGAGTTTTCAGTTATTGCTGAAAACAGAGAGAAGATTCACAGGAGAGCGAGGCACAGACGCTGCCCACATGATATGGACAGTAACAGTTTTTGGCCCATGATGACAGTGTCCAAATCAATTTAAGGAGGTATAACTGTCTGACACATGACAGGTCTATAAATGATTTAAAACACTTATAACTTTTTTTCACAGTGCAGTAGATAAGGAGAGGATAAGATGAGGAAAAGTGAGGGGGAAAGTCACGTGAAAAGTCAAAAGAGCACTGATTGATAGACCACATTTTATATATATATACATATATATATATATATATATATATATATATATATATATATATATATATATATATATATATATATATATATATATATATATAGTGAGGAAAATAAGTATTTGAACACCCTGCTATTTTGCAAGTTCTCTCACTTAGGTGCATGTCCACTGTGAGACATAATAAAAAAAAATTAATAAATCCAGAAATCACAATATATTTTTTTAAACTATTTATTTGTGTGATACAGCTGCAAATAAGTATTTGAACACCTGAGAAAATCAAAGTTAATATTTGGTACAGTAGCCTTTGTTTGCGATTACAGATCAAAGCGTTTCCTGTCGCCACCAGGTTTGCACACACTGCAGGAGGGATTTTGGCCCACTCCTCCACACAGATCTTCTCTAGATCAGTCAGGTTTCTGGCCTGTCGCTGAGAAACACAGAGTTTGAGCTCCCTCCAAAGATCCTCTATTGGGTTGAGGTCTGGAGTCTGGCTAGGCCACGCCAGAACCTTGATATGCTTCTTACAGAGCCACTCCTTGGTTATCCTGGCTGTGTGCTTCGGGTCATTGTCATGTTGGAAGACCCAGCCTCGACCCATCTTCAATGCTCTCACTAGGTGAGTCAGCTATCGTCTGTGTATATACCTCCTCTCACGCTGAATAGATAAACCATTTGAACGTGCTCCTCACGAACTTTGTTTATAACACATCTTTTTCACTTGAATTCTGCAATCTCACGAGATGAAGACATGTAACAGGGCTGACAATTAGCTGCACATATATTAGATTAATTTGTAACACTTGGCCTTGTTTTTAAAATCTTTATTTGAATATGGCAACATTCTAATTTTAAACATTTTATTTGAATATGGCAACATGAAACAAAATATTTATATATTTAAATCACTGACAGAGACCCCTCCCCTATCAGCCAATCACTGTTCACTATCATAGTTAGTAAGGATGATGATGACATCATCCATAGCAACGAGGTCAACTCCGCCCTGAATCTTAGCTTAAGACTTCTCTCTATTCCTTAGTAAAAGTTGTTCTCAGCAGCTTTGTGGATAGGTTTTAAGAGAAAACTTTTAACTAAGAACTTTTACTGGCATTTAGGAGAACTCTTAGTGGTAAGATGACATGTTTTGTGAATACAGCCCCAGACTTACATTGGCAGATAAAACAGTGTGCAATAATAAATCCATTGAATTAAGGTAGATGAGAGGAGGACACAAAGGAACCAGAATAGCAACACCTTTGCATCATGGAAGTGATTTGTGGGCAGACAAACACCACTTACAATATCTAATAAAATGTAAAAAGCTAGTTTTAATTATTACTGGGCTCCTTCCAAATAGACTACAGAAAATAATGGTAAGAAGGGGGTTGTGGGATTATGAAATAACACACAACACATTAGAGCACATGCACCACCAGCCAGGCCATGTCTCTGGCCATAAACAGTACAATATTCCATAAAAATGTTTATGTACTTTATTCATGCAAAACACATATTAAAGTGTTTTGCATGAATAAAGTACATAAACATTTTAATAAATACTCTGCTTTAATGCTTTAATACTCTGGTCTACTGAGAGTATCTCTTGCGTCCAAGAGCCTGAGTGAACTATTATTGCAGGTTCTACTGCTAAACTCACCTTTGACTGAATGGAGCCATGCAGAAGTATTGAAAATGATGTTGATCATGAACATTTCTGTGCATCATCATCTTTAGCCACTGGCTCCATACACTTCGGTGCTCTAACAAGTGCAACTGGGATCTTATCACGCTTCTTTTCAGGTATTATATTGTATTCTCTTCACTACGTGTTAGATATGGTGTATATCAAATAGTCGTCATTATAGTGTTCAGGAGACAAACATTAGGCTGCCAAAATAAACAATTGATGGGAAAATATCTTGGATTTGAAGGTTCAGCAGTAAAGTTATGCAAAGTTTAGAATACAAATATTATATACATTACACACCGATCAGGCATAACATGATTTTAACTTAATATTGTGTTGGTCCCACTTTTGCTGCCAAAACAGCTCTGACCCAGTGCCGATCCTAGACTTGTGGGGGCCCTAAGCAAAACTTTGTCTAGGGGCCCCTGTCAGTGTGTTCATAAAAAACAAAAAAACAAAAAACGGAATGACCCCCAACCCCTTAATCTGTGTTTTTAGAGAAGTGTTCACTTCTCTAAGAGTTGAAACATTCAGTAAAAAAAATTAAGAAATAAAAGCAATAGGACAAATACAACAGAAAAAAACAACAACAAAAGAAATGAATGAAATTAACAATTTAGCCTACTGCTTATAATAGCCTACTATACAGAAATGGAATAAAGTAATGAAATGTAAAAAAACATAATAATAATAAAATAAAACATTGCATAGTCTGCACGGCATGAATTAAATAAACTAATGTTGCTAATGTAACTAATGTTATTCAGGAGAGAGCAGTGAATGATTTTCTCATTTTCAAATCCGTCTGTTGCACAGCGTCTCTTTCGCAGCTCAATACGCTTTTACACGTGACATTACATGATTCGACGGATTTGGATGTTACATATAGTGACAGCGCACCACTTTAAAGGAAAGGAATGGAAAGCGGCATCATGTTTTCATAATCGTTTGAAGCAAAAAAAATTATAAACTAGACAGCCTTAAATAGCTGATTCTTGAGAGCAAGGGGGGCCCTGGTAGTTTGGGGGCCCTACGGTGCTTCCGTTCTCTGTGTATAGGGAAGATCGGCTCTGCCCTGACCTGTCGAGGCATGGCAGGGAAAAGAAAACATGATTCATCAGACCAGGCCACCTTCTTCCATTGACCTGTGGTCCAGATATGCAGCCCCATATGCAACAAACTGCGATACACTGTGTGTATTCTGACACCTTTCTATCAAATCCATGCAGCATTAACTTCTTTAGCAATTTGAGCTACAGCAGCTCGTCTGTTTGATCAGACCACACGGCCAGTCTTCGCTCCCCACGGGCATCAATGAGCCTTAGCCCCCCATGACCCTGTCGCCAGTTCATCACCGTTTCTTCCTTGGACCACTTTTGTTAGATACTGACCACTACAGACCGGGAACACCCCACAAGAGCTGCAGTTTTGGAGATGCTCTGACCCAGTCGTCTAGCTATCACAATTTGGCCCTTGTCAAACTCGCTGAAATCCTTACGCTTGCCCGTGTTTCCTGCTTCTAACACATAGACTTTGAGGACAAAATGTCACTTGCTGCCTAATATATATCCCACCCATTAACAAGTGTTGTGATGAAGAGATAATCAGTGTTATTCACTTCACCAGTGGTCATAATGTTATGCCTGATCGGTAGGAATACATTTGGTAAGTGAACTGTAAATAAGGTCTTGCGCCGTCTATTGTAACTGAACCATGGGTATGCATTTGTGTACTTTACCTCAGCACTGAATTTCCTCTGTAATCAGTAAAGTACAACAATACATCTTCCTGCCTATCTAGGTAAAGCACTTGGAAAGTGCTTAAGCAAGCAGGAACCAAGCTCAAAGATCACTTCATATGCAAAGTGTGAAACTGGCATATGGTACAACTATCACACTCAGCTTGTCTGACTCAGAAACAGTTATGTGATGCCTCCCAAATTGCTTTCGGTGTCCCTTTTACCCTGAAATATCCGAATCACTCCATCTCCATTGCTGAGAGTTGGGTACAGCCACTCCGTTCCCCTTAGTAATAGATAATGAGGACATTCAAATGTGACTTATCCTGTTATTATGGACACGAGTAAGCTATCTGCCTTCTCACCGTCTTTTAATCAGGTCTCACGGGAGAGCTGCTCAATTGTGTGAGCATTAGCACTCCACATTGACATTTAGCTATTATGCTGAGTTCAACTGTGCAAGAACTACACCAGTATTTTAAGATGTTCCCTCTTTTGCCCAAGCCTTTCTTGTGAACTCGCAGGGCTGGCCCTACCTCCTGGGAGGGTACTCAAGGCGTTTCATGGAGATCATTAAGTCTTTTGTCATAGGAAGAGCTGATGGGGGACATAATGTGTATTATTATCCACTTCTATTGTTTTAAGTGGTTGGTGTCTGTCCTCTCTAGAAGAGGAGCTGATGTCTGAGTTATTGACAAAGCGACAACACAAAAGGAACCAGAGATACAGTTACCCTTTTATTGAAAGAGTATATGACCAAGCTACAGTATCATGTCAATCATCTAAATTATCTCATGCCTGGAATTCAAGAATACATCCTTAAAATGCCCCCAATTCTTTTCCCATAAACCCCTGATTAGACACACACAGGAAAAAAAAGAACATGAACACTTATTAATCACCATATCCAATTGGAAAAATAACGTGCTAAATGTGCTAAAAATGTGCAATATAAAAAAGAAATTATATATATATTTTAAAATATTAAAAAAAATATATATATATATATATTCCAATGCTAGCAAAGCTGCAATTCATCAGTCAATGCTTCAATCGTCACTCGGCAGTGTCATATGATCCTTCAGAAATCATTCTTTCTAATATATTGATTTTGTGCTCAAGAAACATTCTTAATATGAGCAATGTTAAAAGCAGTTATGATGCCTATTTATTTTTATTTTACATGATATTTTTTAGAGTTATGCAACGGTTAAAAATAATGAAAAACAGCTAAATAATTTAATTGTTACAAAAAATATAATTGTAGGTACAACACAACACAAAATATGAATTCATAGTGAGAAAGAAATATTTAAAGCCAGGTGTAGTAAAAAGTTAATTTTGGACCCTGGACACACCTGCATATGCTCCCTTTTTTTCATAATTCCACTGCTGGGACAATTTGTCTTTTCCTTCCCATTTCTTCCACCTCCTCATGAACGCAATCTTAAGAAACTGACCCCGGGTCATTAATATGCAAAAGAAGCTCTGTTTCCGAACTGAGGACTTATTGGAGCGTGTCCCCATGTCTTTACGAGTACAATAATGTGTTGCCCATGACTCTGAGTGTGTTATAATCAGCTGACACATGGGGTAGAGGAGAGTGGAGCGAGGTGGAATGAAGCAGGCCCCCTGGAGGGTGAGAGATGGAAGCAGCGCGCTCTTCAAGGATCCTAGCAAATCTTATAAAGGATCGGTGGCCTCTGGGGCTGAGGAAATGAAAGTTTGCTTCCTCTTTTAGAACAGGTGCTGTAACTTTTAGGCAGTGATAAGTTAAACATAGTCTGAAGGCTGGCCTAAAAAACACTGCTCTTCCAGGAAACTGCAAACCTCAGATGGAGAAAAGATGACGTTCCAGGACTCTATGCAATGCATGTGGTAAGGTTGCAGCTGTTTTTGTTTGCATATCTCATATGGAATGCTTAGCGGTCAGGTTTGTAGTCAGGTGGGTTTTTAAAGTCCTTATAAAGTGCAGACACACATAAAATAGAATAGGATATACAATTCTAAATAATATAATTCTCTTTAATATCATGTCAAGTCATGCAGTGGGGTTGAAAACGTTTATTTATCCATGGATTCTTATTTTTAACAATATGGAACATTTCACATTTAATTTTTCATTAGAAAAAAAAAAAATTTGGTTACATTTGCCTGGAAATTTAAGATCCATAATTCATCCTTACGTGTCACATCAAAGTCCTAATACTAATAAGATCTGGCTACTATGGTGCATATGATAAGATATGACACTTATACCTGCATAGACAATATTTAAATACATATGATTATTTACTCAGTGATCTAGTTAGACAGATCAGCTCTGATATGGTGATCCCAGGCAATCATTAGTATTCAGAGGAAATCACCTGCAATTTAATGTTTCAACCACAGATCTCGAAAGAGAGCCCAGAATTATTTAGTTCCCCTTAAAACCTGGAAATAAACAACATTTTAAGTCATCTTAAAAAGAAAAAAATCTAAATCTAATTTCTAGGGCCCTATCATACCCGGCACAATGCAACACCAGGCACGACGCAAGTGTTTTATGCTAGTTTTAGCCAGAGGCAGTTATAATTTTCATGTCCAGCGCCATGTTTATATAGCAAATGCACTCACACCCATGGGCGTGCTGGTCTGAGAACAAGGTGTGCTCAGGCGCACTGTTAGCATGTTGCTATTTTGAAAGATGACTGTGCCATTGACCAAAAAAAACCTGGTCTAAAGTTAATGGTGCAGTCGTTTTTGTGTTATTTAAAAGAGCGTGTTAGTAAAATGCACCGGAGGGTGTACAACATGCGTACACTCTGCTTATTACACACACAGGGATGCGGGCAGCCCACAAACATTCTTAAATATTAAAAATAAAAGGTCTTTCTGCTCGCAAATTCCACCATGTAAATAGCGAATCTGCCATGGTGCAAGCACAACTGGCTATTAAAGTGAATGGAAGATGAGACTCAAATTGGTTTATTGCACGTTATGCCCAAAACACACCCATGACTCATTAAATGGTAAATGGACTGCATTTATATAGCACTTTCAACAGACCCTATGGCCATCCAAAGCGCTTTACATTTTTGCCTCACATTCACCCATTCATTCACCAACCACGGCACCATAAGGCACCATCGAGCTCGTTGGGAGCAGCTGGGGTTAGGTGTCTTGCTAATGGACACCTCGACACTTGGTCCGGTGGAACCGAGGATTGAACCACCAACCTTCTGGTTTGTAGACAACCCACATGAACCACTGAGCCACTGCCGCTCACTAAGAGACTAAGTATAACCCTTTTGGACCATGCGCCCGGCACGCCGACTGTTATAGGTTTGAATATTTTTGTGACAGCATTTGAATTATTTTAATGATAAGACAATATTAGCTTTTATTTTCTTTAGGCTCCTTTTGTAATAGCAAAAGGCAAAAGCAAACCAGAGTTTCTGAGATATGAGCATAAGCAGTGGAAAAGTATTACGTCAAAGCACAAATCATTCAGAAAAAAATCTGCAGAAGATGGAAAGTAAATACTTTTCACATGGTTGCTCTAATTAAAACGATTCAGCAGCCTTATTTAGTAAAGTGAATTAGCAGGCTTGTATTTGCTATTTTACCCTTGCCCAAAGCAAATGCTTATCTCCGTTGTCTAAACCTACATCGACACAGCTCTGTAAATGCTATTGCTAAATGCTAATGGTCACCTTTAAGCCAGCAGCATAAAATAGTTTGCTGAAATGTGTGTGTGTGTTTCTGGTCTCAGGTAGTCTTTAAAAGGAGTGAAGCGAGACTTTGATTGATGGCTTATCTCCATCGCCCTCCAGATGTCACAACAAAAACAGCCCAGGCCAGGGCTCAGGTTCAAAACAAAGATTCAATTCCTAATGTGCCCACATTTATCGCCTCCATGAGGCAAGGCTATATCTCCCCAGAGTCATTTCGTAGGTGTGTACCTGTCCGTTTGTGTGTGAAAGATTGTGTACGTCAAAAGCAGCAGTAGCCTGTATCTTCTTGGTTGTGACTTCCTGGATAGATCATACCTGGATGGCAGATTCAATTCAGCTGTTGATCACTCCCTTCCATGCACATTTCAGAAAAGGGTCAAAGCTTTGAGGTGGGAATTTGGTAAATATTGATCGGTTTTTGCTATATTCTCTCAGATCGTACACATGCTGAAGAGATTGAATCGGTTGGCCTTTTTTAAAGGATTCTGTCATCAATTACTCATCCTCATGTCGTTCTAAACCCATGAGACTTTCATTCATCTTCTGAACACACATTTATATATTTTAAATGAATATACTTCTTATTTTTATCTGAGAGATTTCTGTCCCTCCATTGAAAGTCTATTCACCCAAAATTCTGATGCTT
Source organism: Gobiocypris rarus (assembly GCA_023029165.1). Classification (NCBI taxonomy): domain Eukaryota; kingdom Metazoa; phylum Chordata; class Actinopteri; order Cypriniformes; family Gobionidae; genus Gobiocypris; species Gobiocypris rarus. Next base: position 32,759,875 of record CM040921.1, on the reverse strand, counting down.
CAAAACATTCATAAAGAGGTCAGAAAATAAATATGAATCGAGCGGTTCCGTCCAAGTCTTCTGACGAGACTTAATTTAGGCTTTTATTGACATATAAACAATGATCAGCAAATGTACATCATGGAGCATTCAAAGTTAGAGGGCAGGAAGTGTTTTTTTGTTGTTGTACATATTTCAACATATTTTCTGCACTTTTACAGACTAAAAATGCCTATGTTTTGCATCGTTTGTGGTTGCTCAAAACAATCAAACCGAGAGACCACTATAGGAGCTTTTCCGTTTACTAAACTAAAAATGTAAAGTTGTCACATTTAATGGCATTTTGTGTCTGCTGATACTGAAATTAATACGGATACCTGCTTACCTTTTCTTTGTTTATGACTTGAAATGAAATATTGTGAAAATTGAAAGTGAAATTTTCACTTTTTTTATGGTATCGTTTTCAAGGAAGAGAAGTTATTTTATCCCATTGCATGATGATTTGATGTTGTCACATGCTGCTGCTTCAGCCATCATATAGTCCAAATAAATATATGTTCGACAAGTTGACAGAAGTCGATCAATTTCTTTGTTGGAGAGGTGAAATGTAACTAAAGTTTTTATTGTAAAAATTAACTTTCCCATATGGCCACGGAGGAGAATCGGAGAGGATCACATTTAGCGAACAGACACCGCCACTATATTTTTTTGTATTTATTTCAACAAATGACAACCAAAATCAAATCACTAGAAGCTTGTGAACAGTTTTGAAGTGGTTCCGGGCAAGTTATGCTAATTCACAAGCCAAGTCCTACTCTATTTCAATGATCCAAGCGTATGGTCTGGAGCACATGGCAGTTGCTCTTAGGGTGTGTCCAAATCCATTTTTGCTAGTTTAATGACGGAAAAAAATGGTCTGAGTGGTCCAAAAGGGTTGTACCTAGTCTCTTAAGGAGTCATGGGTGTGTTTTGGGCGTAACGTGCAATAAACCAATCTTCCATTCCCTTTAAAAGCCAGTTCCGCTATTTATATAGCAAAAAAAAAAGGCTTCTCCAGAGAGGAATCCTTTTATTTGTAATATTTAAAAAAGTTTTTCTACTGCATTTCCCTGAGTGTGTAATAAGCAGAGTGTACGTGTGTTTTGTATCCTTAAATAACACATAACTTTAAGTTGCCTCAAATAGCAATGCAGCAACACTGAACACACGAACAGATGGGCACGAGTGGATTGGCTGTATAAACAACATGGCGTAAGATGCGAAAATGATAACTGTGTAAAACTAGCAAAAAACACCTGCGTTGCACTTGCCGTTGCATTGCGCCAGGTGATAGGGCCCGTAATGTTAATTATTAAACCAAACAAAATACAAAACTTTCAAAAATATGTGTTTATATGTGAATAAAAGCCTAAATCTTTTTCATCATATAAAGCGATCGTGTCTCTTCAGAAGACTTGGATTAAACTGCTTTATGAACGCTTTGAAGCGTCAGAGTTCTGGGTGAATAGACTTTCATTGGAGGAACAAAGATCATTTTTACGCTGCTCATTTTCGACAGGAGCACGCAGCCTCAAAATAACCCACCTCCCTGACTTCAGCCATCCCTAAGTCTCCATCTCTCTTTCTAGAGCTTCTAAGCTTTAAACATTCCGGTCATGGTTGGGCAAGGTGCACACTGTCAGTTTTATTTATAAACCTGGCTGCCCCAGTCTTTCATACGGACAGCGGGCCGAGAGAAAGCAGGAGTGGCGGGCAGATACCATTCACCTCTGAAAGACACAACCAAACGCTTCGGCGGCCATGCGACCCGTCTGATGTTAATGAGATGACGTTAGCAGGGTGTTAAGAAAGCGAATACAATGAAGCTGAAAGGCTCGGATGGGCGCAGTTTGAACCAAATTCATGCGCCAGGTGCCACTAGCCCACCGGCTTTTCTATAAGACTCTTCTCGTGGCAAAATACACTGAACCCGTGAATGTTTGAAGGCACCTGAGGCAAAAAGTGGGAGCATTGTGACAGTGGGCTTTGATAGGCACAAGCCAAATGTTGATTCTCTCGGCAGCTGGAGGCGTGCGAGTGAACCGAGAAAGCCGTCACAAGACACCAGAGAACTCAAAGTATGTATTAGCGAGACATAATGGGGACAATGGCATGCTGCCACGTACTCCTTTAAGACTTATGTGGCCTAATCATCGCTGAGCGCATGTTGATGTCACTCATTAGGCCGATATATTCATCTGACTGGACGTGCTGTGCGTTTCGCTCTGTAAATTGTGTCAACCTGCACTACGTGCCACCCATTAATGTGAAAGAATAGGTGTAGCTCATTAAGTAAATGTTGAAGTGTTTGAATGCTAATGCTATTAGCTTTAATTAGACCTCTTAATTTGCTAGAGGGTTATAACTCAGCCGGCAGGAACATGAATCATATGAATCAAATTTAGAAAGCATTGTTGCCTATCATATTATGCCACTGCAGCTGTTTGCAAAACAACAATTAAAATACAAATGCAAAACAAGGTTTATTGAATCAATCTCGAATGCAAAATGGCGATATGTTACAGAATTAGATTCATGCTTTCTTACACTAGTTATGCTTGCCAACATTTCAATTCAATATGATTTTATGAGTGTAATTTCCCCTAATTTCATTAGATTTTCGGTGAAGTACAAAGCTTTTTAATTTTTTTTGGCATGTACAGAATACAAAAACACAAATTAGAAGGACGTAATACCCATAATTCTTTGCTTAAAACTTTTATTTTTCTTCAGAGAAGTTGCATCTCTCATATTCCTTGTCTTTTTTAAAGCTTTACAAGTTGTCTTAACTGTCCCATTATTGTGACTGCAATGTGCAGATCTCAGATGTTCACTTGATTAAGATTGTAAAGACGCTAGATATAATTAGTAGTGTAAGAATTATAATAATGATTATAATGGGGAAGAGAACAATGCCCCCTTGAGAAAAATGTGCATTTACTTTTAAATTGTAACATATTTAGATATTTTTAGCATGTGCAGGATGATGATGTATCAGCCATGTGTTATTAAGGGAAATATACACAAACATTTGCTAATTTAATCATAACAGCACAAAATGTAAAATTATTCAAAGAGGCCCCTCACTTAAACTTTAACACAATGTATAAATGACATTTGATATCATTATAATTAATATTTATATATTTTTTAAAGTGTAATTAATATAAAATACTAAATCAACTATTCTATTTAAAACTGCTTTTTGACAATTTAGTTGAATAAGCAGACAGACAAAGCAGAATTCTGAAAGGTATATTTATCCTCGTGACTTACTGTATATACAGACATGATAACATTTACATATTTATTTTTCAATTTTTTATTTAATATGTCAAAGCAATACTGTGAATCAAACTGAATGATTTCAATATAGGTTTTAATGAAAAGTGAATATGTCTGAAACCAGGGTTGTTAAGTCTGTGGTTTTCTTTTTGGCTACTTTTAAACTGTTAAATATTTGACTAAAATGCTTGAAATATTTTATATTCTACCAGTGATGAAACTGTGCTAGATGTTAAGTTTTGCTAAGGAGGGCCACTGGTAGAGAGCCTTTGAGCTGTGTTTATGCTCACTATAGTGGTTTTCAATTTGCATAACAGTGATTGTAAAATATGCACTTTAGGCATGGGAATGGCATATTTTGAGTCATTGGGCTACTTTTGGGCTATTTCTGATTGGTCATTGGGCTAGTTTTGCTATGCAAACCTGAAAACCCTGAAATGTACATCTTACAAATGGAATTATTAAATAACAACCCCTTTAAATACAATAAGTATTACATTTAAAGTCCCCCTGTAGTCAATAATTGTATCGCTTAAAATCATCTTTGATCACAAATGTCATATTTAAACGTTATGAAATAAATAAACTATTCATGCCTTAAAATAGCTTGAATGTAACTACCCTTGCTTCATTTAGTATACACAGATCCATAATATGCAAATTAGCCCTATCTCCACTCAATCAGCTCAGAGATCCACTCGGACTGGTCGACCCAACTTTACTGAAGTAAACACTGCACACAGCTTCAACTGTGTATGGGCTTGGGGAAAAAAATAAGTAGTTTACAATGTCCGGATAAGAAATCGAAGGGAGAATTGTCGGGGTTGTCAGTCAATGACAAAAGAGCTAGCTCATTCGGATCTTTACCGCCTATTAACTTAAGTTTCTTAAAATATTGCGCTATTTCCTGCTTACTGGGTCCTTCTCTGTATGATTTCACAGCTTCCACGTGTTTTTCTGTGGTTTAGACATAATACATTAGTAGAAATTAGTCTTTAGTGGTATATTAACCGTGCAATACTCGCTGTTGTTTACATCCTAGTACCTCCAATATGGCCGCTCATCCGGGTAACTGACCAAGCCGTGATGTAGGTGCAAACCCTCTATAGCTTTTTACGTAACGGTAACTAAAATGATTAGTCTTTTGCTTGACTACATTATCAAAAAGCTAATAACGTGTTGCTAATATTACATAAACCATGTTCCTGTCTTCTGAAAAGCAGCATCCTGTAAAAGCTTTGAACATCTTAGAACGTCAGTGGAGAACATAGTTCATCATAACGTAATATACTTCATATACATAATTCACCACTATACTGCTAAATATACAGGATTTTTCATATCATCACCTGGCTTCTCTTGAGACTCCCCTGCTTGTAACACATGTTAATGATAAAGCCCACCACACAAGGTAGATTGTGACGTTCGAAAACACAGTTGATTTTGAGACTGTCTTTGGTTCACTGGACTTTTAAGGAAAAAACACTCTGCAAACTGCCTTATGAATTTGGGTTGTCTGAAAGCATACAACAAACAAAATTTTCACCACAAGGCGTCTTTAAAAGTAATATC